>CM055273.1:34403082-35036867 GCA_029237695.1 Conchocele bisecta
TAAACGACGCCGTAAATGACGTCGAAAGTTTCAAACTTTCTACGGCGATTACAGCCTTCCTAATTGAGATATCACACCTCTGTAAACGGCTACTGATTCAAGGCGGCAATATGTATGCGCGTGGCAAGTTTCAACCGAATCGGACGCGGACAGTTTCCAAGTTTTCAACATCGTCGGATCCGGCTGAAAATTGGAATGCTGATAGAATTTGGATCTCAGAACAAGATGGCGCTTACAGAAAGTCGCTATCTCATACAGTAAAGGCGCCAGTGGCGTCGAAAGTTTGCAAACCGAATCACGATTCACGGCTTTACTATTTGAGATAGCGCCTATCTGTAAACGCCATCTTGTTCTGAGATCCAAGTTCTATCGGCATGCCAATTTTCAGCCGGATCCGACGACGTTGAAAATTTGGAAACTTTCCGCGTCCGATTCGGTTGAAACTTGCCACACGCATACATATTGCCGCCTTGAATCAGTAGCCGTTTACAGAGGTGTGATATCTCAATTAGGAAGGCTGTAATCGCCGTGGAAAGTTTGAAACTTTCGACGTCATTTACGGCGTCGTTAATTAAGATATCGATTTTTCGTGAACGGCATCGTGTTTATCGAGCCAAATTCTATCGATATGACAATTTTCAGCCGGATCGGACGACGCTGAAATGTTGGCAACTTTCTGAAATAGATTCGGCTGAAACTCTCCACACGGATAGATATTGCCTCGCTGAACCAGAATCCGTTTACAGAAGTGTGATATCTCAATTAGTAAAGCTGTAATCGCCGTACACAGTTTAAAACTTTCGACGTCATTTACGGCGTCGTTAATGAAGATATCGATTTTTCGTGAACGGCATCGTGTTTAGCGACACAAATCCAATAGGAGTGCCAATTTCCAGCTCAATCGGATTACGGCATTTACGGCTTTATTAATGAACATATCCAATGTTCGTAAACAACAAAATGTGGTTTGACAGCAATGGAAAAGATTCTAAAGTTCTACCAAACCATGTTGTTGATGTGAACAATTGAAAATAGAACGAAAATAGCAGACGACAAAATATAATTCAGCAGTGTAAGGGTTAAATTGTTCCAAGCTGCATCTATAAAAAATATACCCGTGCCTGTTTTCCTTTTCAATACTAATTTTGATATATCTCTTCAAGTCTTATGTAGTCGAGGGGTTACAGCGACGGACTTCAATGCCGTAGGTAGTGAGTTCGAATCTTAGTTTTTCATAAATATATATATATCTTTTTTATTTGCTTATATTTTATTATATTTTTTGTTTATATACATGTATGTGTTTCTCTTACAAATTACATTAACTAAGTATGAACTAGCTCACATGTAGAACGCTAGTATCATTGGAAGAAAACTAATAACTAAATGCACATTTCATATGTGTCTACATGAAGAATCTGGGAGTATTTTCTCGCAGATCATGTCACATTGAGGTCATACAGCCATAGTGATAGCCCTCGCAGTTTCACCTATGTCCATCTCCAGCAACAAGTCATAAACAGAACACAATAATATCGACAAATGTAATGCGTTTTGTGAGGTTCGAACTCTCGACCAGATAGGATGAACACAATTTCTGCAATCGTATGGATATTCTCCCACTTTGATACCACTGAGCCATAATACATGTTTATGTTTGAGCACCAAGATGCATGTGCTCTATGATAATGATTTGCATGCACGTGCACTCTATCAATACAGTTGTAATACACGAAAACGAGGCTACGATATGATAATACACCATTTTTACCTAATATTTTCTGAACTGTGCAGATCCTGATCAGACTGTGCGGATGCACAGGCTAACCTGACCTGGACCTACAATGGTCGCAGACTCGTAAATTCCAATTCTCCAGTCACAGCCACATTTAAGGTTCATCGATTGTCAAGGCGTCCCGAGCTAACATTGGTAGGCATGCGGTGACGTCACGACTAACAGATACAGTGGAGAATACTGATGTATCGTGGACCCATGTCAAGACACTGAAGTGTTTTAGCATCGGGAGCTACAGATACACACTACAATGGTCCTGGTACTACACGGTACGCCACTTTCCTAATCAGATAACTTATTCAAATCAGGCGCATAGCGCACAGTTTGCCAGAAAAAATCGTATTTTCACCGTGACATCACGCGTACGAAAATAGGTGATGTCCGGAAATTAGTAGGAACATGATTTATCGGGAGATTGGAAGTCACAAGTAAATGGTTGTAAGCAGAGAACAAGATACCCTATGGATACAGATAAACCCATGTCAAGAAGAAACTAACGCAAAACGTCATGATGAACACATGACACATTTTCAATAAACATGATAAATGAAAACATGAACGCGTGGTTTTGTAGGCCGTTTTAAATCATACATTAAATCATACATTACTGCCCGCTTTTTAGCGAACATGTTAGTGGAACATATGCCACGCTAATTGACAACGGTTGATCAATGTCACTTTAACCCTTACACTGCTGAATTATATTGTGTCGTCTGCTATTTTCGTTCTATTTTCCATTGTTCACATCAACAACATGGTTTGGTAGAACTTTAGAATCTTTTCCATTGCTGTCAAACCACATTTTTGTTGTTTACGAAAATTGGATATGTTAATTAATAAAACCGTAAATGCCGTAATCCGATTGAGCTGATAATTGGCATCCGGATTGGATTTGTGTCGCTAAACACGATGCCGTTCACGAAAAATCGATATCTTCATTGACGACGCCGTAAATGACGTCGAAAGTTTTTAACTGTGTACGGCGATTACAGCTTTACTAATTGAGATATCACACTTCTGTAAACGGATTCTGGTTCAGCGAGGCAATATATATCCGTGTGGAGAGTTTCAGCCGAATATATTGCAGAAAGTTGCCAACATTTCAACGTCGTCCGATCCGGCTGAAAATTGCCATATCGATAGAATTTGGCTCGATAAACACGATGCCGTTCACGAAAAATCGATATCTTAATAAACGACGCCGTAAATGACGTCGAAAGTTTCAAACTTTCTACGGCGATTACAGCCTTCCTAATTGAGATATCACACCTCTGTAAACGGCTACTGATTCAAGGCGGCAATATGTATGCGCGTGGCAAGTTTCAACCGAATCGGACGCGGACAGTTTCCAAGTTTTCAACATCGTCGGATCCGGCTGAAAATTGGAATGCTGATAGAATTTGGATCTCAGAACAAGATGGCGCTTACAGAAAGTCGCTATCTCATACAGTAAAGGCGCCAGTGGCGTCGAAAGTTTGCAAACCGAATCACGATTCACGGCTTTACTATTTGAGATAGCGCCTATCTGTAAACGCCATCTTGTTCTGAGATCCAAGTTCTATCGGCATGCCAATTTTCAGCCGGATCCGACGACGTTGAAAATTTGGAAACTTTCCGCGTCCGATTCGGTTGAAACTTGCCACACGCATACATATTGCCGCCTTGAATCAGTAGCCGTTTACAGAGGTGTGATATCTCAATTAGGAAGGCTGTAATCGCCGTGGAAAGTTTGAAACTTTCGACGTCATTTACGGCGTCGTTAATTAAGATATCGATTTTTCGTGAACGGCATCGTGTTTATCGAGCCAAATTCTATCGATATGACAATTTTCAGCCGGATCGGACGACGCTGAAATGTTGGCAACTTTCTGAAATAGATTCGGCTGAAACTCTCCACACGGATAGATATTGCCTCGCTGAACCAGAATCCGTTTACAGAAGTGTGATATCTCAATTAGTAAAGCTGTAATCGCCGTACACAGTTTAAAACTTTCGACGTCATTTACGGCGTCGTTAATGAAGATATCGATTTTTCGTGAACGGCATCGTGTTTAGCGACACAAATCCAATAGGAGTGCCAATTTCCAGCTCAATCGGATTACGGCATTTACGGCTTTATTAATGAACATATCCAATGTTCGTAAACAACAAAATGTGGTTTGACAGCAATGGAAAAGATTCTAAAGTTCTACCAAACCATGTTGTTGATGTGAACAATTGAAAATAGAACGAAAATAGCAGACGACAAAATATAATTCAGCAGTGTAAGGGTTAAATTGTTCCAAGCTGCATCTATAAAAAATATACCCGTGCCTGTTTTCCTTTTCAATACTAATTTTGATATATCTCTTCAAGTCTTATGTAGTCGAGGGGTTACAGCGACGGACTTCAATGCCGTAGGTAGTGAGTTCGAATCTTAGTTTTTCATAAATATATATATATCTTTTTTATTTGCTTATATTTTATTATATTTTTTGTTTATATACATGTATGTGTTTCTCTTACAAATTACATTAACTAAGTATGAACTAGCTCACATGTAGAACGCTAGTATCATTGGAAGAAAACTAATAACTAAATGCACATTTCATATGTGTCTACATGAAGAATCTGGGAGTATTTTCTCGCAGATCATGTCACATTGAGGTCATACAGCCATAGTGATAGCCCTCGCAGTTTCACCTATGTCCATCTCCAGCAACAAGTCATAAACAGAACACAATAATATCGACAAATGTAATGCGTTTTGTGAGGTTCGAACTCTCGACCAGATAGGATGAACACAATTTCTGCAATCGTATGGATATTCTCCCACTTTGATACCACTGAGCCATAATACATGTTTATGTTTGAGCACCAAGATGCATGTGCTCTATGATAATGATTTGCATGCACGTGCACTCTATCAATACAGTTGTAATACACGAAAACGAGGCTACGATATGATAATACACCATTTTTACCTAATATTTTCTGAACTGTGCAGATCCTGATCAGACTGTGCGGATGCACAGGCTAACCTGACCTGGACCTACAATGGTCGCAGACTCGTAAATTCCAATTCTCCAGTCACAGCCACATTTAAGGTTCATCGATTGTCAAGGCGTCCCGAGCTAACATTGGTAGGCATGCGGTGACGTCACGACTAACAGATACAGTGGAGAATACTGATGTATCGTGGACCCATGTCAAGACACTGAAGTGTTTTAGCATCGGGAGCTACAGATACACACTACAATGGTCCTGGTACTACACGGTACGCCACTTTCCTAATCAGATAACTTATTCAAATCAGGCGCATAGCGCACAGTTTGCCAGAAAAAATCGTATTTTCACCGTGACATCACGCGTACGAAAATAGGTGATGTCCGGAAATTAGTAGGAACATGATTTATCGGGAGATTGGAAGTCACAAGTAAATGGTTGTAAGCAGAGAACAAGATACCCTATGGATACAGATAAACCCATGTCAAGAAGAAACTAACGCAAAACGTCATGATGAACACATGACACATTTCAGCCGAATCTAATTTAGAAAGTTGCCGTCTTTGCACCCCTTTCTGGCCTCAATTAAAAAACTCCATGAATTATCCCGGGGTAACGGACCATGCCCGGGAGTGGTGGGGACCTGTCCTGTCGTTCATATGGTCCGGTCTTGGCTCTTGCATATAATGCCATTTACTTCAATTAAGAGTAATCTATAGTTACTTCCCGTAATATTGATCTTTCTTTATCCATTTATGACCGTTACTATAGATACACGTCGTTTAAAAATGAGGTTATCAGAATGAATCGATTACCAAATTTAGCAAGCGTTGATCGAAAATAGCTATGTTGCTTAGGTACAACAATAGCTCCAATGCGTATATTGTGAATAATTATTAGCAATGTTTGAGGGAGGTCAAAAGTGTCCGTACAATTACCAAAGTATCCGTACGGTTAACGAAATGTACCACACGATTTTCCCAAAATCATGTTGCTCTGTCCTTGGTTGTGTTAGTTGGACAGACGGAAAACGATAGCTTTTAGCGATTTGGCTGTCCATCTACATGTATATCTACTCTGTCATCAGTGATACTTTTGAAAAATATGCATCAAAGATGGCCGCCAAATAATTACAGTATGCTACATACATTTAGCGGATTCCATATTACGACAGACGGAAGAGAGTCGTAAATGAAGAGCGGAATAAGGAGAAAACTTGAGATACGGGGGAAGAGATGGAGACAGAGAGAGTTGGACAGAGGTAGGAGAGGCGGAAATGGCGAGAGCTGGCGTAAATGGGGAAAGAGAGGGAGACGGGGATCGATAGGTGGATATGCGATGGAGACAGGTGGAGAGTGGTGAATAGATGTGAATAGACAGACGGGGGAGAGAGCTGGATGGAAATGTAGAGAGTTTTACGATGTGTATATATGGCAGAGACAGAGATGGAGAGAGGTGGACGCACGAGGGAAGACATGGAGGTGCTGACAGGTGGACATACGATGGAAGAGAGGGATGTGGAGAGAGGTGGATACACGAAATATCAGAGTGAGATGGAAAGAGGTGGACACACGTGGGAATAGAGTGAGATGGAGAGAGGTTGAAACACGAGAGAAGACAGTGAGATGGAGAGGGAGATGGAGAGACGTGGACACACGAGGGACGAGAGTGAGATAGATAGTGACGGACACATGAAGGCAGACATGGAGATGGAGTAAGGTGGACATACAAGGGATGGAGTGAGATGGAGAGAGATGGAAAGAGTTTGGATATAGTTGAAAACAGGTGGACTTTCGGGGGGAGACAGGAGGTGCAGAGAGGTGGAGAGAAGTTGGAAGAGACGTTGAAAGAGGAATATTTACGGACGGGGAAAGAGTGAGATGGGGAACGTGATTAGACGAGAGTGCGATATGGAGATAAGTGGGAATACGGGGGAAGGAAGAAGAGAGATGGAGAAAGGAGGACACATGGAGGAGATGGAGAGAGGTGGACACAAGGTGGAAGAGAGGTACATGTAGATGGAGAGAAGTGGACAGATGGATAACAGAGAGTGAGATGGTGATATTTTAATATAGACGATTCTCCATTGTCCTGGCTTTCTGACGTCAACTGACCACCATACTTCTAAATGGATTTCAGGCCCCAATCCGACGGTGCCCACGCACACTCGGGTCATGGTATTACAACACAGTATATGTCCACATCGGGCAACTTGGCTTGTTTGGCCAGCCGCCATTGCACTTTGTTGTAGGGGGTGGTCGATTTTCCTATGTTCGTGCATTTCTGCACTTCAATTGACCGCCATACTTGAAAACTGGATCCAGGCCCGAATCCGACGGTACCTGCGGATACTCGAGACAAAGTTTTACAATTCAGTATGTGTCTACATTGGGCAACTTGACTTGTTTGACCAGCCGCCATGCCCGCCATGCCCGCCATGCCATTTTAATTCAGGGGTGGTCTATTTGACCATTTTCTGGGTTTTCTGACTTCAACCGACCACCATATTTGTAAATGGGATTCAGGCCCAAATCCGACGGTGTCGACGAATACTCGGGACATAGCCCTACAACTCATTAGATGTATACATTGGGCAACTTGGCTTGTTTGACTAGCAGTCAAGCCATTTTAATTTCGGTGTGAAAATGTAAATGCTTTGATTTAACGACGGCACTGGCTCGATCACCTTGTATGTCGGGACCCTTAAGTCCCCATCCGATAGGACTAGGCTAGCACGAAGTTGTCTTGCCCAAGGACACACCGAATCGACCATTCGCAGCGGTCCAGGTGGGATACGAACCCATTTCCGGCGGATGTGTAGGGCAGATTCTTTACTGGATGAACTTCCGGCGGTTCGAGATGTCTACGTGATTAAATTTACAATTATTACTAATTGAATAAGATCGAAATACCAACAAAGTATATAGTTCTAAGTGCATAACTCTTATTTCATTACACTGCATTACATTACTTCAGTAGAGTTATGACGAAGTAGTCTTTCCAAAAGTGCGTTTGAAGCGTTATTTGTTTACTTTCTACTTCGTGGAGAGTTACCTAAGAATTTTGCTAATACACACTTTATTAGGTAAGTTTATGGTAAGTTGTTGTGTCATACTGTAAAGTTGTCTCTCAATAACAATATGGCGAAGTACTGTATGAACGTCAAAGTAAGTTTATGTTAATAGTTTTGTGTCATATTGTAGAGTAGAGCAAGGTATTCCACGGGTTCAATTAATCCGCTTACTGGGTCGCTCCCTTAGCGAAATAACATCGTCATCGTACATAGCGGTTAGCGTCGTATTTATTTGACTAATGCAGAGGCGTCAGAAGCAAATTAATATTGGGGAGGCGAATGTCGACCCGAGCAAAGCGAATTAGTGCTAGCTAGATGCCATTTCCTGAATTCTACACCTTTTA
The DNA here is from genome assembly GCA_029237695.1 of Conchocele bisecta. Classification (NCBI taxonomy): domain Eukaryota; kingdom Metazoa; phylum Mollusca; class Bivalvia; order Lucinida; family Thyasiridae; genus Conchocele; species Conchocele bisecta. Next base: position 34,411,280 of record CM055273.1, read on the forward strand.
TTTTTCGTCTAAATATTGGGGCGGCGGTTGCCCCGCCTGCCGCCCCACTTCCGACGCATCTACAGTAATTGTAGAGTTGTCTCTCAATAATAATATAGCGAAGTATGAACGTCAACGCCATGTGCATTTTTTTTTTTAGTGCACGAAGTGTAAATACTAATATGCACAGTTTTACTGTGTCGCGTGGTGTAGCGATATAGTGCAACATCTTGCATATAAAACGGAAAACGTGCAGCTACAAACAAAGCTGTCTTTTAAAACTACTTAACTGAGTCACTCACTTTCCAAATATTTATTTTAAAAGTGTGCTATCTCCCGAAATGACATGGACACTTCCAGTAGACATGTTAATTAATTAAGTCACTTAATTGACTTCAAGTCATGATGCACGTACAGGTCCATGGCCTTTTGCATGAAAGAACCATGGTCGAATGTTACTTGATAGGCCCTGAAGTACCTTACTTTTTTAGGACCATAGAAACTGTTTTTATCCAAAGACACACGCTGATCGAGTATCTCATATTCAAGATGGTCGCTGGAGGCCATCCTGGAAAACGTGGCCGATAAAATGTAAGTTTATATATAGCTCAATTTCAATTAAAGTTAAGATTCAAAGTTCTTCAGTTGTATCCAGGTTTCTAAGAGTCATGGCGGAATTATTATCGACTATTGCAGTCGTATATCGCATTAAAATTTCTTCTGATGTATGTAGGTTTTTGGGGGTCATAGAAGAATAAATATCAAAACCTAGACATTGTGGTTCAAATCCAAGATGGTTGCCGTACGCCATTTTGAAAATAAATAATTCATAGCTCGCCAACTGATTTTCGTTTGTACTATTATACTAATTACATGAATATATGTTTTCTAACTATGTTGATGCCGATAAACTAATTTCTGGAATAATTTGTACAATTGAAGTGCCTTCAAAATGATATCCTCTAAAATATGCTGAAAATTATTCTAAGAAAGTATTTAAAGGTACATGCCCACTCAGAAGGCACAAATGTATAATTGTGTCACTATTCCACCAGTTGTAAAAAATACTAGTGCCCGCATTACATATATAATGATTTAATAATGTTTATTTTACTGATAGTGACGCGCGGCGGTATCAGGATATTTTCATATGCAAATGAGGCATGATATTTTTTAATTATTTATACTACCTGACATAATAATATTTTCGACAGATTATAAAGTTTGATCATTGCATATCAAACAATAAATACAGAGAATAAATAGTAATGTCCGTAGACATTTTAAGGAAACACGGTTATCGCCCCTGATATCAGTGTGGAAATATTTGTCTGATATAAAATGTATAATAATGCCAATCAATACGTGGGATAATGGTGAATGAATGTTTATTTTGCCAGAACATGTCTCCGGTGATGTCTCTGATTTAAAGTACATGTTGTGCCTATTGAGTGGGCATGTACCTTTAAAAAAGAGTGGAATATACAATAAAACTTGAGAACCGTGACAGATATGGAACAGAATCTTCTATTTCATGGAACAGCTTAATTACCTAATTAACAAAACCTGGTGAATGACATTCCTTCATACATAATTTGATGGAAAAAAATACCCCATGTGCATATCTCTGTTTCATGCATGTGCAATGCTCAGGCTGTTGTATTTCAGATTCATGATTTTTTTCTATCGAGTGACACTAAAATAAATGAGCAGACATAGGCGGCTGAACCGGAAAATTATATGTTTCTATGTCTTGAAACGTATATTACACGCATATGCTCCACATATACAGTGAAGCACATGTCAAAATCACTCTTGCAAGTGTATGTGAATATATATTTTGTTTGAGAGTGGCTCTTTTTATTGCAACCGTGACCGGTTTTTTGTTTGGTTTTATGAGCGAGTATTACAGTACAAACAATTAGTAAACAGTTGTGTCAGCGTCACTAAATAACCGGGTTTATATAATCTGGTGTTTGAGCGACTTATACATGGACCATGTGATCTCGGCTGCTACTACGGGGCGCCAAGTGGGACATGGCTCAATTTTGTCAACAAAATTCATTTTTGTACCTGTAAACTTGACAAAAACAAAACAAAATTAAATATATACTGATTTTGTCAACAAAATTCACTTTTGTGCCACAAAACTCATTTCTGTGTCACAAAATTCACTTTTGTGGCACAAAACTCAATTCTGTGTCACAAAATTCAATTCTGTGTCACAAAATTCAATTCTGCATACGTTTCGTATACGTATTTGCATACGTTTCGATTCTGTTGCCCAAATATGGCACACGCATGTAAGAAGGACTACCATTGGTCATTGGTCAGAAACTGGACTGGAGAAATGGGTCACGGTCGCCGATCAGCGATCCAAAATGGCGTCTGAAGAAGTAAGTTTCAGAGAACGCTGGATGAAACACACTTGTTACTGCTTTGCAACCAAAATAACAGTCCATAAAGAAGTATAATATTGATATATTGGGTTATATGTTCGCATTGAAATACTTAAACCTGCAAGTGTACTCCACCATCTAGTAAAATGGACTAAGACCGATCTCAACCAATCAACGTAGAGATGACATAGACTATGAGTTACGCAAACTAATTTTTGTGGACAAAACTGACTTTTGTGGACAAAACTGAATTCTGTCCCACAAAACTGAATTTTGTTCACAAAACTCAATTCTGTCTTACAAAATTGAATCCTTTATAACAGCAAGAGTTGTCAGAAGACAACGAAGCTCGCCTGTTGGCAGCCTTCATTCAGACTTGTCACAGTTGTATAAAAATCATGAATATTATATAACTTGACCTTGGGATAAGGGTGTGCGGTGAGGTCAGTGGTGGAAGGTGGATCGTGGATTTGATATAGCATGATATAGCATATTAAGATGAATGCATGTATGAAATATCAATGCGCTCCCTGAAATGAGAAGGAACAAAAATTTAACCCAGCGTTAAGTTTATGAACACACTAAGTTGGTGATTTTCTACAGCATAATAGCTATTCACATGAGGAATGCATGTATAAATGTGATAAGTTTGTGACCTTGGCCTTGGCAAAAGTGGTGGGGGGGGGGGTCATGGATTTGCTGTAGCACAATATAGTATTATCAGATGAATGCATGTATGAAATATGAAGGTGTTCCCTGTAAAGAAACAGAAGTTATAAAAAGACATTTACTCCAACGTTAAGTTTATGATGTTGATGTTGGGGAAAGGGGTGGGGTGGGTCATGGATTTGCTGTAGCACAATAGAGGATCATCGGATGAATGCATGTATGAAATATCAAAGCGTACAAAGTGTAAAGAAACAGACGTTACACAACATTTACCCCAATGTAAAGTTTATGAACATGCTAAGTTTGTGACCTTGGGGTAAGGGTTGGGTGGTGGGTTGTGGATTTGCTACAGCATGATAGAGGGTCATCTGAGGAATGTATGTATGAAATATTAAGGCGTTCGATCAAAGGAAACACTTGTTATCAGACATTTACCCCAACATTAAGTTTATGAATGTGTCAAGTTTGTGACCTTGACCTTGGGGTAAGGGGTGAGCGGTGGGTCATGGAATTGCTATAGCACGATAGAGTATCATCAGATGAATGCGTGTATGAAATATCAAGGCGTTCCATGAAAGGAAACAGATGTTATAAGACATTTACCCCAACATTAAGTTTATGAATGTGCTAAGTTTGTGACCGTGACCTTGTGGAAAGGGGTGGGGGTTGGTCATGAATTTGCTATAGCATGATAGAGTATCATCAGATGAATGCATGTATGAAATATCAAGGTGTTCAACGTGTAAAGAAACAGAAGTTACACAACATTTACCCCAACGTTAAGTTTATGAACATGCTATGTTTGTGACCTTGACTTTTGGGTAAGGGTTGGGTGGTGGGTTGTGGATTTGCTACAGCATGATAGAGGGTCATCTGAGGAATGTATGAAATAGCAAGGCGTTCCATGAAAGGAAACAGACATTTACCCCAACGTTAAGTTTATGAATGTACTAAGTTTGTGACCTTGACCTTGGGGTAAGGGATGGGCGGTGGGTCATGGATTTGCTATAGCATGATAGAGTATCATCAGATGAATGCATATTTGAAATATCAAGGCGTTCCATGAAAGGAAACAGATGTTATAATACATTTACCCCAACATTAAGTTTATGAATGTGCTAAGATTGTGACATTTACCTTGGGGAAAGGGGTGGGTGGTGAGTCATGAATTTGCTATACCACGATAGAGTATCAGCAGATGAATGCATGTATGAAATAACAAGGCGTTCCATGAAAGGAAACAGAAGTTATAAGACATTTACCCCAATGTTAAGTTTATGAATGTGCCAAGTTTGTGACATTGACCTTGAGGTAAGGGATGGCCGCTGGGTCATGGATTTGCTATAGTATGATAGATTATCATCAGATGAATGCATGTATGAAATATCAAGGCGTTCCATGAAAAGAAACAGATGTTATAAGACATTTACCCAACGTTAAGTTTATGAATGTGCCAAGTTTGTGACCTTGACCTTGGGGTAAGGGCTGGGTGGTGGGTCATGGATTTGCTACAGCATGATAGAGGGTCATCTGAGGAATGCATGTATGAAATAACAAGGTGTTCCATGGACGGAAACAGAAGTTATAAGACATTTACCCAACGTTAAGTTTATGAATGTGCCAAGTTTGTGACCTTGACCTTGGGGTAAGGGCTGGGTGGTGGGTTATGGATTTGCTATAGCATGATAGAGGGTCATCTGAGGAATGTATGTATGAAATAACAAGGTGTTCCATGAAAGGAAACAGAAGTTATAAGACATTTACCCAACGTTAAGTTTATGAATGTGCCAAGTTTGTGACCTTGACCTTGGGGGGGTAAGGCTGGTGGTGGGTTATGGATTTGCTATAGCATGATAGAGGGTCATCTGAGGAATGCATGTATGAAATAACAAGGTGTTCCGTGAAAGGAAACAGAAGTTATAAGACATTTACCCAACGTTAAGTTTGTGGACGACGCCGACGCCGACGCCGACGCCGACGACGCCGGGGGTATGACATAAGCTCTTCTGCACTTCGTGCAGGCGAGCTAAAAATGAATTTTGTATATCAGAATTTTACATAATTGGATTTTGTGATTTTTAGTCTGGACAAAATTGGTTTTGTACACATAATTAACCTGTCCTGCATGGCGCCACGTAGCTACGTATACATGTATATGATCACTCAAGTGAATTGTGTTGTAGATAACATATACAAATGAAATAGAATATAATACAATGTATGTGTTCGACGGATTACATGATATAATAAAAATATTATTTATATACGTGTATATATAGTATACGCTAAGGGACCCTTGACGAGACTCAACGCACACACACACACACATAAGGGTGGGCATACATTTATTGAATTTTACGTTTTTGTAATTACATGTAGTCTAGCTACAGCGAGATACGATTCATTCGCTGCTATGTATAATGCCGACTCAGGCCCGTAGCCAGACCTGTTTGAAGGGGGGTCGTTTCGAAATCCCAAGGGGCCTGAGGTATATAGGGGGGTCCCCCGGGAAAATCTGAAATATAGGTGGTTTGAAACGCAATTTCCTGCATTCTCCGCAACGCTTCTAACTGTGACCTTCCATACCCGGTTTTTTTTCCCCTGAAAAAGTGGACCTCGAGGCTGGGCGGGGGGGGGGGGGGGTGGGGGGGGGGGGGTGGAGATCGTCCGACCGCTCCGACCCCCCCCCCCCCCCCCACCCCCCCCCCCCCCCCCTCCCTCCCCCCCCCCCCCCCCCCCACCTCCCCTCCTGGCTACGGGCCTGCGACTATATCACTATCCCATACGAATCGTAACACTGCTAATATAGTGGAAAAGTTTACACTTTAAAACAATGACGCCAATAATGTGCAATGACACTGTAAATTGATGAATATAGAACTGTTGGGTCCATGTCGGGGCTTGGTGAGTTTGGGTTTCTCTGAATTAAGATTACCTCTGCGATACAGATATACTAAATAGATAGAACATTGCACCATATGTTTGCTTTATGACATGTCACTCACGTGTAAGATAATAAGCATTGCAAGTACTACACTATTATACAGTGCAAACTCTCTACAACAGCCACCCATGGGAAGAAGAAACACTGGCTGTTGTAGAGAGGTGGCTGCTGTTTATTTATTTTCTTCGATAATTCTCATCAAATACATGCTTTGACAGCATTTTAGAATCATTTCCAATGGAAATGATTCTAAAGTGTTGTCAAAACATGTTTTTATTGAGAAAGAATGCAAAAGCAACAGCAAATGACAATTTTCGTGCTCAGCAGGCTAAGGGTTAGATACAGAGGAAATCATCCATTTGGGATATAAAATAGCGGCTGTTACAGAGAGGGTGTTGTTGTAGAGAGGTGGCTGTTCGGGGAGGTTCGACTGTACTACATATACATGCTTCTGCGTGTTTAGTACGTGATGCTTTATTATACCATGGTATGTATATATTGCATTTATCATACTTTATAAGATTATAATAAGATTAATTGTAAGTGATTGGTATGTGCACATTTTATTAATATACGGTATGCATATATTGCTGAATGGTGCATGTATACAGTTTTCGTCATTTATTACAGTCATCTGTTGATCCGTACTTCTGACAGTTATTATACATTTTTGTTGAAGTTAGCATTCCCAGTGTCAATGTCAAATGCTTGAAACTGTTTGACTGGCTGTATAGGCAACCCCTTACCATTGCCTCAAAGTTTTTTTCTGCATTACAAGTGCCTACTATTCTACGGAAACCCATTAGGGCCACTTCACTTTTTTTTATTATCTTTTCTTGAATTTTCGAGATGTTTTCTTGAATTTTCAAGATAATTTCTTGAATTTTCGAGATGTTTTCTTGAATTTTCAAGTTCTTTTTATCTTTTCTTGAAAATTCAAGAAAACATCTTGAAAATTCAAGAAAACATCTTGAATAAATGGAAATAAAAAAAAAGTGAAGTGGCCCTAATGGGCTTCCGTACTATTCGGACACTTTGCAAACATTTTCCTCATGCCATCTAAGTTTGTCTTCATCGATTTTACAAAGTCATGCATTAGTCACATTAACCCTTAGACCGCTACACACAACAATTGTCGTCTGCTGTTGCTTTTATATCTTGCCTTATTTCTCAATAAAAACATCGTTTGACAGCACTTCAGAATCATTTCCGATTCTGAAGTGCTGTCAAAGCATGTTGTAAATTATTCTGAAGTGCTGTCAAAGCATGTTTTTGATGAAAAAAAAATGGAAAATAAAAAATAAACAGCAGACAACAAAATTAATATAGCGGTGTAAGGGTTATAGACGAGCCTCGGCCATTTAATCATGGACAGATTGCAGAACATGCCAATACTCTTGTTGTGGTAAATGTGATTTACATAAATTCAAGATGGTCGCCATTTCATGCAAAGTTTGTGGTAATGCAAAATTCATATGCATGCAGTCAGTTGTGGTGGAATGATAACTATAGCAAACTCTTGAGCATGTTGACGACTGTGTAAATGTTTTTCTGATGGTTCTATTTGTCCTCCTCTGATACCCATTAGTAATACAGCAGAACCTCTGCAAATCGGACACCCTGGGATGTCCCCAAGGTGTCCGGTTTAGAGAGGTTCCATTGTAAATCAGACATACAACTATACCAAGGTGAATGTGCTTTGCGAACTTGAACAGGCCTTATCATCAGTGATAGGTGGCAATGCAACCCATGAAACGAAGGATACCGAGACTGGTGCGTGTTCGGTTTAGAGAGGTTCCATTCACTCAGGCAAGATTTTCTTTCTATTACAGCAAATTGCACCCCGTAATTTCCTTTTGTATTTTGTCCCACGAATTGCAATACACGACACTCCACTCACAGATCAGGAGCCAGACTGACATATTTCATCCGTCCCATTTATCCAGTGACAGATCAGGAGATAGACTGACAACATATTTCATCAGTCCCATTTTTCCAGTGACAGATCAGGAGATAGACTGACAACATATTTCATCTGCCCCATTTCTCCACTCACAGATCAGGAGCTGCACCAACAACATATTTCATCAGTCCCATTTCTCCACTCACAGGTCAGGAGCTACACCAACAACATATTTCATCCGTCCCATTTCTCCACTCACAGATCAGGAGCTAGACTCACAACATATTTCATCAGTACCATTTCTCCAGTCACAGATAAGGAGCTAGACTCACAACATATTTCATCAGTACCATTTCTCCAGTCACAGATAAGGAGCTAGACTGGCCACATATGACATAAGCCCCATTAACCACAAAATGGTTATACATGCCATACATCCTCTGTCCCCCGTCACAGATCAGGAGCTAGAATAACAAGTCTCATTTCTCCAGTCACAGATCAGGAGCTAGACTAACAAGTCTCATTTCTCCAGTCACAGATCAGGAGCACACCAGGTCACATCTGCCATCAGCCCAGCCACAGATTTAATTCACGGATGGACACTTACCTGTTTGACGGTCAAACTTTGAATAAGGAAAGTAAGCGAAAGTGCCAGAAAATTAATGTATTCAGAATAAATATTATAAATAAACAAGATCATGTACATGTGTTGAAAGTAAGACAGTTCAACATTAAAGGCAGGCCTTGTGTCTCAGATATGCATAGAAAGTGATTACCGGTTTTAGATTTGTATTGTATTTCTGATTGCTTTGACATATTTAACGGTCTATCAACAGCTAAGGTCATTTAACGCCAACGGGTTCGATCCTGTATTCAACCTGCTGCATTGGGGGGAAAATCACAAAATCAGAATGGAATATTTGCATCAAAATAAATATATATTCAGCCCTGAAATTAGAATAACCTGACCTGGTGTCAGGTCCATAACACACCAAAGTCACTTGGCCCCTTCACCCACAATGAATAGGATTACGAATAATCATATTACTCATATAAGGGGTATAACCAAATTCAACTCTCACATACAAGAATGCCAAAGACGCACATGAGGGCCAAAGCAGGTCTCTGGTCGGGATTCCGGTAAGGATGAATCCCGATCGTTAAATTACTCATTGCATTCTCCCACCTGCCACCCACGTATTGTATTTCTGAAGCCAATTGTACCTTGTTGAAAAAAAAAATGCTTATAATACTGAAAAATAACTAGAGTTTGCGCAAAGTTCTTTCTCAATGTAGTACAGTATTTTCATTCTCCCCCCCCCCCCCCCCACCCCCCCCCCCCCCCCCCCAAATCACTAATTTTCCTTACTGGTACATGTAGAGCGAAAATGTCAAATTATGACCAGTCAAATTATCTCCCCTGCTTATCACAGTTTCTGATAGCATGTACATGTATTTGAATACAATGCATGTTTTGGGAATTTTATCAAATAAAATGGTGCAATTGACTGATATATGTAATTTGTTGTGCATGAAGCGAAACACCACATTTTGGATATCTGAGACATCATCTGAGACATCATCTGAGACAGTCACTTTGACCCATTTCAGTCTAACAATATGATAAATTTTGTTGATTTTTTTGTTCATTATTTTGTTTATTTCTTTATAAAGGTATATGTTGTTACCACTCATTTGAACCGTCTCAACAACATATACTTTTGAGAGGAAATAAAGAAAATAGCGATTTCTCTCTCTGAAGTTTCATACTACTGTAATTGTATCACGTCTGTAATGGGTTAATAGACACAGGGCTCCCGTTCAGGAATTAGTAATTGAGTATTGTCACTCCATCATTTCTGAAGCAATTGGGCATTTCAAAATTTTAATTGGGTAAAATAAAATCACACTACTGTTTACACATCAACAGGCAGCAATTATTGAATAGTTTGCTTCGAAATGAAAACATGTCTTGACATTTCATTAGAATTGTCTAGTTGGAGACAATTCTAATGAAATTCCAATATGTGTTTTCATGGAAAATAAGAAAAAATATGCTAGATTTGTGGTCTGTTTATTGTTTTCTGCAGCATGGTAAAGGTACCACAAATGTTTTATTGCTTTTTGATACTCGCTACTTCTGATTTCAATTGGGTATTTGGCAATTTTAATTGGGTATTTAAGCAAACACGCAGCTTAAATACTCAATTGCTTCAGAAATGATAGAGTAACAATACTCAATTACTAATTCCTTATCTGGAGCCCTGGATTATTGATAGGGCAACACTTCATAAGAAAGCTATTTATTATTGCTGCAACTAACAAACATATAAGTAAAGGTGTTCTCTTCGATCTGCATTATTATAAAGAATGCAATATGTACATAGCATCTCTAAAATTACAAGCATGTTTAATTTTCGCTATAACATCAATACTTGACCGAATTTTCTGAAGAAAAAAACAACAACAACAACAACAACAACAACAACACGATGAGGTTGCTTTTACATTGTATTTGATTAAAAGTAATTTTATAAAAATAAAATAAAAAATATTAGATATTTTCAATAACCTCCAAAGGGCAGCACATTTAATACATACTATGTATATAGTCACTCTTGTTATTAAATTTTTGACCACATGGTCTTTATCGTTTATCAAAGACCATGCAGTCGAAAATTTAATAAAAATTATAAGTAATAAAATTATTGTTTTGTGTCCATAACTAAAAATTCTTGAGCTTGGTCTATGCTGGTTGGAAGGTCCATTGTCTTGAGCGATGGTCCATGCCAAGCGAGTTGAGCTTCAAGTGCAGCTAATGGATCTGACGGCCCATATTACCGATGTCCCTCCCCCATTGGCTGCAACACACAGAGGACGTTTCATTGTTGGAATGGCAAACAGTGCAGATCCTGATCAGACTGTGCGAATGCACAGGCTGATCTGGATCTACACCCAATTGGCTGCAACACACACAGGACGTTGCATTGTTGGAATGGCGAAAAGTGCAGATCCTGATCAGACTGTGCGGACTCAACTAAGTACATTTTAAACTTTATTACAGTAATTTCACTACTCAATTTGAAATTAAATACGTATTTTCACATTGCCGTGAATATTTTGTGCTCCTACTGTTGATAATCAATGCGTTTTCAGCTCAAATAAGTGCGTAAAATACGCCCCTTATATGCAGCCCTGATTTAAGATTTGTAATGCTGAAAAATAACTAGTGTTCTGATTGCTAGTTTTTTTCTGCTAACGATGGTTACTAATTTAATTTCATTAGAAAACAGAAATAGAGAATCTCAAACGAGTTTCCATTTAATAGGAGATTTATGAAACGAGTCACGCATACTTTATGCACCGAGCATCTGGCAAGGAGCATAAAATTGGTTTCATAAATCTTATATCAAGTGGAAACTCGTTTGAGATACTGTTTATCACATGTCTTCATACTCTAAACAGCAGAAAACTTTGAGATATCCAATATGCTTCAGTGAGCAGACGCTATTGCAGGGATTCCGCTGGGGAAAATAAAAAAATCGCCACTTCAAAACAAAATATTTTTTTAATTATTTTTTTTACGAAAATTGTAACTTTTTTATCGCCAATAGTTTATTTTTATCGCCAATTGCGAAAGTGGCGATCGCCAGCGGAATCCCTGCCATTGACTATTTTCGCATCTGCTTGAAAATCACCACAGAGAAAAACAGTTATATGGAAGGAAGCCCATTCTAACAATTGCAATAATTTTAGTTAGTCGTCGACGCTTCTGACATTTAAAACACAATGATGTCAATCAGGGATTCCGCTGGCGATCGCCACTCTCGCAATTGGCGATAAATATAAACAATTGGCAATAAAAAAATTACAATTTTCGGGAAAAAAAATCCAAAAAGAAAAAAAGTATTTTTTTTTTTCCGAAAATTGTAATTTTTTATCGCCAATTGTTTCATTTTTTTGGAAGTGGCGATTTTTTACTTTCCCCAGCGGAATCCCTGGTCAATGTCAAAACAACATTGCTTTGTCGCGTCATTCGGAACGTCTTCATTTAAGTTCATTTGGCATAACATAACGTTAGCGCATACGAATAAGTAATTAAGGTGATGCGGCCAGCCAATCAAATTCGCTCCAGGTGCTATTACACGTTTGACATATCACTTTTACAAAATGGGTTGCAATACGGCATAACAAGGCATTCATGTGAAAAAATAAACTTGTAATTTTTTCACTTACTGACTAATGGGTAGGTCCACATCATACAGAGATCCCTGTGGTTGTTTCCTTGACCTTGGTGGCGTCTGTGCTCTTTGTACAACTACAACACGGATGATTGATTGGAGTTTTACATCCATTCAACAACAAGGTCATACCAGACACGCCATGTGATTTTGTACCTTCTGCGCAATTTACAAAAAATTGTTAAAATTTACAATATTTTTCATAAATGGCATCAAAAGTTGACAAAAAAATTCAGACATGCCGAAAACTTTGTCAACTATTGACACCATTAACAGAAAATATTGTAAATTTTGTTAACGTATTTCATGAAATTACGCAGATGTCCGAAGTGAAATTACGCAGATGTCCGAACTTCGGACATCTGCGTAATTTCATGAAATACATAGAGAAATACACAGAGTCACTCCGAACGTACAAATTCATATGGCGTGCCTCATATGTGGCTGTGACTGGAGAAATAGGCTTATGAGTTTTGTGATCAGTGCAGATCGAGATCAGCCTGTGCATCCGCACAGTCTGGTCAGGATCTGCACTGTTCGCCATTCCATCAATGAAACACACATCAAGCTTCCAACAAGCAAAATAGACCGTTATCAGGCTACAGGAGTGTGCTACTTGATCAGGAGCTACACTGGTCACAAATCCCAGTTACAGCCACATATATATACAGAGAGAAGCTATAACAAGATTTCCCTTGAAAACCCAATACATGTGCTGTCATACAGAGGTTCTTCAGCCACAAATTCACTCTCACACTGCCCCTGCCCCCGCCCTCTCCGACCACCGCCTACCACCCCACCACAATGAAGATCATGGACTCACTTTTTTTTGGCTTGGCAGCTCTGGGACCACTCTTGCAACTGAAATAGAGCAGAAGTTCGCAAGATTATGATAGTCTGTAAATTTCACATTAACAATGTTTTCTTGCAACCAATTATTGGATTTACATTTATTGAGAATGCTCAATAAATGTAAATCCATCAGTTGAAATTTCCAGACAATCTTAAATTTGCACTTATAAACATTTTATTCGTACGAAGGGGCCCGGGGTATGGCATATTAAAGCAGGAAGGTGTGCTAAAAACGACCCCAAAACATAAATTATCACTTTGTATACTTACTCAGTGCATGTTTTATGCTGTTGTCCCTGAGATCTAAAACTTTCAACAATATTAGCTGCAATAATACCTGTGTGGCACTAAAATCAAAAATTCATGGTCAAAACATTAAAACATTAAAAAAGACAGAAAATTCAACAAGTAAAGAGTCATGTCAACTTTTCTAAGCACAAGAACAAGTCTATACAGTGGATGTTGTAAAATATATAAACTCACATTCATATCTGACAATGACTAACATGCCTTATTTAACATACAGTGGAACCTCTCTAAAGCGGACACCAAGAAAACACCTTTGATTTTATTTTTGATGAATTTCTTGGCCATTTATCTCAGGTGATAATGAGTGTTCGTGATCGCATGGCACAAATCTATGGCTCAGAATGATTGAATGCCTGATTTACAGTGAAACCTCTATAAGCTGAACACCTTGGGGACCTCCCGGGTGTCCAGATTAGAGAGGTTTCACTGTATTTCCACAGAGTAGACCAAATACGTACCATCTTCCATCTTTGTATCGGGTATCTAGTGGACCAAGTACAAAACAGAGAGACCAAATACGTACCATCTGCCACCTTTCCAGCAGCAATGTATCAGGTATCCCAGTGGACCAAGTACAATACAGAGTAGACCAAATATGTACCATCTGCCAGCTTTCAAGCAGCGATGTATCGGGTATCCAAGTAGACCAAGTACAATACAGCGTAGACAAAATATGTACTATCTGCCAGCTTTCCAGCAGCGATGTATCGGGTATCCTAGTGGATCAAGTACAATACAGAGAAGACCAAATACGTACCATCTTCCAGCTTTCCAGCAGCGATGTATCGGGTATCCTAGTGGATCAAGTACAATACAGAGAAGACCAAATACGTACCATCTTCCAGCTTTCCAGCAGTGATGTATCGGGTATCCTAGTGAGGATTCCAAGTACAATACAGAGAAGACCAAATACGTACCATCTTCCAGCTTTCCAGCAGTGATGTATCGGGTATCCTAGTGAGGATCAAGTACAATACAGAGAAGACCAAATACGTACCATCTTCCAGCTTTCCAGCAGTGATGTATCGGGTATCCTAGTGGATCAAGTACAATACAGAGAAGACCAAATACGTACCATCTTCCAGCTTTCCAGCAGCGATGTATCGGGTATCCTAGTGGATCAAGTACAATACAGAGAAGACCAAATACGTACCATCTTCCAGCTTTCCAGCAGTGATGTATCAGGTATTCTAGTAGACCAAGTACAATACAGAGTAGACCAAATACGTACCATCTCCTAGCTTTCAAGCAGCGATGTATCGGGTATCCCAGTACACCAAGTACAATACAGAGTAGACCAAATATGTACCATCTCCTAGCTTTCAAGCAGCGATGTATCAGGTATCCCAGTACACCAAGTACAATACAGAGTAGACCAAATACGTAATATATTCCAGCTTTCCAACAGCGATGTATCTGGTATCCTAGTAGACCAAGTACAATACCGAGTAGACCAAATATGTACCATCTGCCAGCTTTCCAGCAGCGATGTATCAGGTATCTAGTAGACCAAGTACAATACAGAGTAGACCAAATATGTACCATCTGCCAGCTTTCCAGCAGCGATGTATCAGGTATCTAGTAGACCAAGTACAATACAGAGTAGACCAAATATGTACCATCTGCCAGCTTTCCAGCAGCGATGTATCGGGTATCCTAGTGGATCAAGTACAATACAGAGTAGACCAAATACGTACCATCTTCCAGCTTTCCATCAGCGATGTATCAGGTATCTAGTAGACCAAGTACAAAACAGAGAAGACCAAATACGTACCATCTCCAAGCTTTCCAGCAGCGATGTATCAGGTATTCTAGTAGACAAAGTACAATACAGAGTTGACCAAATACGTACCATCTCCAAGCTTTCCAGCAGCGATGTATCAGGTATCCTAGTAAACCAAGTACAATACTGAGTAGACCAAATACGTACCGTCTGCCAGCTTTCCAGCAGCGATGTATCAGGTATGCGAGTAGACCAAGTACAATACTGAGTAGACCAAATACGTACCATCTCCCAGCTTTCCAGCAGCGATGTATCAGGTATGCGAGTAGACCGAGTAATATGGCAAGGAGAACAATGACGGGGACGAGCCAGAAGAGCAGATTGTCAATATCGTTGGTTGTCGTGACGCTGCTGCTAGTGGTGACGGGTATCACTGTGGGGGGGACGGGGCAGTCGTAGATCAACACTGTCACTGGGCCTTCGTCAGAGTGGCCTGCTTTGTCTAAGGTATACAGATTGATTGGTTGGTTGATGGACTGATTACTTAATTGATAAGAGTGATTTATGGTTGTATTGACAAACTGATTAATTAATTGATGGATTGATTGATTTACTGATTGTTAATTGATTGAATAGTTTATTGATTTATTGATTGACTGATTGATTATTTTGATTGACTGATTTAGTGATTGACTGACTGACTGATTGTGCTTTACATCCGTCCATTACATTATTTAAAGACATGCCCACTCAGTATGCACAAAATGTTCTTTATAGGCATTAAATAAGTGTATAATAGTGTCACTATTCCACCAGTTCTAAAGATTACGAGTGCCCGCTATACAGATATAATCTTTTAGTAATTTTTATTTTAATGCTATTGACTCGCGGTGGTATCCGGCTATTTCAAATGCAAATGAGGCATGATTTTCAACAGATTTTAAAGTAAGATCATTGCACATCAAAAATTAAATAGAGAATAAATAGTAATGTCTGTTAACATTTTAAGGAAACAGGGTTATCGCCACTGATATCAGTGTGGAAATTTTTGTCTGATATAAACTGTATAATAATGCCAATCAATATGTGGGTTAATGGTGAATGAAAGTTTAGTTTGCCAAAAAAAGTCTCAGATGATGTCTCTGATATAAAGAACATATTTTGCCTACTGAGTGGGCATGTACCTTTAATATAATATTTATTAAATCAGTGAACAAATTACGGTATTGTTTTCTCTCAATAAAATCAATATTTGACCAAATTTCACGAAATAAAAAGAAAGCTTATTGTTAAATTTTGATAAAATTTCATATTATCTAAAAAAATATTGTTTTTGCATTGTGGATATAGCTATTCTCATTACCTGATACTCTAATGGTCATGTCAAAGCTGGTCCCAGAAGGATAGGCACTGATGTCACCATACGACATCACCCCTTCCCCGTTCACGGAGAACGGACCCCCGCCCCCCACAATCTCCCAGGTCAGATCTTTGTGGGCCTCCTGGACGTCATTATCTGTGGCCTGGGCCGTCGGACTCAGTGTGCCTGATGTAGACCCATTCTGGGCACAGAGACCTGTGTATTGGCGCGGTTGCAACACCGGCCCATTGTCGTCCGATTCATTGATCACAATGTCCAGCTGAAAATTACATAAATGTTATGCTTCACATATTGGATTTTTAAGGAATTATGCAAGGGAGCGTTAGCGACCGCAGCATTTAGTTCTTGAAAAATCCAATGTGTGAACAATAACATACTATAGTTCAGCCAAGTGTAAAATGCAATGTCCCATCCGAGTATTGATTTTTCATTTCCTGTTGAAAAGGTAGTCATACCAGATGGCCGCGGCCCGCATGTCGAGCCCGCCGAGGTATTTGACTTAGGATATAAGGTATTTAAAACCTTTAAACACAGATTTCGCACGGACGCACGCATGGACAGACGCACGCACGCACGCCATTGTGATCACTATGTCTCGCTTTCCGCAAGCTGGTAGTATATAACTTATTGGGGTTAAACATTGCAATATGTTTAATAAGTGGAACACTGCCTGCCAAGCGATTGGCTTAGAAAGTAGGGCAAACTATAAAGATAGATATAGAGAATCCGTGCCGCGCCAGATATTTTTTCCCATTCACGGCACTAACCTACTATTCTATTTATCCCGTCAACACCTACAAATGGCTGTAAAATGCAAAAATAGTATTGACTGGATATCAAAAATGTTTCACGGCACCGTGTTTCACGGCACATACGCACTGTGTTGACAGGATAAAAATTAATATGGTGCAAATAGAAGTTGTATAAAATAGGAATTGAATAAACAGTTTGTTCTTCGTGTGCTGGTGTTTAACTGCCTATCAACAGCTAAGGTAATTTAAGGCCGGGCCAACGGGTTCAATCCCGTATTCAACCTACTGCATTGGGGTGAAAATCAGAATGGATTATTTACATCGAAAAACAAATAAAAACAGCCCTGACATTAGAATAACTTGACCTGGTGCCAGATCCATACCACACCAAAGCCACTTCCCCGAAAAGTAATTTGATTACGAATAATCATATTAATCATATTAATCATATAAGGGGTAACCAGATTTAACTCTCAAATAAAAGAAAGCCAAAGACATAGACGTAGCCAAACCAGTAGCCTATTTCACCAACATTGCAAAGTATACTTTTCTAGCAAAGTATATTTTGAGGGAGAAATTTTCAATTTAAGGATAAATTTATTAATTTTTATTATACTGAATTTATTACATTATCACAGCCATTTTGGCTGTGATAATGTAATACATTCAGTATAATAATTCTGCATTTGTAATCATCAAATATATGCAGTGGTTAGTGCAATATGATATAATGCATTTCGGGAAAAATAAATGATTACTCCCTCAAAGTATACTTTGTTAGAAAAGTATACTTTGTAATGCTGGTTAAATAGGCTACAGGTCTCCGGTCGGGATTCATCCTTACCGGAATCCCGACCGGAGGCCTGGTTTGGCCCAAACCAGGTCTCCGGTCTGGATTCCGGTAAAGATGAATCCCGATCGTTAAATTACCCATCGCATACTCCCACCTGCCACCCACGAGATAGAGACAAAATGGTAAAATACTTACTAGACAGGGCGATATATGAAACTTATTCATTTCTCAGTTGTAAAATGTAAAAATGTGGCTGTGACTGGAGAAATGGGGCTTGTGGGTCGTGCGACCAGTGTAAATCCAGATAAGCCCGTATATATATCAGCACAGGATCTGCACTGGTCGCCATTCCATCGATGAAACGCATGTCATGCTTCTAGCAAGCAACATAGATAAGGCTACAGGAGTGTTCTATTTGATCAGGAGCTACACTGGTCACAAAAGCCCCATTTCTCCAGTAACAGTCACAAATGATTATACAATACAGTTTTCAATCTCCATTCTAGAAACTACTACAGTTTAATTACTTTAACCCTTTCCTTTCGGAATAGACTCTTATAGGTATGAAATTTATTAAATATTTTATCTTTGTTATTTCTCAATGAAAGTATATGTTGTGACCACTCATTTGAAACATAACGACGAGACGTTTCAAATGGTGGTTGCGACATATATTGCTAAGCGCATAGAAGGAAAATATTTAGTATTTTTCGTAAACATAATGCCGTATCCTCAGCAAGCAGAGGGTTAACTACCGTAGTAGACCAGTTTTATGGCTCTGCTACAAATTGAACAAGAAAATGTTGCCTGTTGGCACACAAATGCAGATGAGAAACTCCGGCAAACTTCTTAACCCGACATATGGATGAACAGACACATGGGCACACAGTAAGTCTCAGCTCCACCGAGACCCGGGGGAGGGGGGGGGGGGGGGGGGGGGGGGGGGGGGGGGGGGGGGGGGGGGGGGGGGGGGGGGGGGGGGGGGGGTAGGGGGGGGGGGGGGGGGGGGAGATAAAAAATAATTGTCATGATAGTATTTTGAATATGTACCAACAATAACCAACATACCGACATAGTTGTTGTCAGTCCATCTTTGTCAATGTCAGAAAATCAGTATTACAGACTGCTACAGATAAAATATATAACAGTCTAGATGGCTGCGACCCGCATGTTGTGCCCACCGAGGCTTTGATAGCATACCAAAAATATATAAAAAAATATATAAAATTCAACCATGACATTACAATAACCTGACCTGTAGCTAATTTCACCAAAATTGAAAAATATACTTTTCTGGCCAAGTACACTTTGAGGGAGAAAATTTTCAATTTAAGGAATAATTTATTATCTTTTAAAATACTGAATTTATTACATTATCACAGCCGTTTTGGTATAATAATTCTGAATACTTTTAATCATCAAATATATGCAGTCGTTAATTTTGGGAAAAATAAATGGTTACTCCCTCAAAGTGTACTTAATAGCTAGATAAGTATACTTAGCAATTTTCGTGAAATCGGCTACAGGTGCCAGGTCCTTATCACACAAAGTCAGAGCTCCAGATACGTTTTGTATCTAAAGAGTATTATACCCCCATATTTCAAATTCAATGCGTATTTTACTTTTACAAATGTATTAATTATTGATTTTCTTTCTTATTAAATAGAGAACAAATGATACAAAAAAACAACAAAGTTAAAAATTCACTTATTTGAGCTGCAAAAAGCAAACGATGTTTGCATTTTGCAGCTCAACTAGGTATATTTTCACTGCTCAATTTGAAAATGTATGTGTATTTTCACTCCCAGTTTTGATAATCAATGCATATTCTGCTAAGATCAGTGCACACAATACGCGAATACGCACTGATAATGGAGCGCTGCCAAAGTCACATGGACAAGAGAAAATGGCCAACATACCGATGATGTACTGATGAGTCCACCTTTGTCCGTGACGAACACGGTACAGGCGATCGTCTCACTGTTGAGCCTCTTCGCCGCGGCATCCAGGTCCCACTCCTGGAGGTGAGACCATAGTCCATAACAAGGGAATCACTATCACTAAGCTTATCCCCTCGCTGTCAGCTGGCACGTACATGGACTATCGCGGTATCCCCTAATAATTCCAGCACAAAAATATTTACACAATTCCCTAACATTTGATTGGCCCGTAGCAAGTCTCTGTCCAAAATTTATATCCCAGTAAACTCCCACACCGAACTACTTTCCGTAACCGTGAGGCGCAGTTAAAATTATTCTTAAGAAAACGGAAAATAAACACATTTTCTTGATGAATTTATTTCAAATGCTGGAATTATAAGGAATGAATGGCCTTTTTGTTGAATTTATTGGGGATATAAACTTGGAAAAGTCGCGGGAATACTGGACGAGGCCTTCCGGCCTTTCGTCCAGTATTCCCGCGACTTTTCCAAGTTTATACCCCGATAAATTCCACAAAAAGGCCATTCATTCCTATAATAGTTCACACGTGGTTTACTCCTATATTGCTTATCAGCGAGGGGATAACAAGAAATGTCATTATTTTATTAGCACAGTTAAAGACTCTGCTCCAGACTTCAGGGAGAAATTTTCAATTTTAGAATAAATTTATTAATTTTTATTATACTGAATTTATTACATTATCACAGCCAATTTTGGCTGTGATAATGTAATAAATTCAGTATAATAATTCTGCATAGTTTTAATCATCAAATATATGCAATCGTTAATTCTGCATGAAATAATGCATTTCGGAAAAATGAGTGATTTGGGTCCAAGTCACTCAGCTTAAGTCTGGAGCAGTCTATGAAAGGGCTAATAAAGTAATGACATTTTGGCGGCCATTTTGGATGACATAATTACTCAATTTTAAAGCAAACGGTGACAGAGCAATGGGCTCATGAATACTTTCAAAATGACATTTGTCCTACATTTGATCCCCAACCAAGGCCATGCCCATTTTTGACAATGGGGTCACGATTTTTAACAATCTTGAAAGGGTCATCAGGACCTGAAATTTGTGCCGGGTTTGGTGCATTTTTACAAATTCAGAAAGGCTTCAACTAGGGTTTGTTTGTTTGTTTGGGTTTAACAGCCTATCAACAGCTATGGTCATTTAAGGCCGGGTCAATGGGTCTAGTACTAAATCCCATATATTACCTGTACAAGTACATGTACATGTTCAAGTACATGTACAAATGGGGGGAAAATCCCAAAATAAGAACTGAATATTTACAATAAAAAAAAAATTTATTCAACCCTGAAATCAGAATAGTCCTGATCTGATGTCAGGTCCTCGCCATACCAGAATCACTTGGACCCTCCCAAAAGCAGTAGGATCAGTAATAATCTTACTACTTTTATAATGGGCAACAACCCAATTCAACTCCCAGGTATCAAAAGAGCCAAAGATAAAAACGTACCTGAGGGCCAACCTGGGAAAATAGTGATTCCTATAAGGAGGAACCCCTATCGTTAATTTATGCCATCGCGTTCGCCCGACCAACCACCCACGCTTCAACTAGGGACCATGTTTGTAAAGTTTCAAAACCCAGTGGTTCATGAGGGGACAAGAATAAAAGTTACTACTAACAGACTCACATTTTGACTTTCTTTGGCCACCTTCGATGACTTAAAGGTACATGCCCACTCAGTAGGTACAACATGTTCTATATAGGAATTAAATAAGTGTATAATTGTGTCACTATTCCACGATTTTGAAAAATTACTAGTGCCCGAAATACAGATATAATCATTCAGTAATATTTATGTTACTGATAGTGACTCGCGGTGGTATCAGGCTATTTCCATATGCAAACGAGGCATGATATTTTTTTATTATTTATACTAATTAAATGCGTCACCTGAAACAATATTTCGACAGATTATAAAGTATGATCAAATAAGAGTGCCGCAAGTCATAAAATACGCCCGTCGAATATGGGCCAGACAGCGAATATGCAGAAATGTGAAGCTGTCACCAAGGCAAGAAACATTAATGAGAATTTGAAAGTCTATAGCATTATTTCTTCATCTCGTTGTGCTAAATATGTATACTAATTTAGGCAGAGATAGAAAAGTAGAGTGTAAAGTAGAAATGATAGGGAATTGGATACAATAATGTAGAAAAAATGGCTAAGTTAAAAGGTGATATTTTTGTTAAAAAATATTTTTTCGGCATCAAAACACCAAGGTGCACATTTTCAATATGTGTAGAAGACGTGTGTATAGTTTCAGAACGATCGACTGAACGGTTTCAGAGGAGTTGTGTACACAAACTCTGTACAGTACATAGTGAGTGAATAAGGTTTAACGTCCGCTTTTCTGACATTGAGGTACAAGCCTCAGGGAGTCTACATGCAGACGGGTCAACGGGGTCGTGTCCCGTATCCACCTGTCCGAGGGGGGTAAATCCCAACTTCAGAACTCAATATTTACAATCAAAATATATATTCAGTCCTGAAATTAGAACAACCTGATCTGGTGCCAGGCCCTCGCCACACCAGCATCATTTATCCCATCCTCTAAAAGTAATAGGATTAGCGCTAATCTTACTTTTATATATGGGGCATAGCCCGACTCAAAACTCTCACATACAAGAAAGCCAAAAATGTACATGAGGGCCAAATCCGGTATAGTGGATTCCGGAAAGTATGAACCCAATCGTTAAGCCATTTTAGTCGCCTTTTACGACAAGCAATGGCTACTGCAGCACTATTCTCAGGATCAGTTGATCCCGCCCCGGTGCCTGCACGGGGTACAGTATATAGAATTGTATAGAAAAATGTAGAAAAAATGGCTAAGTTAAAAAGGTGATATTTTTGTTAACAAATATTTTTTCGGCATAAAAACACCAAGGTGCACATCTTCAATATGTGTAGAAGACGTGTGTATAGTTTCAGAATGATCGACTGAACGGTTTCGGAGGAGTTGCGTACACAAACTCTGTACAGTACATAGTGAGTGAATAAGGTTTAACGTCCGCTTTTCTGACATAGAGGTACAAGCCTCAGGGAGTCTACATGCAGACGGGTCAACGGGGTCGTGTCCCGTATCCACCTGTCCGAGGGGGGTAAATCCCAACTTCAGAACTCAATATTTACAATCAAAATATATATTCAGTCCTGAAATTAGAACAACCTAATCTGGTGCCAGGCCCTCGCCACACCAGCATCATTTATCCCATCCTCTAAAAGTAATAGGATTAGCGCTAATCTTACTTTTATATATGGGGCATAGCCCGACTCAACTCTCACATACAAGAAAGCCAAAAATGTACATGAGGGCCAAATCCGGTATAGTGGATTCCGGAAAGTATGAACCCAATCGTTAAGCCAGTTTAGTCGCCTTTTACGACAAGCAATGGCTACTGCAGCACTATTCTCAGGATCAGTTGATCCCGCCCCGGTGCCTGCACGGGGTACAGTATATAGAATTGTATAGAAAAATGTAGAAAAAATGGCTAAGTTAAAAAGGTGATATTTTTGTTAACAAATATTTTTTCGGCATAAAAACACCAAGGTGCACATCTTCAATATGTGTAGAAGACGTGTGTATAGTTTCAGAATGATCGACTGAACGGTTTCGGAGGAGTTGCGTACACAAACTCTGTACAGTATATAGAATTGTATAGAAAATTGTAGAAAAAATGGCTTAGTTAAAAAGGTGACATTTTTGTTAAAAAATATTTTTTCGGCATAAAATCACCAAGGTGCACATCTTCAATATGTGTAGAAGACGTGTGTATAGTTTCAGATCGATCGACTGAACGGTTTCGGAGGAGTTGTGTACATAAACTCTGTACCATATATAGAATTGTATAGAAAAGTGTAGAAAAAATGGCTAAGTTAAAAAGGTGATATTTTTGTTAAAAAATATTTTTTCGGCATAAAAACACCAAGGTGCACATCTTCAATATGTGTAGAAGACGTGTGTATAGTTTCAGATCGATCGACTGAATGGTTTCGGAGGAGTTGTGTACACGAACCATGCGCTTTTTCTTCAGCCGCCCACCCGCCCGCCCGTGTGGTAAAACATAATTCGTACCGTTTTTTAAAAACGGTAGTATAAAAATAAATACAGAAAATAAATAGTAATGTCCGTTAACATTTTAGGAAACAGGGTTATCGCCCCTGATATCAGTGTGGAAATTTACGTCTGATATGAAATGTATAATAATGCCAATCAATACATGGGGTAATGGTGAATGAATGTTTCATTTGTCAGAAAATGTCATATCTACAGAATACACAAAACTATCTGTCTCCGTATATTATAACCTGGCATATGTGCCTACTGAATGGGCATGTACCTTTAATGACTCAATTCTTTGAAAAGAAGGCAATCGTTGGGGAGCGCCTCACACCTGAAGGTCACCCAATTGACACTGGGTGGATGAGGAAGTTATTGATGAAGTATGCTAATCACCAGACTAACGTATCAGTAGCCTATTTCACCAACATCGCAAAGTATACTTTTCTAGCAAAGTATATTTTGAGGGAGAAATTTTCAATTTTAGGATAAATTTATTAATTTTTATTATACTGAATTTATTACATTATCACAGCCATTTTGGCTGTGATAATGTAATAAATTCAGTATAATAATTCTGCATACTCTTAATCATCAAATATATGCAGTGGTTAGTTCCATATGAAATAATGCATTTCAGGAAAAATAAATGATTACTCCCTCAAAAGGATACTTTGCTAGAAAAGTATGGTATACTTTGCAATGTTGGTGAAATAGGCTACAGGAGATGTATTTATGAAGTATGCTAATCACCAGACTAACATATCAGGAGATATGCAACATTTGGACATATGTCCAAAATTGATGACGCCTACGACGATGAAATTGTGACCGCTCGTCTCACTTTCCACCGACGTGATGAAAGAAAAATGGTGACAGACTGATTGGCCCATTAATACCTTGCATTTGATATACAAGATCACCACATACGGCGAAAAATGAAATGTGACCTACCATCGACACCCTGGGCCACGTCCATTTTTAATCCTGGGGTCACAATTTTAACAAATCTGAAAGAGCATTAGGGGTCGTATATTCCTACAATGTTTCGCCAAAATCGGTTCATTGGTTTATGAGAAGATTTTTTAAGAATGAGTGCTTTATTTTAGATGGTGACCATCTTGGATTACGCGGTGAAACATTTGATCAAATCTGAACATGCTTCTCCAAAGGACCATAACTGTGAAGTTTGGCCAGCATCAGCCAAGCCGTTTGTGAGATAAAGACATTTGATCGGAACATTAACATACCGTGTTTATTCTAATAAACGCCCCCGGGATATGCAATTCGTGGGGATCAAAATTTGGAAAAAAGTATAAAAATATCGATGGTCTAGTAACATAAGGTCGTAACTGCTATGCTAAAGCATAGCACTTACGACCTTATGTTACTAGACCATCGATATGTTATTTTCACAATGTTTTAAATGGCATTTGTATGTGAAAATAACATTTAGAATGCAAATATGGGAGGGGGGCTATTATTAGAGAAGGTCCACTATTAGAACAAATTAATACGGTGCAACAGACCTTTCCATTTAAGATTCTCCTTCCTGCCCTTTTAGAGGTTACCGTGGTTACCACGGTAACCTCTAAAAGGGCAGGAAGGAGAATATAGTGACACAGCCGCTGATGGCTACTATTAGTATTAGAGAGGGGGCCACTATTAGAATAAATACGGGTACAACAGTCCATTCCATTTAATATTCTCCTTCCTGCCCTTTTAGAGGTTACCGTGGTAACGCACCTTGCTCATAGTGACACAGCCGGTGACGCGGTTCATCTTGAAGACACCTTCCCCGTTGGGACAGTTCATCGTGTACGACCATGAGTCGCCCGCATCCGGGTCTGTGATGCCGATACTCGGGCAGCCCACCTCCTGGTTGTGCTGAACAGAACAGAACAGAGAGCTCCAGATAAGTTTTGTATCTAAAGAGTCAAACAAACGGATAATTAGAACAAAAGATTCTCAACAAATGGCGGCCATCTTGGACTACAAAAAGTTATTCTACCCTAGTGTAAGCTGTCTGGGCCCGGTTGCTCAAAACCTCTGTTAGCTTAACAGACTGTTAAATCCTTAGCAATGCTAAGGATTTAACAGTCTGTTAAGCTAACAGAAGCTTTAAATTATTATTAGACAGGCCCAGATTATTTAACACTTTTAGCATTTATTTCCCTCAGAACAACAAATCTCCAGATAAGTTTTGTATCTAAAGATTATTATACATGTACCTCCAGATTTCAAATTCAATGCATATACATATTTTACAAATGTATTATTGATTTTCTTCCTTATTCAATAAGGAACAGAAAATGAAGTGTAAATACAAGGGTGGGAAGTTCTCATATTTATACGATTTGAGATATTCAAAATGGCCGCCAAAGTATTTTTTTCTAGTATTGTACGATACATTTACTGAGTTTGACAATTTTATGTGGGCTGCAAATTATGCCAAACATATTTTGACAACATTTGCGATCAGATATTGGGTTAATACACTGAAATAAATGTGATTGCCATTCCTATTTCCTTTTATTTGATGTATATAATAACTTGGATCAGCCAAAAAATGATGTATTTGGATAAATTTTGTTTTGGGAAGCCCCTATTTGATAGGGGATTCCACCAAGACAAATTGTGTTCGAATAGTTAGGGTTATTACGGTGCATATATATGTACAAAAGGCATAATCATAATAGTGCTATCACTTTTAATTGTTCATTCACTTAGAAAACGGCCTCAAACATATACCAATAACATCATATCATCTGTCTATGACTTCCTAATATTTTTTCAAACATAAAGAATTGCATGTAGCCTATTTCATCAAAATTGCAAAGTATACTTAATAGCAAAGTATACTTTGAGGGAGCAATCATTTATTTTCCCCGAAATGCATTATTTCATATAGAACTAACGACTGCATATATTTGATGATTAAAAGTATGCAGAATTATTATACTGAATTTATTACATTGATTATCACAGCCAATATGATAATGTAATAAATTCAGTATAATACAAATTAGTAAATTTATCATTAAATATGCTACAGATAATATGGGAATGAGTCAAAATGTGAGTGAGAGAGTGATTGAGTTTAACATTTGGATAATAACTAATATCTGGCTAGAACAATCCTCTTGGGGTTATTAAGTGTTGTTCTCGTAGGGACTCAGGGTCTAAATGTTTTGCAAACATCCCTTTTAGGCATGGTGAGTCACAACTGAAGGGGTCTGTGGTAGAAGGGGGCTAACTCCCAAATGGACTTAGTCGCTTTCTTCCACTCACCCTTCTATTGATCTGCCGTAATTATCTAAAATATTCTGACACACTAATTGTGTTCAAATACATTGTTATTAAACCAGTACTGCAGTATTAACCCTAAATAAGCATGTTCGCTGTTGTGGGGAAACCATGTGTTTTCATGCGTTCCCCCAAAGATTTGAATTGATTTATTGGTGTTTCATGGCCTACCAACAGCTAAGGGTTTCCCCAAACGGTGTCTGAATATTTAGGGTTATCGGAGCTCCAGATAAGGTGCGCATTGGCGTATTTTACGCACTTGTTTTAGCAGAATACGCATTGATTACAAAATACTCAATGCATTAATACACATTAATTTTCAAATTGAACAGTGAAAATACTGTAATAAATTTGAAAATTTACTTAGTTGAGCTACAAAAAGCAGCTCAAATAAGTGAATTTTTAAATGTCTTTGATTTTTTATCATTTGCTCCCTAATTAATAAGGAAGAAAATCAATAATACATTCGTAAAAGTAAAATTCGCATTGAATTTGAAATATGGTGGTATAATACTCTTTTGATAAAAAACTTATCTGGAGCTCTGGGTTATTACGGTATGTCTACTTACCCCACCTTCGTCAGGCTTATTGATGATAAATGGTCCATTATTAATCACAGGTGGTTCATTCACATTCACCACCATAATGGACTCTGTCTTCGTTTCGGAGTATTCGTAGCCATCAAATGCAGTGACCGTCACATCAAAGGTGTGACCCGCTATCCCCTCATAATCCAGCACCGATTTGGTTATAATTTTGCCGTCTGTATGGATAGTAAAAACATGGAATGAAACATGTGAACAGCCATGGCAAAATAGGACCAATTACAGTCTACACTCGCTAACTCAAACTCTCTCAACGCCCGAAGTGCAGAGTAAGAAGAGGAAGCAGGACCCCCACCCGCGGACATACAGGAATATCTCCAACCCGAAGAGGAAGAATATCTCCCCACACACGGATGAAGAAGATACGGAATAACAACATTTATGGAAATGATTCTGAAGTGCTGTTAAACCATGTTTGACCTGAAGACCTGAGAAGAAGACCACTCAGTGTAGACACACTCGTCTATAGATACTGCGTAACTCTTCAGGGTTCGAATATCATTCGCACAACGAGACGAGTCCGAGATTGATATTCAGGTGAATATCATTTATGTCCACAATCATGTGACCCGCTATTTGACATTTCATTGGTTGAAATTATCGGCCATGTAATAATAACTCTTGTTAACTCAAATTTTCGTTAACTCAAAAATAATTCCAGCACAAAATTATTTACACAATTCCCTGACATTTGATTGGCTCGTAGCAAGTCTCTGTCCAAAATTTATATCCCAGTAAACTCCCACGCCGAACTACTTTCCATAACCGTGAGGCGCAGTTAAAATAATTCTTAAGAAAACGGAAAATAAACACATTTTCTTGATGAATTTATTTCAAATGCTGGAATTATAAGGAATGAATGGCCTTTTTGTTGACTTAATCGGGGATATAAACTTGGAAAAGTCGCGGGAATACTGGACGAGGCCTTCCGGCCTTCGTCCAGTATTCCCGCGACTTTTCCAAGTTTATACCCCGATAAATTCAACAAAAAGGCCATTCATTCCTATAGTATTTTCCTCAGTCCCCTGAACTTGGAGTAAGCATGCTCCTTTCTCTAGTTTGGCTGTTTCCATCTCGTATAAATGCTGTTGTAAGGGTATGTAGCCTGTTTCACTAACTACCGTAACAAGCTTATATATTCGGACACATTATAGGAATGAATGGCCTTTTTGTGGAATTTATCGGGGTATAAACTTGGAAAAGCCGCGGGAATACTGGACGAAGGCCAGAAGGCCTTCGTCCAGTATTCCCGTGGCTTTTC
Source organism: Conchocele bisecta (assembly GCA_029237695.1). Lineage (NCBI taxonomy): Eukaryota > Metazoa > Mollusca > Bivalvia > Lucinida > Thyasiridae > Conchocele > Conchocele bisecta. Next base: position 34,440,426 of record CM055273.1, read on the forward strand.
CAAGAAGGCCTTCGTCCAGTATTCCCGCGGCTTTTCCAAGTTTATACCCCGATAAATTCCACAAAAAGGCCATTCATTCCTTATAATTCCAGCATTTGAAATAAATTCATCAAGAAAATGTGTTTATTTTCCGTTTTCTTAAGAATTATTTTAACTGCGCCTGACGGTTATGGAAAGTAGTTCGGCACGGAGTTTACTGAGATATAAATTTTGGACGGAGACTTGCAACGGACCAATCAAATGTTAGGGAATTGTGTAAATATTTATGTTCCGGCCTTCGTCCAGTATTCCCGCGGCTTTTCCAAGTTTATACCCCGATAAATTCCACAAAAAGGCCATTCATTCCTTATAATTCCAGCATTTGAAATAAATTCATCAAGAAAATGTGTTTATTTTCCGTTTTCTTAAGAATTATTTTAACTGCGCCTGACGGTTATGGAAAGTAGTTCGGCACGGAGTTTTACTGAGATATAAATTTTGGACGGAGACTTGCAACGGACCAATCAAATGTTAGGGAATTGTGTAAATATTTATGTTCCGGCCTTCGTCCAGTATTCCCGCGGCTTTTCCAAGTTTATACCCCGATAAATTCCACAAAAAGGCCATTCATTCCTTATAATTCCAGCATTTGAAATAAATTCATCAAGAAAATGTGTTTATTTTCCGTTTTCTTAAGAATTATTTTAACTGCGCCTGACGGTTACGGAAAGTAGTTCGGCATGGAGTTTACTGAGATATAAATTTTGGACGGAGACTTGCAACGGACCAATCAAATGTTAGGGAATTGTGTAAATATTTATGTGCTGGAATTATTTTGTTTTGAGAAAATAGGGGTTTCTCAAAACAAATTGTATCCCAATGCATAAGTTATTTTGCCGATTGCGCACAGCCAGGGTTGTGCCTCGCTATCACTTTCAGAGGGACAATTTCAGATTTTGGGCCCTTTTTGTATTAAAATAATACGGAGATCTTGAAATTTTAAGGGACATGGACAATTTTAGGTGGGAAAATGTCCTCTGGACTCGCTCTAGGCACAACACTGAACAGCCATACTAACCCTAACTATTGGGGCACTTTATGTTTTGGCAAACCACATACAGTGCGACCCCGTTAGTACACGCTTCACTATAACACGATTTTGGCTAGTACACGGTTGTGCCTTGGCTCCCGAATTTTTTGCCTATTTGTATATCAAAATCGTGTTGAATTTGTAACACGACTCATAGTATTGTCAGAAATCTTGTTAAATTTGCGATTATATTGCTGCCGAAAGTGGTACTGTATTGTTAATTACTGATGTGCGGTATGTATTATCTGTGTGTGTTTGAAGTTGAAATAAAGATAGTACATGTATGTACGTACATTAGTTGTTGTGTTTAATTAAATAATTGACCTAATTTAGAGACATTGTTTGTTTGTTTGTTCTTTCCCAAATTAGACCCAAAATGGACGAATGAATAGCCTCCTTTTATCTCACCGATGTGAATGTGCAGCTGATCACGTTTGCACATTTCGTAAATTAATCCGAGCAAACTGGGAATAACATCAATTATTGGTCCCAGTAACAAAGCAGTGCTAATTGTTATGTAAACAATTCCATGCTAGATTTCATTTTTCCGGCATGCGTTCACGCTCACCATTGGTGGAATATTAATTAGGTGTAAAGGCTGACCAATCGGAGATCGCGTATCAGTCGCGCAGATTAACTCAACCCAGATTAAAGAAATTGGTACAGCACTGCTGAAATTTGTTTTCAATTTAGCCCATGCCCCCGGCGCATTGTGTACTTGACAACTGGCCTTAATTGTTTCGCTACGTCATAATTGAGCCAGTGCATGAGATAATCAACTTTATTATATAACTGAGATTTTCGCCAAGAATGATTTGACTTTTTTCTGCAAAAATATCGGAAAGTTGATAACATTTTCAGAGAAAATGCGTAATAATTACTAATTTAATATTCGTCAACATCCGGTATCGTTTACAGAAAATGTACACTATAATCAAATTCATCTTCGTCGAAAATCTGACGTGATAAGCCTGATTACCTCATGAACTGGCGCAATATTATAACACGTCGAGCAAAACATGTCTGACAGACAACAGGTTTCGGGGCACTATACAGGTCTGTGGTGTTGAAAGGGTTAACTCTGTGTGTACTCAAACCCACAGGTGGAATAGTCGGACGTGTGACAAAAAGAAAATGACCATTACAAAAATATCCATTACCCCACCCACTTGATCTCGTACTATCTTCTATTATTAACGTCATGTACAGTACGATACCAGGTGGGTTGGATAATGTGATTTTTTTAATAGGCATTTATTTTGGTGTCATAGGTCCGAGCATAGGCGGCGGAAGCCAAACATTATTGGGGGGGCCCAATGTTGCGCTAGTGGGGTCCGGGGGCATGGCCCCCCCCCCCCCCACCCCACAAAATTTTTTGAAATCCAAGTGGTGTGAAACGCCATTTCCTGCATTCTCAGCAAAGTTCTCAGCAAAGTTCCCAGTACTCATGATTACACAAATATATTAGAATAAAAAATCCAAAATTTACAGAATTATATTGGGGGGGGGGGGGGGGGTGGGTGGCCCCCCCCGGGGGGGGGGGGGGTACTGGCGAGTCTTCCACCTGTGCTCACCATAATGAGTAAACACAGATTGCAACGCACGAGCTTGTCACATGACGTTGCAGCTGATGGAACAGGATATCGGTCATTGCGTCATCGAATGATGATGGCTACACGCGTTTACTACACTTTTTTTCTACACAGGTTTACAATAATGGATTACACGGACCTGCGTAGATCTACATTCTACATGAACATGATGAATAAATAAAACATGACGTTAACAATTCTTGGATTCAATATATTTATTACATGCGAAGATAACAGTGAAAATTGATGGCATATTATAGGCATTGGCGACGTCGTTCATTCGCAGTCACAGTGTACATATATTTTTTGTTGACATTATGATGTGTCTTGGGCGAGAACGGATATAGCACGGTTCGGATAAGCAACACGGAAGGTTGCATGTCGCCTGACTTCCGTGTACTAACGGGGTCGCACTGTATTTATACAGGTTTCTCTGAATAAAATGTGTCCAAATAAATTTGTTTTTCGATTTGGAGCGGTATGTGGGAGGTTTTATGGTCTGTGAATCAATACAACTGATTGTCAGACCATAAAACCGAACACATACTGCTCCAAGTTGAAAAACAAAGCATGGTTATCCCCATTCTAATGCTCCCCGCTTTATGCAACATCGTAGCATATCACTTACAGTGATATTTTTCAATACGTCAGCAGGATGTTGTTGTCATCGATAACCGCCTCACACCAAATGAGTTTGGAACAAGAAACGAGGCAAAGCCACGAAGGCCAGGTTTTTTCCAAGCATAGACACTTGGATAACATAATTATACCCACTTTTTGTAGACTAGATGGCCGTGGCCTGCATGTCGCACCTTGGGGCGAGGCATGGACACTAAAAAAATAGATATAGTAGATGGAAAAACTTTAACGAAAAAACTTTAACCGGACACACGGATGTACGGACGGACAGACGGACGGACGGACGGACGTTCTTACATTAGGGTACTTATGTGGCTTATCACATGTTAAATATTAGCCACATAAAACGATTTTTAGCCACATAAAACGATTTTTTAGGTGGCTAATTATAACCAACCCTATCCTTTAACAAGTCCATAACCCTGTGGGGCTAGCCACACAAGTACCCTAATGTGTGCCCGGACGGACGGACGGACGGACGGACGTATGCGAAAATGCCGACGATATCGCACTTTCCGTAAGCGGGTGCGACAATGATGATAAACACCCATGTGAAGTACCAAGGTAATGGGTGAAGCAGTTGCAGAGATATAGTACACGAAAAAACTTTAACAAATAAATTCAAAGTAATTTGACCTTGACATTGGGCACAGGGGCCGCACGGTTGGGGGTTAGAATGAAAATATGGATGATGATAAACACCCATGTGAAGTTTCAAGGTAATGGGCGAAGCAGTTGCAGAGATATAGTATAACGAAAAAGTTTTAACCAAAAAACTTTAACCAGACGTACGTTAAAAAGTTAACGTTGAAAATAATAGGTGAAGGTAAAAAAAAATGGTCACATGTTGGATAGTTGCATGTGGTAGGCACCCCTTGGTTATGAAGCTGTGAAAGTTTGGTGGTCCTAGGTGGTACAGTACCAAAGAAATGGACTTAAACATGAAAACTTAACATTGTAAAAGCGAAAACTTAACATTGAAAATGGCTAAGTCGACTGCGCGGAAAAAATGGGTCAAGTTAAAAAAAAATAGTAACATGTTGGGATAGTGATATGTGGTGGGCACCCCTTGATATGAAGCTGTGAAATGAAAGGTTTGGTGGTCCTAGGTGGTACAGTAACAAAGAAATGGACTCAAACACAAAAACTTAACATTGATTGTGGAGCCGCACCCGCTGCCCGCCCACCGCCCGGCCCGCCCGCCCGCCCGCGCGCCGGCTTTCGCAAATCCAATAGCCTGGATTTTTTTTTCAAAAAACCTGCTAAAAAAAGTATCATGTTGGATAGTGATATGTGGTGGGCACCCCTTGATTATGAAGCTGTGAATGTTTGGTGGTCCTAGGTGGTTACAGTAACAAAGAAATGGACTGAAAACACGAAAACTTAACATTGATTGTGGACGCTGCCCGCCCACTGCCCGCCCGGCCCGCCGCCACCCCCGCCCGGCTTTCGCCAATCCAATAGCCTGGATTTTTTTTTCGAAAAAACCTGGCTAAAAAGTAACATTGTTGGATAGTGTTATGTGGTGGGCACCCCTTGATTATGAAGCTGTGAAAGTTTGGTGGTCCTAGGTGGTACAGTAACAAGAAATGGACTCAAACACGAAAACTTAACATTGATTGTGGACGCCGCACCCGCCGCCGCCTCCCCCGCGCCCGCCCGCTGCCCGCCCGCCGGCCCGCCCACCCGCCCAGGCTTTCACCAATCCAATAGCCTGGATTTTTTTAAAAAAAACCTGGCTAAAAATGTAACTCCGCCAAAGAATATTCCCATTTCAAATTGAGATTAACCAGACTTTTTCTAAGACATGTATTCTACTCTAAAATTTATTTTAACAATTGTATTGCTTTTCTATGTGTAGTTGCAATAGTTAATTTCTTTTATTCATTTAAAGAAATGTCAACATTTCTCAACAGGATTTCCCAGGATTTACACCTAATTCAGGTTATTACCCATCTGCAATACAGTTTATTATGTATAGTCATGTATGTGCACATTGGAATTCGTAAAATTGTAGGCTGGTACTGGCATACCGAGTTTGCATTTGAATATTTTAGTAAATTCTTCTATATTTTGGGCGGGTGGGCTAATATTTTTGGGAATTTGTTGAAGGGCCACCATGAAGTCATGTTGATCAGTCGGTGGTTGATTCTCTTAAAACATTTTCTGCTTTGGGTTGTACAGGTCAATATGGCAGAATGGATAACTGAAAATGGATTGTAAAGGATTTGGGAAATATTTGGATTCCCCGCCGCTGGCCATTGTTTACAAAAGCGCGTAGGGTTACAAAAATATGTCACGTTGTAAAACACAGACTGGTAAAACGGAGATTTTATATGCTGTGAGTTTTCATATTTTATAGGCTGTAATTACAATCGACCAATCAGATGCGTGCTTTATATTTTCGGTGCATTAGAAAATATAATTTAAGTGTTTTAGCTCTTCTGATGGCATGTACTCATGGGAATTCAGACAGCGAAACATTCACGAGAGATAATGGACAGTGGGGAAGTGATATTACCAGGCCTGTATGCAGAGGGGGTGCGACGGGTGTGTGCGCACCCCCTTAACCATTTTACTCTTAACCCGCAGGCCTGTATAGTGGTATTGGCAAACAGTGTAGATCCAGATGAGCCAGCTCGTAACGAGCCATCTCATCAGGATCTGCACTTTTTGCAATTAATTTTCATAATTTTGAGAACAAAAACACCCCATGTTCATAAATGGACTGGTCTGAAAATAATTTTATGATGATTTAGATTGTTTGCAAAATTAACAAATCAAAATCCATTCCAGTTACTTAGGGGTGAAAGGGTTAATCTGCGGAGGTCTGTCCGTGGATGTGCAAAAACAATGTTTAGCCCTTCGCGCCATCGATAACGCACCCCCCTAAAATAATTCCTGCGTACGGGCCTGATCAGAGCTCCAGTTAAGATGCGTAATTTGGAGGTAAATTGAATATTTCTCCATCAAAAATGGCAAGTTGGGAGTGCTTTAGAATCGTCTCAATGAGACGATTCTAAAGGACTCCCAACTTGCCATTTTTGATGAAGAAATAACACAAGAATTCCGCCACGGAAGCGGTGTCGCGCCTGCCGAGGCATTTGACCGTGAACATTACAAGTAAATAAATTACCTTGACCTTCAGAATTTGGATGTGGGGGTGTGCATAATGAAGGTGTGGCACACATACCAATGAATGAAGTGTTGAAGTATTGAAGCGATTAAGCAACTTATGTAGATGATATGGCCAGTTTGAGAAACTGTGACGAACTGGTTAACCAAAATTGTTAAGTCATTTAAGTAACCCGGTGAAGGTCAAAAGGCGAAGGTCATATAAATTATGAAAAGGCAGGTGTGGCACACATACCAATGAATGAAATGTTGAAGTATTGAAGCGATTAAGCAACTTATGTAGATGATATGGCCAGTTTGAGAAACTGTGACGAACTGGTTAACCAAAATCGTTAAGTCATTTAAGTAACCTGGTGAAGGTCAAAAGACGAAGGTCATATAAATTATGAAAAGGCAGGTGTGGCACACATACCAATGAATGAAGTGTTGAAGTATTGAAGCGATTAAGCAACTTATGTAGATGCTATGGCCAGTTTGAGAAACTGTGACAAAGTGGTTAACCGAAAAGTGTGACGGACAGACGGACGGACGGACGGACAGACAGACAGATGGATGTGAGACCGGTGGCATAAAAACAATAACTTTAACGCATTTCTGTTATAATCCGGTGAACATTACAAGTAAATAAATGACCTTGACCTTCAAATTTGGATGTGGGGGTGTGCGTAATGAAGCATCATTCCTAGACAAACATTGATGTGAAATATTATCAAAGTCTGGCAAGGAGTTAAAGAGATATTGTGAAAAAACAATAACTTTAACGCATTTCTGTTACAAAACCGGTGAACATTACAAGTAAATAAATGACCTTGACCTTCAGACTTTGGATGTGGGTGTGTATTCGTAATGAAGCATCACCCCTAGACAAACATTGATGTGAAATATTATCAATGTCTGGCAAGGGGTTAAATAGATATTGTGAAAAAACAATAACTTTAACGTATTTCTGTTACAAAACCGGTAAACATGACAAGTAAATAAATGACCTTCACCTTGAGAATTTGGATGTGGGGGTGTGTGTAATGAAGCATCATCCCTAGACAAACATTGATGTGAAATATTATCAATGTCTGGCAAGGGGTTAAAGAGATATTGTGAAAAAACAATAACTTTAACGCATTTCTGTTACAAAACCGGTGAATACAAGTAAATAAATGACCTTGACCTTGAGAATTTGGATGTGGGGGTGTGCGTAATGAAGCATCATCCCTAGACAAACATTGATGTGAAATATTATCAAAGTCTGGCAAGGGGTTAAAGAGATATTGTGAAAAAACAATAACTTTAACGTATTTCTGTTACAAAACTTGTGAACATTACAAGTAAATAAATGACCTTGACCTTGATAATTTGGATGTGGGGGTGCGTAATGAAGCATCATCCCTAGACAAACATTGATGTGAAATATTATCAATGTCTGGCAAGAAGGGGTTAAAGAGATATTGTGAAAAAACAATAACTTTAACGTATTTCTGTTACAAAACCGGTAAACATTACAAGTAAATAAATACCTTCACCTTGAGAATTTGGATGTGGGGGTGTGCGTAATGAAGCATCATCCTAGAAAAACATTGATGTGAAATATTATCAATGTCTGGCAAGGGGTTAAAGAGAAATTGTGAAAAAACAATAACTTTAAAGAATTTCTGTTACAAAACCGGTGAACATTACAAGTAAATAAATGACCTTGTCCTTCAGACTTTCGATGTGGGTGTGTGCGTAATGAAGCATCATTCCTAGACAAACATTGATGTGAAATATTATCAATGTCTGGCAAGGGGTTAAAGAGATATTGTGAAAAAACAATAACTTTAACGTATTTCTGTTACAAAACCGGTAAACATTACAAGTAAATAAATGACCTTCACCTTGAGAATTTGGATGTGGGGGTGTGTGTAATGAAGCATCATCCCTAGACAAACATTGATGTGAAATATTATCAATGTCTGGCAAGGGGTTAAAGAGATATTGTGAAAAAACAATAACTTTAACGCATTTCTGTTACAAAACCGGTGAATACAAGTAAATAAATGACCTTGACCTTGAGAATTTGGATGTGGGGGTGTGCGTAATGAAGCATCATCCCTAGACAAACATTGATGTGAAATATTATCAAAGTCTGGCAAGGGGTTAAAGAGATATTGTGAAAAAACAATAACTTTAACGTATTTCTGTTACACAAAACCGGTGAACATTACAAGTAAATAAATGACCTTGACCTTGATAATTTGGATGTGGGGGTGTGCGTAATGAAGCATCATCCCTAGACAAACATTGATGTGAAATATTATCAATGTCTGGCAAGGGGTTAAAGAGATATTGTGAAAAAACAATAACTTTAACGTATTTCTGTTACAAAACCGGTAAACATTACAAGTAAATAAATGACCTTCACCTTGAGAATTTGGATGTGGGGGTGTGCGTAATGAAGCATCATCCCTAGAAAAACATTGATGTGAAATATTATCAATGTCTGGCAAGGGGTTAAAGAGAAATTGTGAAAAAACAATAACTTTAAAGAATTTCTGTTACAAAACCGGTGAACATTACAAGTAAATAAATGACCTTGTCCTTCAGACTTTCGATGTGGGTGTGTGCGTAATGAAGCATCATTCCTAGACAAACATTGATGTGAAATATTATCAATGTCTGGCAAGGGGTTAAAGAGATATTGTGAAAAAACAATAACTTTAACGTATTTCTGTTACAAAACCGGTAAACATTACAAGTAAATAAATGACCTTCACCTTGAGAATTTGGATGTTGGGGTGTGTGTAATGAAGCATCATCCCTAGACAAACATTGATGTGAAATATTATCAATGTCTGGCAAGGGGTTAAAGAGATATTGTGAAAAAACAATAACTTTAACGCATTTCTGTTACAAAACCGGTGAATACAAGTAAATAAATGACCTTGACCTTGAGAATTTGGATGTGGGGGTGTGCGTAATGAAGCATCATCCCTAGACAAACATCGATGTGAAATATTATCAAAGTCTGGCAAGGGGTTAAAGAGATATTGTGAAAAAACAATAACTTTTAACGTATTTCTGTTACAAAACCGGTGAACATTACAAGTAAATAAATGACCTTGACCTTGATAATTTGGATGTGGGGGTGTGCGTAGTGAAGCATCATCCCTAGAAAAACATTGATGTGAAATATTATCAATGTCTGGCAAGGGGTTAAAGAGATATTGTGAAAAAACAATAACTTTAAAGCATTTCTGTTACAAAACCGGTGAACATTACAAGTAAATAAATGACCTTGACCTTCAGACTTTCGATGTGGGTGTGTGCGTAATGAAGCATCATCCCTAGACAAACATTGATGTGAAATATTATCAATGTCTGGCAAGGGGTTAAAGAGATATTGTGAAAAAACAATAACTTTTAACGCATTTCTGTTACAAAACCGGTGAACATTACAAGTAAATAAATGACCTTGACCTTGAGAATTAGGATGTGGGGGTGTGCGTAATGAAGCATCATCCCTAGACAAACATTGATGTGAAATATTATCAAAGTCTCGCAAGGGGTTAAAGAGATATTGTGAAAAAACAATAACTAACGTATTTCTGTTACAAAAACGGTGAACATTACAAGTAAATAAATGACCTTGACCTTGATAATTTGGATGTGGGGGTGTGCGTAATGAAGCATCATCCCTAGACAAACATTGATGTGAAATATTATCAAAGTCTGGCAAGGGGTTAAAGAGATATTGTGAAAAAACAATAACTTTAACGTATTTCTGTTACAAAACCGGTCAACATTACAAGTAAATAAATGACCTTGACCTTGATAATTTGGATGTGGGGGTGTGCATAATGAAGCATCATCCCTAGACAAACATTGATGTGAAATATTATCAATGTCTGGCAAGGGGTTAAAGAGATATTGTGAAAAAACAATAACTTTAACGCATTTCTGTTACAAAACCGGTGAACATTGCAAGGAAATAAATGACCTTGACCTTCAAAATTTGGATGTGGGGGTGTGCGTAATGAAGCATCATCCCTAGACAAACATTGATGTGAAATATTATCAATGTCTGGCAAGGGGTTGAAAGAGAGTATTTGAAAAAATGAAAAAACAATAACTTTAAAGCATTTCTGTTACAAAACCGGTGAACATTACAAGTAAATAAATGACCTTCAGACTTTCGATGTGGGTGTGTGCATAATGAAGCATCATCCCTAGACAAACATTGATGTGAAATATTATCAATGTCTGGCAATGTTAAAGAGATATGTGAAAAAAACAATAACTTTAACGCATTTCTGTTACACTTAAAACCGGTGAACATGACAAGTAAATAAATGACCTTGACCTTGAGAATTTGGATGTGGGGTGTGCGTAATGAAGCATCATCCCTAGACAAACATTGATGTGAAATATTATCAAAGTCTCGCAAGGGGTTAAAGAGATATTGTGAAAAAACAATAACTTTAACGTATTTCTGTTACAAAACCGATGAACATTACAAGGAAATAAATGACCTTGACCTTCAAAATTTGGATGTGGGGGTGTGCGTAATGAAGCATCATCCATAGACAAACATTGATGTGAAATATTATCAATGTCTGGCAAGGGGTTAAAGAAATATTGTGAAAAAACAATAACTTTAAAGCATTTGCCTTACAAAAGAATCGGACGACGCGGACGACGCGGACGACGACGACGACGACGACGACGACGACGACGACGACGCGGACGACGGAAAAAACGCCGACTATAGTCGCGCCTCTGCTAAAGCAGGCGCGACAAAAATGTCACCCCAAGTTGGTCAAATTACGCACATTAACTGGAGCTTTGCTGATTACAGGTCTACAATTCTTGTCCATATTGTAATCTATGTATACTAGTAAGGTACGGTTCACATATTGGATTTTTATGGAATTAAATGCGAGGGAGCGCTAAAGACAAATGTACTGTAACAGAATAGAACCTGAGTGTAATTATAACCCTCATGCAAAGTGAGTGGGTGGGGTACACGACTCATTTTGAAAAGCTAAATATGGTATTATTATTGACATATCTACACTCTGTAGCTAATATAATGGTAATTCAGGCATATAATTTCACATTTTCACCAAGACAAACATGCTTGATAGCTTTTTATGGCCACAGGAAGTAATCTAGCAACTTGACAGAATTGTGATAATACTGACAAACATGTCTGGCAACCTTGCTGACAGTGTCTGGCAGTCTTATTCTTAGGATGATGGAAGTGTTTCAATGACTAGTTCACTCTTTCTTGCAAAAAGGAATATATTATGAGAGTCTTGACCCACATCCTGCATGCCTATCTGTCCTATATTTGTTTACATTCCAAGTCTGGCAAGTTGACATGTTCATGATTTCTCTCTGACAGCGGCCATGATTGGCAGATCTGCCAAATCTGACAGATCCTGAGAAGCACATTAGAATTGCTAAATTAAGGCTATTTAATTAGATACTCACGAGGTTTGGTTTGTAAATCATAATTAATGTGTAAGACGAACATTTACACAAAGTTTCAGACTGTAAATTCCTGTTTTGGTTGATTCTAAGGATAAAATCAAGTTGAAGTGGCGCTCAATTTTGAATGCGAAAACGCCAGCGTCTCCGCATCAAAATTGTCCTATAAAGTTATCAAATCACCAAACCACTCTTGATTACCTGTGTAAATACCAATATAAATATATAAAGTACATATTTGGGATGTGCCAGATAGGTTTTGAGCTGTTTTAATGTGTGAAATTGTCAAAAGTCTCATGGTGATGACGTCATTTTTGGCGATCTCGCAAATCTGGCAAGATGGCTGACAATTTTGACAGATTTGCCCGACGCCCAAGCATCATGATTGGTCAAGTGACGTCATGTGGTACAGTTTCAGAACCTATATAAATACAACCCAAATGGCTAGGATCGGTTGGTTCAGCTCATAAGAGCAAAGGGATAACATCTATGTGGCGTATTCTCACCAGTGACCAGTAGTCGTCACCTGCATGTAACCAGTACCCGTCATGGTCTTGTTGTAGAATAACACTCAGATAATAAACTGAATACCTGAATAAACATCTTCCATTGACTCTCCATACGCCATCCTGACACAACAACAAATCGTAAGACCGATCGCTTGCGTTTGTTACAGTACCGTATGTATTCTAATAGTAGCACCCTCTCCAATAGTAACCTCTCTCCCATTTGCATTCTAAATATGTTATTTTCACATACAAGTCATTTAAAACATTGTAAAACATTGTTTGAAATGGTTTTTGTATGTGAAAATAAACATATTTTGATCCGCACGAATTGCATAGACCCAGGGGAGTTTCTTAGAATAAATACGGTAGCTCAAACTGGGTGTAGTGTGTAGACTGGTGTCATGTGTGTAATTACGTACCGTCTGTACATTCGAAGTATGAGCTACCAAGGCCCTCGAAGACGCATTCATAGTTGACATTGTCGGCGACATCAGGGTCAACATGAGTCACGTCCCTGATCACTGTACCAGCTGCCAGATTCTCCTTCACGGGCATACTGCCGAGCAGGTCCAGATTAATGATGGTCGGTGCTCTGTTTTGATCTGAAATAATCATAATCAGAGCTCCAGATAAGCTGCGTATTTGCTTAAATATCCAATTAAAATTGCCACAAACCCAATTGAAATCAGAAGCAGCGAGTATCAAAAAGCAATACAAAAATTGTGGTACCTTTATCATGCAGAAAACAATAAACAAACCACAAATATAGCATATTTTTCTTATTTTCCATGAAAACACATCATGGTATTTCATAATGAAATACCAAGATGTGTTTTCATTTCGAAGCAAACTATTCAATAATTGCTGTATGTTGATGTGTGAACAGTAGTGTGATTTTATTTTACCCAATTACAATTTTTAAAAACCCAATTGCTTCAGAAATGATGGGGTGACAATTACTAATTCCTTATCTGGAGCCCTGCATAATGGAAACACCCATTCAATGTATTGCTTTTACATCCCAATACATTACATTAGCCCCACTTAACGTTGCGCGACATCGATTTGTTAAACTTCATTAAATTCCACGACGTGTTCCATGAATTGCGTCAAAATGATGAACAAGAATTCTGCCACAGAAGCGTTATCGCGCCTGCCGAGGCATTTGGCCGTGAACATTACAAGTAAATAAATAACCTTCACCTTGAGAATTTGGATGTGGGGGTGTGCGTAATGAAGCATCATCCCTAGACAAACATTGATGTGAAATATTATCAAAGTCTGGCAAGGGGTTAAAGAGATATTGTGAAAAAACAATAATTTTAACGCATTTCTGTTACAAAACCGATGAACATTAAAAGTAAATAAATGACCTTGACCTTGAGAATTTGGATGTGGGGGTGTGCGCAATGAACCATCATCTGTAGACAAACATTGATGAGAAATATTATCAAAGTCTGGCAAGGGGATAAAGAGATGTTGTGAAAAAACAATAACTTTAACGCATTTCTGTTACAAAACTGGTGAACATTAAAAGTAAATAAATGACCTTGGTCTTGAGAATTTGGATGTGTGGGTGTGCGTAATGAAGCATCATCCGTAGACAAACTTTGATGTGAAATATTATCAAAGTCTGGCACGGGGTTAAAGAGATATTGTGAAAAAACAATAACTTTAACGCATTTGCCTTACAAAAAAAGCGGACGACGCAGACGACGCGGACGACGCGAACGACGCGAACGACGCAGACGACGATGATGGAAAAAGCGCTGACTATAGTCGTGCCTCTGCTAAAGCAGGCGCGACAAAAACCATGGGCTGTTGCATTACTGTGGTATGAAAAACATTTGGGCAGGTTTCGTGAAACAGACAGTAAATTGCGATACCAGAGAAACCCAGAACAATCCGAATCCCTGTGAGAAGTAAGCCAAAGTGAGCTGAATTTGTGACATGCCCACCTTTTATCTTGATAATAAGGTCCTTTGGTGGCATCACGTTATATGGATCTTCAATTTGTATCGACAGCACATACATATGCTCCGGATGGGTCGCCAGGGCGGCGGTAGCTATGATGTCGAAGTCTGAAATAGAGAATTCCAATTCGATTGCCTGCAAGTGTCTCACCCATGAAGCTCAAGGTCACCAAGTTCAAGGTCACAATGTGAGTAAGTAAACAAAAATATTGATACGAAGGTCAAGGTCACCAAGGTCACACAAATGACAATTAATCTGAGGAAGCTACTGATGAAGTTTGGTAATGATCCGACTAACGGATCAGAAGACATTCAACATTTAGACATACATCCAAAATTATTGACACAAAGGTCAAGGTCACCCAAATGAGACTAGATGGATAGCTATCAATGTGAGGAAGCTACTTACAAAGTTTGGCAATGATATGACTACCGGATCAGGAGATATTTCAATATTTGTACGCATGTCCACCATTATTGACAAGGTGAAGGTCATCAATGTCAAGGTCAGCCAAATTAAACTGTATATATTCATCAATGTGAGGACGCTATTGATGAAGTTCGGATATGATCCGACTAACAGATCAGGAGATATTCAACATTTGAACTGCAACGAATGCCAAACAAAACACTTACTTGGGAGTACCTGGAACGGACATGTAGCACTGGGATCACAAGACAGCAGCGTCACGTTGACGGGGTCTCCTTCCACGTCGGCCGTCAATATCGAGAAAACTACATCGTTGGCAGCGACGTTCTTAGCAACCAGTGAAATTGCTGGTATTCCTGCGCACAATACAATAACATATACATGTACACGAGGTAGACTGGAAACTCTCTATACAGTGGAAACTCTCTCTAAACCGAACACAATAGTGAACCCATTTTCTTCAATTTCAATAGGTTTCACTGTAATTTATTTCGCTGTCATGTCTGTTAATGATTGAAAATGACGAAACATGTTTACTTACAGTGGAACCTCTCTAAAGCAGACACCTGGACCTTCTAGGGTGTCCGGCTTACTTAGAGAGGTTCCACTGTATAAATCTTTATAATCAACAACAAGGGCATCGTTATCACTAAGCTAATCCCCTCGCTGGCAGCCTTGATAATAATAATAATGAATACTAACTAGAAATGGATGCTTGTCGACAAGCGCATGTGTATCCCCCTCCCCAGATACACAAGTAGTTTGAAAAAAGGGTGTTCGAGTTATGCTCCGGAGACAAAATCAGTGACGGAAAAACAAAAAGGGATAACTAAAATATTAGTGATGCAAGAGTTGTCATTCTTGCGTGACACACCTTTAGGGTCGTGGTCTATGCATGTGTGAAGTTTCATGAAAATATTCCAAAGGGTGTTCGAGTTATGCTCCGGACACGAAATCAGTGCACAAAACAACAAAGGGAGATAACTAAGAAATTAACGACGCAAGAATTGTCATTTTTACGTGTGACACACCTTTGGGTCGTCTTCTATGCATGTGTGAAGTTTAATAAACTAGAAAAATGTGTTCATAGAACACGGATGTCCCACATATCGCTTTGATAATAAATGAGGCCAAATTCCAAGTCAAAATTTTCTTTTACCCGAGCGTTAAAAGTTTTTGAAGCACCAAGTATGTGACCTTGACCCTGGGCTTGGCGGGGGCAGGACGAACGTGGATTTGGCACACGGGCAGGTGGTAGAGGACCATTAGAGCAATGCATATATGAAATATGAAGCTGATCCGTGAAAGAAAACAGAAATTATAAGATATTTACCTGAGTGTTAAAGTTTTTGAAGCACTAAGTATGTGATCTTAACCCTGGGCTTGGCGGGGGCAGGACGAATGTGGATTTGGCACAGGGCGGTAGAGAACCATTAGAGCAATGTGTATATGAAATATGAAGGAGATCGGTCGAAGGATGAAGAAATTATGAGACATTTACCCCAGTTTTGTGACGGACGGACGGACGGCGACGGGAGGACGGGACGCACGTTCCTACGAATGAATACTTGTTGGGTTTTTACTGTATAAAAATACCCAACAAGAGTACCCAACACTATTCTAACCCTACCCAATAAAATCCCTGTACGCTTACAACAAGTACCCATTCGTGTGTGCGGATGGACGGACGGACAAGGGTAACACTAAATGCCCCCTCCACTATCGTGGTGGGGCATAAAAATATTCCAAAGAGTGTTTCAGTTATGCTCTGGATACAAAATCAGAGCACGAAGCAACAAAGGGAGATAAGTAAACAAGAATTCCGCGGAATCAAATGCCTCGCCTTGTCCCGCCTTGACCTCGAGCCTGGGCCCGAAAGCAATTTTCACTGGCTCGAACATATTATACAATTATTGACTAGTGAGCCATAGAATATCAGATTATATTCTATGGCTCACTAGTCAATAATTGTGTTATTATATTGTCTTATTATATGATAATAGTCTGTATATAGCACTTACGACCTTATGCTACTAGACAAAAATTGAAAAAGAATTTGAAAAAAAAATATGGAAAAAAAAAAGTTTAAAAATTAAAAATAATAATGCTTGCTACTGGAGCCCAGAATTTTTTTTTAATAGTCCTATATTTATCTACATATATCTGCACAGGTCCACATGATGCCACAATATTTTCAACACAGTTTACGGAAATGTAATATACAATGTAGTAATTTACCTGTATAAATTACCTGTGGTCATATAGTGGTCAAACTGGACATTTGCACATGCTAGCACATGCACAGGTGAATGGTTCTCCCAGTCTCTATTGTTCAACCTGAGAAGGCTATTGTTCTCTCTACAGGTAAGGTGTACAGAGCACACGAGAAAACGGGTCTTCATGCATTATTGTCCAGTTTGTAGAGTGCGCAAAACAAACAAGAGGGCCATGATGGCCCTAATTCGCTCACCTGACTCCATGAACACCAGAGGAGAATGTGACATTGAGTTCATGTGTTTTAAAAAAATTGTGCTATTTTTAGATGGCGGTCATCTTGGATTAAGCGATGACTCATTTTACAAAATCTGAAAATGCTTCACCCAGCATCGGCCATGTGGTTCCTGAGAAAAAGACGTTAAAAATCTTGATTAAATGGACCTTTTGGTGGCCATCGTGGATGACATAATCATCCGATTCAGACAAATATTGCACCAGAGTGATCGCCTCATAGATACCTTCAATTTGATATATGACATGATCATATTCAGTCAAAAATAAAATTTGACCCCAATTTGACCCCACGGGCCACGCCCATTTTTGACCCCGGGGTCACCATTTTAACAACTTTCAAAGAGCAATGTACATCGATCATTCCTACCAAGTTTCGTCGAAATCCGGCTAGCGGTTCATGAGAAGATTTTTTAAGAATTTATGCTATTTTTAGACGGCGGCCATCTTGGATTAGTGATGACCTCCATTTTAACAAATCTGAAAAGGCTTCACCCATGGACCATAACTTTTAAGTTTGGCTACCATGGGCCAAGCGGTTCATGTGAAGAAGAATTTTGAAATCTCTAATAAAAGAACGACCTTTTGACATTTCGGCGGCCATCTTGGATGACATAACAATCCGATTTGGACAAAAAATGTACCAGAGTCATCGCCTCATTGATACCTTCGATTTGATATATAACATGACCATATTCGGTCAAAAATAAAATTTGACCCCATGGGCCACGCCCATTTTTGACCCCGGGGTCACCATTTTAAGAACTTTGAAAGAGCATTGTACATCCATCATTCCTACAAAGTTTCGTCGAAATCCGGCAAGCGGTTCATCAGAAGAAGATTTTTTAAGAATTTATGCTATTTTTAGACGGCGGCCATCTTGGATTAGTGATGACCTCCATTTTAACAAATCTGAAAAGGCTTCACCCATGGACCATAACTTTTAAGTTTGGCTACCTTGGGCCAAGCGGTTCATGTGAAGAAGAATTTTGAAATCTCTAATAAAAGAACGACCTTTTGACATTTCGGCGGCCATCTTGGATGACATAACAATCCGATTTCGACAAAAAATGCACCAGAGTGATCGCCTCATTGATACCTTCAATTTGATATATGAAATGACCATATTCAGTCAAAAATAAGATTTGACCCCAATTTGACCCCACGGGCCACGCCCATTTTTGACCACAGAGTCACCATTTTAACAACTTTGAAAGAGCAATGTACATCGATCATTCCTACCAAGTTTTGTCGAAATCCGGTTGGCGGTTCTTGAGAAGAAGATTTTTTAAGAATTTGTGCTATTTTTAGACGGCGGCCATCTTGGATTACGTAATGACGTCATTTTAACAATTTTGTAATCCCCCTACCTAAGGACCATGACCATGAAGTTTGGTGACTATAGACCCAATGGTTACCGAGAAGACGTTTGAAAATGTTCACGGACGACGACGGACACATTGCGGTAACAATAGCTCACATGAGCTTCGCTCAGGTGAGCTAAAAAGGGAGATAACTGAAAAATCAGCTATGCAAGAGTTGTCATTCTTGTGCGCGACACACCTCCGGGTCGTCGTGGTGTATGCATGTGTGAAGTTTCATGAAAATATTCCAAAGGGTGGTCGAGTTATGCTCAATCAGTGCGCAAAACAAAAAAGGGAGATAACTCAAAAATTAGCTACACAAGAGTTGTCATTCTTGTGCGCGACATACCTTCGTGACGTGGTCTATGCATGTGTGAAGTTTCATGAAAATATTCCAAAGGGTGGTCGAGTTAATGCTCAATCAGTGTGCGAAACAAAAAAGGGAGATAACTAAAAAATTAGCTATGCAAGAGTTGTCATTCTTGTGCACGACACACTTTCGGGTCGTGGTCTATGCATGTGTGAAGTTTCATGAAAATATTCCAAAGGGTGGTCGAGTTATGCTCCGGACACGAAATCAGTGGGCGAAAAAAAAAAGGGAGATAACTAAAAAATTAGATATGCAAGAGTTGTCATTCTTGTGCGCGACACACCTTCGGGTCGTGGTCTATGCATGTGTGAAGTTTCATGAAAATATTCCAAAGGGTGTTCGAGTTATGCTCCGGACAAGAAGTGTGTCAAACCCATAGTATACCCCCCCCCCCCCCCCCGACGGAGTCCGGGGGATACAATAATGAAAACAAACCTCAAGGAAGCGGTTCATAAGTTATTGAACACATTTGCCTTACAAACAAGGTGAACACAAGTCCTCAGTGACCTTGACCTTGGGCAGTCAGACGTGGGTCGTATGCAAAACAAAGCACCATGCCATGACACACATTGTCGCCAAATATTATAAAAATCGAAAAAGCGGTTCATAAGTTATTGACAAATGAAAGGTGTTACTAACGTACGTACGCACGCACACACCAATGTACACACGTACATGGACTAAACGCTATATCCCAATCTTGCCTATCGGTGAGGGGATAATAAAATCATGCAATTACAGGTACAGAACAAATATTTATTGAATGGACTGAAAACTAAAAGAAGAGGTCTAAATGGGCTCATGTGACAAAAATTACACCAGAGTGATAGCTAATTCGATTTGTGACAATATTTGGTATAGGAATGGCCTTTTTGTGGAATTTATCGGGGTATAAACTTGGAAAAGTCGCGGGAATACTGGACGAAGGCCATTCATTCCTTATAATTCCAGCAATTGAAATAAATTCATCAAGAAAATGTGTTCATTTTTCGTTTTCTTAAGAATTATTTTAACTGCGCCTCACGGTTACGGAAAGTAGTTCAGTGTGGGAGTTTACTGGGATATAAATTTTGGAAAGAGACTTGCTACGAGCCAATCAAATGTTAGAGAATTGTGTAAATATTTTTGTGCTGGAATTATTCAAAATTGAAATTTGACCCAACCCCCGACCTCGGCCCAAACAATTTATGATCTCAAGGCCACCATTTTAACAAATCTGACATGATCACTCAACATCGCCTATCATAATTCCTGCGGAGTTTTGTCAAAATCAATCTGGCAGTTCATGAGAAGAATTTAAGCTATTTTTAGGCAGTGGCCATCTTGGGCAATATATTTTAACATTTGCACATACAAACATTTTAGTCATACAAAGTTTAGTGCAACGGCCCCCAAGAGAAGATGTTGGCGACTGTGGTTACGTACCCACTATATTGGTGAACGTTGGTCCTTCATTTTCAATGACGCGGAGGTAGTACATGCTTATAGGTCCGGTATCTGTTCCATCGTCACACTGTACATTAATCGTGTAGAACTTCTGTGTCAAAGGTTCGCCCGTATAAAATATAGTCCAGTCTGGAAAAAAGGTTGAGCTTAAAAATAGTTTATTACATATATAGTTACAATGTATTTGGGCTATAAGTAACGATCAAAGCATTTTTCTTTTTTCTTTTTTTTTCTTTTTAGTTACAAACACAAATGTTACATAATAGGACATATATAGATATGTAGTCACTGGAGTGTGCATGACAGCAGGGCACGAGTCCACTTTAGCTTCATTATTTTAACTATTAAAGCATTTTTTAAAGGAGTTTGCAGAGATCCAGTTAAGGTGCGTAATTTGACCAACTTGGGTGAATTATTTTTATTTCTTCATCAAAAATGGCAAGTTCGGAGTCCTTTAGAATCGTCTCATTGAGACGATTCTAAAGCACTCCCAACTTGCCATTTTTGATGGAGAAATAAGAAATTTATTGGATTTACAAACAGTAGGCGTGTAGCCACAGATCAGGATTTTGTGTACAATCATTATGGTTACACTACTGTTCACTGCCGAATCGGGGAGTGGGGATTCTTGATGCAATTAACTCTATGCATGCTGGGAAATTTGTGGAATTAACAACACATGAACAAGCTCACATGTTAATGAACATGCTCACATGTTGATCAGAAGCTAGAGTGGCAGCAAGCCCAGTTTTTGTTTTGATGTGTCAATATTCAGACACAATTTGCTTTGGGAAATGCCTATTAAATAGCCAAAACAAATTGTATCCAAATCTACTAGCGGAAAAAAGTAACTGTGTATGGTTATCATGTTGATAAAAACATAATTTCAAGATAGCATTGTTTATTAGGCAATTCTACAAGACTTCAATTCATTCAAAATGTCACAGCATCCGTCAGTTCATTGGTATTGGGTATGAAAAACATGGGGGTCAAAAACCAGTTCACAAAGTTAATAGCGCGTATGGCCACCGTTTGCGTTGATGCATGCCTGGCATCGTCGCCTCATAGAGCCTACCAAATTGTTGAAGAATGCCTGGAGAATGCCGTTCCAGTTCTGGACTAACGTCTGACCGAACGCTGCCAACGTCAGCGCACGTACACGACGTTGCATATCATCACAGACGTGCTCGATTGGTGCAAGATCGGGTGAGACTGCAGGCCACTGCAACACATTGCTGTTCTGCTGCGCTAGAAAATCCCTTACCACCCGGACGACGTGAGGTCTAGCGTTGTCTTGCTGAAGCGTGATGTGACGTTGCTGTCCTTGCACAAATGGGATGACGTGAGCCTGGATAATTTCCTCACGGTAGTGTACGGCGTTCAGTTTACCATCGATGACCAGAAGAGCATCCAGTTGATGTGATGCCACCCCAAACCATGACACTGCCTCCGCCAAATGCACGGCGCTCCACAACACAGGCGTAACAAAAACGTTCTCCAACATGACACTAGACTCTTGAATGGCTGTCACTGCTGTCTAAGTGAAACATGGACTCATCCGTAAACACAATACCCGCCCAGTCTCGGCGATTAAAGCGCAAGTGTCGTCTACACCAAGCCAGACGCGCTACACGATAGCGTCTTAGCAAAACTGGACGGACAGCCGGACGTCGCGGACGGATACGCCGTTCACGTAATTGATTCCGTACAGTTCTGGGGATGATGGCATGTACTCCAGGAATGGTCCGCGCTGTCAAGACTTGCCGTTTGGAATCGATTCCTGAGGTGCAGAGCCACAAAGCATGAATAGTGTTTATGTGGACACCAAATTGCGTAGGAACAGCGCGATGGAGCATACCAGCCTGGATCATACCAATTTCGCGAAGGCTGTCATTTTCATTTCGCCTGGGCATTGCTCTACGACGACTTTCAACCGAAAAAGCCTGCTTTTCTGTTCGCCCAGTTGCCAAACAATGACCAGACAGTAGCAAAGTCGACAAAAGCTGGCGCAGTAAAATGTTGCGCGAAAAAAGCATGAAAAACAGACCCATGTCCATGAAGCGAAACAGCACGTGCAAATACAGCATTTGCCCAGCGATTGTGTGGCGGTGCGTTCACTGGTCAACTGTGCAAAACATGAGACTAAAATATTGAGCGGTGTTATTTTTATCCGATTTTTTTTAGGTTACACTGTTACTTTCTTCCGCTAGTATATATTATTATTGTGAACAAGGGCATCGTTATCACAAAGCTAATCCCTCGCTGGCAGCCTTGACCATAAGTTGTCAGTGAGGTACCTGTAGGGTATTATCCTCAACCAATCAGATATTTGGACACCATTTGTTTTAGGAAATCCCTATAAAATAACAAATTATATCCAAATACATTGGTATTGTGATAAACCAGTACAACCATACTAACCCTAAACATTGGGGCAATCATTGTTGTGGGAGACCAGATATTTAAGTGTTTCCTAGAATAAATTGTGTCCTAATATTTAGGGTTGACAGTACGTGATATTTATAGAGTGCATTAGAACAGACATCAATGGCCAATGCTGACAGTGATGTTGCTGAACATACAGGCCTCGACACATTCTTAATTTTCAACTCGCCCAGTAGCCGATTTCATCAACATTGCAAAGTATACTTATCTAGCAAAGTATACTTTGAGGGAGAAATTTTCAATTTTAGCATGGGCGGATTCAGATGGGGTGGGGTGGGGGGTGGCGGACCCGGCGCGCGCCCCCCTAAAATTCGCCGAGTAAAGAATTTTTACAAGTTACAAGGCACGTGTCTACGTTCGCGTTGTGAATTTATTGTTTATTGGGGGGTGCAGCCAAAATTTAAACGTTTTCAATAAAAAATCAGTTCTAAACATACTGTGACAGTGTCAATATTTTTGCTCCAAAATGCACCAGAACGCAGGAAATGCGATGTAGATTTCAAAACTTTTTTATTATACTGAATTTATTACATTATCACAGCCATTTTGGCTGTGATAATGTAATAAATTCAGTATACTAATTCTGCATACTTTTAATCTTCAAATATATGCATAATGACATAATGCAAAATAAATGATTACTCCCTCAAAGAATAATTTGCTAGAAAAGTATACTTTGCAATGTTAGTGAACTAAATAGGCTACAGATTGGATTTCAACTCATCCATTGTAGGGACTTACAATTAGAATGTTTACCACGATATACCATACCTTCAATACATGCCATCTACTCCATATCTTGAGCACTGTTATACAGATTCTGGAGAAGAATTCATATAAGCTTTTAGAAAGCTTGTTTTATAATCCTGTTTATGTGTCCTACTATCGTGTTATGTATGTATGTATGCATGTTCATCTACATGATGAAACTAGAAATGGACGCTTGTCGACAAGCGCATGTGTATCCCCCTCCCCAGATACACAAGTAGTTTGAAAAAAGGGTGTTTGAGTTATGCTCCGGAGACAAAATCAGTGACGGAAAAAACAAAGGGAGATAACTAAAAAATTAGTGATGCAAGAGTTGTCATTCTTGCGTGACACACCTTTAGGGTTGTGGTCTATGCATGTGTGAAGTTTCATGAAAATATTCCAAAGGGTGTTCGAGTTATGCTCCAGACACGAAATCAGTGCACGAAACAACAAAGGGAGATAACTAAGAAATTAACGATGCAAGAGTTGTCATTCTTACGTGTGACACACCTTTGGGTCGTCTTCTATGCATGTGTGAAGTTTAATAAACTAGAAAATGTGTTCATAGAACACGGATGTCCCACATATCGCTTTGATAATAAATGAGGCCAAATTCCAAGTCAAAATTTTCTTTTACCTGAGAGTTAAAGTTTTTGAAGCACCAAGTATGTGACCTTGACCCTGGGCTTGGCGGGGGCAGGACAAACGTGGATTTGGCACAGGGCGGTAGAGGACCATTAGAGCAATGCATATATGAAATATGAAGCTGATCCGTGAAAGAAAACAGAAATTATAAGATATTTACCTGAGCGTTAAAGTTTTTGAAGCACTAAGTATGTGATGTTAACCCTGGGCTTGCCGGGGCCAGGACGAACGTGGTTTTGGCACAGGGCGGTAGAGGACCATTAGAGCAACACATATATGAAATATGAAGTTGATCCGTGAATGGAAAGAAAAATTATAAGATATTTACCTGAGCGTTAAAGTTTTTGAAGCACCAAGTATGTGACCTTGACCCTGGGATTGGCGGGGCAGGACAAACGTGGATTTGGCACAGGGCGGTAGAGGACCATTAGAGCAATGCGTATATGAAATATGAAGATGATCCATGAAAGAAAACAGAAAGTATAAGATATTTACTCCCGAGCGTTAAAACAACACGTTTTTGAAGCACTAAGTATGTGACCTTGACCTTGGGCTTGGCGGGGGAGCAGAACAAACGTGGATTTGGCACAGGGCGGTAGAGGACCATTAGAGCAATGCGTATGAAATATGAAGCTGATCCGTGAAAGAAAACAGAAATTTAAGATATTTACCCGGGTTGGAGCTTTAATTAAAGTTTTTTGAAGCACCAAGTATGTAACCTTGACCCTGGGCTTGGCGACGGCAGGACGAATGTGGATTTGGCACAGGGCGGTAGAGGACCATTAGAGCAATGTGTATATGAAATATGAAGCTGATCCGTGAAAGAAAACAGAAATTATAAGATATTAACCCGAGCGTTAAAGTTTTTGAAGCACCAAGTATGTGACCTTGACCCTGGGCTTGCCGGGGATTTGGCACAGGGCGGTAGTGAACCATCAGAGCAATGTGTATATGAAATATGAAGCAGATCGGTCGAAGGATGAAGAAATTATGAGACATTTACCCGAGTGTTAAAGTTTTGTGACGGACGGAGGACGGACGGACGGGAGGACGGGACGCACGTTCCTACGAATGAATACTTGTTGGGTTTTTACTGTATAAAAATACCCAACAAGAGTACCCAACACTATCCTAACCCTACCCAATAAGATCCCCGTACGCTTACAACAAGTACCCATTCGTGTGTGCGGACGGACGGACGGACGGACGGACGGACGGACGAGGGTAACACTAAATGCCCCCTCCACTATCGTGATGGGGCATAAAAATATTCCAAAGGGTGTTCGAGTTATGCTCTGGATACAAAATCAGAGCACGAAACAACAAAGGGAGATAAGTAAACAAGAATTCCGCGGAATCAGATGCCTCGCCTTGTCCCGCCTTGACCTCGAGCCTGGGCCCGAAAGCAATTTTCACTGGCCCGAATATATTATACAATTATTGACTAGTGAGCCATAGAATATCAGATTATATTCTATGGCTCACTAGTCAATAATTGTTTTATTATATGATAATAGTCTGTATATAGCACTTACGACCTTATGCTACTAGACAAAAATTGAAAAAGAATTTGAAAAAAAAAAATGAATTTTTTTTTTTAAAAATTAAAAATAATAATGCTTGCTACTGGAGCCCAGAATTTTTTTTAATAGTCCTATATTTATCTACATATATCTGCACAGGTCCACATAATGCCACAATATTTTCAACACAGTTTACGGAAATGTAATATACAAAAAAAATAAAATAATAATGCTCACTACTGGAGCCCAGAATTTTTGTTAATAGCTACGGAAATGTAATAATGTACCTGTATAAATTACCTGTAATAAGTTAGTGGTCAGTTAAAAAATAGAAAAAGAATGTAAAAAAAAAAATAAAAAAAAAAAGGAAAACAAAAATTAAATTTAAAAAAAATAAAAGAATAATGCTCCCTACTGGAGCCCAGAATGTTTTTTAATAGTCTTATATTTATCTACATATCATATATATATACAGGTCCACATATTGCCACAATATTTTCAACACAGTTTACGGAAATGTAATATAATCATTTACCTGTATAAATTACCTGTAAGTGGTCAGTGGTCAGTTGCACATGCTAGCACATGCACAGGTGAATAGTCTGTATATAGACAAAAATTTAAAAATAATTTGAAAAAAAAAATGAAAAAAAAAAAAAAAAAAAAAAAAAAAAAAAAAAAATGAAAAAAAAAAAAAATGAAAAAAAAGAAAAATGGAAAAAAAAGAACGAAAAAAAAAATGAAAAAAAAAAGTTTAAAAATAATAATGCTTACTACTGGAGCCCAGATTTTTTTTTAATAGTCCTATATTTATCTACATATATCTGCACAGGTCCACATAATGCCACAATATTTTCAACACAGTACCCAATGTAGTAATTTACCTGTATAAATTACCTGTGGTCAGCAGTGGTCAAGCACTGGACATTTGCACATGCAAGCCCATGATAGCACATGGTTCTCCCAGTCTCTATTGTTCTCTCTACAGGTAAGGTGTACAGAGCACACGAGAAAAGGTGTACAGAGCAGACGAGAAAACGGGTCTTCATGCATTATTGTCCAGTTTGTAGAGTGCGCAAAACAAAAAAGGGAGATAACTCAAAAATTAGCTATGCAAGAGTTGTCATTCTTGTGCGCGACACACCTCCGGGTCGTGGTCTATGCATGTGTGAAGTTTCATGAAAATATTCCAAAGGGTGGTCGAGTTATGCTCCGGACAGGAAATCAGTGCACGAAAACAAAAAAGGGAGATAACTCAAAAATTAGCTATGCAAGAGAGTTGTCATTCTTGTGCACGACACACCTTCGGTTCGTGGTCTAATTGAATGTGTTAAGTTTCATAAAAATATTCCAAAGGGTGGTCGAGTTATGGTCAATCAGTGCGCGAAACAAAAAAGGGAGATAACTAAAAAATTAACTATGCAAGAGTTGTCATTCTTGTGCGCGACACACCTTCGGGTCGTGGTCTATGCATGTGTGAAGTTTCATGAAAATATTCCAAAGGGTGGTGGAGTTATGCTCCGGACACGAAATCAGTGTGAGAAACAAAAAAGGGAGATAACTCAAAAATTAGCTATGCAAGAGTTGTCATTCTTGTGCGCGACACACCTTCGGGTCGTGGTCTATGCATGTGTGAAGTTTCATGAAAATATTCCAAAGGGTGTTCGAGTTATGCTCCGGACAAGAAGTGTCTGCGGCGGACGCGGACACGGAGCGCTGTCAAATCCATAGTATCCCCCGACGGAGTCCGGGGGGATACAATGAAATAAAATATTGTTTAAATCAACTCATACATGTTTTAATGTTTATGCCGTGCTGTCTCTTCAAATTGTCACAAATTGTCGAAAATTCACTCGCCAATACGAGTGAATTTGCCGAGGCCTGACCTACCTGGTGTGCCAGGGTCCAATTTGACTGTAATTTCCGGATAGGTGGGAGGAGTCACATAGCAGTCATTGGCTGGTTCCGACGTCACTAGCACTTGCAGCGACAGTTCAGTTGTTATGTTCTCATTTATGGTGCCAAGTATAGGCAGATTTGTAACCGTAGGACCCTGAGGAGACAGGGATAAAAGTATCATGAACAAATTAAACAAGAGAGACGTCAGTCATAAAATATGCCCGCCGATTGTTTTATTGACAGATAACTGTTGGAAAAGTTGAGAACTGTATACCATATACGGAATTGTATGCAGGAATGTGTAGACAAGAATTCCGTCACGGAAGCGGTATCGTGCCTGCCGATGCATTTGACTGTAACATGATCATGGGTATGTGCTAAAGTAAGCATCACAAAAACCGCCAGAGAAGTTCATGTTTAAAATACGAAAAAGGTCAAGGTTGAAGAACCTTTTTGACATAAAAAAAATGGCTACATGTTTCCACAACCATGTGAAGGTCAAAATGATAAAGTTCATGTTAATGGCGGCATGAGTGTGTTCAAAATGCTTACATGTATCAAGTGTCCAAATATTGAAGCAATCCATCAAGTAATATTAATGTTATACGATGATGAAGAAACTTGTACAAACTTTTTGATGCAAACAATGGCTAAGTGTTTCCGCAAAAATGTGAAGGTACATTAGGTCAAGGTCATGTTAATGGGGCCATGAGTGTGTTCCAAATGCTCACATATGCATCAAGCATCCAAATATTGAACAAATATGTCAAGTAATATTAATGTTGTATCATGATGAAGAAACTTGTACAACTGTTTTGACACAAACAAAAATGGCTAAGTGTTTCCGCAAATTTTGAGGTAAAAAGGTCAAGGTCATGTTAATGGCGGCATGAGTGTGTTCCAAATGCTCACATAAACAAAGTCACATATATCAAGTGTCCAAATATTAAAGCAATCCGTTAAGTAATATTAAAGCTATACCATGATGACGAAGCTTGTACAAAATTTTTGACTAAAAAAAATGGCTAAGTGTTTCCGCAAAAATATGAAGGTAAAACAGGTCAAGGTCACATTAATGGCGGTACGAGTGAAGCTTGTACAAACTTTCTGACATTTCAGATGATTACGGCGACAATATGTGTAGAAGAATTGTGAAAAGTTTCAGATTTATTGAGGGTTGTTCCAGTTAAACATACACGGCACCCGGGGACGGCAGAAAAAAGAAAATACATGACAGGGTGTCTGTGCCTAAAAATTGCATCTATGGGTGGGTGAGATCCAACTAAAATCACATCTATGGGTGGGTGGGGTGGGGGTTCTCACACTAAAATCACATCTATGGGTGATTTGTAGCATGCCTTCTGGTATTAAACGTCATCATTCTTTCAAATCGCTATTCGCTATCGAAATCGAGATGCCGCATTAAATTGTGCAAAAACAATCACGGAAATGCGTCGTTTTTTCCGGGAGGAGTGAAATATCAGCGCAGGGATCTCGCATACAACAACAACAACAACAACAATAAAATGGCGAGCCTGGCTTCAATGAACACCGAACAACTGATTGCCTGGCTCGGCAACGAGCAGAATGAATTAGTGTGCAACATATTGGGTAAATCAGCAGTGGCTTGCCTATAACAGTGTTTAGTATTTTGGGAATGGGGCCCGTGAGTTTAAAATTGGGAAAACTGCGTCGTATGGTCGATATACCGGTATTCGGCATGCCCCTATATTCGGCAGGCTTTGGTTATAATCTGAATAATGTCTCCCGCGAAATTTTTCTTTGTGTGTACGATCAGCAGAGTATGCGAAATACGTCGGTTCCGACAGGTAAAATGATATTGGGAAAATAACCTAAAGTGCTTGTAAAAGTATAAACTTTCTTTGATATTTTTTTAATTTTTTATTTTCTTGGTCGGTTTTCGTGTGTCCTAAAATTTCATTCGGGCTGGCAAAAATATTGTGTTCACCAGGACCTGTAAAGTTTGAGTCTCTTTTGCATACTCTGCCGCGGATCAGGAAAGATATTTTGCATCCACCCCCCCCCCCCTTTGTATAAAGTTAAATGCCCACTCTCCGCCCCATCTACATGAAATGGTAACCTAAATTGATAAATGCCTCTGGCTTAGGGGACACTCTGCCAAAAATTCCAGAGACTGCAACAACTCGTCTATTTTACGCCAACCCCATCCCCCACCCTCAAACTTGCAACAACAAAACAGAGAAAAAGAAACATGAACAAACATGAATACTGAATTCTAGCCTATATATGATATACAAACCTGGTTTTTCAATGCAATACAAGTTATAGCCAGCAGTATGTCTCTAAATGTCATTACGCACCACTCATATGCATGTGAACTGATTTTTGGATTTCATCAACAACGGAGACTCGTAAATCACTATAATTAAATCACATCTATGGGTGGTTGTTTTCACAACCAATTAAATCACATCTATGGGTCGGTGTTTTCAAGGTAAAGGCACATCTATGGGTGGTGCCAAAGCTACTAATTCGCATCTATGGTAGGCTACCCAAATCTAAAAGTGGTGTCCCCCCCTCCCATGTATGTTTTACTGGAACAGCCCTGACAGAAAGCTGTCAGAGGAGTTGATTACAAAAACTTTATACCCTATACAAAATTGTATGCATAAATGTGGGAAAATGGCCAAGTTGAAAAAGCCGTCGTATTTTTGTGAACAACAATTTTTTTTTCGCTAAAGCTCGCCCCAATAAAGCTGTCTAAGGCTCAACCGAATATATTTTATATTTGATGGCACTAACCATGTATTTAATATTTATTGATATATTCAGCCTATGCTCAATAAATGTAAATCCATTAATTGAAATTTACAGACGATCCTAAATTTGCACTTACAAACATTTTAGTCCTACGAAGTTTAGTGAAACGCGTGTCATGAAGATATTCCAAGCGGCATTTGGAGAACTTATCGGGATATAAACATTTAAAAGTTGAACTAGTATTGTTCAACTTTCAAAAGTTTATACCCCGATAATTTCTCCACAAATGGTGTTTATTTCTACAGTAAATTTCAGCAACATACCACATTATCGACGTAAACCGTGAAGCTGTCTGTAGTAGTCAGTAGGCCCTCTGTACACTCGTATAGAATGTTATACGTCTGCTGGGCGTCATAGTCCACTGCTGTTGCCGTTTTCACTAGATCGTAACCTGCACACACACAATGGTGTACCATAATAACCCTAAATATTCGGGCATAATTTATTCTAGGAACACATGAGACACGCCATGTGATTTTGTACCTTCGAACATGAAAATTATTTACAAAATTTACAATATTTTGTCAAAAGTTGATGAAATTTTCACAGCAAATGCGGAATTGCCGTGACAATTTAGTCATCTTTCGACGTCATTTACAGAAAATGTTGCAGTTTCTATAAATATATTTCATGACAAATCGCACATGTCCATGTACAAAATTTGCATGGCTTGTCTAGTATAAATATCTGGTTTCCCATGACAAAGAGTGTATCAATATTTATGGTTAGTATGATTGTAATGATGTATGACAATAATTAAATATTTGGATGCAATTTGTTTTGGGAAACCCATATTTTACAATCCGCTTATTCAACAAGGGCATCGTTAATCTTTGGCAGCCTTGATAATAAAAGAATCATAAGTACTCAGCTACAAATGCGAAACAAATCACCATTGTGGCCAAATATTATCAAAATGTGAGAAGGGGTTAAAAGAAACTAGAGAAAAAATATCTAAAGCACATTTTCCTTATGAAGAAGGTGAACATGACAACTAAGTGACCTTGACCTTGGAATGTGGGATGTATGCGGAACAAAGACACATGTCTAGACACACCTTGCACCCAATTATTATCAAAATCAGACAAAATGTTAACATTTTATTGACAAAACACAAGAACTAAAAGCAAATGCTAACCGAGAAACATGAACATCAGCCCTCGGTAACCTTGACCTCCAGCATTCGGACATGAAATACCCGGGTGGTGAGCCATCAATGCCAGCAAGATGGAGCTTGCTGGACGCGAGCACAGCGTAAGCGAAGATATAAAACAATTTGCAAAATGTTAATGCCGCCGCCGCCACTGCCGTCGGAAAATAGCGGCGCATATGTCTTCCGTACACATGTGTGGACGAGACAAGAATGTTACTTAGTGGATGCATACAGGGTGTCGCGAGACTTTAATTTACTTCCAATTTCCTATATTATGTCCCTGTACTCACCATCTATTGTAAACGGTCCTCCGTCATTGACGGTAACAGAACAAGTGGCGTCGGCGTCAAATGCCTCAAGATTGATGGTTTTCAAAAGAACTCTTGCGGCATCATCTTCAGGAATGTTTTTGCTACCCCCAGTGTTAATGATAACAGGTGCCTGAAACATAAGTGAATGGGTTTAAGTACACTGGGTGTCAGATATACTCAGTGTGATGTTAAATACACTGGGTGTCAGATATACTCAGTGTGATGTTAAATAAACTGGCTGTCAGATATGCTCAGTGTGATGTTAAATACACTGGCTGTCAGATCTGCTCAGTGTGATGTTAAATACACCGGCTGTCAGATATACTCAGTGTGATGTTAAATACACTGGGTGTCAGATATGTTCAGTGTGATGTTAAATACACTGGGTGTCAGATATGCTCAGTGTGATGTTAAATACACTGGGTGTCAGATATGCTCAGTGTGATGTTAAATACACCGGGTGTCAGATAAGTTCAATGTGATGTTAAATACACTGGGTGTCAGATATGCTCAATGTGATGTTAAATACACTGGGTGTCAGATATACTCAGTGTGATGTTAAATACACTGGGTGTCAGGTAAGCTCAATGTGATGTTAAATACACTGGGTGTTAGATATACTCAGTGTGATGTTAAATACACTGGGTATTATATATACTCACTGTGATGTTGAATACACCGGCTGTCATATATACACAGTGTGATGTGAAATAAATTACACTGGGTGTCAGATATACTCAATGTGATGTTAAATACACTGGGTTGTTAGATATACTCAGTGTGATGTTAAATACACCGGCTTGTCAGTATTACTCAGTGTGAATGTTAAATACACTGGGTGTCAGATATATTCAGTGTTATGTTAAATACACCGGCTGTCAGATATGCACAGTGTTGATGTTAAATACACGGGTGTCAGATACTACAGTGTGATGTTAAATACACCGGCTGTCAGATATGCTCTGTGATATACATACTGGGGTCCAGATATACTCAGTGTGGTGTTAAATACACTGGCTGTCAGATATGCTCAGTGTGATGTTAAATACACCGGGTGTCAGATAAGTTCAATGTGATGTTAAATACACGGGTGTCAGATACTGCAATAAAGTGATGTTTTAAATTACACTGGTTCAGATATACACAGTGTGATGTTAAATACACTGGGAGTCAGGTAAGCTCAATGTGATGTTAAATACACTGGGTGTTAGATATACTCAGTGTGATGTTAAATACACTGGGTATTATATATACTCACTGTGATGTTGAATACACCGGCTGTCAGATATATACTCAGTGTGATGTTAAATACACTGGGTGTCAGATATACTCAATGTGATGTTAAATACACTGGGTGTTAGATATACTCAGTGTGATGTTAAATACACCGGCTGTCAGATATACTCAGTGTGATGTTAAATACACTGGGTGTCAGATATACTCAGTGTGATGTTAAATACACCGGCTGTCAGATATGCTCAGTGTGATGTTAAATACACTGGGTGTCAGATATACTCAGTGTGATGTTAAATACACCGGCTGTCAGATATGCTCTGTGATGTTAAATACACAGGGTGTCCAGATATACATCAGTGTGGATATGTTACAATACACTGGCTGTCAGATATGCTCAGTGTGATGTTAAATACACCTGGGGTCAGAATAAGTTCAATGTGATGTTAAATACACTGGTGTCAGATATGCACCAATGTGATGTTAAATACACTGGGTGTCCAGATATACTCAGTGTGATGTTTAAATACACAGGGTGTCAGGTAAGCTCAATGTGATGTTAGATACACTGGGTTGAATAGACTATACTCAGTAGATAGATGTTGAATACACCGGGCATGTCAGATATACTCAGTGTGATGTTAAATACACTGGTTGTCAGATATACTCAATGTGATGTTAAATACACTTGGGTGGGGGTCGTATATACTCAGTGTGATGTTTAAATAACCACCGGGTGAAGATATATTCAGTGTGATGTTAAATACACTGCTGTCAGATATGGCACAGTGTGATGTTAAATACACGGCGTCAGGATATGCTCAGTGTGATGTTAAATACACGGGTGTCAGATAGTTCAATGTGATGTTAAATATACACGGGTGTAGATATGCTCATTGTGATGTTTTTAAATACATGGGTGTCAGATATACTCACTGTGTGATGTAAAATACACGGCTGTCAGATATACTCTGTGTGATGTTAAATTACACTGGTGTCAGATATACTCAATGTGGGAAAAATTTAAATTTAAAAAACACTGGGGTTGGTTTTAGATATACTCAGGTGTGATGTTAAATTACACGGCTGTCAGATTTATACTCAGTGTGATGTTCAAATACACTGGGTCCCTTGATATACTCACTGTTGATTTTAAATATACGGCTGTCAGATATGTCAGTGTGATGTTAAATACACTGGATGTCAGATATGCTCAGTGTCATGTTTAATTACACTGGGTGTCAGATCTGCTCAGTTGATGTTAAATACAGTGGGTGTCAGATATACTCAGTGTGATGTTAAATTACACGCTGTCAGATATTTACTCAGCTGTGATGTTAAATACACTGGGTGTCAGATATGCATCAGTGTGATGTTAAATACACCCGGCTGTCAGATATTACTCAAAGTGATGTTAAATACACGGCTGTCAGATATACTCATGTGTGATGTTAAAAATACATCTGGGTGTCAGTCACATACTCAGATGATGTTAACAAATACACATGGGGTGTCTAGATATGTCAGTGTGATGTTAAATACACCGGCTGTCAGATATGCTCAGTGATGTTAAATACCCAACTGGGTGTCAGATATTACTCAGTGTGATGTTAAATACACCAGGTGTCATATATACTCAGTGTGATGTTAAATACACTGGGAGTCAGATATACTCAGAATGTGATGTTAAATACACTGGGGTCAGATATACTCATGTGGTGTAACTATACACTGGCTGTCAGATATGCTCAGTGATGATGTTTAAATACACTGGGTGTCAGATATACTCAGTGTGATGTTAAATACACCTGGCTGTCAGATATACTCAGTGTGATGTTAAATACACTGGGTGTCAGATATGCTCAGTGTGATGTTTCAATACACTGGGTGTCAGATATACTCAGTGTGATGTTAAATACACTGGGAGGGCAGATATCTCATTGTGATGTTAAATACACGCTGTCAGATTACTACTCAGATGTGATGTTAAATACACTGGGTGTCCATGATGCCATGTGCTCAGGTGTGATGTTAAATACACTAGGTCCCAGATATGCTTCAGTGTGATGTTAAAAAATTTACCAATGGGTGTCGATATGTTCAGTGTGTGTTAAATTACACCTGGATGTCAGATATGGCTTAGTTGTGATGTTAAATACACTGGGTGTCAAGATTGCTCAGTGTGATGTTAAATACACCGGCTGTCAGTTAATATCAGGAGTGATGTTAAAATACACCTGGGGTTGTCAGATTAAATACTCAGGGTGTGTATGTTTTAAAATACACAGGGTGGTCAGATATTATCAGTGTGGTGTTAAATTTAACTGGGTGTCAGATTTTACTCAGTGTGATGTTAAATTACCTGGGTTTGTCAGATAGACTCAGTGTGGTGTTAACTTAACTGGGTGTAGATTTGCTCAGTGTGATCTTAAATACACTGGGTGGTCCAGATTATACTCAGTGTGATGTTAAAATACACCTTGGCTTGTCCAGGATTAAATACACTGGGTGTCAGGATATTGCTCAGGGTGTGTTGGGTTCCCATTTACACTGGGTGTCATATTTACTCAGGTGTGATTTGTTAAATACACGGGTGGCAGATATCTCAGGGTGATGTTAAAATAAACCGGCTGTCCGATATACTCAGGTGATTGTTAAATTACACGGGGTGTCAGATTATGCTCAGTGTGATGTTAATACACGGGTACCAGTATGCTCAGTGTGATGTTAAATACACTGGGTGTCAGATATGTTCAGTGTGATGTTAAATACATGGATGTCAGATAATGCTTCAGTGTGTTGTTAATTAACTGGGTTGACCGCTAATGCTCAGTCTGGGATGTTAAATCACACCGGAGTAGATATACTCAGTGTGATATTAAATACGACTGGGGCTGTCAGATATACTTCAGCGTGATGTTAAACTACACTGGGCTGTCAGATATTGATCGAATGTGATGTTAAATAAACCGGTGTCAGATTTAAATATCAGAGTGATGGTTAAATACAATGGGTCCCAGATTATGTCAGTGTGAGGTAAATACAATGGGTGTCAGATATGTTCAGTTGTGATGTTTAAATAACACTGGGATGTTCAGATATGCTCAGTGTGATGTTAAATAACCATGGGTGGTCCGATATGCTCTGAGTGATATTAAATACACGGCTGTAGATAATACTTTGAGTGATGTAAATTCATGGGTGTTCAAGAATATGCTAGTGTGATGTTAATTACGTGGGCTGTCAGAATATGGAATAAATTATATATTATCATGTGATGCAAAAAATGGGTGTCAGATGCTCAGTGTTGAAATGTTAAACAAACCGGGACTGTCAGATATACTCCAGTGTGATGTTAAATACAGATCTGGGTATCAGAATATTATCAGTGTGGGATGTTAAAATTACACCTGGCTGTCAGATATTACCACAGTGTGATGTTAAATACACTCCGGGTATCAGATTACTCGTGTAGGTGTTAATTACACTGGCTGTCTGGATTTTGCTCAGTGTGATGTTAAATACAACGTTGTCATGCTATATCCGAGTTTGATGTTAATACATGGCTGTCAGATATATCAGTTGTTGAAATGTTAAACAAACTGGGGTGTTCAGATATTACTCAGTGTGAGGGTTAAATAAAAAAACTGGGTGTCAGATATACGCAGTGTGGTGGTTACAATACAACTGGCTGTCAGATATGATCAGTTGTTGATGTTAAATCAACCGGGGCGTCAGATTATACTCAGTGGGTGATGTTAAATTACACTGGGTGTCAGATATTACTCAGTGTGATGTTAAATACACTGGGTGTCAGATTATATTATGCTCAGTGTGATGTTAAATACACCGGGGTGGGTGTTCATGATAAGTTCAATTGTTATGTTAAATACCACTGGGTGTTCAGATATTTGCTCAATTGTGATGTTAAATACACTGTGGAGGGGGTCAGATTATACTCAGTGTGATGATTAAAATAACTGGGTGTTTCAGGTAAGCTCAATGTGATTGTTAAATACACTGGGTGTTAGATTATTAACTCAGGTGTGATGTTTACAAATAACACTGGGGTATTATTTTATATACTCACTGTTGATGTTGAATATACCGGCTTGTCAGGTATATACTCAGTGTTGATAGTTAAAAGACCACTGGGTGTCAGATATACTACAATGTGATGTTAAATCCAACTGGGTGTTCGATAATTCCCAGTGTTGTGATGTTAAATTAAACCGGCTGTCAGAATATACTCAACGTGTTGGATTAAATTAAACTTACATGGGTGTTCAGATATTACTCAGTGTGATGTTGTTAAATACTCCCCGGCTGTCAGATTATGATTCAGCGTGTTGATGTTAAATTACACAGGGGTGTCAGATATACTCAGTGTTGATGTTAAATTGACCACCGGGCTGTTCAAGATATTGCTCAGTGTGATGTTTAAATACAACTGGGTCTGTCAAGATATACTCAGTGTGCTAGTTTAAATACACCGGGCTGTCAGATATGGCTCAGTTGTGATGGTTAATAAACAAGGGTGTAGATGTGTCAGTGTGATGTTAAATACATGGGGTGTCAGTTATTACTCAGTGTGGGGGGCTTGTTAAATACACTTGGCTGTCAGGATATACTTCAGTGTTGATGTTAAATACTTGGGAAAAACCGATATGCTCACAGGTGATTTTAAATTCACAGTATGTCAGATCTAGTCAGTGTGATGTTAAATACACGGATGTAGGGGATTATGGCTCAGTGTCATGTTAATTACATGGGGGTGTAGATCTGTCAGTGTGATGTTAAATACAGTGGGTCCTAGGTTATGCTCAGTGTGATGTTAAATACACCGGCCTGTCAGATAACTCCGTATGATGTTTTTTTTTTTTTAAATACACTGGGTTGGGTTCCCAGATATGCTCAGTCAGATGATTTTAAAATACACGGCTGGTCAGATATCTCAATGTGATGTTTAAATACACGGCTGTCTGATATAGTCGAGTGTGATGTATTAAATATCAACAGGGATGTCAGTCCCATAATGCCTCAAGCGTTGATGATAAATTACACTGGGTGTCAGATATGCTTCAGTTGTGATGTTTAAATTACACCGGGGCTGTCAGATATGCTTCAGTGTGCAAGTTAAATACACCTGGGCTGTCAGATCTTATACTCTCAGGTGTGATGTTAAATACACCTGGGCTGTCAGATATGATCAGTGTGATGTCTAATTACAAATGGGTATCAATGTCTCCGGCAGTGTGGTGTTAATACCCCCAGGTATCGCAAATTACCTCAATGTGATGTTAAGATACACTGGGTGTCGGATTTATCAGAGTGATTGTTAAATTACACTGGGTGTCGTATACTCGTGTGGTATGTTTAAACTTACACTGGAGGGTGTCAAGACATACCTCAGAGTGATGTTAGAAATTACACCTGGTGGGTGTTCCAGATATACTTCAGTGTGATGATTAAATATCCACCGGCTGTCGAGGATATACTCAGTGTGATGTTAAAAATTCACTGGTGGGTTGGTCAGATTATAACTCCGCTGTGGATGATTTAAACTACCATTGGCCTGGTCAGATATGTTCCAGTGTGTTGTTAAATACACTGGTGGAGATATACCTCAGTGTGATGGTTAAATTACCACTGCAGGTATCCAGATATACTCAGTGTGGATGTTAAATACACCAGGCTGTCAGAATATACTCAAAAGTGTGATGTTAAATTTACACTGGGCTCGTCAGATAATGCTCAGTGTGATGTTAAATTAAACCAGGTGTCAATTTATCAGGTGTGATGTTTAAATAACACTGGGTGTCAGATTATACTCAGTGTGGATGTTAAACTTACATCTGGTCTGTTATACTCAGTGTGGTGTCTAACTTACATGGCTGTCAGTTATGCTGTGTGATGTTAAATACACTGGGTGGGGTCCAGATATACTCAGTGTGAATGTTTAAATACACTGGCTGTCAGATATACTCAGTGTGATAGGTTTAAATACCACTGGGGTGGTCAGGATAATATGCTCAGTGTGGATGGATTCCAACTACACTGGGCTTGTCAGATATACTCCAGTTGTGATGTTAAATACATGGGTGGCAGATAATACTCAGTGTGATGTTAAAATACAGGCTGTCAGGATATACTCAGTGTGATGTTAAATACACGGTCTGTCAGATATACTCAGTGTGATGTTAAATACACTGGGTGTCATATTAATACTCCAGTGTGATGTTTAATAAACTGGGTGTCAGATATACTCAGTGTGGATGTTAAATACACTGGCTGTCCAGATATTGCTCAAGTGTTGATGTTAAATTACAACGGTGCGACAATATATCCAGGATGTCAAATGTTAAAAAACGGCTGTCACGATTATACTAGTGTGATGTTAAAATACAATGGGGTTGTCGGATATACTCAGAGTGATGTTAAAATACACTGGGTCCCAGATTATTTGGCTCAGTGTGAGTTAAATTACATGGGTGTTCAGAATGATGACACGGTAGGGTGTTCTTCAATGTACACTGGATGTTCGATTATGCTTAGTGTTATGGTTAAAGAATCACTGGATGTCAAGATATGCTCACAGTGTGATGTTAAAATACAACGGCTGGGTCAGATTTACTCAGTGTGATGTAAAAAACACTGGGTGTCAGATATGCTCCGTGTGGATGTTAAATAAACGGGTTCAGGAAAATTACTCAATGTGATGTTAAATAACCGGCTGTCAGATATACTCAGTGTGATGTTAAATACACTGGGTCCAGATTTGCTCAGTGTGATGTTAAATACACGGCTTGGGTAAGATATACTCAATGTGATGTTAAAGACACCGTGTCAGTTTGTCTTCAGTGTGATGTTAAATTACACTGGCTGTCCAGATTATGCTCAATGTGATGTTAAATAACATGGGTGTCAGATATTGCTCAGTGTGATGTTAAATAAACCGGCTGTCAGATATGCTCCAGTGTGATGTTAAATACACTGGGAGTCAGATATACTCAGTGTGATGTTAAATTACACTCAGGCTGACGAGATTTACTCAGTGTGATGTTAAAATTACACTGGGTGTCAGATTATATTCAGTGTGGTGTTGAAATACACTGGGCTGTCAGATACTGCTCAGTGTTGATGTTAAATACAACCGGCTGTCAGGATTATACTCAGTGTGATGTTAAATACACCGGCTGGCTGTCCAGATATACTCAGTGTGATGTTATAAATACACTGTGGGTGTCAGATATACTCAGTGGTGAGGTTAAATAAAACTGGGTGTCAGATGATACTCAGTGTGGTGTTAAATACACTGGTGTCAGATATGCTCCAGATGGTGATGTTAAATAAACAAACGGGCGTCAGAGTATATCAGTGTGATGTTAAATAACCTGGGGTGTCAGATTATTACTCCAGTGGTGATGGTTAAATACATGGGTCTTGGGGGTCAGTATAGCTTCCAGTGTGATGTTAAACTACACTGGGTTGTCAGATATATCAGTGGGTGGATGTTAAATACACTGGGTGTCAAGATCATACTCAGTGTGAGGTTACAAATACACTGGGGTGTCAGACATACTCAGTGTGGGTGGTGTTAAATACAATGGGCTGTCAGATATTGCTCAGTGTGATGTTAAACTACACTGGGAGGTATCAGGATATGCCTCATTGTTGATGGTTAAATACATTGGCTGTCA
The DNA here is from genome assembly GCA_029237695.1 of Conchocele bisecta. NCBI lineage: Eukaryota > Metazoa > Mollusca > Bivalvia > Lucinida > Thyasiridae > Conchocele > Conchocele bisecta. The sequence continues at coordinate 34,481,385 of CM055273.1, forward strand.
GATATGCTTCAGTGGTGATGTTTAAATACACTTGGGGTTTGGTCAGATATTACTTTTTCAGTTGTGATGGTTAAATTAAACCGGTGTCAGCTATGCTCCAGTTGTTGTTAACAAAACATGGGTTGTCAGGGGGAATAATGATCAGTGTGTGTTAAATACCTGGGTTTCCAGAAATAAGTCACTGGGATGATAAATAAGACTGGGATGTCAGATATGTTCAGTGTGATGTTAAATACACTGGTATTGTCCCAGATATGCTCAGTGTGATGTTTAAATACACTGCGGTTGTTCAGATATATCAGTGTGTGTTAAATTACACCGGCTGTTCAGATTTAAGAGTGCTTTGAAATGTTAAAAAACACTGGCTTGTCAGATATGCTCAGTGTGATGTTAATAATTACAACGGCGTCAGATAATACTCAGTGTGATGTTAAATACCATGGGTGTCAGATATAACTCCAGAGTGATGTTAAAATACACTGTGGTGTTCCAGGATATAATTCAGTGTGGGTTTTTAAATACACCGGTGTCAGATAATGCTCCACCGTGATGTTAAATACACGGGTGTAAGATTAAATACACAGTGTGTGGTTAAATACATCCGGGGAGTAGATATTACTCAGTGTGATGTTGTTAAATACAGGGCGGGTATCAGATATACTCAGTGGTGATGTTTAAATACACTGGGTGGGTTCAGATATTTTCTCAGTGTGATGTTAATTACATTGGTTGTTCCCAGAATTACCTCAGTTGATGGGGTTTTTAAATGACACTGGGTGTCAGATATACTCAGTGTGATGTTAAATACATTGGGTTGTCAGGACTTGCTTCAGTGTGGTGCAAATAACCACTGGCTGGTCAGATTGCTCAGTGTGATGTTACTAATACATGGAGTGGTCAGAGTGATGTTAAATACACCGGGTGTCAGATATACTCAGTGTGATGTTAAATACACCGGGTGTCAGATATACTCAGTGTGATGTTAAATACACCGGGTATCAGATATACTCAGTGTGATGTTAAATACATTGGTTGTCAGACATACTCAGTGTGATGTTAAATACATTGGTTGTCAGACATACTCAGTGTGGTGTTAAATACACTGGGTGTCAGATATACTCAGTGTGATGTTAAATACATTGGGTGTCAGACATGCTCAGTGTGGTGTTAAATACACTGGCTGTCAGATATGCTCAGTGTGATGTTAAATACACTGGGTGTCAGACGTGCTCAGTGTGATGTTAAATACACTGGGTGTCAGATATACTCAGTATGATGTTAAATACACTGGCTGTCAGATATACTCAGTGTGATGTTAAATAAACTGGGTGTCAGATATGCTCAGTGTGATGTTAAATACACTGGCTGTCAGATATGCTCAGTGTGATGTTAAATACACTGGCTGTCAGATATACTCAGTGTGATGTTAAATACACTGGGTGTCAGATATGCTCAGTGTGATGTTAAATACACTGGGTGTCAGATATGCTCAGTGTGATGTTAAATACACTGGGTCCCAGATATGCTCAGTGTGATGTTAAATACACTGGGTGTCAGATATGATCAGTGTGATGTTAAATACACTGGGTGTTAGATATACTCAGTGTGATGTTAAATACACTGGCTGTCAGATATGCTCAGTGTGCTGTTAAATACACCGGCTGTCAGATATACTCAGTGTGATGTTAAATACACTGGGTGTCAGATATACTCAGTGTGATGTTAAATACACCGGCTGTCAGATATACTCAGTGTGATGTTAACTACACTGGCTGTCAGATATACTCAGTGTGATGTTAAATACACTGGCTGTCAGATATACTCAGTGTGATGTTAAATACACCGGCTGTCAGATATACTCAGTGTGATGTTAAATACACCGGCTGTCAGATATACTCAGTGTGATGTTAAATACACTGGGTGTCAGATATGCTCAGTGTGATGTTAAATACACTGGGTGTTAGATATACTCAGTGTGATGTTAAATACACTGGCTGTCAGATATGCTCAGTGTGATGTTAAATACACCGGCTGTCAGATATACTCAGTGTGATGTTAAATACACTGGGTGTCAGATATACTCAGTGTGATGTTAAATACACTGGGTGTCAGATATACTCAGTGTGATGTTAAATACACCGGCTGTCAGATATACTCAGTGTGATGTTAAATACACTGGGTGTCAGATATACTCAGTGTGATGTTAAATACACTGGGTGTCAGATATACTCAGTGTGATGTTAGATACACCGGCTGTCAGATATACTCAGTGTGATGTTAAATACACTGGGTGTCAGACATACTCAGTGTGGTGTTAAATACACTGGCTGTCAGATATGCTCAGTGTGATGTTAAATACACTGGGTGTCAGATGTGCTCAGTGTGATGTTAAATACACTGGGTGTCAGACATACTCAGTGTGGTGTTAAATACACTGGCTGTCAGATATGCTCAGTGTGATGTTAAATACACTGGGTGTCAGATATGCTCAGTGTGATGTTAAACACACTGGGTGTCAGATATGCTCAGTGTGATGAAACAGACAAGTAAAACTATATTTTAACTAGATTGGTCAGTAAGCGAGGCTTACGGAATACCCCCCGTGTGGGCCCAGGTACCCCTGAATATGTAAAATAATTTCTAAGTGTGTGGGCTTGTGACCTCGACTCTGAGCTTAGTGGGGGCGGCACAGACTTAAGTATTTGACCTTGACCTTGGGATCAGCGAGGGTTGGACGGTCATGGATTTGGCACGGCATGGTAGTAGACCCTTACAGGAATGTATGTGTGAAATATTAAGCATTTTAGATGAAGGAAATAGAAGTTATAACAATATTTCTCTTATGTTAAGTTTAGTGACGGACGGACGCACGGATGCACAGATGGACAACCTGACTCTAGTATACCCCTCCACAACTCGTTGCAGGGGGTATAATTATAGATTTCATATTATAATATCTAGTATGATCTGCATTACCGCATTAGTTATAAAGATGGTGAGAATGTCGTCTACACTCTGCCCCTGATCGTGACACCGTATATTCACCGTGATGGAACCACTACTCGACTCAAAGTCCAGGCCTGCATTGTCCTGTATGTATACCTCCGTCTCTGAAATAGATTGGGTGATTGGTTAATTGAGTTAGTTCTCTTATATTTAAGGGTGGGAACTAGCTCAAAGAACCTTCTGGTGGTTAATTGATCTGCACTGTCATATATGCACACACCCACTTCTGAAACAGATTGGCTGATTGGTTAATTAAATCGGCACTGTCCTGTATGTACTCGCCCACCTCTGTTCTAGTTTGGCGAATTGAACCTGCACTGACCTATATGTATACGCCTACCTCTGAAATAGATTGGCCAATTGGTTAATAATTGAATCTGCACTGTCCTATATGAATAGTTTATTGCCTTGAGGCAGCTGCCTCATGAGCATATATGTATACGCCCACATCTGAAACAGATTGGCTGAATGGTTAATTGAATCTGCATTGTCCTATATGTACACATCCACCTCTGGCAATGTTAAAATGTATTTTATATGGATGCACTAACTGGAATATGGTGGGCCATTGGTGACTATATGGATGTACTAACCGGAATATGGGTCGGGCCATTGATGGATAAGGATGTACTTAATCCTTGGAAATTGTTGGTTATTGGTGACTTTGGCTGGTATAACCGGAAATATTGGTGGTTCCATTGATGACTATGATGTACTAACCGAATAATGGTGGGGCCATTGATTGGATACGGATGTACTGAACCAGAATATGGTGGGTCATTGAGGACTATTGGTGTATAAACCGGAATATGGTGGGGTCATTGATGACTAAGGATGTACATAACCAGAATTATGGTGGGTCATTGATGACTATGGATGTACTATCAGAATATGGTGGGGGGGTCATTGATGACTAATGGGATGGTATACCCAGAATATTTGGTGGGCATTGATGAACCTTTATGTTTAACTAACCGGATGGATGGGCCATTGATGACTTCGGATGTACTAACCAGAATATGGTGGGTCATTGAGGACTTACGGATGAACCTATGGATGTAGATGCGTCCAATGGGTCATTGGATGACTATGGATGTACTAACGGAATATGGTGGGTTGATGACTATGGATGTACTAACATAATGGTGGGTCATTGTGTATGGATTTTACTAGGAATATGGTCCATTGATGACTACGGATGTACTAACCGGAATATGGGTCTTGATGACTATGGAGTATAACCAGAATATGGGTCATTGATGACTATGGATGTACTAACCGAATGGTGGGTATTGATGACTACGGATGACTAACCGGATGGTGGGGTCATTGTGACTAGGATGTACTAACCAGAATATGGTGGGTTTTGTGGACTATGGATGTACTAACGGAATATGGAGGGTCATTGATGACTAGGAGTACTAACCAGAATATGGTGGGTTATTGGTGACTAATTGGAGTTACTAAACCGGAATTATGGTGGGTTCTTGTTGACTATGGTGGTCATTGATGACTACGGATGTAACTTAACCGGAATATTGGGGGGCCATTGAGGACTACGGATGTACTAACCGAAAATGGTTGGGCCATTGGGGATGACTAACGGATGTTACTAACCAGAATGGTGGGTCATTGGGGATGGTTTTACTAACCGGAATATGGCTGGGCCTTGAGGACTAGGATTGTAATAAACCTAAATACCATTGATGGACTACGGATGTACTAACCAGGAATAATGGGTGGGTCATTGAAGGACTATGGTAGGTCCATGATGAAAACGGACGGGATGTACGGATTTGTCTAACCGGAATAGGTGGGCCATTGATGGACTACGGATGTTACAAACCGGGAATATTGGTGGGGCCATTGATGACTACGGGATGTAACCTGGGACACCGTAATGTAAACCTAACCATGAGGTGGGCCATTGATGACTACAAATGTACTAACCAGAATATGGTGGGCCATTGATGACTATGGATTTACTAACTGGAATATGGTGGGTCATTGATGACTATGGATGTACTAACCAGAATATGGTGGGCCATTGATGACTACGAATGTACTAACCAGAATATGGTGGGTCATTGATGACTACGGATGTACTAACCGGAATATGGTGGGTCATTGATGACTACGGATTTACTAACCGGAATATGGTGGGTCATTGATGACTATGGATGTACTAACCAGAATATGGTGGGTCATTGATGACTACGCATGTACTAACCAGAATATGGTGGGCCATTGATGACTACGGATGTACTAACCGGAATATGGTGGGCCATTGATGACTACGGATGTACTAACCAGAATATGGTGGGTCATTGATGACTATGGATGTACTAACCGGAATATGGTGGGCCATTGATGACTACGGATGTACTAACCGGAATATGGTGGGCCATTGATGACTACGGATGTACTAACCGGAATATGGTGGGCCATTGATGACTACGGATGTACTAACCAGAATATGGTGGGCCATTGATGACTATGGATGTACTAACCGGAATATGGTGGGTCATTGATGACTATGGATGTACTAACCGGAATATGGTGGGTCATTGATGACTATGGATGTACTAACCAGAATATGGTGGGTCATTGATGACTATGGATGTACTAACCAGAATATGGTGGGTTATTGATGACTACGGATGTACTAACCGGAATATGGTGGGCCATTGATGACTACGGATGTACTAACCGGAATATGGTGGGCCATTGATGACTACGAATGTACTAACCAGAATATGGTGGGTTATCGATGACTACGGATGTACTAACCAGAATATGGTGGGCCATTGATGATACGGATTTACTAACCGTACTCGGGACGAAGTACACATATGGTGGGTCATTGACCGGAATATGGTGGGCATTGATGAATCGGATGTATAACCGGAATATGTGGGGCCATTGATGACTAGGATGTACTACGAATAGGGGGTCTTGTGACAATGTACTAACCGGAATATAGTGGGCTATTGGTTACTGTATGTACACATCCACCTCTGGCAATGTTAAAATGTATTTTATATGGATGCACTAACCAGAATATGGTGGGCCATTGGTGTCTATACGGATGTACTAAACGGAATATGGTGGGCGATAGGATTTACCGTAAACTGCGGAACGTTTCATCCCGCCTAATCAAGCTGGAAGCCTAAGCCGACTTCCTCCTAGATTGCCTCGACAAGAGGAAAATACCACTATGTTCTGCGTCGCTGTGAAACCGTCACAGGGCTAGGAAGATAATGCCAACTTAATTACGAACAAGTGCACAGCTCCAGAAAAGGTGACTATTGGTGTATTTTACACACTAATCTTAGCAGAATATGCACTGATTATCAAAAAAATTCTTTAAAAGAAGCTATGATTTCAGTGACAAAATATAAATTCTATGTTGAAGCTGATTAATTATTCATGATTGTAAAATGTTCTCGTCACCATTCTAAATGGGATTTAATCGTAAAGCCGCCATCTTGTGCGTTTTTTTGTAACAATTTCAACGAGCTGGCAACTAACTGCACATGTATGCGTCATCGGACGTTTCCAGTCAGATACGGGCACGAGACATGTTATTACCCAGGAAAAATGATATCGGACTGGAGTTCACTGTGTATCAGTATGGGGTCTTATATGTTATTGTAGTAGTCAAATAAACGGCCTGTAGCTGATTTCTAAGTATACTTTGAGGGATTTACCATTTATATTTCCCGAAATGCATTATTTCATATACAGCTGCACCTGCTTGGGCGGTCACCTTTAATCAGCGGTCACCGCTGTTAAGCGGCCACTTCAAATTAATCCCGCGCATTTTTGCTATATAAAACGTTTTCAAAAACGGTCACTCATCTAACGTGGCCAGCGGTCATTAATTATCGTCCCAAACCAGTGATCCAATTTCATTAAACGGTCACCGCTAAACCGATGTCAATGTACCCTGCGGCGGTCGTTACCGAGTGCAAATTGTGTTGCCCGAACTGTCGGCGCATTATTGAAAGAACAGCATCCGGGTTCTTGCACCCTTGTCCGTTGATTCATAATTTCTATAGGTTACCGACACAAATGTTGTAAAAAGGAACAGCGCATTGCCAATTATCAAATTGACAATTGAAAACACGAATAGCTGATATAATTGATGTGTATTGCCCAGGACCGAGTGTAACCGGCTCAAATATAATTTAAGCAAATGGCCTCATATGTCGCACTTATTGACTGCTTTTGCTGACATCGCCTATGCATTATTTACATACACAATAGGAAATTAATCCAAATCGACTTGACCAATACCCGACAAAAAAACCCAACACATTTCCCATAACTTATCCCACACCATTTCCGATTATACCACATTATGCCTTATTATCTAGTACAATAAGTTGTCTACAATATGAGTCTTGCAGATTAGCAATTGCAGTAGGCTGTAAAATAACAACAACAAGAAATGCGTCTGTCGAACGCGGATGCCACCTGCAGCATATTTGAGAAACTGTGACAAAGTGGTTAACCGAAAAGTGTGACGGACGGACAGATGGACGGATGGACGGACGGACGGACGCACGAACGTACCAACATTTTGGGTTTATGAGCTATTTGCTATATAAAAGATCAAAGGACTAGCCCCTAAACTTCAAAAGGTTTTATGGGCTAACGGAATAAGTTCAAAGAACTTCAAAGGAATCCTTATGTTACTAACCCTTACCCTAAGCTCCTAAACCCCTGACGGACGGACGCACGGACGGACATATGGACGGACGGTCCAAACACTATATGCCACCCGTTTCTTCGAAACCCGGTGGCATAAAAACATGAACATTGGTGTTTTTATTTGTTGATAGATTTTTTAATTTATTAAATGATATAATTCAACTAAATATTTGTTACTTGCTAAGAAATCCACTCATTACATGTTCAGGTTCAATTTTGAAAATATTAAATAAATATAAAGATACAAATTTATATTGCATTAAAACAAACATATTTAATCAATATGGTACTATAAATTAATCATTAATATTATTTATTACATTTGTATCATCAAATCATTTACCTGAAATGTACCTGAAAACACAACCCTCTATTAAGAGGTCACCTCTGTTAAGCAGCCAGTTTTTTCACTTCCCTTGGGTGGCTGCTTAAGACAGGTTTGACTGTAGAACGAACGATGTATATATTTGATGATTAAAAGTATGCAGAATTATTATACTGAATTTATTACATTATCACAGCCAAAATAAATTCAGCATAATAAAAATAAAAAAGTATAATACTTTGAAATTTTGGTGAAATCAGCCACAGAAATATTCATAATTTGATATCTAAGTAATAAACGGATGTACTAACCGGAATAGGGTGGGCCATTGGTGACTTTCTTCAGTGATATACCGGCAGCGTTGACAGGGTTCATCAGGATGAAATCTACATCGGAGACGTCTGTGCATGTGACCGTATACAGCAGAGACCTAGTGGTCTGTGATTCGCTGACAGTCACCGAGCCATCATCGGGTAGGTTTGTAAAACTTGGAGGCTGGCGAGACAAAATCAATTTGGTCAAATAGTGAACAAGATACCCAAACATGGCTCCAGATAACAAATTTCATATTATATATTGTTAGACATTTCTGTATCAATTGGGGGTTTCAAAATTGCAATAATGAGTTTAATTTTAAACTTTGCCAAACAGTTTCCAGGCCAATTTGGTGTTTCAGAGATTTCCTATAATACAATATCCACGGGTGGGCACAAGACTAGATGCCAGACCCCGAAAATGGCTAAACAAACATATTTTTGCACCCACACATGTGTAAAAGTGTGCTTCCCATGTTGAAATATTAGAATTTTTCTGTAATTATCAGGAACCTCAAATCCTGATTTCAGGACATATCTCGAAAATTAATACCCTTGAATATCGCAAACATCATCAGACCATGCAAACTCTCGGCCAGAAGAATTTACTGGACAACGATTTTAACGCTCGACTCTGAATAATATGTATTTTTTTATGTATTGGGTACTGATAAGGCCTAAAAAAAAGTTCTCTCGTTCCGGTAACCCGACCGACACTACCGTTTTACCCCCGACTGCAAAGTTTTTATTCGCCAAAAATAAAAAATGTCCATACCGCGATATCAATTATTTTGCAGTACCGGTACACAAAGACTATTGCATTTGCACGCTAATTATAATAGGCGTCCGATTGATCGATCTTCATCAACACAGAAACAACACGATTATGGCTGCAAGCATTTTGTCAGGTATTCTGACACAAAGTAGTTCTGCCAAAATGCAGACATTTTGAGGGCATCCGCACATTAAGATCAGTGCCAAATGCCATGTCTGCTTGGTACTGTGGCGGGTCTATTACCCGGAGTCAATCAACGGCGCAACAGTTGTAGGTGTTTGCAAAGGTATCAAATAAAGTTTGGACATAAATCCAACGGGGACCAATGCTCGTGTTTTAGATTAGCGAAGTTTTATCTTATGATTGAAGTCAGACTGTTAGATCAAATGTCTGTTATGACCATGTTGTGTGGTGTCTGTACATCTGTGACCCACTTTTGTATGAAATGGTTAAGATAATATAATATGATTCCTTCCAAATATATTTTAGCTTCCCAACCAATACCTGTCAAATGACATTTGGGCTGCTTGCTTAAATCCTTACGGACCTTACAACATATGCAACTTTTGTAGATAATTTTTATTTGACGTACTTGACATATCGATGGTCTAGTAACTTTAGCATAGCAGTTACGACCTTCTGTTACTAGACCATCGATATGTTCACTGACTTGCAATTGTCATGACTTGCAATTGTCAAGAACTTGCCATAACCAGATGGCCGCGGCCTGCATGTCGAGCCCACCGAGGCATTTGATGGTCTTACAGTGTATTTATTTGAAGTTTGATGCCCAATAAGTATACAAAGTTTCAAGCAAATCTGACTTACGGTTACAGAGATAGTAGGTATGTGAAAACGTTAATGCAAATTTTGACAGAAACGTTAATGCAGTCATTTGACCTTGACATAGGGGCACAGGGGCCGCATGAGTTGGACACAGAATGAATATATGGATGATGACTAATAAACATATGAAGTTTAAAAAAAAGTCAATGTGACTTAGGACTGCAGAGATATAAGGTATTTAAAAACTTTAACGCAGATTTCGGAACGCAAACTTCTAAGTCATTTGACCTTCACATTGGGCAAAGGGGCCGCATGAGTGGGATACAGCATGAATATATGGATAATGACTAATAAGTATATGAAGTTTCAAGTCAATGTGACTTAGGATTGCAGAGATATAAGGTATTTAAAAACTTTAACGCAGATTTCGGAACGCAAACTTCTAAGGCATTTGACCTTGACCACAGGGACCGTATGAGTGGGATACAGCATGAATGTATGGATCATGACTAATAAGCATATGAAGTTTCAATTCAATGTGACTTAGGACTGCAGACTGAGATATAAGGTATTTAAAAACTTTAATGCAGATTTTGGACGGACAGACGCACGGACACCCGGACATCATTGTGATCACTATGTCTCGCTTTCCGCAAGCGGGCTCGACAATAAAATGAACCAATGGAAACAGAAGTTAAAGTTGTACCAAGTCTGTTAGTAACATGGCACAATCACAACCAAAAGTGCAGATCCTGATGAGACGGCTCGTTACGAACCGGCTCATCTGGATCTACATTGTGAGTGTTGAAAAGGTTAAAGACATTCACTATCAGGGCTCCAGATAAGGAATTAGTAATTGAATATTGTCACTCCATCATTTCTGAAGCAATTGTGTATTTCAAAATGTTAATTGTGTAAAATAGAATTACACTACTGTTTACACATCAGCAAACCGCACTTATTGAATAGTTTGCTTCTAAATGAAAACACATCGATATGTCAGAGAATTGTGCATTTGGTGGTACAAGCATGAAATTTGGTGCACTGTTAGAAAACATTATTTTAATTATTTTCTAGCTATAGGGACATCTCAGATTTGTCACGTGACAAAAATGGCAGCCATTTTCAAAAATGGCCACCACCAATATTATGTGGATATGGGTAACTGACATAATGTCACTGAAATAGAAACAATATCATTCTTTTTTTTATCTCACGACGTATGTAGTATCATAGATTTGAATATCATTCCCATAAATATATTTAAATATCTGAAAATGGTGGCCATTTTAAAAATGGCCGCCACAATTGTGTATTTTTTGTTAATATTTTCAAAGTTTAATTTAATGTGATCTATTTGATAGTGATACAAAGCCTACGGTATAGCACATTAAGTGTAGATGGTATTTGGAAGGATGGCTACAAACAAAACATAGCAGTGATTCATGTCTTTACTATCGTAGAAAGGTAATCTGTAAGATTTCTTCACCCACCATGTTATGTATGTATGTGCACATTTCAAATTATTGCTAAAGACTGGCACAGAGCAGTACATGGAAGTGTTGCCTTATTACATTTGCACTGTCCCCTGTATCCCTTTTTTCACCTGCACCTTAAGAGATCTCAGCAAGCTTTTATAGCTCCCGGTTGAGCAGTCCAGAATAATTCCCACTCATTATCGTTGCCTTTTTCCAACCCAAATCGCTTGGTGATTGAAGCACCGGGCTGGAATCATCATTTGACCTCAGCTGTGACTCGCTTGATATACCGCCCTTCTAGTGTGATGTATAAGCGCTGTCTTTGAAGGTGGGCTATTATCAAGTGCCCTACTCTTTTCAGTAAAAAGTTGCTTTCGTGCCTCATCAACAATATAACGACCGCTTGTCCGGTCATACAACAAAACTACAAAACGTTTGAGTGGTTGAATCCAGTCTTCTATGGACTCTGGTGCGGATGTAACATTTCAACATATGCCTTCCAAGTGTCCCGTATAAAAAAGAGTAACATTGGTAAAGCAACACACATATCTGGGCCCAATTCCCGTACCATACCATGTGCGGACATGAGCCGAATTTTCCCTGTTCCAAATGCTACCAACAACTCAATATGAAGACGCTGGGCTGATGTAACTGGCAAAAGGAGAATATCAGTGTCAACAGTATGTATCGATATATCCTTCTTTCGCGGCATCTGCCACATAACACAATATACGGGTAGCAACTTCCTCATGGGTACATGGTACAAGAGCCGACACCGCTCATGCCTGTATACGCACGACATCAGTATGGTATGTGCTAATGACTTGTTTGTCAGTTACAAGCGTTGCTAGAGGTGTTGTTAAATAGGCAAATAGTTCTATCTTGTTTCATCAATCCGAAGAAACTCTTGCCAGTTTTCAGAAACTGTAATTGATGGTGCTACACGTCTATGTACACGTCTGCCTCTCTTGTTCGAAAAATCCCAAAATCAGAACGGAATATTTAAATAAAAAAGAAATATTTTCAGCCTTGAAATCAGAATAACCTAACTTTATCAAACTATTTGACTTGTACTCATCCCAAACTACATCCAACAGACTTGCATGCTGCAATTGTGAACTGACGTAGAAGGGGATGGTAGAAACACATCGGTTGCATAGTCATTAACTGTCATGATAGTGAGAGGTCGAAGCAAGTTGACTATGGAAGTACCGTCAATGTTTGACAGCATCGATCGTGGAAATTGGATTATTCTCTAGCACAGGGTGCACATCTTCAAAACAGCATACGAGGTCAGATTGAGTGCCAGTTGTTATGATGCCCATGTGTGACAAGGATGGAGGATTTGCATGCTTTTCAACAACTCGTCAAGATTTCCACCTTTCGTCTGAGACATTTTATAAAGTCTAGTGTAGAGAGAGCAGTTATTCTTCAGATGCTTTGATTTCTCATGGACTGCATGGCGATCGACTGAAGAGGGCAAGATTGTTTCTCTTGATAGTGTCGACAATAGAGGTTGCTTGGCTTATACGGCGATCTTGTACATATGCCTCACATTGCTGCGGGCCAAGATTCTCAATATGTCGCACTTAAAGGCCCAACAATCGGTGCCCTGGTACCGAATTTAGAAGGAGGGGCATATCCAATTACTGATAGCATCCCCAGCCTGTCAGTTATACACTGGTTTTATAAATAGAATACATAAACAGCGGCACATGTTTGTCGTCTGCTCCCAATGTAGAACAGTGAGGAGGCTGCTGGATAGCCAGTGTAGGTGTTTCTGTACTGACCAGTATCTAGATATATGGTATGTAAGTTAGTTATCAAGTTTGTGGTCCCATAAAAAACACAAATGATACAGTGTATACCAGTCCCTCTAATAGTATTTGTATGTTTTATTTGTGCAGGAAAATGATTGAGCATTTACTCAAAGTGTTAAAAATTATATAGTATTTTGCTGCTAACTATCAAAGCAATGATTATTTTGATGCTATTATAGAAATAGAAGGAAATACAATTGAATGAAACAGCTTTCCATGTGTCACACAATGACAAAATGGGGCTCATTGAGTTGTTGACCAGTTTAACTCGCATTCAGATAGCACATGACTACAGCATAATGCAGTTTACATCATTAATTAGAGCCATCATGAATGACTACCAAACTAAACAGTGTAGATCCTGATGAGGTTGCGAGGATGCACCAGCTGATCCGGGGATATGCATGTCGTTAACGTGTCCACGTGTCCATTTACTTAGAGTGTGTCACATACATATAGTGAAACCTATGTTGTACTTCTGGACCTGAACAAGGTTCCTATCTCCGATGTATTTTGTAAGTACATGTAGTAACCAATATTTCAGAATATGTGTTTGTAATAAGTCGGTATTTGATAAAAATGTGTAACTGTGTCATGTCATTCCACAGATAACCCGTCCCAGTTAGACTGCATTTCTGCAGATATACTGTATACTATAATTATGCTGACAGCTAATTAGAGACCAGTGTTGAAATAGCCATACTGGTATGCGTTAGGATACGGGAAATAAAGCTGAATTCAAGTAGGTATGTGAATTCCAGATCAGACTGCCCATCCATACTGTTTTGTGAATGTGCATATTAACCTGAGTTTATACGGTTTATAATTAGTATGTACACTGCATTTTCACAGCCACTGTATCAAGTTGCTAGGCGACATATTTCTCTTGCTGGTCTATTAAACCATGGTTTGGTTTCCTTCACTTTGTTATGTGCATACCAGACACATATTTAATTTGATATTACTGTCCAAAATCAAAGTTGTGAGGCTGGCACACTGTCTGATGTTGACTGTCTAAACACCATACAGGCAGTTACAGCTGTTAGCGTTACATAAACACGTGGGATTGTTTACAATGTCGGGTCATGAACTCAGCTATATGAATGAATTACATATGTAACAGCTACGCTCCGCCCGGCAAGTTTGAATCAGTTGTCAGTTGAGTACATTGTATACTGAGCAAAACTAGAAACGTCCCTCCATGTTTAAGGAAAGATTCATCAAAAACCAAAAGGGTTACTTTTAAAAATCAAAATGGAAAAACAAGTTCATTCATTTCTGTATCAAAGCCAATAAATTGCATTTGGATATCTTGTTAAATATTCGAGAGATAACCGGCCAAGGGCGGTAGGGGTCAAAATAAAAAATCACAAAAACTCAGAAATGTGTTACTTAATGTTTAGAGATGGAATTTCAATAAGTAATGTGGCAAATTCAGTAAATCTCGTTAGTACCGAGTGTGGCCACCATTTGCATGAATGCATGCAATGATCCTACGCCGCATCGACGTGACGTAACGCAATACCAGTGCGTTGGGCAAATTCCTCCATTCCCGTTGCAACGCCCGTGTAAGATCGCGAACATTGTCAATCTGATGGTTAGCTCGTGCTTTTGCGGCCCAGCTCATCCCATATGTGCTCAATGGGATTGAGATCCGGGAGACCGCGGGCCATGGCATGACGTCGACGTTGTTTTGCTGTAAGTATTGAGTGGTGACCCTGGCTACGTGAGGGCGGGCATTGTCGTGCATCAATGTCACACCAGGACCATGCTGACGGATAAATGGTAAGGCATGTGCATTTAGCACATCTGCAACATAACGTTGTGCATTGATGTTGCCCTGTACAACAACCAAATCTGTCTTCCGGTTTCCCATGATCCCACCCCAGACCATTACGCTCCCTCCCCCAAACCTGTTCTTCTCAACAATGCAACAATCGGTGAATCTTTCATTTTTACGCCTGTATACCCGTAATTTTCCGTCAGCATGACTAACTGTGAACCGAGATTCATCGGTGAACAAAACTCGGTTCCAGTCAGCCCTTCTCCAGTTCAGATGACGTCGCGCCCATAACAGTCTGGCAGCACGGTGACGTTGGGTCATTATCTGACCAGTGTACGGGCGGCGTGCCCGGATTGGTTGGGCGTTACGACGTAACCGGTTGCGAATGGTCTGCCCTGAGACACCGTATCGCCTAGCAGTGACTGTGGCTGCCAATCGACGTTGACGTAAGTGCGTCAACGTAATGTAACGATCGGCTCTAGCCGTCGTTACACGAAGCCTACCAGGTCGCTGCCGGTCGTGAACAGCCCCAGTCTGCTGGTACCGGGCTGCAAGACGATCAATCGTCTTCCGACAGCAACCAAACCGAGGCGCGACCGCCCTGGCGGCCATCCCACCCGCAAGCATCCCAATTGCCTGATTTCGCTCGTTTTCGGAAAGCTGTGGCATATCGAAAACAGTGAAAAATTAAAAAAGTTTTTTAACTTTCCGAATAGCCCCTATCGCATGAATGGTACGACATGAACTGAATCACCTTATCGATGACAAGCATAGCGTGCACGTGCAAAAAGTGGAAATCAACGTTCCGGTCACTGGCCGCTATGTAAACCGTGTGTATCGGCTAAACTCTACACGATCGTATTCTGAACATCGCCACGGTTTAAAATACATGTACTTTGAACATGTGGTACATACATAGACAGAGCTACACCGGCTATAAAACAGGGACGTTTCTAGTTTTGTTGAGTATATTACTTCAAAAGCACATTTACATTTGTTTTCTTCAATCCAAATTTTTCTAAACCTTTCATAGTTGTATTATCTATGCCTGTGTGAAATAGTGTAATTATTTGTTCTATGGTATTTCTAAAATATCTTAAAATGTGTCTCTGAAGTGAAGCATGTATAAAATTATCAAAAAGCCTGCCCAACGCCATCTGGTGGCTTTTATATCACAGTTGGGCCTTTAAGATATTACTCCTGAATCCATAATATCGATGGCGGCTAGTTCCAGTAGGTATTTGTTACACTTTTTTTTACATGTTCTCTAATCTCATTTATTAATACATGCCGCAATGACGTTACATCTTCAGCCAGCACCTGGTCAACGGTATTTGATTGTGTACTTGCTTGACAGGTGTGCATTGTCCTTAACCGTTGATTTCCTTTGTTTTCGCCCTATAGAGTTGTGTTTTGTTTATACTCAGTCTACATGAGTTATGGAATTTAGCTTTCTTACGATTGAATATTATTTCAGTGCTGTCATCGTCTCTCAAATAAGATACATTAACCGTTTTCGGCAAACATTCAATATCAATACAAGAATTCCGCCACGGAAGCGGTGTCGCGCCTGCCGAGGCATTTGACAGTGAACATTATAAGTAAATAAATTACCTTGACCTTCAGAATTTGGATGTGGGGGTGTGCATAATGAAGCATCATCCGTAGACAAACATTGATGTGAAATATTATCAATGTCTGGAAAGGGGTTAAGAGATATTGTGAAAAAACAATAAGTTTAACGCATTTCTGTTACAAATCCGGTGAACATTACAAGTAAATAAATGACCTTGACCTTCATAATTTGGATGTGGGGGTGTGCGTAATGAAGCATCATTCCTAGACAAAAATTGATGTGAAATATTATCAAAGTCTGGCAAGGGGTTAAAGAGATATTGTGAAAAAACAATAACTTTAACGCATTTCTGTTACAAAACCGGTGAACATTACAAGTAAATAAATGACCTTGACCTTCAAACTTTGGATGTGGGGGTGTGCGTAATGAAGCATCATCCCTAGACAAACATTGATGTGAAATATTATCAATGTCTGGCAAGGGGTTAAAGAGATATTGTGAAAAAAAATATAACTTTAACGCATTTGCCTTACAAAAAAACCTGACGACGCGGACGACGCGGACGACGCCGACTATAGTCACGCCTCTGCTAAAGCAGGCGCGACAAAAACCGGTAATATTGTCAGCTATCGAGGTGTAACCTACTCCATGTGTTGCACGTTTAGAGTCCGCTGCACGGTGTAATATTTCAGAAGTATCCTCCTAACACAGAGCACATTTTTCCCGATCAGTAGACAAGTGTGTAGTTAGTGTCCCTGGTTGACGAGGGTCCAACATTTTATGAAGTTTGTCCATTTTTATCAGCGCACGACGAGAATGTCATCTGAAGACAGAATGTATAAAGCTAATTGTAGTGCTTGTTTATCATTCATATAAAATCTATATTAGAAGTATCATTCACAAAATAATAATATAATTACCTATTGCAACACAATAGTATAGTGTATTAGTTCTGTTATCATCATCAGCCGCATTCCGGCATCAGTAATGTCCAATTAAGTTATATATCTATTATACTTACCTCTTGATATGCAAATGACCCATTTCTAGGTGCCTGTATAGTCGACACGTGAAAGAGCGGACAACTTCGTGTTCACACGTTTTTCGCAAGACACGTGCAAGAAAGATATGTCGGTATGGTGGGCAGAACGTGTCATTACATTTAAATATTTTATCGTTTTGGCGTACACGCATGTATCGCTTCAATCGGAAGAGTGTGAATGGGAATGTCTAAGACAAAAATAATGCAGCTATGGAACAATGCGTTTTCTTTGTTAATTACATTTATATTGTTATACTACATAGGTTACTGGATAGTTGCGGACTAACAAATACTAATGAGTCAGTATGTTTGGCAATATGTGGTACACGGCAAACCATGCATTTGGAAGTATACACATTGTCCAGAATATTGCTAGTTTCCACCAGAATAGACAAAATCAAATTGCGGTTATCATGGTTATAAGCTACATTGTAATATGGGCTTTCAGTGGGTAAGGTAATATTACGTTTTCTTCATTACAACAGTATTTAAACGAATAACAGTAGTACTGAATTATGATTTATCATTCCAAATCCCATCCACTAATAACATAACTATTAGGAGACGATAGTTCCATGTAACGTGCATAATATATTTGAAAACCTTCTAAAATATATGATTGTTGGAGCTATTTTGGCGGCCATTTTACAATGGCAGCCATTTTTGAAACATGTAACTCGTATTGATAGTATAATTATTCAATTATGGAACATGTTAAATGTTGTGAGAGAAAAATATACTTATATTATTACAGCTCCGTGTCACGTGCATCAACTATTTGAAAACCGACTGCTATATATGATTTTGAGAGCTATTTTGGAGGCCATTTTTAAAACATATAACTCGTATTGACAGTATAATTATTCAATTATGAAACGTGCTAAATTTTGTGAGAGAAAAGAAACACTTATATGTTTATGGCTCGTGTCACGTGCATCAAATATTTGAAAACCTACTAAAATATATGATTTTTCAGAGCTATTTTGGAGGCCATTTAAAATGTTAGGCATTTTTGAAATATGTATCTCGTATTGATAGTACAGTTATACAATTATATAACATGTTAAATATTGTGAGAGAAAAAAATACTTAATATTATTATTATTCAGGCAAATTAATTCCATGCACTTACAGGCATGTAATATTATCGGCAGCCATCTTTAAAAATGGCCGCCATTTCAGTCACGTGATGAATCTGGAATGTCCCTATAGCTAAAATCCTTTAATATGGTTCAATCTACGACTGTACCAAATTTCATGCTTGTATCACAAAATGCACAATTCGGCTTAAAATCACGACCTATCGATTCCGCTATTGGTATTTCATTAGAATTGTCTCCTTGGAGACAATTCTAATGAAATACCAAGATGTGTTTTCATTGAAAAATAAGAAAATATGCCATATTTGTGGTCTGTTTATTGTTTTCTGTAGCATGATAAAGATACCACACATTTTTCATTGCTTTTTGATACTCACTACTTCTGATTTCAATTGGGTTTTTGGCAATTTTAATTGGGTATTTACGCAAAGGGTTAGGGCAAATTTCTGGAGCTCTGCACTATGTCTTTGCTTCAGATCATCCAAACTTGAGAAATGGGTCTTATGGGTTTCGGCACCAGTGCAAATCCAGATCAGCCTGTGCATCCACAGTCTGATCAGGATCTGCACTGTTTGCCATTCCATCAATGAAACACCCATCATGTTTCTGGCAAGGAATATAATCGTTATCAGGTTACAGGAGTGTGCTAGATCAGGATCTACACTGATCGCAAATCCCATAAGCCCCCTTTCTCCAGTCACAGCCACAAACAAGGGGATCATTATTATAGGAATGAATGGCCTTTTTGTGGAATTTATCGGGGTATAAACTTGGAAAAGTCGCGGGAATACTGGCGACTTTTCCAAGTTTATATCCCCGATAAATTCCACAAAAAGGCCATTCATTCCTTATAATTCCAGCATTTTAAATAAATTCATCAAGAACATGTGTTTATTTTCCGTTTTCTTTAGAATTATATTAACTGCGCCTGACGGTTACGGAAAGTAGTTCGGCATTGGAGTTTACTGGGATATAAATTTTGGACAGAGACTTGCTACGGACCAATCAAATGTTAGGGAATTGTGTAAATATTTTTGTGCTGGAATTATTATGAAGTTAATCCCCTTGCTGGCAGCCTTGAATAATACAAAATAAATCTTTAAAGCATTTGCCTTACAAAGCCTAACAAATAAGGTGAACATAAGTCCTCAGTGATCTAGGCTGGTACACGGGTTGTATGCAAAACAAAGCACAATCTTTAGACACACAGTGTGTGCAAATATTTTCAAAATCGGTGAAGCGGTTCATAAGTTATTGAACAATGAAAGGTGTTACTAACGAACACATATGTACATGGACTAACGCTATATCCCCTCTTGCCTATCGGCGAGGGGATAATAAGATTGCAGGTTTACTTACGCTGTCCAGGATGGTGACAGTCTTGCTGCCGGTGACAACGTTACCCCCAGGTCCATCGTCACAGTTAATGAGGAACGTGTACGATGATATTAAGGCACCATTCAGCGGTGCACCGTCTTTCACCCAGATCTGAAATTCTACAACACACCACCACAATGGGTGGTTATTACAAACAAGACGTCATATGGAGGTAAAGGAGAGAAAGTGAAAAGATTTAACCCTTTCAACCATAAAAAATGGCATAGTTATTATGAGGCTAATCCCCTCGCTGGCAGCCTTGAAACATAACAACTTTAATGCCTTACAAACAAGGTGAACACAAGGTCGGTCGGACGTGGGTCGTATGCAAAACAAAGGAACATCCCTAGACACAGATTGTGACCAAATATTATCAAAATCGGTCAAGACGTTCATGAAACTAACATACACACGCACATGGACTAACGCTATATCCCATCTTGCCTATCGGATGACAACTGGAATATAGGAATGAATGGCCTTTTTGTGGAATTTATCGGGGTATAAACTTGGAAAAGTCGCGGGAATACTGGACGAAGGCCAGAAGGCCTCGTCCAGTATTCCTGCGAATTTTCCAAGTTTATATCTCCGATAAATTCAACAAAAAGGCCATTCATTCCTTATAATTCCAGCATTTGAAATAAATTCATCAAGAAAATGTGTTTATTTTCCGTTTTCTTAAGAATTATTTTAACTGCGCCTCACGGTTACGGAAAGCAGTTCGGCGTGGGAGTTTACTGGGATATAAATTTTGGACAGAGATTTGCTACGGGCCAATCAAATGTTAGGGAATTGTGTAAATATTTTTGTGCTGGAATTATTGGATTTTAACCCTTAGACCGCTACTCACAACAATTGTCGTCTGCTGTTGCTTTTATATCTTGCCTTATTTCTCAATAAAAACATGGTTTGACAGCACTTCAGAATCATTGGAAATGATTCTGATGTGCTGTCAAAGCATGTTGTAAATTATTCTAAAGTGCTGTCAAAGCATGTTTTGATGACAAAAATGGAAAATAAACAGCAGATGACAAACAAGAGGGCCATGACGGCCCTAATTCGCTCACCTGACTCCATGAACACCAGAGGAGAATGTGACATTGAGTTCATGTGTTTTAAAAAAATTGTGCTATTTTTAGATGGCGGTCATCTTGGATTAAGCGATGACTCATTTTACAAAACCTGAAAATGCTTCACCCAAGGATCTTAACTTCCTATGAAGTTTGGCCAGCATCGGCCATGTGGTTCCTGAGAAAAAGACGTTCAAAATCTTGAATAAATGGACCTTTTGGTGGCCATCATGGATGACATAATCATCCGATTCCAACAAATATTGCACCAGAGCAATCGCTTCATCGATACCTTCATTTTGATATATGGCATGAGCATATTCGGTCAAAAATAAAATTTGACACAAATTTGACGCCATGGGCCATGCCCATTTTTGACCCCGGGGTCACAACTTTGAAAGAGCATTGTAAATCGATCATTCCTACCAAGTTTAGTCGAAATCCGGCCAGCGGTTCATGATAAGAAGATTTTTTAAGAATTTATGCTATTTTTAGATGGCGGCCATCTTGGATTAGTGATGACCTCCATTTTAACAAATCTGAAAAGGGTTCACCCATGGACCATAACTTTTCAGTTTGGCTACCATGGGCCAAGCGGTTCATGTGAAGAAGAATTTTGAAATCTCTAATAAAAGAACGACCGTTTGACATTTCGGCGGCCATCTTGGATGACATAACAATCCGATTTCGACAAAAAATGTACCAGAGTGATCGCCTCAATTGATATCTTCGATTTGATATATAACATGACCATATTCGGTCAAAAATAAAATTTGACCCCACGGGCCACGCCCATTTTTGACCCCGGGGTCACCATTTTCACAACTTTGAAAGAGCATTGTACATCGATTATTCCTACCAAGTTTCGTCGAAATCCGGCTAGCGGTTCATGAGAAGAAGATTTTTTAAGAATTTATGCTATTTTTAGACGGCGGCCATCTTGGATTAGCGATGACCTCCATTTTAACAAATCTGAAAAGGCTTCACCCATGGACCATAACTTTTAAGTTTGGCTACCATGGGCCAAGCGGTTCATGTGAAGAAGAATTTTGAAATCTCTAAGAACGACCTTTTGACCTTTCGGCGGCCATCTTGGATGACATAACAATCCGATTTCGACAAAAAATGCACCAGAGTGATCGCCTCATTGATACCTTCAATTTGATATAGACATGACCATATTCAGTCAAAAATAAAATTTGACCCCAATTTGACCCCACGGGCCACGCCCATTTTTGACCCCGGGGTCACCATTTTAACAACTTTGAAAGAGCAATGTACATTGATCATTCCTACCAAGATTAGTCGAAATCCGGCTAGCGGTTCATGAGAAGAAGATTTTTTAAGAAGTTATGCTATTTTTAGACGGCGGCCATCTTGGATTAGCGATGACCTCCATTTTAACAAATCTGAAAAGGCTTCACCCATGGACCATAACTTTTAAGTTTGGCTACCATGGGCCAAGCGGTTCATGGGAAGAAGAATTTTGAAATCTCTAATAAAAGAACGACCTTTGTGCTATTTTTAGATGGCGGTCATCTTGGATTAAGCGATGACTCATTTTACAAAATCTGAAAATGCTTCACCCAAGGATCTTAACTTCCTATGAAGTTTGGCCAGCATCGGCCATGTGGTTCCTGAGAAAAAGACGTTCAAAATCTTGAATAAATGGACCTTTTGGCGGCCATCTTGGATGACATAACAATCCGATTTCGACAAAAAATGCACCAGAGTGATCGCCTCATTGATACCTTCAATTTGATATATGACATGACCATATTCAGTCAAAAATAAAATTTGACCTCAATTTCACCCCACGGGCCACGCCCATTTTTTACCCCGGGGTCACCATTTTAACAACTTTGAAAGAGCAATGTACATCGATCATTCCTACCAAGTTTTGTTGAAATCCAGTTGGCGGTTCTTGAGAAGAAGATTTTTTAAGAATTTGTGCTATTTTTAGATGGCGGCCATCTTGGATTACGTAATGACGTCATTTTAACAATTTTGTAATCCCCCTACCTAAGGACCATGACCATGAAGTTTGGTGACTATAGACCCAATGGTTACCGAGGAGAAGACGTTTGAAAATGTTCACGGACGACGGACGACGACGACGGACGACGGACACATTGCGGTAACAATAGCTCACATGAGCTTCGCTCAGGTGAGCTAAAAAAATAAGATAGCGGTCTAAGGGTTAATATGTTAATTTTCTGATGACCGATCCAATCGTCACAAAATGGATGTCAGACTACTGTATTAACCCTACGCATTCAGAAAAATTTTGCATTGGGAAACCCCTATTAAATAATTATTTATTAATAAACACACCTATTTTCTTTTTTTGGTCGCGATTGTTAAATTACACATTGCATGCTCCCAACCAACCATCACTCGGTTTAGAATGATACATACCTGGCGACGTCCCGTTTCGTATTTCGAAAGAGTCTCTGGCGTCGGGATACGCTGCGTCTATGTCACAGTTGATTAGCGACTGATCGTCTGCATCAGTAACGGTGAACGTGTCTAGTTTCGTGGCAACTGTTGTATTGTCCGGGAGATCCGTGTAGTTAGTCCCAGGTAAACCGGCCATAACGGGAGGCTGTGTTTGTATTAAATATTGAATAAATTCAAATAGATGTGAAATAGTTTAACATCCCAGCAATTGCTAAGCTCATGGCTGTGATTGGAGAACTGGGGCTCATGGAATTTGTTATCAGTGTAGCTCCTGTAGCCGATTTCACCAACATTGCAAAGTATACTTATCTAGCAAAGTATACTTTGAGGGAGTAATCATTTATTTTTCCTGAAATGAATTATTTGATATAGAACTAACGACTGCATATATTTCATTAAACGTATGCAGAATTATCATAATGTACTGAATTTATTACATTATCACAGCCAAAATGGCTGTGATAATGTAATAAATTCAGTATAATAAAAATTAATAAATTAATAACATTTCTCCCTCAAAGGATACCACAGACCTAGAATAATTTATTCTAGGTCTGTGAGTATACTTTGCTAGATAAGTGAGTGAGTGAATAGGGTTTAACGTCCGCTTTTCTGACATAGAGGTATAAGCCTCAGTGAGTCTACACGCAGACGGGTCAACGGGGTCGTGTCCCATATCCACCTGTCCGAGGGGGGTAAATCCAAACTTCAGAACTCAATATTTACAATCAAAATATATATTCAGTCCTGAAATTAGAACAACCTGATCTGGTGCCAGGCCCTCGCCACACCAGCATCATTTATCCAAACCCCTAAAAGTAATAGGATTAGCGCTAATCTTACTTTTATATATGGGGCATAGCCTGACTCAACTCTCACATACAAGAAAGCCAAAAATGTACATGAGGACCAAATCCGGTATAGTGGGTTCCGGAAAGTATGAACCCAATCGTTAAGCCAGTTTAGTCGCCTTTTACGACAAGCACTATTCTCAGGATCAGTTGATCCCGCCCCGGTGCCTGCACGGGGCTTGCTAGATAAGTATACTTTGTAATGTTGGTGAAATAGGCTACTGATCAAATACCACACTCCTGTAGCATGATAACAGTATGATACTCATGGTTAGAAGCAGGACAGGTGTGTCATTGATGGAATGGTAAACAGTGCAGCTCCTGATCAAATAACACACTCCTGTAGCCTGATAACAGTATGATACTCATGGTTAGAAGCAGGACGGGTGTGTCATTGATGGAATGGTAAACAGTGTAGATCCTGATCAAACTAGATTTGTCAGTAAGCGGGGGCTTACGGAATACACCCCCCCCCCCCCCCCACCCACCCGACTCATCAGCCCTGACCTAGAATGAATTCCAGCTCGCATACTATCATTTTCAGATAAAAGACTATGTCAGCACATATGGAGAGTGCGATGGTGGTTCCAGTTGAAAAAAGCAAACTAGACATTCTAAGTCCGTGACCTTGACCCCTGGCATAAATGGGGGTTGTAGGTTTGTTGCAGAATGATGTATGAGTGTCAGAGAAGGGCCGGGTAAAATATCACTGCATTCCGCAAAGGGAAAGAGAAGTTAAAAGGAAATTTACAATTGTTAAGTTTTGTGACGGACGGAAAGACGGACGGACGGACAAGCTGACTCCAGTATACCCCCCCCCCCACAACTTTGTTGCGGGGAGGGGGGGGGGGGTTATAATAACACACTCCTGTAGCCTGATACCGATCTATACTCATGGTTAGAAGCAGGACGGGTGTTTCATTGATGGAATGGTGAACAGTGCATATCCTGATCAGACTGTGCAGATGCACAGGCTGATCTGGATCTACACTGGTCACAAAACCCATAAGCCCCATTTCTCCAGTCACAGCCACATATAGTCTCACATTCTCAACTTATACACGAGATTGGTAGAACACGGGGCGAGAACGTGAAACCGCGAGGCGAGAAGTCTTCGACTGTCAGATTCTCGCATACCGTTCTCGCGGTTAGAAGCAGGATGGGTGTTTCATTGATGGAATGGTAAACAGTGTAGATCCTGATCAGACTGTGATTCAAAAATATATAGAGAATACCAGGCTAGTGTCATTTGATATCAAGTTTATCAGGCATGGCTAGGAAACACGTAGGAATTCCGAGGCTTGCCAAGGAATTCATACCGTTTCCGAGCCGAGCGGTTTTTACTTTTCTGTAACCCGAATGTTTTGTATCAGGTCAATGCCCGATACAACAATATGTTATCAGTCTGTACGTATTTGGTCACTACAGGGCAGGTTACCTGACAAATACCGCACCATACATACCACATCAATAATGGTGACTTCAAAACTGCCGGAAATAGTAGTTGTGGCATCGGAACACTCGATGGTCAGTGGGACTAGAGCTCCATCATCGAAATTGACATCAATTTCTATCACAGTACTCGCCACCCAGACTTCAAACACTGAAATGGACATTGATTTAAATGATTTTTTATTATATTGAATTTATTACATTATCACAGCCATTTTTGCTGTGATAATGTAATAAATTCAGTATAATAAGCAACGGTAGAGGGCGCTGTAAGCTGAAATCGACTTTTCTAAATAATAGCACCACTATCAAGCTGGGACCTTTTTTGTATAAACATATGCATGTATATTGTGGCACAGATTATACAGTATCATATTATATAGAGAATATTAGGTTAGTGCCGTGAATGGGAAAAAAATATCTGGCAAGGCTCAGGAAACGGGATGGCGAGGCTCTCTTAAAGCCAATTACCTCATGTTATTATTATTGTGTAGCGGACTTGAATTTGTTGATTGAAATAATTTTACATGACTATGTAACAGATTTGAATTTGCTAATGCTTCCTCAAATTTAATTCCTTAACTAGACGGCTGCGGCCTGCATGTCGGGCCTGCCGAGGCTTTGATAGTATATCTAAAAACTTTAGCCAAAAACTTTAGCCAAACCCGGATCACGTACGTACGTACTTACAGATGGCTTTACGCTACATTTGCTTACCGGGAGGATCGATGACCGCCGTTGTCCGAATCTCGAATGGAATGACCGCAGGGTTCAGGCCGCAGTTCGCGTCCGGGTCACTGACTGTGAATACACCCAGGTACTTCTCTCCGGCCACCGAATCGTTGACCGACCCTGTCCCCGGCACACCATCCACGAAACTTGGTGCCTGCAAGTGAATTGGGTGTTGCCATGACGATTTTCTCTGTCACAATGTTCACCCTTAAACCTTTCAACCAACCTAACTGAACCAATCCAATTGTCACACAATGATTTTAATACCAGTACATTCATTAAACATGTTAAAAGGGGTGTTTTCTATATAAAATATGAAAATTACTAAAAAAGTGCAGATACCCCCCCCCCAAAGTTTAACCAATGGTATGTATTGTGTACCATTGCTTAGACTGTTGCTAGGTGTTTGCAGACAATATAAAACTTATTGGAAGTGTGAGTAGCCAGAACAAATCCACACGTTCAAGCTGGTGGTCACCTTGCCATCTCACACGCTGTCTCGACCACATTGGCAAAAACTGCGCTCATTGCCAAATGCACTATCCTAACAACCATGTACTTGCAGAGCTCCAGATAAGGTGTGTATTGACGTATTTTATCCCGTCAACACAGTGCGTATGTGCCGTGAAACATTTTTGATATCCAGTCAACACTATTTTTGCATTTTATAGCCATTTGTAGGTGTTGACGTGATAAATAGAATAGTAGGTTAGTGCCGTGAATGGGAAAAAATATCTGGCGCGGCACGGAAACGGGATGTGCTCGGCAGACCCTCGCCCATCCCGTTTCCTGAGCCTTGCCAGATATGTTTTCCCATTCACGGCACTAACCTACTATTCTCTATTTACACACTTATTTTAGCAGAATAGGCATTGATTATCAAAAGTGGGAGTACAAAATACTCACAGCAATGTGAAAATACGCATTGATTTTCATATTGAGTAGTCGAACTACTGTAATAAAGTTGAAAATTTACTTACTTGAGCTAAAATAACTCAAATACAGTGAAATCGCGATGGCTCAAAATGTGATGGCTCGTAACTTCGGGCTCGCTCGAAATAGTGTTGTGGTCCTGATAATTTTGCCTATATGTTTAATGTATTTTACATGCGATGGCTCAAAATGCAACTCCTCGAAAAATGCGATCCTCAAAACATTTTTCAAGTCCCGCGGACTCACTTCTCGCTATTTTGCTATAAGTTTGTGTTTGGCTAATTTTCACACCTCCGTGTCAGACTTATTATGATCAAATGCCGAGACGCTCTCTACCTGTCTATCAAATGTGGTTTCTTCTCAAGTGCAGTTAATTGCCTAAAGTGGTGCAATTTGATCGCTAACGTTGTTGATTGCGATCAACGATATACGGTGATTTATTAAATATTCTGCGCTTCGGCCACTCGGTGCATTTAATAGATTCTGTCGTAAGTCATTGGTCGTTTCACGTGGTAACTCACGGGTTATACTCGAGTAACCCGAGTATCTCAGGAACAACAAGTCATTGCTCGGGTTCAAGACGAGTTGGAACCCTAGTAACCCATCACTCGGCATGGGTTCAATTAAAATTACTCGAGTAAGGTTCAAAAGTCAAAATTATTTAACTCAAGTTGGAACTGTGCTTGTTCTAGTGGTCCTCGTGTTATTCGTCTAGCATTCGTCTAGCTACCCGGGAGTTACAATGAAAAACACCCATTAATAATACCGCACTTCCTAGTTAGGCAGAGATGACTGGTCGTTACAAAAATGATTTGCTCTACTGAATTTCCAATCAGTGCAGCATTAAATCGGCCTGCACATTCAGTTCAGGACCTGAAATGTTAGTCCTCGACAGCTATTTAAGGTGCGTAATACAGTGAAATAGTAAAACCATATCAAGTTGATCAGCGTTTACACTGGTCACAAAGTAAGTAAAGTACCTTTTGTTGTGCCGCAACATTTTACGATTCATGACTGATTCCCAATTTTTTCATGGGCGCCGTATAACAACACCGTTTGAGCTGGGCCCATATACACATCGAGTGACGTCACAACCACATGCGACATTAATTATTCGCGAAAGATGCGACCACTCAAACAAAATATGCAAGCCTGTGCCATTTTCGTTCACTGTAAATTAATTTTTAAATTTGTTTCATTTTTTGTCATTTGTTCCATATTGAATAAGGAAGAAAATCAATAATACATTTGTAAAAGTAAAATACGAACTAAATTTGAAATATGGGGGTATAATACTGTTTAGATACAAAACTTCTCCGGAGCTCTGTACATGCACCCAATATGTGGTGACCTTGTGAAGGTCAAGGTCATGATAATGGTCACATGATTGTGACACATATGTCCACATGTATGAAGTGTGCAAATATTAACACATCTCATCTCATGTGTTAACTCTTTGCATGCTGGAAAATGTGTGGGCTATAAATAGTTCAAAAATGAGCAGATGACAATTCATTATACATGTATTTTCTTTTATTTCTCCTTATAAATGTCATGAATATGTCTTGGAATTTCATTAGAATCGTGTCCAGAGGACACAATTCTAATGAAATTTCAAGACATATTTACAGATAGAAATAAAACATATATACTCCTAATTCGTTTGGCGGATATTTTCGCCGCTAGGATGCAAAGAGTTAATATTTGCACACTTCATACATGTGGACATATGTGACACAATCATGTGACCATTATCATGACCTTGACCTATTAAAGTTATGGCCTGATGGTGAAACTCTCACAACCACGTTGATGTAATTGACTATGGACGGACCAACCTTCAAGCGTAGAGCAACATACCCCGCTGGCTAGCGCATAGGAACTATATTAAGTTTCCAATTTACAGTGCTTAGCTAAACTATAATTATAGTTACAGAGTGGTACAAATAGCAAGACAGTTGACACAAAACATAATGTGGCGACGATAGCAGTTTGCCTACTTGGACGACGTGAGATTTCTACAGCTACCATGTTCCGTTTTTCGTTTGTTGTTGGTGTTTAACAGCCTATCAACAGCATAGGTCATTTAAGGCCGGGCCAACAGGTTTGATCCCGTATTCAACCTGTTGCATTGGGGGGGGGGGAAACTCCCAAAATCAGAACGGAATATTTACATTGAAAAAAATAATATATTCAGCCCTGAAATTAGAATAACCCGACCTGGTGCCGGGTACATACCATACCAAAGCCACTTGACCCCTTACCTAAAAGTAATAGAGTATAACCAAATTGAACTCTCACATAAAACCAAAGATGTACATGAGGGCCAAACAAGTAGCCTATTTCACCAACATTGCAAAGTATACTATTCTAGCAAAGTATACTTTGAGGGAATAATCATTTATTTTCCCCGAAATGCATTATGTCATATAGAACTAACGACTGCATATATTTGATGATTAAAAGTATGCATAATTATTATACTGAATTTATTACATTTTCACAGCCAAAATGACCACCCCCCCCTCATGTTTTGTAAATTCTAACTAGATTGGTCAGTAAGCGAGGCTTACGGAATACCCCCCGTGTGGGCCCAGGTACCCCTAAATATGTAATATTTTCCAAGTGTGGGCTTGTGACCTTGACTCTGGGCTTAGCGGGGGCGGCACGAACGTGAATATGAAGCAGATCCGAGCAAGGAAATAGAAGTTATAACCAATTTCTCTGAGGTTTGATCCCGTATTCAACCTGTTGCATTGGGGGGAAACTCCCAAAATCAGAACGGAATATTTACATTGAAAAAAATAATATATTCAGCCCTGAAATTAGAATAACCCGACCTGGTGCCGGGTACATACCATACCAAAGCCACTTGACCCCTTACCTAAAAGTAATAGAGTATAACCAAATTGAACTCTCACATAAAACCAAAGATGTACATGAGGGCCAAACAAGTAGCCTATTTCACCAACATTGCAAAGTATACTATTCTAGCAAAGTATACTTTGAGGGAGTAATCATTTATTTTCCCCGAAATGCATTATGTCATATAGAACTAACGACTGCATATATTTGATGATTAAAAGTATGCATAATTATTATACTGAATTTATTACATTTTCACAGCCAAAATGACCACCCCCCCCTCATGTTTTGTAAATTCTAACTAGATTGGTCAGTAAGCGAGGCTTACGGAATACCCCCCGCGTGGGCCCAGGTACCCCTAAATATGTAATATTTTCCAAGTGTGGGCTTGTGACCTTGACTCTGGGCTTAGCGGGGGCGGCACGAACGTGAATATGAAAAACAGATCCGAGCAAGGAAATAGAAGTTATAACCGATTTCTCTGATATTAAGTTTTGTAAAGAGACTAAGTATGTGATCTTGACCTTGGGATCAGCGGGGATATGTCACAGCATGATAGTAGAGCCTTAGAGGAATGCATGCATGAAATATTAAGAATTTTAGATGAACATATTACTCTGATGTTAAGTTTTGTAAAGAGACCATGTATTTGATCTTGACCTTGGGATCAGCGGGAGTTGGACGGTCGTGGATTTGGCACAGCATGGTAGTAGAGCCTTACAGGAATGCATGTGTGAAATATTAAGCATTTTAGATGAAGGAAGTAGAAGTTATAACAATATTTCTCTGATGTAAAGTTTTGTAAAGACTAAGTATTTGACCTTGACCATGGGATCAGCGGGGGTTGGACGGTCGTGGATTTGGCACAGCATCGTAGTAGAGCCTTACAGGAATGCATGTGTGAAATATTAAGCATTTTAGATGAAGGAAATAGAAGTTATAACAATATTTCTCTGATGTTAAGTTTTGTAAAGAGACTAAGTATTTGACCTTGACCATGGGATCAGTGGGGGTTGGATGGTCGTGGATTTGGCACAGCATGGTAGTAGAGCATTACAGGAATGCATGTGTGAAATATTAAGCACTTTAGATGAAAGAAATAGAAGTTATAACAATATTTCTCTGATGTTATGTTTTGTAAAGAGACTAAGTATTTGACCTTGGGATCAGCGGGGGTTGGACGGTCGTGGATTTGGCACAGCATCGTAGAGCCTTACAGGAATGCATGTGTGAAATATTAAGCATTTTAGATGAAGGAGTGAGTGAGTGAGTGAATATGGTTTAACGTCCGCTTTTCTGACATAGAGGTACAAGCCTCAGGAAGTCTACACGCAGACGGGTCAACGGGGTCATGTCCCGTATCCACCTGTCCGAGGGGGGTAAATCCCAACTTCAGAACTCAATATTTACAATCAAAATATATATTCAGTCCTGAAATTAGAACAACCTGATCTGGTGCCAGGCCCTCGCCACACCAGCATCATTTATCCCATCCCTAAAAGTAATAGGATTAGCACTAATCTTACTTTTATATATGGGACATAGCCCGACTCGACTCTCAGATGAAGGAAATAAAAGTTATAACAATATTTCTCTGATGTTAAGTTTTGTAAAGAGACTAAGTATTTGACCTTGACCATGGGGGTATAATAAACATGTTTGGCAGCATATGAGAATCTGATGGGGGGGGGGTGGGGACATGTTACAATCTCGCGTTTTTTTTATTACAGATGGTGAACACGTTTTGGTCTTCGCTAGTCGCATATCCAATAAGCCCGGTTTTGTCAGATCACGTCATACATGATATGCATGTGCGGTTGGTTGTAATCATTACTGACTGTGACGTGGTGGAGGGTGAGACATCAAAGGTTGCAAGGTCGTGCCGATCTGACCTTTGATACATGCAGACATGATGTCAACAGACACACATTTACGATCAATTACTCAACACATATTTATCCATTTTGCGACACTATCACACATGGAATGAAATAGAATTTTAGTTTGTAAGATTTGGCTCTGGAATTATCTTTCGCACATAATTATTCCGTAAATTTATGACGTCGAAATTTGACGTCTGATGTGCAAAATCGGCGAAAAAAGGTAAGGCAAAAACCGGCGATGCGATGCAGTAACAAATAACACATATCGAAATATGTTTTGGTAGCACATCAGAATCTTCTCCTAAGACGACGATTATCATGTTTTTGTCGAGCTATATTGTTGTTTTTTTTGACATGAATTATTGGTGTTTGTCCACATTTGTTCTACTTCTTAATAAAACTATGTTCCAGCAGCACATGAGAATCATCTCCTAAGACTATTTTTACGTGTCTTGTTTGGGACATGTTACAATCTCGCGATATCGCGCATAAGTTGATCGCGAAAATGCGAAGTATGATCGCGAGATTGCGTGACGAAAACAAGTGATTCTATCATATTCAATCTTGCTTTTTCACAACCTCGCCGCGCGATCTCGTGTTTTTGCTTCGCGATCACGCATCAACACGCATGAGCAAAACTAACCCGAATGTTCTGTCTGTACTGCGTTACCTGCGTTTTATAATTCGTGTTACAGCAAAATATATTTCCAAAAGCGGAAGGCGAGATGGCGAAAACGTGAGACGATTCTCTTAATGAGTCACGCTTTTAACACGACAGACGTACCTTGTCATTTATCAAAATGTTTGCGAATTGTAGATCACGTGAGCCGGCTCATAAGGATCTGCGGCATTCGTACGTACATGTACATTTTATATACAAAAAAATTACCCCTAATACAGCGTAATGTAACAGTTCCGAACTTAATATGGGATAGTCCGGGCCGATAGTCCGTGTCAGTTACTTGGGGTTAAATTACGAACACAGATAAACACAGTGCATGGTTTACACAGTGCATGGTTTCTGTATTTTATTTTAACATCATCAGAAATGGCGAGTCTAGGGAAGCTCGTATCTTTACACTAAAGCCAGTGTATTTAAGTCACTAAGCTGCTATCAACACATACTCATCTCAATCGGTCCGAGAGTTAAAAAATCGGTCCACAACCGACAAACTGAACATTTTAGAAGCCCTGGTGTTTTTTATTGATCATGTGGTGAATTTATAGTACAATTATTTTTATTTCTCCATGTCAATAAAATGCTTGACATGCAGCGATTGCTCTTGACGTGGTGATATTTGAGAACCAAAGTATTTTTTTATGTCCTTAGTTACAGAGCGGTATACAAATATCATGACAGTTGACACAAAACACAATGTGGTGACAATATACAGTTATTTCATGGTAATTCACAGAAAAACAGTCAAAACTATTACCCCGAGGTGCTGTGGACGACCCGAGGCACTATTCCCCGAGGCCGAAGTCTGAGGGCAATAGTGCACTGGGTGTCCACAGCAGCGAGGGGCAATATGTTTTGACTGTTCCCCGAATGACCATGAAATAACTGTTTTATTATTCAACCTGTAAACAGTGTATGTGACACAATGAACGTAAATTTGGTGTGGAGCGAGTTGAATGACCAATCTACATTGAATTTTATGACAAAAATCATGACGTCAAGACTTTCGTGGCTGAAAATAGTTTTGACTATTCTACAGGCACGCAAACTATTGCCCAGGCACATCAAAACCCAGGGAATTAGTAAAAACTATGGAATATCAACCGTAATCGTTCATTTAAATGCCCCGGGGCGTTGCATTTTCAAAAAGGGGGTATCTAAATGAGCATGTTTTTTTGAGAAATAAATAGTTATAAAACTGGGCCCGGTTGCTCAAAGCTTCTGTTAGCTTAACAGACTGTTAAATCCTTAGCATTGCTAAGGATTTAACAGTCTGTTAAGCTAACAGAAGCTTTGATCTGCTAAGGATTTAACAGTCTGTTAAGCTAACAGAAGCTTTGAGCAATCGGGCCCAGGCTTCCATGTGCACTAAATAACTCAAAATACGAGCGCGGTGCTACATGTATTTGCTGTTTTGTAAACACCGAGAAGTATGATTGCAAATTAACCCTTAGACCGCTACTCACAACAATTGTCGTCTGCTGTTGCTTTTATATATTGCCTTAATTCTCAATAAAAACATGTTTTGACAGCACTTCAGAATCATTTCCAATGGATGGAAATTATTCTGAAATGCTGTCAAAACATATTGTAAATTATTCTAAAGTGCTGTCAAAGCATGTTTTTGATGATAAAAATGGAAAATAGAAAATAAACAGCAGACGACAAAAGAAATAAGATAGCGGTCTAAGGGTTAATAGAACGTCCCCTACCTGTAAACACGCATTTCATTAGATCTACAACAATTGCTGAAGTCTCAAGGGACGTAGTCCCCAAGGCGGGAAGGTAAGGTGATACCGAAACCAGAAAAATAAATTAATTCGCTCTGTGAATACTTAACCTAGGATCAATAAATTGACTCACCAAACAACTTGTAGACTAGACCCGGGCACCGTCTGAGCAGCGCCCCCCTTTTCCTGCTCCCAGAAGATAACAGAGCCGCCAGCTAAGTCTTCTGGTCTGCTTGAGTACTGTCCCCAGTCGCAGTTTCACACGCACTGAATGTGACTAACTCATATCATGTTAGCGTCATGTCATACACACTGTTGTGCCTCACATCTAAGACTCACAGTATCTACACCGACCCTTGGCCATGTCCACAAGTCTCTTAAAGTTCTAACCCACATTACTTACACATAGTAATGCTAACATAAAATACCCTATGCATATTGACAACCACATACTATCAATAATTACAAAACATAGTATTCATGACCTGGATGAATGATTATGTGTTTTCGAGTGTCATGACACCTAGTACCGTTAGCACCCCGGAGCACAGGGAACTCACTGTTACCCTCTCCGGACCTCACAATCATTGGTAACCACACACAACTGCACACATTATAGTAAAATATGTATCCAGACTGGCATAACCAGTCATGTGTAATCAAGAAAACAATCTACGAAAACTTTCCAGGAACAACGTTTTGTACTGCCAATGTGAATATACCACCAAGTTGTTATCCTGGACTAGATCCACTGGCCCAGAATAACAACAGGCTAAAAAAGTGAGCCTTTTACACATGCTTTTCACCCACGACAACCCTGCCAGCCGCGACTAGGGGATCCAATCTGTAAATATCTGCGCTCTGCGCCGTCAGTGTACGTATGTAAAACTGATAAAAGTGGAATGAGACTTCCCGGATGACGCTTCCATTATCTTATCCAGGATCACTCCATAGAGGAACTCCGAGGAGGTAGATACTGCTCCGACCTCATGGGCATCGAATATAACCTTATGAGCCCTTAACCGAATTGGATCGATAAGCTCTGCGTGTTGCGAGAGATATCCATCTGTAAACTGACGCTTTGGATAGAACCTGATTACCTACGCATGGAATAAAAAATCCAGTGCCTACCTCTCATTGGTTAGTCATTGAGATGTAGTGCCTAATTCACCTGCCAGGGCATAGTGTGTTTCCCGTCTCGGTTAAATTTGGTAGGTTCGTGCTGGGCGAGAGATAAACTCATATTCTGGATCAGTGCGAATGAATTTAATCTATTGACATTGTTGTTGTTATTAACCGGAAGCATGTGCTTTTACCAAGTTACGATACGACAAGTGTACATTATAGAATACGTAAAGTATATAATGTCACAGATAACCGACTCGATTTGGACAGGCCTGGGATCACGAACGGTCGGGTATGCCTACCTGGGACCCGAGCCTTAGCAAGGAACCCAGCTTCGCAACCATAGTAATGGAATCATTATCCAAGCCAGATTCTGGTCGCCCATGTACAGGCCGCATAATTCCCTCCGCCTTTTTGCCGAAATGAAAACGAGGAGTAACCCATTCTTGACTGATCAATCAAAAGAGGGAAGCTGTCACATGGGCTCATACTGATCTTTCGTTAAAGCCCATATGACCACTGTTAGATTCCCTTTAGGTTAACTTTCTAGCTACTGGTCTTTCTCTAGTGAAGAATGAAATCATCGCCCATAACTGGGATCTGAACCTATGATACATATCGGCACTGAAGTGAACTTGAAACAGCTGGCCAATGACTACATGTATCCCTTCCTAGTCGACGCTGACGATTTCTTTTCATCGAACAATTACTAAGGAAATCGCCCATTTCGCCTACAGCTGGACTGACTGGATTAATTTGCCTTAACTTACAGCAATTAACACAGACCTCCCATTCGCGTCTTAGCATGCAGTAGCAAAAGGACTTTGCCTGTGCAATGATTGCTGCAGCTAGTCGCAAAAAAATTGTCCTTTCTGATTCCCTTCCTGATAGCCTCCAGACGTGAAGAATCAGAACGAGCGTATTCACATGAAGTGTTCCCCCTGCATGCTGTCACAGAAGCTTGGGAAACACTGGAATGCCCACCGGATGGTACACTAGACGTTCCAGTATGCTGGAGAACCAACTTGTCATTGGCCAGCATGGTGCCACTAGTGTGACCTGAATTTACTGATTGTGGAAATGCTTACCCGTATACTCATTTCCATGAGACAGACATGCGCCCACCGCCTATGCCCTCGAGTCCAGAACTGGAGACACATACATTGGGCTCTGATTGTCCATGTCGCAAACAGACCCAACCAGGGGTGGCTCTACCTGTTGATAACCGCGTTGGTCACTGTCCTTGACAGTGACCCCTCGGTAAGGACTTTCGAACCCCCCTCGACAGGTAGTCCACAGTACATTGGTAGACGACCTACACCGCATATCTGCCTCTGAATTCAATACCCCTAGCTGGTAGTTGAAGTGGACACACAGCTTTGAAGATCACTCTCAACATCATGTTTACTCTGTACATATCGGCACTGTCCAAGTGTACCCTGACTATCCCCAGCATGGTAAGGAAACTCATCCCTACGTAGCAGATGTCCTGTTTCGGTACTAGTTCCGACATCTCTATGTTCGGCATGAGACCCAACCCCGTGATAAGATCCCAGAACACACGCAGCTTGAGTAGCAGTGTGTCTCTGGACTGATCGTGCAGGAGCCAGTCGTCCAAGTATTGAAGTATGCAATAACACACGGTCTGGACTCTGCCGAGATTACCTTTATTAGTTTTGTGAACACCCTAGGAGCCGTGGCTATTCTGAAGGGTAGGACACAAAACTGCTATACCATGCCTTGCGACTGAAAGCTTAGAAAGTTTCTGGACGCATGGCATATCGGTATATGAAGATAACCTTCCTGTGGTTCGATGGAGGCTGCCCAATCGTTGACTCTAATAGTCCGACGTATCGATCGAGCCGTCTCTATCTAGAAATGATCTGTTTGTTGGTACAACAAACAGCCCGCTGTAGAAGCTCGGAGATTGTCAATCTCTGATGCGTGTAGTGCCCCTCTGGGAGCCCCACCCTATTGGGGCTGTATAGGTGTTATGGGTTGCTTAAAGCTACCCGTTACCTCACTCGCTGGGTTAGGAGAAGGGAATGTTGAAGTTTGCTTATGTCCCCTTTCCAACCTGAGTTGCGCTTCTATAAGCGAACCGCTTGGCTAAAGAGGCCACTGATAGTCTCGCTAACTGCTGACTCTGTCTTACTGCAGCGTCAGCAGCAGTCACCTGAGAACATCTGTTTCCAAACAGATTCGTGGCCTGAAGGGATGCTTCCCGAAGGAGATCCCTTCCCTGTATGGTAAGAATGGACGCCGTAGCTAATGTGGCGTCGCTCCTCAACAGAACCATGTCTGCCGACATAGTCAGAGACGTAGCCATGATATGCCTCGTCGCTCTGACTGACTACTGAAACAGCGACTCCAATGCTCTGTCGTCATTCACCTCAATGGTCGCTCTGGCCTTGCACAAAACAAGTCCTTGCATTATGGAACTAAGCCTTGGATACTCCCATCTCTGAGCATCCTTTTCCAAGGCTGAATACTCTAGGAGCCAAGTTTATGTAAGCATAACCTATTACTTGAGCCCCTGATGTGCCAGAAAAGTATTGGCCTTAAGAAATCCAACTTAGTTTTGGGGTCAAACCCTGTGCCAGAGCTCCTACAGTGTGGGGCCGAGGCAGTCTAGGCCTACCCTTGAAAGCAGTAACCTAGTCTGCTTCACACAGAGACTTAGCCCTCGGCACCTGCGCAGGTTAAACAGGACCACTATCCTGAGACAGATACTGGTATACCGAAGCTACTGCCTCTGGATAAGAAGGGGCACTGTTCTCCACAGCTACACTAGCTGCTGAGACCAGTCCTGAGTCCTCTATCACTAGATGACTCCCAGTGTGCATCCTGTCTTTCCCACCTGATGCCATCAGAGGATTTTAACATTCACCCATACCGGTGAAGTGCCCTTTTCCTCTGACCATCATCTAGCCGCATGTCTTAACTGATTGCGCCACGAAGCCCAATGTCCTATACCGTTACCCTGTTGTATATCCATAACCTTGAACAGATATTCCGCTGAAAACGGCGTGGTCAAGACCAGCGTCGCCGTTATCAGTGGCTATATTTGACACTTCTGTTGACCGGAGGAATACGCTTGCATTCCACCAAGGCGCGCCCAATTGGATTTGCGTGTACTATACCCACATCGCCTATCCCCTTGAATCTACCTGTCTCGTGTCCGGTGTTCTTGCTCAGTGGTTAGCTAATAACCCAGAGCAGAACTAGTGTCCGGCGTTCTTGCTCGGTGGTTAGCGTATAACCCAGAGCAGAACCGGTGTCCGGTGTTCGTGCTCGGCGGTTAGCGTACAAACCAGAGCAGAACTGGTGTCCGGTGTTCTTGCTCAGTGGTTAGCGTATAGCCCAGAGCAGAACTGGTGTCCGGTGTCCTGGTGTCCCGGTGTCCCGTGTCCCAGCAGAACTGGTGTCCGGTGTCCGGTGTCCGGTGTCCGGTGTCCTTACTCAGTGGGTAGCGGACCACCCAGAGCAGAACTAGCGACGTTGGATGTCTCAGTCATAAGAGACACCCTGCCACTATTCGGACTCGGACTTGGCTCAGACTCAGAAACAACTGTAGTTTCTGAATCTCACTTATTGATACTGACCCTGATAGTACCTAATGGTCAGGCCCCTCCATAGAGGCCCTAAAGGCCTGAGACAAGCCCGGTTTCTCCTTAGAGCAACCGTTATGTCTCTAGCAACAACGGAAACAAATTATCTCATGAGAATCACAAGTTCCCGTTTTGTGACCACCACCAAATTTCCTGACCCGAACTGGGTTTAGGATTCCCTTAGCCCATTAGTGAACGTGGTACGGAAAACCTATTCAAATATCGAGTGAGACAAAGTCGAAAATAAAATAAAAAATTCTTTGTCGAAAATAGGAACGTCCGACAATAGGAAAATCGCGAAGTTCACGCCCTGTGGCCACACTAAGAAAAAAACTCGAAATACTTTCAAAATGAAATATTTTCAACTAGCAACTTATAGAAATGAATAGCCCACACTCTATTACAGAAGATATTGCCTACTTACGGACAATAACCATGAATAGAGTGTATAAAACAGCCAAACGAAAATGAGCACCAAAAAGGATACTTTCACGTCAGCCGTCCGAAGCAAAGAGGAAGTCTCCCGTGCGCGCATGCGCGGTCGATATGGGATGGGACAGGTGTAAGTGCGGACTAGGTGCGGGTCAATAAATTGTATTCGGAATGGGTAGCCCCAATAGAAGCTATATAGCAACATATAACAGGGAAGTATGATACAGAAATAGCTGTTAATTAAACGCATTCATTTGATCCGATTTTGCAACGAACACATCTAAGTCACTCAGGTGCTTGCTGTTTCCATGTCAGTGTGAATAATATATCGCCAATGTAAACATTTTAGTAAAATTTGCTTAAAACATTCCCCCAACTATGTCCACAAGTTGTTTACAACGTCAAACGTCGCGCGGGGGCTTGTATCTGTCACTGCGCATGTGCATAATTTGAGGCCCCTATACAGTTTTTCAATACTCTGTTGTGTGAAGTATGCAGACGATACAATGCATTCCTCCCAATATAATTTTCAGACTGTTTAATACACAATGTACAATACAGAGCAGATAGGAAGGAATGCGAAAATGTATCACAATAGAAAAAGAACGAAGAGCTACTTATTCAAAAACAAATAATAATTGTTTCAAGGCCAAATCGCCCTAAGCCATTTCGGACCCAAGCCATTACACACCATTTCGCACCCATTTTAATTCGTGGGTAAAATCGACAGGTGCGAAAACACCAGTGTACAAAACGATCATTACCGCAGATTTTCCACCAAATTATGAAGAGCTCAATCGAGTGCACCCATTACGTCATTGCAGAGTTGTTCTATAAATACAATAAATTCTATAAATATGATGTTTTCCAAGAAGCGAATGGTGATTGTGTTTTCTGCAAAACAACACAATGCTGTTTATACTGGTTTTCAGGCGATAAAATTATGATTTTAAGGTGAGAATACAAGTTATAAGAGGGTTATACATTTGTCCGGATAATTGATTGTCGATGTTAATTTTGGGGCAATCTTACGACTGATGATTTGACCCAATTTTAAGTGAGAAAGATGGCACAGTTTGCTAAATAGTTTCCATGCGTTGAGAAAGCAAGAACCGACGATTGTTCTGTGAAAATTTTATGCCCGTAGCTGCTATTTTAAGAAAAATATCATAAAACAAGAAATGCGTCTGTCGAACGCGGATGCCACCTGCAGCATATTTGAGAAACTGTGACAAAGTGGTTAACCGAAAAGTGTGACGGACGGACGGACGGACGGACGGACGGACGGTCCAAACACTATATGCCACCCGTTTCTTCGAAACCCGGTGGCATAAAAACAGCCATTTTTGTCCGATAATCTAGAGGATCCCTGTAGGTATTACCCTGAAGTACATTTCATTGCAAATATGTTATTTCACAATGTGCAATGCGCCGCTAACGGTTACCGGTCATAACGAATACACATACAATCGCGTGAGCGGAAGTTCAGTTAAAAGGGTAGGAATATGACCACACCGCAAGTATTGATTGAATGCGAGGATTACTGTAGTGTATGTCCGTCGCTTGCATTACATATTGAACGTCAACAGGCTTAATAAAATTAATTTGACAAATTCAACAGGATTTATCCTGGTGCGCCTATCACAGGCGGGATATAAAACCTACAACAACAACTTCTGCTTCTGGATTATTTGTTTGCGCTAAGTTTTACTGATTTGAAAGATACATTTGGGAAATTTGACCGGACCGTACTTGAGCATCTATGTTAATGGTAAGTGGGTTGCAGGGATTCCGCTGGGGAAAATAAACAAGAAATCCGCCACGGAAGCGGTGTCGCGCCTGCCGAGGCATTTGACCGTGAATATTACAAGTAAATACATGACCTTGACCTTGAGAATTTGGATGTGGGGGTGTGCGTAATGAAACATCATCCCTAGACAAACATTGATGTGAAATATTATCAAAGTGTGGCAAGGGGTTAAAGACATATTGTGAAAAAACAATAACTTTAACGCATTTCTGTTAGAAAACCGGTGAACATTACAAGTAAATAAATGACCTTGACCTTGAGAATTTGGATGTGGGGGTGTGCGTAATGAAGTATCATCCCTAGACAAACATTGATGTGAAATATTATCAAAGTCTGGCAACGGGTTAAAGAGATATTGTGAAAAAACAATAACTTTAATGCATTCCTGTTACAAAACCGGCGAACAGTACAAGTAAATAAATGACCTTCACCTTCAGAATTTGGATGTGGGGGTGTGCGTAATGAAGCATCATCCCTAGACAAACATTGATGTGAAATATTATCAAAGTGTGGCAAGGGGTTAAAGAGATATTGTGAAAAAACAATAACTTTTAACGCATTTCTGTTACAAAACCGGTGTACATTAAAAGTAAATAAATTACCTTCACCTTGAGAATTTGGATGTGGGGGTGTGCGTAATGAAGCATCATCCCTAGACAAACATTGATGTGAAATATTATCAAAGTCTGGCAAGGGGTTAAAGAAATATTGTGAAAAAACAATAACTTTAACGCATTCCTGTTACAAAACCGGTGAACATTACAAGTAAACA
This sequence comes from Conchocele bisecta, assembly GCA_029237695.1. NCBI lineage: Eukaryota > Metazoa > Mollusca > Bivalvia > Lucinida > Thyasiridae > Conchocele > Conchocele bisecta. Next base: position 34,523,888 of record CM055273.1, read on the forward strand.
AGAATTCCACCACGGAAGTGGTGTCGCACCTGCCGAGGCATTTGACCGTGAACATTATTATATTTAAATGACCTTGACCTTGAGAATTTGGATGTGGGGATGTGCGTAATGAAGCATCATCCATAGACAAACATTGATGTGAAATATTATCAAAGTCTGGCAAGGTGTTAAAGAGATATTGTGAAAAAACAATAACTTTAACGCATTTCTGTTACAAAACCGGTGAACATTACAAGCAAATAAATGACCTTGACCTTGAGAATTTGGATGTGGGTGTGTGCGTAATGAAGCATCATCCCTAGACAAACATTGATGTGAAATATTATCAAAGTCTGGCAAGGGGTTAAAGAGATATTGTGAAAAAAAGAACTTTAACGCATTTCTGTTACAAAACCGGTAAACATTACAAGTCAATAAATGACCTTGACATTGAGAATTTGGATGTTCATTACGCATCATCCCTAGACAAACATTGATGTGAAATATTATCAAAGTGTGGCAAGGGGTTAAAGAGATATTGTGAAAAAACAAAAACTTTAACGCATTTCTGTTACAAAATGGGTGAACATTACAAGTAAATAAATGACCTTGACCTTGAGAATTTGGATGTGGGGGTGTGCGTAATGAAGCATCATCCCTAGACAAACATTGATGTGAAATATTATCAAAGTCTGTCAAGGGGTTAATGAGATATTGTGAAAAAAGAATAACTTTAACGCATTTCTGTTACAAAATGGGTGAACATTACAAGTAAATAAATGACCTTGACCTTGATTGAATTTGGATGGGGGTGTGTCTAATGAAGCATCATCCCTAGACAAACATTGATGTGAAATATTATCAAAGTGTGGCAAGGGGTTAAAGAGATATTGTGAAAAAACAATAACTTTAACGCATTTCTGTTACAAAACCGGTGAACAGGACAAGTAAATAAATGACCTTCACCTTGAGAATTTGGATGTGGGGGTGTGCGTAATGAAGCATCATCCCTAGACAAACATTGATGTGAAATATTATCAAAGTGTGGCAAGGGGTTAAAGAGATATTGTGAAAAAACAATAACTTTAACGCACTGTTACAAAATGAACATGAACAAGTAAATAAATTGACCTCACCTTGAGAATTTTGATGTGGGGGTGTGCGTAATGAAGCATCATCCCTAGACAAACATTGATGTGAAATATTATCAAAGTGTGGCAAGGGGTTAAAGAGATATTTTGAAAAAACATTAACTTAACGTAAATAAATAACTTGACTTGAGAATTTTTGATGTGGGTGTGCCGTTAATCAAGCATCATCTAGACAAACATTGATGTGGAAATATTATAAAGTCTGCAAGGGGTTAAAGAGTATTGTGTAAAAACTACGACTCGTTTTACAAAAAAGCGTACGGACGCGGATACGCGGACGACTCGTCCGGACACGACGCGGACGACGCGGACGACGCAGACGACGGAAAAAGCGCCGACTATAGTCGCGCCTCTGCTAAAGCAGGAGCGACAATAAATGAACTGGACCTTGAGAATTTGGATGTGGGGGTGTGCGTAGTGAAGCATCATCCCTAGACAAACATTGATGTGAAATATTATCAAAGTCTGGCAAGGTGTTAAAGAGATATTGTGAAAAAACAATAACTTTAACGCATTTCTGTTACAAAACCGGTGAACATTACAAGTAAATAAATGACATTGACCTTGAGAATTTGGATGTGGGTGTGTGCGTAATAAAGCATCATCCCTAGACAAACATTGATGTGAAATATTATCAAAGTCTGGCAAGGGGTTAAAGAGATATTGTGAAAAAAATAACTTTAACGCATTTCTGTTACAAAACCGGTAAACATTACAAGTCAATAAATGACCTTGACATTGAGAATTTGGATGTGCGGACGACGCGGACGACGCGGACGACGCGGACGACGCGGACGACGCGGACGACGCGGACGACGCGGACGACGCAGACGACGGAAAAAGCGCCGACTATAGTCGCGCCTCTGCTAAAGCAGGTGCGACAATAAATGACCTTGACCTTGAGAATTTGGATGTGGGGGTGTGCGTAGTGAAGCATCATCCCATGACAAACATTGATGTGAAATATTATCAAAATCTGGTTAAAGAGATATTTTGAAGAAACAATAACTTTAACGCATTTGCCTTACAAAAAAACGGACGACGCGGACGACGACGACGGAAAAAGTGCCGACAATAGTCGCGCCTCTGCTAAAGCAAGCGTGACAAAAAATCGCCACTTCAAAATAAATAAAACAATTGGCGATAAAAAATTACAATTTTCGAGAAAAAATAATAATTTTTTTTTCGATTTTTTTCTCTCGAAACTTGTAATTTTTTATCGTCAATTGTTTATTTTTATCGCCAATTGCGAAAGTGCCGATCGCCAGCCGAATCCCTGGGTTGTTAAATTGGCAGGGGCGTTTAAATGGATGATTACGGTATATCGTGAGTTGGGTAATAATAGCAGCTAGCCTACTTTGACGACGTGAGAGTTCTATACCTACCATGTCTTCAACGTTAACAGTGTACTGTCCAGTGGTGGTGTCCGTACCATCCATACAGCTGATGTCCAGGTTGTGGATGGTCATCGACGTGTAGTCCAGCAACGCCAGCGTCTTTATCACGTAATCTGGCCACAGCAGGATAAAGGCAGTGTGACAAGGACAAGAATACAATATTTACAAAGTTATTGTTCACATATTGGATTTTTAAGGAATTAAATGCGAGGGAGCGCTAGCGACCGCAGCATTTAGTTCCTTAAAAGTCCAACATGTGAACAATAACATACCTATAGTTCAGCCAAGTGTACTATGCATCTCCCATCTGAGTATTGATTTTCCATTTCTTGTCGAACAATTAATGATTAAATCTAGTAATATGTAACTTATTTGAGTCTTGCAACATGTGAAATAAGTGTCTCTCGATACTGGCCAGCAATTGGCTTAGAAAGCAAGGTGAACTATTATTATAAGTTTTTGTTCACATACTGAATTTTTAAGGAATTAAATGTGAGCAACATAATATGTAATTATACTTCCTTATAAATATGCAAACAATATTATACTTATAATTAGCCAGGTTTATAATGCAGTGAGTAGTATATAAGAGTCACAATGATACCATCACCTCTGGAAGGTACTGGCTACGCGCGGCACCTTCCACCGCATGATGGTATCATTTGTGACTCTTATATACTACTACTGCGAGACCATATATTTACGACATGAGAAGATACACCCTATTAGAGATAAAAATCCCTATGTTATACTCAGTATATATATAACATAATGTTTCTAGTTAAGTGTGCGTGGTTGAAGACAGGTAGTCACGAGAGATGTTTTTGCACCGGTATTTACGAATATTGCAAACATCACCGTGCATGGATGCGAAGAGGTTCCGTTTCACCTCGCCCATGTCGGCATTGTAGGGTAGGGACCAAAGCCGAGTCATTGCTATGTCCACCATGCGGTGGCACTCAGGCTACTCATCGAATGGCTAACAAGGGATTACGTGCTCGCAAGTATTATCGTTTAGTAATAATTCAAATCGGAAAGTCAGTTAGAAATATAGCATCGATCTAATAAGTCACGGTGTTTCTACAGCATTAAAACACTGTAAAAAAAACATTATCAAACTAATTTTATAAAATTGGAAAATTGAACAGAAAAAACAAGTACCAATATTATTAGAGAAAATGGATAATACAATACAATTTGAATTGCAAATTTTTAATGACTGTGTTGAAGAAGTTTACGAAGCTTACGGGATCCTGTATATAAATTCTATAAAATCGGAACACTAGGTGATATCGAATACATGAAATACCAGCGTAATTTATTACGCTCCGATAAAAACGTTACATTTTCAATATTATACCGGCAATTATGTCAACTATACAAGAGGCAAATACAAATATTAAGACGGATAATGCGTATCGGATATGAAACTAAGGTGTATTATACAAAAATTTTAAAACCCAACGATTCGTTTACGAATGTACATTTCTACGATATCGCTTATAAAGGTATTGAAAAATTATTATTGAAAAAAAAAACAACTACTAATTAATTTATAGCCGAGTGTATTTTCCTTATCGAAGGTATGTAAACGGGCTATCTGAAATTATTTTTCATCAACCTCGAGCGGTCTTATAGGAACGCCGTTGTCATACTTTGAGTGTATTTTTCCTTATCGATGGTATGTAAACTGGCAATCTGAATTTATCAATTTTATCAACCTCGAGCGGTCGGATAGGAACGCCGTTGTCATGCAGTTGTTTACCATAGCGACCACATTTGTAGGGATAGAAATAAATAAATAAAAAATGTTTAGCTCCAACCGCGGCGCGAACCCACGACCCTCGTCTCTATAGGAGTATCGCCTTAACCCATCATGACCATAGGCTGTTATGATAAACATTACCTAGTGTTGTACAATTATCGATTTACGACAATGTTTCAATTACACGGGTTATGAACCATGCGTAAATTGACAGCCGAGGTAAACAGACAGTTATTTATAGCCGAGTGTATCAATTTACACAGGCGATTACAGTGTAATCCTCGACTGAATTTGTTATGTGATTACGGCGTAATTCTCAGTGAAAAACACATGTTGTATAGGTATGTAAATTTGTTTACTGCACCAATATAAGAAAATTAATTATTTTTCTTATATTGGTGCTGTAACATTTCTTCCGACTTTATCTCCAAGTTTTTCCCTAAATTTATCCCAATCAGTACACTCAATTTTGGGCATGGTGGCACGCGCCTTGATTCTTATATCATTTTTTAATTGTTCATATCTCCCCATTTCTTCCACCACGGATTCAAACTCTAAATTTGATATTTTCTTATCGGCCAACGCTTTGGACACCATAAACGTCGATGGTATTTTTCTTCGACCTGGCGAGAACAGATATTCTATCATGTTTTCTACATTTTTTCTCGAGTTTTCCACCCGACGCCCTAATTACCATACACAACAACCCAGAAACGGCCGACACCGCACATAAAATCCCCGCTACAGGAACCGTTATAATGGTGGATATAGTTGCAGCTGTCCCTGCCCCACACAACACAGAAACACTCGCTAGAGCAGTGCTAGATGCTTCAGCCGTGTTCACCGCGCGTCTATATTTTTTAGCGTTTCTTTTTCTATTTGTATATTCTCTAACTAAAATATCCTGCATAGCGACGATATTATTCAACCTAAAATCTGAACTTCTTTCGTTAATTGTACACAGTGTTGATGGAGTGGTATTGACAATTGGAAGCGTTGATTCGTTCATGATTTTCAATATATTAGTATTTACAAAATAAGTTCAATTAACAATGAGACAATAGTGGAAGAACTATCTGGGTCAAAGTTAATAACACTACCTTTGGAAAGTATAATTCGATCATAACCGGAGAACGAAACCACCGTCGAACTATCTCCAGAGATTTTAGTGACTCCAACCCCCCGTTCTTCCCCATCTACTACAATATTTATCGCGACCGCGCCCACAGGTTTACCACTACCATTAACCGAGCAGACCGCCATTTGGATAACTTCACCTGCAGCTGTCATAGTGTATCCCCCACATTTATTACTCGCTTTGGCACCGAACGAATATTCATAGTGCCCCTCAACCAATGGGCCCCGCTTCTCAGCCCAAACTGTTATGGCACGTTTTAGCGTTTTCATTGTTCGCATTATTCCGGCAAGCGCACTGTTTGCGTTATATGCCTCAGTACGAATATTATAAAAGGCCTCCTCAAGAGCTTTGGTCGCGGCTATACGATCATGTTTCAGTTTATCGGAAACTTCGGTTATCTTTTCGTCTAGTTCGGTAAGTGCCGCTTCTCTGCTGAGAGAGTCCTCTAAACGCAACGCATCATAAGCCTCCGTAATGGTCGCCTGGTGGTCTTCTAAGACTTTATCAATACCCGACCGGGCCTCTTTTTGAAATTCGGTTATTTTTCCGTCTAGTTCAGCAACCGCCGCTTCTCTGATGAGAGAGTCCTCTGAGCGCAACACCCTATAAACCTCCGTAAGGTCCGCCTGGTGGTCTTCTCGGGCTTTCTCAATACCCATTCGGACCCCCTCAACCCCCAACCGGGCCTCTTTTCGAAATTTGGTTATTTTTTTGTCTAGTTCAGTAAGTGCCGCTTCTCTGTTGAGAGAGTCCTCTGAGCGCAATGCCCCATAAGCCTCCGCAATGGCCTCCTTGTGGTCTTCTCGGACCCCCTCAACCCCCGACCGGGTCTCTTTCAGAAATTCGGCTATTTTCCCGTCTAGTTCAGTAAGTGTAGCTTCTCTGTTGGGAGAGTCCTCTAAGCGCAACGCATTATAAGCCTCCGCAAGGGCCTCCGCAAGGTTCAACTGGTGGTCTTCTCGGATTTTATCAATACCCGACCGGGTCTCTTTTCGAAATTTGGTTATTTTTTTATCTAGTTCGGCAAACGCCGCTTCTCTGACGAGAGAGTCCTCTGAGCGCAACACCTCATAAGCCTCCGTAAGGTCCGCCTGGTGGTCTTCTCGGGCTTTCTCAATACCCGACGTGGCGTCTTTTCGAAATTTGGTTATTTTTTTATCTAGTTCGCTAAGTGCCGCATCTCTAATGAGAGAGTCCTCTAAGCGCAACGTATCATAACCCTCCGTAAGGGCCGCCTGGTGGTCTTCTCGGACTTTATCAATATCCGACCTGCTCTCTTTTCGAAATTTGGTTATTTTTTTACCTAGTTCGTTTAGTTCCGTTTCTCTGATGAGAGAGTCCTCTGAGCGCAACACCTTATAAGCCGCCTGATCTTTCTCAATATCCGTTCGGACTCCCTCAATTTGTGCAGTCGCCGTCAGCACTTCTACTCTAACATCTGATATACTCCTGTGAATCCCGTTTGTGACCCTCGATATAGTTTGTATTTATCAGGGCCTGGTTTTTCCAGTAGTTAAAAAGTCGCCCCTCTGTCGGGATGAATCCACCTTCTGCCGGTTCCAAATTCTTTGAATTTGTCACCCAATCGGAAGAACTACCTGGTCCGTATATACTCATAATAAAATTAATTATAATATGGGCACCTATACTCAATTGGAAATTTCGAGAACTACCGAAATCGGGTAATCGTTTTTCAACTTTCTCGCTTGATCATCGAGAATAGAGACCGTAAATTCGTGGATATGTCCCGATTCCAAAACTTTCATCTCGGGGTGTGGGGGGAAGTCTAAGGTCACAGTCTCACCATAGAAACAGTCGCTGGCTTGCACGGTTTTCAGTAATGTGCTGGGAATGCCGTCTACCGTGTTGTACGATGTGTTCACCCGATCCAGGTGCACCCTCAGAGTTTTTGTGAAGGCGAAGTCCACCGGGTTATCACCGACGTACTCACCCGGGGTAAACACTCCTTTGTTTGAGGAGTATGTCTCTCTAAAACCGAGTTGAATACCCAAACCCGGGGAGACCACTACCTTAGTATCAATGCTGATGGTCATTGTTGCGAGCCCGGTAGCATTCGATACTGTGAGGTTGATTATACCGTCAAGCTCTGAGTTGACAAAATCTTTGAGCTGTCTTATTCCCCACAGTCCGTGAGGCAGCTTTACACCTAATTGTTGTCCATCCTTCACATAGTAAAACCCTTCGCTCTTCCCCACATTCTGCCATCCGACCGTGAACGTGATTGATCTGAGGCCTACCCGGCGTTGTCCGCAGCAGTTGTCGATTGATTTTTGAAGTTCACAACTCCCTTTTTGAACATTAGTGATAGTAGCAAACATAATAATATCTTTCAATGGATACAAAAGCATCTAGCTTTAACTCTAATGCAAAGTACGCGGTCGGAGGTAAATACACGCAAAAAGACGTTGTTAACATCCTTGTACACCCAACCGTAACGGTTAGACCGGACAGTGGCTTTGCCACCAATTTCCCTAACACGTTTGAGAAATATGTAGTTCCAAAGACTACTAGTCAAGATGTATTACTAAGATGGGAGTTTTCCCATATGAACTTCTGGCAGAACCAGCTAAATTTCGCTGTATGGTGCGCAACGGCCGGATGCGGAGTTTCGCATCAAGACCATTTGACATCCGAGAATATCATGCTCCGAAGTGTCTACAACTTTCACGTGTATTACACAATTAGGAGGATTCTCAAAGAACTAGGTATTCCATTGCCTCAAGATGATGGCTGGGATCCCATTTCCAGCGCATACGACCGTAAGGCGTTCGAAAGATTGTGTAGCGAATTTGGGGTATCAAAAGACGCCGACTGGTGACAGAAAGTATACACCCCGACCAACAGTTTAGGGTTAGTTCACCTTAAAGGCTTAGTTAGTGGGGAGCGTCTGGATAAAGTTCCAGTATATTTCTCAGGGCTATGGAGCGCTTGAGGGGCCACCCCACCACCAGTTAGAAAAATGGCAACATGGACTAAATATATAAGTTGAATAAGATGACGTTCGGTGTGAAGTGCTTGGTGGACTTGCGTGTAATGATGGTGATTGCCATTGGCTCTGCCTACTAAAGTAGCCCATGTGGAATACCTAGACCTGGGTGATACTCCACAGATGCGAAATGCTTGGACCACATTTATGTTAGATGAAAGCACTGGATTTACGCAGGGTGGGGTTATTCATCTCAACGAATCCATTCGCATATACGTATGGGCAATCCTCGCCTCACAGAAGCAAACGCGCAGCGCTATACTTGGTACTGGAACGGCCTTTGACGCACAAAAACAGTTCTTGGCACTTGTCGAGGACGCCATCTCAGCTAAGGTGGACCTCCAGAAGGCGATCCAGAATTATCAAGACGTTTTGCAGACTGCCCGCACCCCGGTAGACTACGCATTTGTAATAGGTCTTTATATGGCGCCGAGCAATATGATACTACGAGACGACCCAGTTGACGGTTACAATAATCAGATCGTAGTCGCAACCACCAATCAAAAAATCGGCCACAACGGGAACGTGAACACGGGTATCATCAAGCTCCCACCCAAGATGATCGGGCGTGGAGTTGTAAATTCAAATAAATTTGAAAAGGATTTCATAAAACCCCCAAAACACAAAATGGATACACCTCCCTCAACACAATCGAACCCAGTACCCCCAATTCGTAAATTGGATGCACCATCGAGTTCCATCAACAATGTTGAAACACCAATCGAGATTGGAAGCACAACACACGAGGAGGAGAAATTAGCGCTCGTCGTCGCCCTCGTGGCGATCGGACTATTTACGCTTTGGTTTTAGGAATTCTCTGGCGAAGAATAGTAGGAGACCGGCGATGGCCACGATTAAAGCCCAGGTATTCTCGGCGAGCCATCCGACCGTTTTTGATAATATAGATAACAAGAAGGAGAGGAGACCTCCTATCAAACCAGGCAGCGCGGCAGCCAATTTTCCTGCTAATTTAGCCAGGAGACTGGCGAGGGCTTTTAGTTGTTTTTTTATCCACTCCTTGGCTCCGCCGGATGGCGCGGGTGCTGGTGCGGGTGCTGGTGCGGGTGCTGGTGCAGCACCAGCATTGACAGCTACAAATAGAGACGATATAGATAGAATTAGGGTCGATATAATCATGCTGAAAGCTGCGATGATGGTTACTATCGTGACGCCCTTCTCTCTGAACAGAGTGTGAAGACGCTCACCGAGTGTCGTGTCCTCGTGCAGAACCCTCGAGATTGTTTCGCGGCTCCGACTTAATTGGCCGGAGGAAGTGCCTCACGGTTAGTCGAAGCAGCTCTAAGCGAGCTTCTCTTTCGTCCCGCAACGACCGCAGGAGTTTGTTGATCCGCTCGGTAGATTCTCTATCGTCACGGACTTCCCCAAGTTTTCTTTCTTCTAGCGCGATATGTTTTTCCAGCGCCGTGAGTTTGGAGAGGTTATTGACCAGTTCGCCCCGAGTTGTTTGCAGAGCCTTATCGAGTCCCAGGAGTTCGCGAAGAGGTAATGGTGGGTCATATTTCGTGCCGTTCATTTCGTTGACCGTGGTTTCAATTGTGTGAATACCGTCGGTGGCTATACGAGGGACATCGCTGAGCTCGCTCATTTCTATAGCGGCGGCTGTCTTCGCCAGCATTTCGTCGGTAGACTGTACGGTTTTTACCATTTGTTGAGGCAGCTGCGACCGATCATCGATCACTCCGAGAGTTCGAGCGAGGGATACTCCATATCGGTTCACGGAAGAGGGGCTGAGGAACCGGGTCGGGTCGTTCTTGTACGTCAGCAACTTCCAGCTATTACCCCATTTAACCCACAAGTCTCCTCTCTTTTAGTGCTGCGGAACTCCAACGTGGCCTTGATGCCGTTTTTAGACACCTCACTCTCCCACCGTTTCACCAGAGAATCTGTTTTCTTGAGAGGCGCCAGCTCATTCTTGGAGATCCCCGCAGGAATATCGGCACCGCCCGCCCATGCTGGAATTGCGGATGGAGCCTCCCAGGGGAACATACTCTCGGGTGAAGTTCCCATTGGTATGGCTGTTAAGGGCGTAATTCGGGGGTCGACAAACTTAGGATCTTTATTTAATGGCGTCCCTATGAAGGTCGTTTCGTCATAGTCATCGATGTCATCATCGATGTCATCATCATCGCGAAAATCGTCTCGGCCGATTTCATCCATGTCAATATCGTAATCAGCCATCTTTATAATTTTCTTAAAATTAATTATGTATTAAAGACAAAACCATACGGGTTTAATATAGTTTCACTAAATTATGTCTTCGAGTCAATACGGTCGCAAACTCAATCCATACCGCAGACTGCGTGAGCCCCTCGGGGCAAAAGGCGTGAGACAGAGTGTCGTTATTACGAACCCATCGATGATCGACTAGAACCAGCAGCTCTTGGTCCGCTTCCCGAACCTCGGAGCTAACGACGTCATTGTGCCGGGGACTGTTCGCCTCGCTTTCACTATTTCGCTGACGTCGACGGACGAGGACCGAACCGTCGTTCAGAACCTGGGTCGCGCCATCGTCAAAAATACCATGATAAAGATTTCTGGTAATCAGGTGATGTCGATCGACGACAGTGACGTCTACCATTGTTATCAGGACCTATGGAAGACGGCGCAAGAGCGCGAAAACGCTGTCTATCAGGGTATTGACACCAGCAAAAATAAGAACGTAACCAAACTTAGAATCGGGGCTGCTAACAAGGCAGATAACAACGCGAGCGACAATGCGGTCGCGGGCGCCTACGGCAACCGCTTCTACATCCCGCTCGACTTTGAGTTGCTGGAGAGTCACATGCCCTACTATCAGAGCGCTTTGGCTGACCGCCTCGAATACGAACTAACGTTCAACGACTACGGCTGAGTTCTCATAGCCAGCGACATGTTATCGACGTATGCGATCGATAATGTTTCGCTGGAGTACGACATGGTCACGATGCCCGAACTCGCGCGATTGATCAAAACCCAGTACGCAGGGCGCGTTGCCATACTTTACGACCGAGTTCTTCGCCATCGCAAGATGACGAAAGACAAAGGCGACAAATTGTGGAATATTAATGTCAACGTACCCGCCCGCTCGATGAAAGGTATACTGATGTTGTTCGAGGATGCTCGGTTCGCGTTCGGTGCTAGAAAAACCGACAAATTCTATAACCCCAAAATCACGAAGGTAGAGGTGACGATCGAGGGAGTACCCAATCACTCTACAGCGCGGGTCTTTCGCGGTGCACCAGCAGTGGGACGAAGTAAGAAAGCAGTTTGCTGCCGGCTCTAAGCGCTCTCCGGAGGTTGCAGCAGTTGCCAAAGACCTGCATCTCTCGGCCGTCTCCCTCGCGGATTTCCTGAATACCAAATACGCGTTATGGCTAGACATGCGAGCCAGCGACGACTACCAAATACACGGCAACGGACGCCAAGTTGAGAACGCTAGCGAGGGTGTGACGATCCAGATAACCAAAGAGGCGGACGGAGCCGGGCCATTGAACGTGTACTTATATATAATTACAGACGCACAACTCAACATCGAAGATGGCCGATACGTCTCAGCACTCTACTAAATCTAACGATTTATTAATTAATTTTAAGAAAATTAGCAATCAATACCAATTCACGATTGGAGATGCCCACTCTGCCATAATATGTGGGCAGACAGGATGTGCAAAAACGGTTTTCATCCTAGACTTGCTCGAGGGCTCCTACCGCGATGCCTTTCGTCATATTGTGATCCTGTGTCCCACTGTGCGGCACAACGATACTTATCAGCGGCGCCCGTGGATATGGACCGACCCTGAGGTATACGTTATTGATCCCGGTGATAGGCTTCACGATTGGTTGCGTGGTTTATACCAAAAATTCCAGGGTGAGCCCACCCTATACGTGATTGACGATTGCTCGGCCAAGGCGGCGATGACCAAAAAGAAGGACATGCTCTCCGAGCTCGCATTTCCTGGCCGCCATGCTAGGCAAAGTACAACGCCGTCCTCAAGGATCTGCGCGAGCAAACGAAATGGGTCGCCCTCTTTCACTGCAAGGACCGAGACTCATTCGATGACTGTCTTCGAGAGAATGACGTTATCCCAACGCGCGAAGAGCGCCTGGAGGTTCGACAGATGCTTTCGGAAACTAAGCATGCCAAGCTTTTGCTAAAGACTGATCAACCAACTGCTTACGAAATTATCAATTAATTTTATAATTAATTAGCAATTACTTAACGCTCGTTAGTAATTGCCGAGTAAATGCTTAACAATGCTTAGCAATTGCTGAACAATGCTGAACAAATGTTGAACAAATGCTGAACAATGGTTAACAATGTTAACAATTTGGTGCTCCGCTGCGAGCTTTGTTGCGAGCATAATGGTGATCATAAGTATCGGGTGGTGCGCTTGGCAATATGTTAAAGTGATGAGACTTGTTAGAATAGTTAAATTAATTTTAAGAAAAATGAACTGCGACGAACTTCTCGATCATCTAATAGAAGAAACCTCAACTCCGACTGCCAACATCCTGAAAGATAATGATCCGACAGAGCAATCGGAATCAACTCCAACTCCAACGGCGGTTGGTATTGGGTTAAGTGCAACGACTCCGAATGAAAATGAAAATGCGGCGCGACGAGAGCGGCTAGCTGCGCTGGTTGCTGGGGGACAATCGGAGCATTATCTTGGTAGGCGTCTCTCAGTTTTTCAGGTGGATAAGATGTCAGATGCGGAGATCGATAAAATGTGTGCGCGATACGAATCTAGGTTAGGTGCGGAGATGACAAAAACTCTCGATTCGGCGGCTATTCATTTGTAAACAAACACCGCCGTTTAGTATAACTTCTCCCTATACCAAACACCGCGGGATTGATTGACGATCTAGAGACTGACGCTTTTAAAGGTCACACTCTTAGAACAGCCTGCTGCTCAATTTATCACAAGTTTGGAATGTACTTAGCTCCGCTGACAACCGCGTTGACCATGGGTAAACACTGTCAATTTGGACATATATGCCCACGAACTATAAGCCCTTAATATTAATATCATAAATGATGACACAAGACACACCCGACCCGCGGAGAGTGACGGAGTTGAACCCGATTGCTCCAACCCAATCGAACCCGAGTGTTTACTCCGCCACTGGATGACATACCGCATATAAAAAATCCCAAAAGACAGGCAGCTGGGCGGGCGGCGGCTGCCACCCGAAAAGTTAAACAAGATAAAATACTCGCCGAGCTTCGAGAGGCTAAACAGTCGTTGCAATCGGGGACGGAGACAGCAAAACATCTGAAGACAGAGTTGAGTACAACAACACCCCCAATTCACGAATTGGAAGCACACTCAACACCCAATCGATGTTGGGCGAATCCGATTGAACCCAAATTTGTGAATTGGAGTTGGGTTGTTGGTGGTGATCTGGCAGTTGTTGGTGCCCTGTGTGTGTGGAAATACCCCCTATTATCGAAAAAACAACCAGCCAGTGTTCAGAAGAAAGTTACGAAACACCAATCGCGATTGGATGCGGCCCCCATTTAAAACAGTTGATCGCGACCCCTTTTATATGCAATAATTATAATGGCTGAACAAGATGGTAAAATGTTAGTGAATGCGCTTTATCACGCCGTGGTATCGGGTTTCAGTATCGGGTATGCTCGACTATCAAAGATGGCCCTAGGAGCATCCGCTCCCAAATTGGACTTTACTGTGAGAGACGTAGGGCTCGCGACCTTAGATGTAGCGGCCGCAGTTTGGACCCGAGATTATCTAGTTAAAGCTGGAATTCTACCAGTTAATATATGGAAATAAATGGCTTCAATCGCAGTAATAGTAGGTGGTGCGCTTGTAAACGCATTGGCATTCAGCGGTAGCAACTTTATATTCTCTAAAATGAGAAGCTCGAACGTGGATGAGGAGCGTAAGCGTCACGATTTAGCTGTAGAACAACTCAATAGCGCAAAGGAAGCGTGGTCGAAAAAACGAACCGCCCATCTGGACTGGGTCAATGAAGAGCTTCGCCGCGAAAATCAAGCCGCACAATCTTTTCAGAACGTTGAAGAAGCCAACCGCGAGTACGCGCTGGCATATCCGCACAAAAGCCGCTGGATCGCGAGCCCCAACTTCAGATTTCTATGTACCGTCAGAGCCCCAAAAAGACCGCGAGATCGCGTTCATCGTCATGGGAATGGGTGTGGTGGGGCTCGTCGGCTACTATATCCAATCGAGATTTTAAATTAATTATTTTAAATAACTTTTTTTATAAATATATATATATAGAACGATGTCGGTTGACAAACTTTATTTTGCTATGATTGATGTAGGCTACACTGCCCTTAAACACCGTATAGCTGGTGCAAAGGTATGATTCGTCTGGCCCGAGATTCTCTCGAGACGTGGCGGGAGGACGAAAAAGCGGCCACCCTTTTCGCAAAGCGGATGTTAGATTCCTCCACCAATCCTGGGGAATTAGATTTTCCCAAGTTCCTTCAGAACTTAACCCCCAATCGCGATCGTACTTCCAACAAAGGTTTATTATTATCGACGCAGTTACCGGACGATCTGGCGAGGGCATATTGGAGATTGTCCGATATATTAGAATACATCGCATACGATGAACACGCGCAAACTTAATACCAAACTATCGGTTCGCCTAATGCGCAAGCTAGCGAACGCGTACTATAGCCCCCGCGGCTACTGGAAGGGACTCACTGCCATCAAGAACCTCGCGGCGGCGACCAAGGTTTCAGAAAACGCTGTCAAGGAATGGCTCAAGAAGCAGGCCATCTGGCAGATCTATTTACCCGCGCCTCACAATATTCCGCGGCCGAAATTCGACGTGCCGGTACCGAACCAAGTTCACCAAGCGGATCTCCTGTTTCTCCCTCACGATCGCGTCGGTCGTAAGACGTACAAGTACGCACTGACAATCGTTGACGTAGCGATAAGGGGGCTGAGCCGTTGGCCACTAAAGAGTAAGGAGGTGGCCGAGGCTCTCTCCCGAATATATAAGAGGAGTCCTCTCAAATGGCCGAATCTTCTCCAGGTCGATCCCGGCCGCGAGTTCATGGGCGCGGTCTCTCATCTATTGTCTAAACACGACGTTTCTGTCAGACGCGGCCGCGTCAACATCCACCGGGACCAGGGGATCGTGGAGCGCTTCAATCGAACCCTGGCTGAGAGAATGTTCGGACACCAATACGCTAAAGAACTTGTAGACCCTCATTCGCGATCGACCGAGTGGGTGGCCAGACTGCCCGCCGTGGTCTCCGCACTGAACGGAGAGGTGACCAGATTGATAGGTAAGAAGCCCGTAGATGCTATCAAGTTTAAAAGGGTGACGAGTGAGCCCTCTGCCGTCTCGTGCGGGCAACCCGTTGGTTTAGAGGAGCAACGGCTTCCATCGGATATTGACGTCCGGTACCTCTATCAACCGGGAGAGCTCGAAGGTGGCAGCCGCGGCGCGACTGATCCCGTGTGGTCTCTCAATGTATATTATCTAGATCGATCTATTACCAAGCCCGATGAGCCCGTGCTCTACTATTTGGATGATGGGCCATCTCGAGGGTTTGTTCGCGAAAAACTTCTTGCGGTGCCTTCTGACACCCAGCTACCCCCGGATCGTCAGAGTCTTTAGTATTCTCTCCTTTTTTCAGAGTTCTTCTTTTCTTTTTTTTTACCTATCCTATAGGCTCGGTGTGTAACCCGTCTTCCATCACTCTCCTCTTGTCGTAGTACGCCGACAACCCCAACTTTTCCTGCTTGTATGTCTTCATCACCCCGTTAATCATTCGGAATCCTCTGTTCTCCGCCATATCCCTACCCCCTTCGAGAGCATTCTTATACCTTCCCCAAGTCAGATCGTTAGATCTCTTCGACATCCCCTTGGCCGAGTGCTTAGATTTTCCATCACCGCTCACGTAGTAACACTTGCTACACAGAGCGATGGCTCTATCCCCTTCGAATTCCAGCTTGAACAGTCCCGGAGTTCTGTTGCTCCACACGTCCCACGCCAACCACTCGGTCTTCTCCTTATTAAACTTTCTCTTCATATTCTTTCTCACCACAGCCGCCAGCGTCTTCTCCGACAGCGCGAAGTACATGCTGTCGGTGTCCATCTGTATCAGTTTGAAATCTCCGCGATCCACGTACTTGTCCAAGAAATCGTAGTAGAACTCCAGCATCCGGAGCTTGGCCAACTGGTAGACCGCTATGCCACACTGAAACGGTCTGTTGATCACCACTCGAGTCTTCCTGCTCGATATCTCGTAAGCCTCCCCAATCTCCTCCAGGTCTTCGAACCACGCCGACCTCAGTGCCCGATCGACAGTCTTCTCATCCTTCGTATATGTGGTGTTCAGGTGTCTCTCTTGTGCCTCTATCAGTTTACCACAACACGCATTGCCAACTAGTTTGAATATCTCCGCCAACACCGCCTTGCTCTTGTCGACGTCCCCCGTCCGTCTAGCAGCGGTGACCTCTTTAACGAACCATTGAAACGGTTTGCCGGGCGTGTAGTCTATCACCCTATGCACCGCCTTGACGATCAGACCGTGCTCCAGATACCACTTTAGCAGCGGGGAGTATATGATCATCTTCTTGGCGGACATTGCCCCCACAAGCTTTCTCTGTCCTTCGACTCTTTTCCTCCCGGTCTCGGCCAGGTAGTCCTTCATGTGCTGTGGAACCTCGTTCTCATCGACTTCTCGATTAACGAACAGCGGTGACATTTCCGAGAACTTGTCTCTCAACGTTTCCGGGACCTCTATATCCATCTCCGCAAATCCGAACCACTTTTCACTCCTGACCTTCCTCACGAAACAGTCTATATACGACTGTCTTTCCGGGTCGTCACACGTCCATATCTGCTCCTCCCCGCACGGCATGTCCTTCGACAGAGTAGATAGGTACAGAGCATTGACATCGTACCCCAGCACCGCCTTGCACATCTTCTCCTCCCGACTCCCCACCTGACCCCTGATTGTTGACCTTCCAGCCTCGGCGTATCTGGAGAATACTATGGACGGACCACCGACCAATCCCTGCTTTATCATCTCATAAGTTTCAGACTTCGGTGACCACAGCTCGGGCGTGTCGCCTTCCCATTCGATCGACCGCGGAGTAGGTACTGAAGGGAAACACCGGGTAGAGGTAGAGACACAGCATCCTTGAGTATGTCCACGCCTCTTCCCCTGTAGAACTCCATCATTTTAGTCAGAGCCTCCAGGAACGGTCCTACATCCAAGTCGTTGTAGTGTTGCAACCATTCCTTGAACGTCTTCATCCCCTTTTCTCGGAATACCTTCTTGCACTCTTTCCACTCGGACAACGACAGTAGGAACTCACCCTTCAACTTCGAGTACCACTCGGGATAGTCTGGCAGCCCCGGATGGTCGAGCTTGTCCGCGCTATCGAACCACTCGTATGGAAAGTGAGACTTTACTGTTTTACAGTCGTACGCCTTAACCGACAGGTCGTACGTGGTACCGGGTCCCAGATATTGGATGATGTCGAGAAATCTAAACTCCGGGGTAAACAGAAACATCGTCGTGCTGGCTCTCTTTCCGACCATCACCTTATTCACGGTGGCCGCCAACTTCTCTACAAAGTACTGCTTGATGAGGTTCAGGTCATACCTGCTACAGTTGAACCCCACCACCGGGACTTGGTCAATCCAAGAGATAATCTTTGCTTGCTGAGACTTCGATAACATATCTATGTCGGCCGGCAGATACTTATTAATTCCTAACCCCCTCCCTGATTGCCTTGCCTCTCATCTGCAGCTCGGTCACGAACTTCTCGACTAGCGTGTCGGGATCTCGTTCGCATATGTGTGTGATCCCTTCATGCATCGTATCCCCCAACGACACTGATATAGGAACGTGCTCGACCTCGAAGGTCAGGTCTTTGGTGGGTCGCGTGGTTTTTGATTTGTCGAGATATGCCTCGAAGTCGTAGACTATCTGGTGAGGGTACAGAGTCGTCTCCTCCTCGCGTGGCGATTGCGGATAGTAGGTATTCCCCTCATTCAACCACTCGCACTCCCACATCACCACCAGCTCGTAACCCGCCTTCCTTATCTTGGCGTCTTGAATTTTCGTCCTCTTGTACAGTGATCTCGCGTTACCTCTCATGCAATGCCTCGGACACCCGTGCCAGTAGCATCCGTGAAACTGAAACACGGTCTCAGTCTCGTGACAGTAACCGTCGACCGGATCACCGGCCAGCCACCTCTCACCACCGTGACCGCAGTTGGCGTGATGTATGTGCTTTCCCACCCTCTCCTCTTCTCTGCTCAACCATTGAATCGACCTCACACTCGCTGACCCCTTAGGATAGAACGCCTTCTCGTAGGCCGACTGTGGTCTCTCTACCCTCTTACCTGGACATGTCACCACGGTCTCCCACCCATGCAGGTGGTCGCGTGCCTGTGCATGTTACACGACTTTGTGAACCGTTGTTGACATCCGGTGCACCCGTACTCGTTCGTCATCTTGCGGAGATTCGTTATGAGGAACGAGTGACCTCCAAAGATTCCTATCGTCATTGTCTTCCCCCCAACCACGTCGTAATTTACCGGAACCTTCATGAGGTACCACACTCCATCGGCGGTGGGCTCGTAAACGCGAATACCCAGCTTGAAATGCTCATCGACCTTCTTAATATCGTCCAGGGGAATTCCCTGGCTACCCGGTCCGTTATCATGCCCGAGATATTCGCGAGCCAGAGCTCGTGCCTTCTCACAACAGCGGTCTGGTCTCCCTCCACGTTGGATGGCTATGCACCTAAACAGACACAAGTAGTCGTCGTACGTGTCGACGGAATACATTCCCTTTTTCTGTCTTAACCAGTCTGGGAGTTTTCCCGCTCCCATGAGAAGTTGTTGCGCGTCGATGATCATCTTCACCTCGACCGATATCCAACGAACGAAGGTCCATTTTGTGTTTGGTCTATCGACTTTGTCGATGTCCATTCGACCTTTCTCTCTATCGGATATCCAACTCTCGGCTTTGGCGATCTCGTTTATCCACGGACTGCCCTTTGATTGTTTGTGATAGATCATAGTAGCGTCGGTCTCTATGTTCCTAATACGATACCAGCACGAATACCTCAGATAACATGCCATGGTCATCTCTGGGCGAATTTTATTCATTATGCGATTAGCGATCTCCCCGTCTACCCCCCTCTCGAAAGTCCATACTATCTTCCTCCTACCCCTATCAACAGTTTCCCTAACTTCGGCTTCTTCGGCGATAATCCTGGGACCCTCCTCCACCAAAGCTCTGGCGATATCTCTCCTCTTCTTGGGAGGTCTCCCCACCAACCCTTGATAAATCTTATTGTAGTACGCCTTGTATAGGGGTTTTCTAAGTGCGGTGGGATCTTCTTTTACACGATGCGACGGTAAGCGGTGGCGCGCAGACTGGCCGTCGTCTCATTCTCCAATTTCTCGGAGCGTTTTTCGGGGTCGGTGGGCAGTCGTCCGGTCGAAACCGCACGCCGCAGCCTCTCCTCGTAGACGACGCTGCGCGTCACTTATCCTATCTGCTATATCTTTCTTGAGTCTCAAACCTCTTAGGGAAATTCCCCAACTCTTAGCTTGCTCTCTCATTTGCTTTATGTAGGCATTATACGGGAGTATAACCAATAGATTTTTTATCTTCAATAGGGTGTAAGTTTATATTTTATTCGTAATAAATGTATGACAGATTGTTGCAATATAATTAGTATAACTTATGGATAACTTGTCTTTAATAGGGTGTCAGTTTATATTTGTGACAGATTGCTGTAAAATACTGAGTATAACTTATGGATTTCTTATCTTTAATAGGGTGTCAGTTGTTATTTTATTCGTAATAAAAGTATGACAGATTGTTGTATATATATACTGAGTATAACATAGGGATTTTTATCTCTAATAGGGTGTATCTTCTCATGTCATAAATATATGGTCTCGCGGTATTAGTATACATGTATAAGAGTCACAAATGATACCATCATGCGGTGGAAGGTGCCGTGCGTAGCCGATACCTTCCAGAGGTGATGGTATCATTGTGACTCTTATATACTACTCAGTGTCCTGTCCAGAGTATTGATTTTCCATTCCCTGTCGAACAGTTGGTCATTAAATCTGGTAATATGTAACTTATTGGGTTTAAATTTTAATACGTGAAACAAGTGGAGCACGATACTTGCCAGTGATTGGCTTAGAAAGTAGGGTGAATTATAATAATTGTTTCAGGAGTTTAACATGGGGAGTCAATTTCCAAAAATTTTTCAAAAATTTTGCAAATTGACTCCGGAACCTGGCGAGATAGCTTAAAAATGATGTAACTAAGAAAATAAGTTACATTGTGAAAATCGGTCTAGAAATAAAAAAAATATTTAAAAAAAATCGTTTTTTCGCAATAAAATCAATATTTCATGGAATTTCATTTTTTTTGGGGAGGGTGACTTATTTGTTATTGATAAAAAAGTACTTACTTTTAAATATTTTTTAGATTTAATATGTTTAATAGCCAAAAGTTCGTTGGCAGCAAAACGTGGAACAGACAGTAGGTTCGACCATGTCCAGTCATGGGTTAACTCGGGAACTGTTTGAACCCGCGGCCTACGGCCTTGGGGTTCAAACAGTTCCCTCGTACCACGGCAAATGTTTACCTATGGCTGCACATGGTCGAATGTTATTGTTACATTTCCATCGAAAATATCGTGTAATTTGATCATATATATGCAGTACCTTTGGTACTTTGATAATTTCTTTCATTCAAACAGCTGATCTACACATAAATATTCCGGGGCCGCAGTACACGTCGCGCGATGCAGCCGCATCAATTTCAAAATTTCAGTGCGACCATTGTGAACTGGTCTGGTGATGTAATGGTGCGTTCTAGTAATGTAACGAGACACATGCATTACGTAGGTGTTGGCCTGGCCTCGGAATGAGCATTGTCTACAGCCATGGTCAATCAGCACACGCTGTACGTTTGAACACGGCTGTGAGCGGTGTTACACAACGGCAGTCATGTAAGACTATACACATACCCATTTATTGTGGCCTAGTGGATAAGGAATCATCAACCTTACAATTGGGGGTGGGAAGCTGGATGGTTTGAGTCTCCGCTGGTATTGATATATTTATTTATTTAATGGTGTTTAATGGCCTGTCAACAAGTAAGGTAGTGCTCCAGATAAGTTTTGTATCTAAAGAGTATTATACCACCAGATTTCAAATTCAATGAGTATTTTAGTTCTTCTTCCTGTAAATATTAAATAGTGAACAAATGATACAAAATAAAACAAATTTAAAAAGTCACTTATTTGAGCTGCAAAAAGCAAATGAAGTAAATTTCCAATTTTATTACAGTATTTTCACTACTCAATGTGAAAATCAATACCTATTTTCACATTGCTGTGAGTATTTTGTACTCCCACCTTTGATAATCAATGCGTATTTTGCTAAAATAAGTGCGTAAAATACGCCAATACGCCCTTATCTGGAGCTCTGGATAAGGTCATTTCAGGCCAGGTTAATGGGGTCGAATCACGTACTCATCTGTTGAGATGGGGTGAAAATCCCAAAATCAGAACCAATATTTACAGGAAAAATACATATTCAGCCCTGAAAATAGAATAATCTGACCTGGTGCTAGGTCGTTAGCACCTAAAAGTAATATGATTAGTACTAATAGGTACAACAGGTACAACCGGATTCAACTCTCCAGTAACAAGAAAGCCATAAAGAACAAACTCCCACCTACCTGCCAACGGATCTTCCGACGGACGAAAAGCGGAAACAATAGCTCACTTGGCTCAGGTGAGCTAAAAAGTGCAGATCCTGATGAGACGGCTCGTCACGAGCCGGCTCATCTGGATCTACACTGTTTGAAAATGCCACTATATAGACAATACCAGGCTAGTGTCTTTTGAAATCAAGTTTAGCAGTCAAGGCTAGGGAATGCGTAGAGATATCTACTGTTTTTGAGCAACCCTTTATCATATTAAATCACCATCTATTTCGAACCGTTTGTTCTAAAACCATATGAAAATTACAAGTCACAAGGCTCATCTGGATCTACAGTTTGCAAACACTGCTATAGAGGGCTGTATAGTGTTGAAAGGATTAACCCTTTCAACACCACAGGCCTGTATAGTATAGGGGTATTGGCAAATAGTGTAGATCCAGAAGAGCCGGCTCGCAATGAACCATCTCATCAGGATCTACACTGTTTGCCTATAATTTCCATATCTTTGAGAACAAAAACACCCCCTTTTCATAAATGGACTTGTCTGGAAATCATGTTGTGATGGTTGGATTGGTTGCAAAATTAACATATCAAAATCCATTCCAGTAACTTAGGGGTGAAAGGGTTAAATCATCTTCCACACACAAATCCCTATGTCTCACCTGGTGCGGCCGTGTCGTCAATTTCGAACCGTGTGTCTTCCGGGGCTGCTATGGTGACGGTGACCGGGTCCGAGTCCGTGCAGGTGAACGTGTAGACACTCGTGCCAATCGCCGACCCATCAGAGAATGGAGCGGAGGAGGCTGGAAAGGCTGGTGTCAGGATTGGCGGCTGGAAAACAAAAATAGCATGCGTTTGTTTAATTTAATGGTCATTTTAGGCCGGGTTAAGTTTAAACATAGTTCACTGTATATAAGAACAATGGGCTTGGGCTACAAGTTCTCACATTAGTTGCAACCCTTACCCGGGTTAACTGGTTCGAATCACAGGTCACCTGTTGTGATGGGGGAAAACCCAAAATCAGAACTGAATATTTAGAAAAAAATAAATATATTCAGCCCTGAAATTAGACTAACCTGACCTGGTGCAAGGTTCTCACCGCACCAGAGTCATATAGCCCCACTCCCTAAAAGTAATAGGATTAGTACTAACCTTACTACTTTTATAATGGGTATAACCAGAACCAACTCTCAAGTAACAAGGAAGCCAAAAATGTACCGGAGGATCAAAACATGTAGCCTATTTCATCAACATTGCAAGTATACTTTCATTTATTTTTCCCGAAATACATTATGTCATATAGAACTAACGACTGCATATATTTAATGATAAAAAGTATGCAGAATTATTATACTGAATTTATTACATTATCACAGCCAAAATGGCTGTGATAATGTAATAAATTCAGTATAAGAAATAATAAATTTCTCCTTCAATTGGAAATTTCTCCCTCAAAGTATACTTTGCTAGATAAGTATACTTTGCAATGTTGGTGAAATAGGCTACAGGGACATCGGGATTCCGGTAAGGATGAGACCTATCATTAAATTTACATGCTCCTAAACAACCACCCATGGTGAGTGGAGACGAGGGGCTTATGAGTTTTGCGACCAGTGTAGATCCAGATCAGCCTGTGCTTCCGCACAAAGGAAAAGGAGAACATAAGCAATTTATACAAGAATATAATAGCATAAATCATAAGATTTACCACATCTGAAGGTGACTAACACAATATTTTGAAATTAACTGATTTTTTATGGACCTTTCGGCAGCCATACTGGATGACAGTCATTCAATTTCAACTAAAAATGCTCCAGAGTGATCATCTGCTTGATACCATCAATTTTATATATAACACAACCATACATGGTCAATGTGAAATTTGTCCCCTATTTGACCTCCCAGGTACCGCCCATTTTTGACCCTGGGGTCATCATTTTAACAAATATGAAAAAGCATTGACTATCGCCATTTCGTGAGAAGATTTTTTTTGGAAAGAATTTGACCTACTTTTCCATGTCGGCCATCATGGATTATGCGATGACCACCAATTTTACAAATCTGATGTACCCCCACCCATATATCATCTCTGTGTTTGACCAACATTGGCCCAGCGGTTCGGGACAAGAAGACATTTGAAATTGTGGACCGACGACGACGACGGACGAAAGCGGTAACATAGTTCACTTGAGCAGAAAACATGTTCACATAAAATATAATAATAATAAACAAGAGGGCCATGATGGCCCTAATTTGCTCACCTGACTCCATGAACACCAGAGGAGAATGCGACATTGAGTTCATGTGTTTTAAAAAAATTGTGCTATTTTTAGATGGCGGTCATCTTGGATTAAGCGATGACTCTCATTTTACCAAATCTGAAAATGCTTCACCCAAGGATCTTAACTTCCTATGAAGTTTGGCCAGCATCAGCCATGTGGTTCCTGAGAAAAAGAAGTTCAAAATATTGAATAAATGGACCTTTTGGTGGCCATCATGGATGACATAATCATCCGATTCCGACAAATATTGCACCAGAGCGATCGCCTCAACGATACCTTCAATTTGATATATAACATGGAGCATATTTGGTCAAAAATAAAATTTGACCCCACGGGCCACGCCCATTTTTGACCCCGGGGTCACCATTTTCACAACTTAGCATTGTAAATCTTGGATTAGCAATGACTTCCATTTTAACAAATCTGAAAAGGCTTCACCCATGGACCATAACTTTTAAGTTTGGCTACCATGGGCCAAGCGGTTCATGTGAAGAAGAATTTTGAAATCTCTAATAAAAGAACGACCTTTTGACATTTTGGCGGCCATCTTGGATGACATAACAATCCGATTTCGACAAAAAAAAATGTACCAGAGTGGTCGCCTCATTGATACCTTCGATTTGATATATAACATGACCATATTCGGTCAAAAATAAAATTTGACCCCATGGGCCACGCCGGTTTTTGACCCTGGGGTCACCATTTTAACAACTTTGAAAGAGCATTGTACATCGATCATTTCTACCAAGTTTAGTCGAAATCCGGCTAGCGGTTCATGAGAAGAAGATATTTTAAGACTTTATGCTATTTTTCGACGGCGGCCATCTTGGATTAGCGATGACCTCCATTTTAACAAATCTGAAAAGGCTTCACCCATGGACCATAACTTTTAAGCTTGGCTACCATGGGCCAAGCGGTTCATGTGAAAAAGAATTTTGAAATCTCTAATAAAAGAACGACCTTTTGACATTTTGGCGGCCATCTTGGATGACATAACAATCTGATTTCGACAAAAACTGTACCAAAGTGATCGCCTCATTGATACCTTCGATTTGATATATAACAGGACCATATTCGGTCAAAATAAAATTTGACCCCAATTTGACCTCACGGACCACGCCCATTTTTGACCCCGGGGTAACCATTTTAACAAATTTGAAAGAGCATTGTACATCGATCATTCCTACCAAGTTTAGTCGAAATCCGGCTAGCGGTTCATGAGAAGAAGATTTTTTAAGAATTTTTGCTACTTTTTAGACGGCGGCCATCTTGGATTAGCGGTGACCTCCATTTTAACAAATCTGAAAAGGCTTCACCTATGGACCATAACTTTTAAGTTTGGCTACCATGGGCCAAGCGGTTCATGTGAAGAAGAATTTTGAAATCTCTAATAAACGAACCAACTTTTGACCTTTCGGCGGCCATCTTGGATGACATAACCATCCGATTTCGACAAAAAATGTACCAGAGTGATCGCCTCATTGATACCTTCAATTTGATATATGACATGACCATATTTGGTCGAAAATAAAATTTGGCCCAAATTTGACCCCACGGGCCACGCCCATTTTTGACCCCGGGGTCACCATTTTAACATCTTTGAAAGAGCATTGTCCATCGATCATTCCTACCAAGTTTTGTCGAAATCCGGTTGGCGGTTCTTGAGAAGAAGATTTTTTAAGAATTTGTGCTATTTTTAGAAGGCGGCCATCTTGCATTACGTACATGTAATGTCGTCATTTTAACAATTTTGTAATCCCCCTACCTAAGGACCATGACCATGAAGTTTGGTGACTATAGGCCCAATGGTTACCGAGGAGAAGACGTTTGAAAATGTTCACGGACGACGGACGACGACGGACGACGGACGACGGACACATTGCGGTAACAATAGCTCGCTTCGCTCAGGTGAGCTAAAAAACAGAAAAACTCACAGCGTTGGCCACAGTGACGGTAGTTGACCCAGTGACGATGTTACCGCCGTTGCCGTCGTTACAGGACGTAATAAACGTGTAGGACGGGGTGGTACCGGCGTCCAACACAGAGTTGTCCTTCACCCATATCTGGAACTCTGAAATGTTGTGGTGACTTGACTTGATTTTGATTTATTGGTATTTAACGGCCTATCAACAGTTAAGTTTATTTAAGGCCGCGCCAACAAGTTTGCTCCTGTATTTAACCTGCTGCATTGGGGGGAAAATCCCAAAATCAGAATGGAATATTTATATCGAAAAAAATATATATTCAGCCCCGAGATTAGAATAACCTGACCTGGTGCTACGTCCATGGAACACCAAAGTCGCCTGCTGATTATTTTTTATCTTCCATTTCTATCCAAAAAAACATAGTTTGTCAGCACTTTAGAATCATTTCCATTGAAAATGATTCTAAAATGCTGCCAAACCATGTTTGTATCGAGAAAAAAGAGAAACTAGATTTGTCAGTAAGCGGGGGCTTACGGAATACCCACCCGCGTCAGCCCTGACCTAGAATGAATTCCAGCTCGCATACTATCATTTTCAGATAAAAGACTATGTCAGCACAAATGGAGAGTGCGATGGTGGTTCCAGTTGAAAAAAGCAAACTAGACATTCTAAGTCCGTGACCTTGACCCCTGGCATAAATGGGGGTCATAGGTTTGTTGCAGAATGATGTACGAGTGTCAGAGAAGGGCCGGGTAAAATATCACTGCATTCCACAAAGGGAAAGAGAAGTTATAAGGAAATTTACATTTGTTAAGCTTTAGTTTTTTTCTAAGTTTATAAGTCCGTGACCTTGAGCCCTGGCATAAATGGGGGTCATAGGTTTGTTGCAGAATGATGTATGAGTGTCAGAGAAGGGGTGGGTAAAATATGAAAGATGTCCGCAAAGGGAAAGAGAAGTTAAAAGGAAATTTACAATTGTTAAGTTTTTGTTTTTTTCTAAGTTTCTAAGTACGTGACCTTGACCCCTGGCATAAATGGGGGTCGTAGGTTTGTTGCAGAATGCTGTATGAGTGTCAGAGAAGGGGCGGGTAAAATATGAAAGATTTCCGCAAAGGGAAAGAGAAGTTAAAAGGAAATTTACAATTGTTAAGTTTTCGTTTTTTTCTAAATTTCTAAGTCCGTGACCTTGACCCCTGGCATAAATGGGGGTCGTAGGTTTGTTGCAGAATGATGTATGAGTGTCAGAGAAGGGGCGGGTAAAATATGAAAGATTTCCGCAAAGGGAAAGAGAAGTTAAAAGGAAATTTACAATTGTTAAGTTTTGTGACGGACGGAAACACGGAAACACGGACGTTCTTACATTACTATACTTATGTGGCTTATCACATGTTAAATATTAGCCACATAAAACGATTTTTAGCCACATAAAACGATTTTTTAGGTGGCTAATTGTAACCAACCCTATCCTTTACTAAGTCCATAACCCTGTGGGGCTAGCCACATAAGTACCCTAATGTGTGCCCGGACGGACGGACGGACGGACGGACGGAGGACGGAACGGACGGACGTTCTTACAGTACTATACTTATGTGGCTTATCACATGTTAAATATTAGCCACATAAAACGATTTTTAGCCACATAAAAGGATTTTTTAGGTGGCTAATTGTAACCAACCCTATCCTTTACTAAGTCCATAACCCTGTGGGGCTAGCCACATAAGTACCCTAATGTGTGCCCGGACGGACGGAACGGACGGACGGACGGACGGACGGACGGACTTTCTTACATTACTATACTTATGTGGCTTATCACATGTTAAATATTAGCCACATAAAACGATTTTTAGCCACATAAAACGATTTTTTAGGTGGCTAATTGTAACCAACCCTATCCTTTACCAAGTCCATAACACTGTGGGGCTAGCCACATAAGTACCCTAATGTGTGCCCGGACGGACGGACGGACGGACAAGCTGACTCCAGTATACCCCGCCCCCACAACTTCGTTGCGGGGGGCATAAATATACACAACAGCAAACGACATTTTTTGTTTCCAGCATTCTACTGGTTGAAGTCAGCGTAACAGAGGTTTCCTACCAGGGGGCGTTCCTGTCTGTATTTCGAACAAGGCGAGCGCGACTGCATTGGTGGGATCTATCTCGCAGGTGATTCTCGACTGGTCATCGGCGTCCGTGACCGTGAATGTGTTCAATTGCATACCAATCGTCGTCGAGTCTGGGAGGTCCGTGTAAGCAGTGGCGGGAAATGAGGACATCACCAGTGGCTATGTGGCACAGGGAAAAAGCTTGTAAATAATAAATATTAGACTATAATAA
This sequence comes from Conchocele bisecta, assembly GCA_029237695.1. Taxonomy (NCBI): domain Eukaryota; kingdom Metazoa; phylum Mollusca; class Bivalvia; order Lucinida; family Thyasiridae; genus Conchocele; species Conchocele bisecta. The sequence goes on from CM055273.1 coordinate 34,552,597, forward strand.
TAATAAGAACAAGAAATAGCATTGCTAAACGAAGCTTATCCCCCTGCTGGCAGCCTTGATAATAATAATAAACGAGATGGCCGCGGCCCACATGTCGAGCCCGCCGAGGCATTTGATGGTCTCAGAGCATATTTATTTGAAGTTTGATGCCCAATAAGCATACAAAGTTTCAAGCAAATCTGACTTACCTTTACAGAGATAGTAGATGTGAAAACTTTAATGCAAATTTTGACATAAACTTTAACGCAACATTCATTTGACCTTGACATAGGGGCACAGGGGCCGCATGAGTGGGACACAGAATTAATATATGGATGATGACTAATAAGCATATGAAGTTTCAAGTCAATGTGACTAAGGACTGCACAGATATAAGGTATTTAAAAACTTTAACGCAGATTTCGGAACGCAAACTTCTAAGTCATTTGACCTTGACCTTGGGCACAGGGGCCACATGAGTGGGATACAGCATGAATATATGGATCATGACTAATAAGCAAATGAAGTTTCAAGTCAATGTGACTTAGGACTGCAGAGATATAAGGTATTTAAAAACAACGCAGATTTCAGAACACAAACTTCTAAGTCATTTGACCTTGACCTTGGGCACAGGGGCCGCATGAGTGGGATACAGCATGAACATATGGATCATGACTAATAAGCATATGAAGTTTCAAGTCAATGTGACTTAGGACTGCACAGATATAAGGTATTTAAAAACTTTAATGCAGATTTCGGAATGCAAACTTCTAAGTCATTTGACCTTCACCTTGGACACAGGGGCCGCATGAGTGGGATACAGCATGAATATATGGATCATAACTAATAAGCATATGAAGTTTCAAGTCAATGTGACTTAGGACTGCAGAGATATAAGGTATTTAAAAACTTTAACGCAGATTTCGGACGGACGGACACCCTGACGTCATTGTGATCACTATGTCTCGCTTTCCGCAAGTGGGTTCGACAAAACCTAGAAAATTGTTTGTAAAACAAAATGCCACCGCTGTTGACCATTCATGAATACAACAGCAATCACTGAGTGAGTGATTGGATACAGAGAATATTTTTACGTTACGCACTCCTGCACTTGATGGTAGGGTTGTATATCGAATATGAAGAAAATCAGCCAAAAACTGAAGTAGTTCGCTGAACAAGGAAAACAAAAAAAAGTTTTAGTGTCGAAAAAGGGGCATAACTGAGATGGATTGGTGGGACAGCGAAAATATTTTTACCTGATGGTTGGAATGTATACCGAGTATGAAGATAATCGGCCAAAACCTGCAGAAGTAGTTGGCCGGATAAGGAAACAAGAGGGCCATGATGGCCCTAATTCGCTCACCTGACTTCATGAACACCAGAGGAGAATGTGGCATTGAGTTCATGTGTTTTTAAAAAAAATGTGCTATTTTTAGATGGCGGTCATCTTGGATTAAGCGATAACTCTCATTTTACCAAATCTGAAAATGCTTCACCCAAGGATCGGAACTTCCTATGAAGTTTGGCCAGCATCGGCCATGTGGTTCCTGAGAAAAAGAAGTTCAAAATCTCAAATAAATGGACCTTTTGGCGGCCATCATGGATGACATAATCATCTGATTCCGACAAATATTGCGCCATAGGAATCGCCTCATCGATACCTTCAATTTGATATATGACATGAGCATATTCGGTCAAAAATAAAATTTGACCCCACGGGCCACGCCCATTTTTGAGAATTTGTGCTATTTTTAGATGGCGGCCATCTTGGATTAGCGATGACCTCCATTTTAACAAATCTGAAAAGGCTTCACCCATGGACCATAACTGTGAAGTTTGGCTACCATGGGCCAAGCGGTTCATGTGAAGAAGAATTTTTAAATCTCAAATAAAAGAACGACCTTTTGACCTTTGGCGGCCATCTTTGATGACATAACCATCAGATTTCGACAAAAAATTCACCAGAGTGATCGCCTCATTGATACCTTCGATTTGATATATAACATGATCATATTCGGTCACAAATAAAATTTGACCCCAATTTGACCCCACGGGCCACGCACATTTTTGACCCCGGGGTCATCATTTTAACAACTTTGAAAGAGCATTGTACATTGATCATTCCTACCAAGTTTCGTCGAAATCCGGCTAGCGGTTCATGAGAAGAAGATTTTTTAAGAATTTTTGCTATTTTTAGACGGCGGCCATCTTGGATTAGCGATGACCTCCATTTTAACAAATCTTAAAAGGCTTCACCCATGGACCATAACTTTTAAGTTTGGCTACCATGGGCCAAGCGGTTCATGTGAAGAAGAATTTTGAAATCTCTAATAAAAGAACGACCTTTTGACATTTCGGCGGCCATCTTGGATGACATAACCATCAAATGTCGACAATAAATTCACCAGAGTGATCGCCTCATTGATACCTTCGATTTGATATATAACATGACCATATTCAGTCACAAATAAAATTTGACCCCAATTTGACCCCACGGGCCACGCACATTTTTAACCCCGGGGTCACCATTTTAACAACTTTGAAAGAGCATTGTACATTGATCATTCCTACCAAGTTTCGTCGAAATCCGGCTAGCAGTTCATGAGAAGAAGATTTTTTAAGAATCTTTGCTATTTTTAGACGGCGGCCATCTTGGATTAGCGATGACCTCCATTTTAACAAATCTGAAAAGGCTTCACCCATGGACCATAACTTTTAAGTTTGGCTACCATGGGCCAAGCGGTTCATGTGAAGAAGAATTTTGAAATCTCTAATAAAAGAACCTTTTGACCTTTCGGCGGCCATCTTGGATGACATAACCATCAAATGTCGACAATAAATTCACCAGAGTGATCGCCTCATTGATACCTTCGATGTGATATATAACATGACCATATTCGGTCACAAATAAAATTTGACCCCAATTTGACCCCACGGGCCACACACATTTTTAACCCCGGGGTCACCATTTTAACAACTTTGAAAGAGCATTGTACATTGATCATTCCTACCAAGTTTCGTCGAAATCCGGCTAGCGGTTCATGAGAAGAAGATTTTTTAAGAATTTATGCTATTTTTAGACGGCGGCCATCTTGGATTAGCGATGACCTCCATTATAACAAATCTGAAAAGGCTTCACCCATGGACCATAACTTTTAAGTTTGGCTACCATGGGCCAAGCGGTTCATGTGAAGAAGAATTTTGAAATCTCTAATAAAAGAACGACCTTTTGACATTTCGGCGGCCATCTTGGATGACATAACCATCAAATTTCGACAAAAAAGGCACCAGAGTGATCGCCTCTTTGATACCTTCAATTCGATATATGACTTGACCATATTCGGTCAAAAATAAAATTTGACCCCAATTTGACCCGAGCCACGCCCAGTTTTGACCCCAGGGTCACCATTTTAACAACTTTGAAAGAGCATTGTACATCGATCATTCCTACCAAGTTTTGTCGAAATCCGGTTGGCGGTTCTTGAGAAGAAGATTTTTGAAGAATTTGTGCTATTTTTAGACGGCGGCCATCTTGGATTACGCAATGACGTCATTTCAACAATTTTGTAATCCCCCTACCTAAGGACCATGATCATGAAGTTTGGTGACTATAGGCCCAATGGTTACCGAGGAGAAGACGTTTGAAAATGTTCAAGGACGACGACGGACGACGGACACATTGCGGTAACAATAGCTCAGTCACGAGCTTCGCTCAGGTGAGCTAAAGATATATATTCTCAGTCAAAAAAGGGGCATCACTGCGGATACAAGGGTGGGACAGCGAACATTTTTATGTTACACACTCCTGCACTTGATGGTAGCGTTGTATATAGAATATGAAGAAAATCAGCAAAAAACTGTAGAAGTAGTTCGCCGGACAAGGAAAAAAAACAAGAGGGCCATGATGGCCCTAATTTGCTCACCTGACTCCATGAACACCACAGGAGAATGTGACATTGAGTTCATGTGTTTTACCAGCACCGACCATGTGGTTCCGGAGAAAAAGACATTAAAAATCTTGAATAAATGGACCTTTTGGCGGCCATCATGGATGTCATAATCATCGGATTCCAACAAATATTGCACCAGAGCAATCGCCTCATCGATACCTTCAATTTGATATATAACATGAGCATATTCGGTCAAAAATAAAATTTGACCCCAATTTGACCCCACGGGCCACACCTATTTTTGACCCCGGGGTCACCATTTTAACACCTTTCAAAGAGCATTCTACATCAATCATTCCTACCAAGTTTCGTCAAAATCCGGCTGGTGGTTCATGAGAAGAAGATTTTTTAAGAATTTGTGCTATTTTTAGACGGCGGCCATCTTCGATTAGCGACAACCTCCGTTTTAACAAATCTGAAAAGGCTTCACCCATGGACCATAACTGTGAAGTTTGGCCACCATGGGCAAAGCAGTTCGTGTGAAGAAGAATTTTGAAATATCTAATAAAAGAACAACCTTTTGACCTTTCGGCGGCCATCTTGGATGACATGACCATCCAATTTCGACAAAAAATGTACCAGAGCGATCGCCTCTTTGATACCTTCGATTTGGTATAGACATGACCATATTCGGTCAAAAATAAAATTTGACCCAAATTTGACATACCAAGTTTCGTCGAAATCCGGCTAGCGGTTCATGAGAAGAAGATTTTTTAATAATTTATGCTATTTTTAGAAGGCGGCCATCTTGGATTAGCGATGACCTCCAATTTAACAAATCTGAAAAGGCTTCACCCAAGGACAATAACTTTTAAGTTTGGCTACCATGGGCCAAGCGGTTCATGTGAAGAAGAATTTTGAAATCTCTAATAAAAGAACGACCTTTTGACATTTCGGTGGCCATCTTGGATGACATAACCATCAAATTTCAACACAAAAATCACCAGAGTGATCGCCTCATTGATACCTTCGATTTCATATATAACATGACCATATTCGGACAAAAATAAAATTTGACCCGAATTTGACCCCATGGGCCACGCCAATATTTGACCCCAGGGTCACCATTTTAACAACTTTGAAAGAGCATTGTACATCGATCATTCCTACCAAGTTTTGTCGAAATCCGGCTAGTGGTTCATGAGAAGAAGATTTTTTAAGAATTTATGCTATTTTTAGACGGCGGCCATCTTGGATTACGTAATGACGTCATTTTAACTTTTTTGTAATCCCCCTACCTAAGGACCATGACCATGAAGTTTGGTGACTATAGGCCCAATGGTTACCGAGGAGAAGACGTTTGAAAATGTTCACGGACGACGAAGGACACATTGCTGTAACAATAGCTCACATGAGCTTCGCTCAGGTGAGCTAATAAACTACATGTATTTACAAAACTGTCCTTATTTCAATTATTATCAAAGTCGAAAAGTAGAAAAGGTCCAGTATTCACTAATGTGACTATAAATAGCGGCACACATAATTAATGCAGCAGGTGGTTGTGACGTCACTCGAAACAGTGGTCTTTTCAATGGGCGTTTTTCATTGTAACTCCTGGGTAGCCTCTCGAATAACACGGGAGTTAAAACTAAAAACGACCAATGACTTACGACAGACTATTAAATACTCCGAGTGGACGAAACCAAGAATATTTAATAAATCGCCGTATGCCGTATTTGTATTTGAACTCGACAGTCTTCAAGTCCAACTTCCGTTTAACTCCAATTTTCCGTTGCCGACATTTTCGACCTCGTTATCTTCCTGCAGTGCAGTGGACCCTGCACCAGATTACTCGAAAATGTATTGCAAACAGGTGTAATATATGGTAGGTAGAGTATGTGCGTAAGACAAGCGTAAGTATGATCTCTAAATAGATTTAAATAGTAAATTAGAAATAGAAATTCACTCCAATGACTCTCATTTGGGTTGACACATATTAAAAGCTTATTACCAGCAGCTATTTAATTAAAATTGAAAATGATCGCCATCAACAATGTTAACAAATAAATTGCACCACTTTAGGCAATTAACTGCACTTGAAACGAAATCACATTTCACAGACAGGTAGAGCGCGGCTCGCTCGGCCTTTGATCGTAATAAGTCGGATGTGGAGGTGTGAAAATTAGCCAAACACAAATTTCAACATCAATTTCGAGCCATCGTATAGCAAAATAGCGAGAAATGTGTCCGCGGGACTGGACAATTGTTTCAAGCGATCGCATTTTTCGAGGAGTTGCATTTCGAGCCATTGCATATAAAATACATTAAAACATATAGGGAAAATTATAGGGACCACCAAACCATAGCGAGCGAGCACCACATTACGAGCCATCACATTTCGAGCCATCGCGATTTCACTGTAATACCAGATGGTGGTAGCCCGCATGTCGAGCCCGCCGAGGCATTTGATGGTCTCAGAGTGTATTTATTTGAAGTTTGTATTAAGGGTTGTGGAGATATAAAGATTTAAAGTCATTTGACCTTCATCTTGGGCATGTGGGCCACATGGGTGGGCTATATAATGAAAATATGGATGATAATAAAGAATTATTTAAAGTTTGAAGTAAATCAGAGTAAGTGTTGTGGAGATATAAGGTATGTAAAAATGTTAACACAAATTTCAAAGTCATTTGACCTTGACCTTGGTCATGTGCACCACATGGGCAGGCTATAGAATAAAAATATGGATGATGAATAAGAAATATTGGATGTTGGAAGTAAATTGGAGTAACAATTGTGGAGATAGGTATGTAAAAACTTTAACGCATAATTTATAATAACGCAAACTTCGAAGTCATTTGGCCTTGACCTTGGAGCACAGCGGCCACATGAATGAGAGGGACACAGAATGAATATATGGATGATGCCCAATACGCATACAAAGTTTCAAGCAAATCCGACTTACGGTTACAGAGATAGTAGGTATGTGAAAACTTTAAGTCATTTGACCTTGACCTTGGGGCACAGGGTCAGCATTAGTGGGACATAGCATAAATATATGGATGATGACCAATAAGCATACAAAGTTTCATACAAATCTTACGGTTAGAGATAGAAGGTATCTGAAAACATTAAACGCAAATTTTGACAAAAATTTAACACAAACTTCGAAGTCATTTGACCTTGACCTTGGACACACGGGCCGCACGAGTGGGACACAGCATGAATATATGGATGATCACTAATAAGCACATGAAGATTCAAGTCAATGTGACTTATTCTATTCATAACAAGGGGCCATTTCTATTGTTCTAGAACAATGGAAATGGCCCCTTCCTCCATATCGTTGGAATGTGCGTCCGTCCGTCCGTATCTCACGAGGTATTTAAAAACTTTAACGCAGATATCGGACGGACGGACGGACGGACGGACGGACGCACATTCCAACGATATGGAGGAAAGGGCCATTTCCATTGTTCTAGAACAATAGAAATGGCCCCTTGTTATGAATAGAATAAGGGGCCACACAGAATAAATCAAAGGATTTTTTTGTGTTAGGCTCCTCCCAATGGCCCCTTCCTCCCATTTGGTTGCCTGGACGGACTGACACACGGACACAGACACCCGGACGTCATTGTGACCACTATGTCTCGCTTTCCGCAAGCGGGCTCGACAAAAACCATGGGCAGTTGCGTTTACTGTATTATGAACAACAGTTGGCCTGTTTAAAGTTTGCAAGGAGTCCTTCGGACTCCACGCACTTTACACAGACCAACTATTGTTCATAATACAGTTCGGATTCCTCGCAAACTTTAAACAGACCAACTGTTGTTCATAATACAGTAAACACAACAGCCCATGGTTTTATTCCTTAAATGGACTCATACCGTGTCTGTAATTGTGACGACAAAATCTCCGAAGATTGTTGTTGTGGAGTCAGAACATTTGACCTTCAAGGTCACTTGTGACCCAAGGTCATAATCGACTTCAGCTTCAGTGACGTCGCTCACCACGATAATCTCAAACTCTGTCAATAGAGACAAGAAACATCATGCGTCACAATGGTGATTTTGTACCTAAGAACATGTGCGATTTTTCATCAAATATATTTACAGAAACTGTGATATTTTTTTTAATTTTGTACATATTTTCATGAGATATCGCACATGTTCTTAGATAAAAAATCACATGGAGTACGCATGTCTCATTTGTGGCCTGTCTATCTCATTGACACATACACAATTTGTGGCCAGTCATAGTGGCCAGACAAACTCATTATCAAGGTGTATGATCACGTGGTACTAACAACAAGTACTGAAATTTCCAGAATCCATCTGATTCAAAGTACATTTTCGTTTATATTGTCCTAATTACGTAACGGATTTTGATGAAATATGACGCATCAAACGAGTCTTGTTAAGCTGCATTTGGTGGTCTCTGTATGTTCACCCAAACTTTTGTCGTTTTTGCGAAGAATCAATTTCCGTGTCTACTGACACGGAAATCGATTCTTCGCAAAAACGACATAAGTCTGTGCCGAACTCCCTGGACCACCAAATACAGCTCTTGAAGACGCATTTGCTGCGACATATTTCATCAAAATCCGTTGCATATTAAGGAAAATATCAAATAATACTTTCTTTGGAGTGGGTGACGTTGTTGTTGTTGTAACCACGTGATCATGCATCTTGATTATGTCACTTGGAAAATACGACTTATGCCACTTGTGCCAGTCTGCCTCCTTATATGTGGCTGTAACTAGAGAAATGGAGCTTATGGATTTTGTGACCAGTGTAGCTCCTGATCAAACAGCACACTCCTGTAGCCTGATAACGACCTATATTGCCTGTTAAAGCATGACAGGTGTTTCATTGATGAAATGGCGAACAGTGCAGATCCTGATCAGACTGTGCGGATGCACAGGCTGATCCAGATCTACACTGGTCGAAAACCGATAAGCCCCATTTCTCCAGTCACATATGCTACTTGGGGATCTGCTAATAGGGACATAAAACCTCATGTGTGACATTATTGACAGTTGTGCCAAGTCTGTTCCACGTTTTTCTGCCGACAAACTTTTGGCTATTAAACGCATTAAATCTAAAAAATATTTAAAAGTAAGTACTTTTTTATCTAGAACAAAAAAGTCACCCTCCCCAAAAAAAAATATATTTTATGAAATTCCATCAAATATTGATTTTATTGCTAAAATACGATTTTCCTATGGGAATTTAACATGGGGGCTAAAAGTAGATTTTTTTTAAATATTTTTTTTATTTGTGGACTGATTTTCAAAATCTAACTTGTTTTCTTAGTTACATCATTTTCAAGCTATATCGCCAGGTTTCGGAGTCAATTTCCAAAAATTCCGTTTTTTGAACCTTCAGAATTAGAAAACGAAAAAAAATTGGAAATTGACTCTCCCCATGTTAAATTCCCATTTCGGAAAAAAAAAAATTCGCAATAAAATCAATATTTGATGGAATTTCGTCAAACAAAAGAAGTTGCTGACGTCAGTTTCGTATTCGTCACTAAACTGGTACCCTGTCTGATGCGTCCCAGTGAAACAATACTACCGAGAACCAGATTCTATTTATGACACGGCAAACGTGTTTATGTGAATTGGGTCTCTATCTCTGACAAATCCTGGCTTATTGCATTAGCGACCAGACCAGGCGGTGGATTCGCGTAGTTTGCACATGGTTTACAATGTTGGCCAATCTCTAATTAAAAACATTATAATTACGTCAGCGGACAATGCAAATTCGTCATAGCTATAGGCTGCTTTCAGCGTCATTTACGGACGATACAACTGATTTTGAAATATTACATACTGTAGGCGAAAGTTGTGCGTTGCTTTGTGGAAAAAAATTGATAACGCCCAACCGTGTCAACTAACATGTCATCATTCAGCACGAGACTGTAAACTGTGTGACCTTTAGGCTATGTTTTGAAATTGCACTGATTGGTCAACACGCTTTTCGATGTGTGCCGCAGATGTGGCGAACGTGCAGCTTTCATCCTCACATCATGGGGGCAATCAGTAACCCATTTCATGCTCAGGATATGCTTGTGTTTGCGGAAAATCCTAAATATTTTCCTTCTATGCACTCGGTAGTATATGCCGCGACCACCATTTAAACCGTTTCGTCGAGACGGTTCAAATGAGTGGTGACAACATATACTTTCAGTGAGAAATAACACAAATAAAATATTTAATAAATTTCATATTCGTAAATGTGTATTCAGAAAGGAACGGGTTAACAAACACTCTGGATTATACACACGCAGATCTGTCGCCATATTTCGCCGATATTGATTTCGAAAATAGTTTCCGTAAATGGTGTTGAAAAGAGATAATACATACTGCAATCAATAATTAACAATATAATACTTCTTTCGGCAATATGATCGCAAATATAACACGATTTATGACAATAGTCTGTTACACATTTAACACGATTTTGATATACAAATAGGCAAACAAATCGGGAGCCAATGCACAAACGTGTACTAACCGAGCACGTGTTATAGTGAAGCGTGTACTGTGTAATTGAAGATACTAGAAAACGGTGAAATACGGACCGGGGAATCACGGACATAGAGTCGGCAAATTACGGACATAGCAAACTATGATAGGGAAAATACAGACAAAAACGTCCAAGGTACGAATAAAAAAAAACAATGTGGGGGAATAAATAACAACAACAATTTGGCGAGTTTTTTTCATTTTTTTGTTTCATTTTGTTAGGAAAATTGGGTGCGTCTTATAATCTCATGTAGACATTTTCCCCCAGATTTTGGACTGAAAATAGGGGTGCGTCTTATGCACTCTTGCGACCTATAATTGCAAGAATACGGTAGTTTGTTTCGAAATGAAAACATGTCTTGGCATTTCATTAGAATTGTCTCCTTGGAGACAATTCTAATGAAATACCAAGATGTGTTTTCATACCAAGATGTGTTTTCATGGAAAAATAAGAAAAATATGCTATATTGATGGTCTGTTTATTGTTTTCTGCAGCATGATAAAGGTACCACAATTGTTCTCATTGCTTTTAGATACTCACTATACTTCTGATTTCAATTGGGTTTTTGGCAATTTTAATTGGGTATTTACGCAAAATACGCAGCTTATCTGGAGCATGAGCTATGTATATAGTTAAAACTTTTTGGTGGTTTGTAACCTGTAGCCGATTTCATCAAACTTGCAAAGTATACTTATCTAGCAAAGTATACTTTGAGGGAGTAATCATTTATTTTCCCCAAAATACATTATTTCATATAGAACTAATCACTGCATATATTTGACGATTAAAAGTATGCATAATTATTATACTGAATTTATTACATTATCACAGCCAAAATGGCTGTGATAATGTAATAAATTCAGTATAATAAAAATTAATAAACGTATCCTTAAATTGAAAATTTCTCCCTCAATGTATACTTTGCTAGGTAAGTATACTTTGCAATGTTGGTGAAATAGGCTACAGACATTTACCTGGGGGGTTTGTGACAGCTGTAGTCCTCACATCGTACGGCCTCACGGGGGTGTTCAGCACACAGATGGCGTCCGGGTCGCTCACCGTGAATATCCCGAGGCTCGTCTCGGCACTGACGTCGTCTGCGACGTTGCCCGTCCCTGGGATACCGGCCGTAAACGTCGGTAACTAGAGATGGATTTGATTTGATTTATGGCGTGTTTAATGGCTTGCCAAAAGCTATGGTCATTTTAGGCTGGGCCAACAGGGTCAAATCCCATATTTCACCTATTGTGTGTGTGTGTGTGGGGTGGGGGGGGGATATCTCAAAAATCAGAACTGCATATTTACATAAGAAAATATTATTCATCCCTGATATTAGAATAACCCGACTGGGTGCCAGGTCCTCACCACACCAGGGGCCCGTTTCACTAAACTTCTTACGACTAAAATGTTCGTAAGTGCAAATTTAAGATTGTCTGTAAATGTCAATTTGTGGATTTACATTTATTGAGCATAGGCTGCATATGTAAATCCATCAATTGTTTACAAGAAAACATTGTTAATGAGAAATTTACAGATTATCATAATTTTGCACTTTCAAACATTTTAGTCGTACGAAGTTTAGTGAAACGGGCCCCAGTAACTTAGCCCCACTTCCTATTAGCAATACGATTACTGGTAGTACTAATATTACTACACACACTTTTATAGTGGGTATAACCGTATTCCGGTAAGGATGCATCCCATCGTTAAATTTACCATTCACATTCTCCCAACCAACCGCCCACGAACTAGACATGAAACAAGAGTGCCGCAGGTCACAAAATATGCCCGTCGAATATGGGCCAGACAGCGAAGATGCTGAAATGTGAAGCTGTCACCAAGGCAAGAAACATTAATGAGAATTTGAAAGTCTATAGCATTATTTCTTTATCTCGTTGTGCTAAACATGTATACTAATTTAGGCAGAGATAGAAAAGTAGAGTCTAAAGTAGAAATGATAGGGAATTGGATACAATAATGTAGAAAAAATGGCTAAGTTAAAAAGGTGATATTTTTGTTAGAAAATATTTTTTCGGCATAAAAACACCAAGGTGCACATCTTCAATATGTGTAGAAGACGTGTGTATAGTTTCAGAACGATCGACTGAACAGTTTCGGAGGAGTTGTGTACACAAACTCTGTATTGTATATAGAATTGCATAGAAAAATGTAGAAAAAATGGCTAAGTTAAAAAGGCGATATTTTTGTTAAAAAATATTTTTTCGGCATAAAAACACCAAGGCGCACATCTTCAATATGTGTAGAAGACGTGTGTATAGTTTCAGAACGATCGACTGAAAGGTTTCGGAGGAGTTGTGTACACAAACTCTGTACCGTATATAGAATTGTATAGAAAAATGTAGAAAAAATGCCTAAGTTAAAAAGTTGATATTTTTGTTAAAAAATAGTTTTTCCGCATAAAAACACCAAGGTGCACATCTTCAATATGTGTAGAAGACGTGTGTCTAGTTTCAGAACGATTGAATGAAAGGTTTCGGAGGAGTTGTGTACACAAACTCTGTACCGTATATAGAAATGTATAGAAAAATGAAGAAAAAATGGCTAAGTTAAAAAGGCGATATTTTTGTTAAAAAATCTTTTTTCGGCATAAAAACACCAAGGTGCACATCTTCAATATGTGTAGAAGACGTGTGTATAGTTTCACATCGAACGACTGAACGGTTTCGGAGGAGTTGTGTACATGAACTATGCGCTTTTTCTTCAGCCACCCCCCGCCCGCCCGCCCGCCCACCCGCCGTGCGGTAAAACATAAGTACCGTTTTTTAAAAACGGTCGTATAAAAAGGCGACAGGTGAACAGGTTTAAAATGACGGCAATAGCTAACTTCCTATGAGACATGCCATGTGATTTTGTACCTTCAGATATCCGCTTAATTTAATTAAAATTTACAGTATTGTTCTTACATAAAGTCAAAAGTTGACAAAGTACATGCGGATGAAAATTTTGTCAACTTTTGACACCATTTACAGAAAATATTGTAAACTTTGTAAACGTATTTCATGAAATTACTCTCATGTGATTTTGTATCTTCAGACATCTACGTAATTTCATTAAATACATTTAACAAAATTTACAATATTTATCATAAATAAAGTCAAAAGTTGACAAAACTTTCAGAGTACATGCGGAATATAATTCCGCATGTACTCTGAAATTTTGTTAACTTCTGACGCCATTTACGGAAAATATTGTAAACTTTGTAAACGTATTTCATGAAATTACTCTGATGTCAGGTACAAAGTCACATGGCGTTTCTCATATGGAGATGGGACATTGGTTTCAAGTCTCATCGGTACATCAGAATGATGGAAATACAGTGTAACCTCTCTACAGCTGCCATTCATGGGAAACAACAAAAGTGGCTCTTGTCAGAGCTCCAGATAAGGTGCTTATTGGCGTATTTTACACACTTATTTTAACAGAATACGCATTGATTATCAAAAGTGGGAGTACAAAATACTTACTACAATGTCAAAATATGCAAATGATTTTCAAATTGAGTAGTGAAAATACTGTTATAAAGTTGAAAATTTACTTAGTTGAGCTCAAATAAGTTAATTATTATTTATTTTTATTTTTTATTATTTGTTCCCTATTTAATATTAAAGGATGAAAATCAATAAGACATTTGTAAAAGTAAAATACACATTGAATTTGAAATATGGGGGTATAGTACTCTTTAGATACAGAACTTATCTGGAGCTCTGTCTTGTAGAAGGTGGCTGTTGTAGGGAGGTGAAATATAGAGGCAATTGTGCATTTGGGATATAAAATATTGGCTGTTACAGAGAGGCTGTTGTTGTAGAGAGGTGGCTGTTGTAGGGAGGTGAAATACAGAGGCAATTGCGTTTTGGAGATATAAAATATCGGCTGTTACAGAGAGGCTGTTGTTGTAGAGAGGTGGCTGTTGTAGGGAGGTTAAATATAGAGGCAATTGTGCATTTGGGATATAAAATATTGGCTGTTACAGAGAGGCTGTTGTTGTAGAGAGGTGGCCGTTGTAGGGAGGTTAAATATAGAGGCAATTGTGCATTTGGGATATAAAATATTGGCTGTTACAGAGAGGCTGTTGTTGTAGAGAGGTGGCTGTTGTAGGGAGGTTAAATATAGAGGCAATTGTGCATTTGGGATATAACATATCAGCTGTTACAGAGGCTGTTGTTGTACAGACTTGGATGTTCAGGAATGTTCGACTGTACAATTGTACGTACTAAATGCTTATCAAAAGGGAATAAAATACTGTTTAACTCTTTGCATGCTGGGAAACTTGTGGGCTATAAATAGTTAAAAAATAGCAGACAAAAATCATCATATTTTCTTTTATAATCTCCTTGTAAATATCATGAATATGTCTTGGAATTTCATTAGAATTTCAGTCTAATGAAATTCCAAGACATATTTACAGAGGGAAATACAACATATACTCCTAATTTGTTTGGCGGATATTTTCACCGCTAGCATGCAAAGAGTTAAATTAATCTCGGACAATTCGACGATACCACAAGGAAGATAATCTGCGGCTGTGACTGGAAAATGAGGCTTTTGGGATTTGTCACCAGTGTAGCTCCAGATCACTGTATGCCATTCCATCAATGTATCACCTGTCATGCTTCTAACAAGCAATATAGATCATTATTAAGCTACAGGAGTTTGCCATTTGATCAGGAGTTACACTGGTTACAAATCCCATAAGCCCCATTTCTCCAGTCACAGCCACATTTGATGGCCGGGTTCATGCATTACTAATCTGAATTATTGTCTGAAGTATTTTGCTCATTTTTGATAAGCATTCAATAAAGATATGGCTGTCACGCACGTCTACTATAAGGTTCGACCATGTCCAGTCATTTTTGCTGTGGCACTCGGGAACTGTTTGAACCCCAAGTGGGTTCAAACAGTTCCCGACTGCCACGGCAAATGTTTAACCACAGCTGGACATGGTCGAACGTTATTGTTACATTTGCTACAAAAGTTGACTGTAAGTCGCCCAGCCTGATGGCCAGAAAATTCGGGTTCATGCATTACTAACCGCATCAAACAGGTCAACTGTATACTGGCCCTTCACAGGCGTGTTGGTTCCGTCATCACAGCCCACTGTTACTGTATACGATGTCCTCACATCGTAGTCAAACGCCAACAGAGTTGTAATTCCGAACGCTGACATAACAAGACAATTCTTCAGAGAAAAAGTGAATGGGTTTACAATCCGAACAACAGCTAAGGCCATATAGAGACCACCGTTTAAATTGCAGCCTATGCTCAATAAAGGTAAATTCTTAAATTTCCAGACGATCCTAAACTTTTACCTGCAAATATTTTAGTCGTACAAAGTTTAGTGAAAAGATCACCATGGGCCAGTTTCACTAAACTTCGTACAACGATTTTTTAATATTTTTCGTGGATGTGCTACAATTAATGACATGAACCCATAGGTACAAAATGGTAGCAATTGAGAAACACGTTAATATGAGAAGCAAATTCATGGAAATCTTCGTACGAACATTTTTATCGTACAAAGTTTAGTGAAACGGGCCCCTGTAGCCGATTTCATCAAAATTGCGAAGTATACTTTTCTAGCAAAGTATACTTTGAGGGAGTAATCATTTATTTTTCCCGAAATGCATTATTTCATACAGAACTAACGACTGCATATATATTTGATGATTAAAAGTATGCAGAATTAACATATTGAATTTATTACATTATCACAGCCAAAATGACTGTGATAATGTAATAAATTCAGTATAACAAAAATTAATAAATTTACCTTTAAATTTAAAATTTCTCCCTCAAAGTATACTTTGCTAGATAAGTATAATTTGCAATGTTGGTGAAATAGGCTACAGATCTATGTTATCTAGTCGGCAGGCAGTAACTGCAAAACTCCCATACCGTTTGGCAGGGCTCCAGATAAAGAATTAGTAATTGAGTATTGTCACTCCATCATTTCTGAAGCAATTCGGTATTTCAAAATTTTAATTGGGTAAAATATAACCACACTGCTGTTTTACACATCAGTATACAGCAATAATTGAAAAGTTTGCTTCTAAATGAAAAAAATGTCTTGGCATTTCATTAGAATTGTCTCCTTGGAGACAATTCCAATGAAATACCAAGATTTGTTTTCATGGAAAAATGAGAAAAACATGCCATATTTGTGGTCGTTTTATTCTTTTCTGCAGCATGATAAAGGTACCACAATTTTTTAGTGCTTTTTGATACTCACTACTTCTGATTTCAATTGGGATTTTGGAAATTATAATTGGGTATTTAAGCAAATACGCAGCTTATCTGGAGCTCTGTATGCTATGGATGGTACGGGAGTTTACTGCCAGCAACAAATATTTATCAGGTAACGAGCTTTGTATTGGCTGAATACATAGTGACTGATAACATATTGCTGTATAAGGCATTGACCTGATACAAATATCTGGGTTACATAAATTGAAAACTAACGTTTCACTGGTCGAACGGCGTCACCTGACATTACCGGATGACGCAAGTGGAATGATGCAACATAAACAAGTATATAACAATGAAAACCACGTCATAATTGCTCATTCTGTAGCCTAAAATGTTACCTGATAAATATAATAGAACTTTTGATATCAAGTTTATCAGGCTTGGCTAGGAAACGGTAGGCGTACGGACGGACGTACGGACGCCAGTAACACTATATGCCCCCCTCACCATTCGGTGGCGGGGGCATAAAAATGTGGTCTGTTGACGTACTTAGGGCCCCTATAGGTGATTTGAGAAACTCTTACAAAATAAACAGACGGACGGACAGACAGGGTGAGACCTATAGGGCCCTCTCAGCGGGGCCCTAACTAGCCTAGTATTCTACATGTATGTGCCAACCTGGTGGCAGGCTGTCATCAATGCCAAACTGGGAGTTTTCCGGCGCGTCAATAGTCACGGTCACAACATCATCGGAGTCCTGGCATGTGAACGTGTATATTGTCGTACCGGTAACCGTCGTGTCCGACAGGGGAGCGGATGTGGCTGGCAATCCCGTTAGTACAGGATCCTGAGGAGTAAAAGCGAAATACACAATAATTCCAGCACAAAAATATTTACACAATTCCCTAACATTTGATTGGCCCGTAGCAAGTCTCTGTCCAAAATTTATATCCCTGTAAACTCCCACGCCGAACTACTTTCTACAGGTGCGCTGTCAGTGCTGTCAATGTAAACAAATGGCTGCCGTCTGTCAAAATAAACACATTTTCTTGATGAATTTATTTCAAATGCTGGAATTATAAGGAATGAATGGCCTTTTTGTGGAATTTATCGGGGATATAAATTTGGAAAAGTCGCGGGAATACTGGACGAGGCCTTCTGGCCTTCGTCCAGTATTCCCGCGACTTTTCCAAGTTTATACCCCGATAAATTCCACAAAAAGGCCATTCATTCCTATATTGAATTTGAAAGTGAAATGGTTTAACGTCCCAGCAACAGCTAAGGTCATATAAAGACGGGACCATTCTGATGTTCACCATATTTGATGTTACGTTGCAAAACGTCATAAATTGAATACACGCGAGTATTGGTATGCACTTTTTTTGGAATTTTGAAAAACTAGTATGAGAAAAGGATAATAATCATTTTAATCATGTTGAAATAGAACCGTGTTGGATTTATATGGAATAAATGCTATTTTTTTTAGACTTTATAGGGATATAAACATTTAAAAGTCCAACAATAATAAAGTTAGACTTTCAACACCAGTGACCTCTTTCCTAATTTTTGCAAACAGTGTAGATCATGGTGAGCCGGCTCATAACTAGCCGCCTCATCAAAATCTGCACCATTTGTGGACATTTGTTAACATTTACTAAATAACCCCTTTTCTGCATATTGGAACAGTTTCAAACTTAAAGGTACATGCCCACTCAGTAGGCACAAAATGATCTTTTAGGAATTAAATAAGTGTATAATTGTGATACTATTCCACCAGTTCTAAAAATTACTAGTGCCCGCTATACAGATATAATCAATTAGTAATGTTTATTTTACTGATAGTTACTAGCGGTGGTATCAGGCTATTTTCATATGCAAATGAGGCATATTTTTTAATTATTTATACTAATTAAATGCGTCACCTGAAAAAATTATATTTTCGACAGATTATAAAGTATGATCATTGCACATCAAAAAAATAAATACAGAGAATAAATTGTAATGTCTGTTAACATTTTAAGGACACTTGGTTATCGCCCCTGATATCACTGTGGAAATTTACGTCTGATATAAAATGTATAATAATTAGAGAATCTGATAATGATTTAATATGATATTTATTAACCCTTAGACCGCTATCTTATTTCTTTTGTCGTCTGCCGTTTATTTTCTATTTTCCATTTTTATCATCAAAAACATGCTTTGATAGCACTTTGGAATAATTTACTACATGCTTTGACAGCACTTCAGAATCATTTCCATTGGAAATGATTCTGAAGTGCTGTTAAACCATGTTTTAATTGACAAATAAGGCAAGATATAAAAGCAACAGCAGACAACAATTGTTGTGAGTAGCGGTCTAGGGGTCAAACAAGTTTATTGATTTCATAAGAAACGAGGCTATGCCAGTCAACAAGTTTAATAAATAATATCATATTAAATCAACATAAATGTTACATTCTATTTATTACATAATCACACGGTCATAATCTGAAGCTGTACTCATCACCTAGCATGTTTTCTGTGGTGGGCTCATTTGCATGTTTAAGTGGATTATGATTTTTATTACACTGTGAATTTCTGTAGATCTAATCCTTTTTCTCGCGACCAGTACACTATGCGCAACCAGGAATTTTGGAGTTATCAATGTGTGCTTTTCGTTGCAACTCCTGGGTAGCAACTCAAATAACGCGAGTATCACTGTAACAACCAGAGTTTCAACTCGAGTTAAAGAATTTAACCTTTGAACCTTACTCGAGTAACTCAAATGGAACACATACCGTGGTGGTGGGTTACTAGTGCTCCAACTCGAGTTGGACCCGAACAACGACTCCTGTGCGACTCGGGTTGCTCAAGTTTCACCGAGGAGTTACAACGAATAACGACCATTTACAACAGACTCTATTGAATGCTCCAAGTGGCCACAACACAGAATATTTAATAAATCACCGTATGTCGTTCAGTTGTTACAAGATACGAAACAACAACAAATTAAGATAGCAATTATTTAATTAAAGTTGAAAATTATCGAACTCAACAATGGTAGCGAGCGCAGCTCACCTGTTGATCGCAATAAATCGGACGTGGAGGTGTGAAAATTAGCCAATAGCAAACTTCGACAAAACTTTCGAGCCATCGAAGAGCAAAATAGCGCGAAATGTGTCCGCGTGACTTGAAAAATGTTTCGAGGGATCGCACTTTTCGAGGAGTTGCATTTCGAGCCATCGCATTTAAAATACATTAAACATATAGGATAAATTATCGGGACCGCGCCGCTATTTCGAGCGAGCCTGGCATTACGAGTCATCGCATTTTGAGCCATCGCGATTTCACTGTATATACTTACGGAATCGCCCACGTATATGGTGTAGGTGCTGGTAATCGTCGACACATTATCGGTACAGCTGATGTCAACTAGCGCGCTGGTTGCGGTATCGTAGTCTAGATCACCAATCAGTATCAGATCCCAATCTGCAGCAGGGATGTAATACATGGGATATGAAGTCATGAGAAATCCCCAGTGCTATATTGTAGCTTCAGTAGTATTTATCTGTAACAGTAGCATATTTCACCAACATTGCAAAGTATACTTATCTACTGTCTGTTTCACGAAAGCTGCCCAAATTTTACGGCTATATAAACAATTCAAAAACAAGATTTCTTTTGATAATATTAAATAAAAGGAAAAACAAGAAACGAGGCAAAGCCACGAAGACCAGGTTTTTTCCA
Source organism: Conchocele bisecta (assembly GCA_029237695.1). Lineage (NCBI taxonomy): Eukaryota > Metazoa > Mollusca > Bivalvia > Lucinida > Thyasiridae > Conchocele > Conchocele bisecta. The sequence continues at coordinate 34,572,929 of CM055273.1, forward strand.
ACGTATGCCAAAATGCCGACGATATCGCGCTTTCTGCAAGCGGGTGCGACAATGATGATAAACACCCATGTGAAGTATCAAGGTAATGGGTGAAGCAGTTGCAGAGATATAGTACACGAAAAAACTTTAACAAAAAAATTCAAAGTAATTTGACCTTGACATTGGGCAAAGGGGCCGCACGGTTGGGGGTAGAATGAAAATATGGATGATGATAAACACCCATGTGAAGTTTCAAGGTAATGGGCGAAGCAGTTGCAGAGATATAGTATAACGAAAAACATTTAACCAAAAAACTTTAACCAGACGTACGTTAAAAAGTTAACGTTGAAAATGGCTAAGTCAATTACGTAGAAATAATAGGTGAACATAAAAGAAATGGTCACATGTTGGGTAGTTTGAAAATGGCTAAGTCGACTGCGCGGAAAAAATGGGTCAAGTTCAAAAAAAGGTAACATGTTGGATAGTAATATGTGGTGGGCACCCCTTGATTATGAAGCTGTGAGAGTTTGGTAGTCCTAGGTGGTACAGTAACAAAGAAATGGACTCAAACACGAAAACTTAACATTGTAAACGCGGCTTTCGCCAATCCGATAGCCTGGATTTTTTTTCAAAAAACCTGGCTAATTAAGAATGAGCCTTCTTTTTATTTCGTGAAATTTGGTCAAATATTGATTTTATTGCGAAAAAACAATATCTTGAATTTTAGAAATACTGGACCGATTTTTAAAATTTAACTTTTGTTTTCTTAGTTAGATCATATCCAAATTTTTTTGTTTTTTGACTCCTCCCACACTTCCTTACCACTTTTTCCCCCATGTTAAATTCCCATAGACAAATCAATTTTTCGTAATAAAATCAATATTTGACCGAATTTCACGAAATAAAAAGATGGCTCATTCTTAAATTTTCCTTTAATTTAATATTATCGAAAATAATATTGTTTTTGAATTGTCTATATAGCCGTAAAATTTGGGCAGCTTTCGTGAAACAGACTATAGCAAAGTATACTTTGAGGGAGACATTTTCAATTTAAGGATAAATTTATAAATTTTTATTACACTAAATTTATTACATTATCACAGCCATTTTGGCTGTGATAATGTAATAAATTCAGTATAATAATTCTGCATACTTTTAATCATCAAATTATGCAGTCGTAATGGCTGTGATAATGTAATAAATTCAGTATAATAATTCTGCATACTTTTAATCATCAAATTATGCAGTCGTTAGTTCTATATGAAATAATGCATTTTGGGAAAAATAAATGATTATTCCCTCAAAGTATACTTTGCTAGATAAGTATACTTTGCAATTTTGATGAAATCGGCTACTGAGCTCCAGATAAGGGTCGTATTGGCATATTTTATGCACTTATTTTAGCAGAATACGCATTGGTTATCAAAAGTGGGAGTACAAAATACTCACAGCAATGTTATTTGCGTTCCGTTAATGAGCTGGAGAGCAGAGCGCTTAGAGCACAGAGCGCTTAATAATCTTGTATTGATAAGTGCATTTTTGCGACAGTGTATGCAGTTCGAAATAGGCGACATACAGCTGCCTTTATTTTATCTGCATTTTTCCTAAGCTGGTTTGAACTGATGGAATCTGCTTCGATTGAATTTCTGACTCCATTTTTAGAGATTTTGTGTGGCCTGCACTGTTTTCATGCTCTTTGAGATGTGTCGACTCTCAAAGAGCATGAAAACAATTGTGCGAGAACATTTATTTGTTCTTATGCCGGATACAAAGCGAACAAAACATTGCTCCATTTTCAAATTTGAGCCACTTGAACTCGTTATGCCAAGACTTCTGAAACTGATTTTCATGACATGGCGAAGTGCTTTCCACTTGCTTACATTTTTTTGTTTTTTGTTCACATAAAGCTTCATTGCTAGCTTTGTGTTTCTGACCCGTTTTCAACAAAGAAAACGCATTGTGTGTCCCGCCAGATTAGTTTAGAACCGGGTCACCACTCCCATTTTCATTCTCGCTCGGGTTGCCAGCCCGATATACATTTGGGTTGCCAGCCCTAACCGGGTCGCCACTCCGGATTTCTTTCACGTTCGGGGTGCGTACATGTACATTTTATACACAACAAGAGTGCCGAAGGTCACAATATACGCCCGTCGAGGCCAGGCCAGTTAACAAGGGGAGATAACTCACTGACAATTAATAGGGTTCTTGCCATGATAAACATGTATATTGAATTTGGTCACGATCTGTCAAAATAAATAGGCTTCTTTGTCTTGCCGTGATAAACATGTATACCGAATTTGCTTACGATAGGTGAAGTAGAACTTGAGTTATTGCTTGGACAAGGATAGAATGTGAAAATAAAAATGGCCGCCAAGGGGAGATAAGTAATTGGAAATTTTTGAAAACAAATAGGCTTCTTCATCTTGCTGTGATAAACATGTATACTGAATTTTGTTACGATCGGTGAAGTAGCACTGGAGTTATTGCGTGGACAAGGACACAGAGTGCGAAAAATAAAAATGGCCGCCAAGGGGAGATAAGTAATTGGAATTTTTTGAAAATAAATAGGCTTCTCCATCTTGCTGTGATAAACATGTATACCGGATTTAGTTACGATCGGTGAAGTAGAACTGGAGTTATTGCGTGGACAAGGATACAGAGTGCGAAAAATAAAAATGGCCGCCAAGGGGAGATAAGTAATTGGAAATTTTTGAAAATAAATAGGCTTCTTCATCTTGCCGTGATAAACATGTTTACCGAATTTAGTTACGAGCGGTGAAGTAGAACTTGAGTTATTGCATGGACAAGTATACAGAGTGCGAAAAGCGAAAAATAAAAATGGCCGCCAAGGGGAGATAAGTCATCAGAATTTGTTTTAAATAAATAGGGTTCTTCGTCTTGCCGTGATAAACATGTATACCAAATTTGGTTACGAGCGGTGAAGTAGAACTTGAGTTATCACGTGGACAAGGATACAATACAGAGTGCAAAAAATAAGGGGAGAAATGTCATTGGAAATTATGTCATCTAAATCAATAGGCTTCTTCATCTTGCCGTGATAAACATGTATACCAAATTTGGTTAAAATCCGTCAAGTAGCACTCTAGTTATTGCGTGGACAAGCTGTTCCCGCCCGCCTGCCCGCAGCCCGCCCGCCAGTACAAGATGAATACATAATACGTCCCGTTTTTTCAAACGGGCGTATAAAAAAATGACCCCTAATACAGCGTAATGTAACAGTTCCTAACTTAATATGGAATAGTCCGGGCCGATTGTCCGTGTCAGTTACTTGGGGTTAAATATTATGAACACAGATAAACACAGTGCATGGTTTCTTTATTTTATTTTAACATCATCAGAAATGGCGAGTCTAGGAAAGCTCGTATCTTTACGCTGAAGCCAGTCTATTTAAGTCACTAAGCTGCTATCATGGCTATCAACACGTACACCTGTCCCAATTACCACACGTGTGTGAAAAACAGAATACACAACGATTTATTACCCGACACTGTTTTAACATGGATATGCCCCAGATATGTGTCATAAAATGGACATTACTTGGTGTCAAAAACGGTAAATTTACAAGGTTGATAACGAAATAGCAGCCGATTTTTAAGACTAGTTCTCAATCGGTCTGAGACGGGGCTTCTAAAATGTTCAGTTTGTCGGTTCTGGACTGGATTTGGAAATCTCAGACCGATTGAGATTTGTAAACTATCCTTAAATTTTTGGTCCGAACATACTGAAATCCGGCTGCTGTTTCCGTGTCAACCGTGTAAATGTACCGATGTTGACACCAAGTAATGTCAATTTAATGACACATTTACGGGGCATATCCATGTTAAAACATTGTCGGGTATTAAATCGTTGTGTGTTTGGTCACAGTTCGGCGTGTTTCGGCTTTCATCGGTATAACTCGTCTCGCGTTTTCGTCATCTCGCCTTCCGCTTTTGGAAATATATTTTGCTGTAACCCGAATTATAAAACACAGGTAACACAGGGAAACTTACCCTGTGTTACAGACAGAAAATTTGGGTTAATTTTGCTCATGCGTTTTGATCGTGAAGCAGAAATGCACGATTGTCGCATGAGGGGGCTTATGTTGTATTGGTGGAAATACGTTTATGCGTGTCATTTTTGCGGATTTAAATATACGTCTATTTTATGAGCAATGTTTTACTGATGTCACGCCATATTTGCCACAGACTATGCATGTGTGTGGTAGAGAACTCGTTGACTGCGTGTGCTGGTTTCGCTAGGGAGAAGACCTTTTAGTATTACGGATGTCCACTGTCCGTGCCAGCCGAGTTTGTCCGCGTGTCAGTTGTTCACCATATAAGGGACCTTCTGTAGGTGAAGCCAGTATATAGCGCAGACCATACCATGGTCTGCCCTGTTATGTATGCTACGGGTTAGTGTTTCAGCATAGCCTGGTACTGGCCAACACGGATATATCAGATCCCATACTGGTGATGCTTTGTGTCGTGACATTTCCGTAAATGACCACGATATTTGAGTTTAGTATGTGCTACACTCTCATTTGAGTGTATAGCCATAGGACTGATATGGAGGGGTTGGCGGGGCCAAGAAGCGACCTTCGCATTGTCGAGACCAGTCGAGTAGATTTCGGATTATGAGATCTAGGTCTATGGTGTGCAGATTTATGGTAGTGTGGGGTATACCATGTTGGATGGTATTTATTCCACGAGGGCTGTACACTGGTTTGGTTGAATTTAAGGCGTGGGAACATATATTTATGCCAAATATAACCCACGGGTGACATGGCAAAAGCCATGGTTTTGTAGTATTTATGTGAGATGTCGTACGAGGGGTAGGCATATTCATTATTCCGTGCATGGTTTCACTGGTGCGTATATAAGCGATGTCTCGCTATGTGTTGGCGGGACACATATTTTCTGGTTACAGAAGACTAGTACTGTATTCACCAGTGACACGGAGGATTTTGGTATGTACCTACAACATTTTATTTCAGCTGTGATTTGCCGTTGTTCGATTCCCGTTTTAGTCCGTTGTGCATCCTGTCTGTCTGTCTGTGCGTATTCGTCCATTAATTGGAGACTCATTTCATTTTTGTAGCCTCTTGAGATCGCTCCAGCGGGCAACATTGGACGTTTTGGTCCACTCGTTGAGGGCAGACCCCAGTCAGTGCAGAGTGTCGGGTCGTCCGAGTGTCCGTACGTCTGTCTGGCGCACTGTGTGTAGCAGCTCCGGGTACAGGCCTGTATAGAGCAGTGTGTGATAGCTACATCGAGTTCAGCAGACCGTCACAGCCATAGTTTAGTGAAGTGAAACGCCATACACACATATCATATCATTATACTACCACCGAGTTGAATGTCACCTAAGTGAAACTTTTCCCGGCGTCTTAGCCATAGTGATAATCGCCATTTTATTTTTGTATTATATCGGAACTTTACATCTGGTCTACCACTTCCGGTATTACAACCCATTGATTCACCATGGATACTTTACATCCGGTCCACCACATCCGTGTTGCTACAGTCGAGTGATACCATAGGAACTTTACCTCTGGTCCACCATTTCCGGAAATAATACTACCTTGGGAACTTTACTTCAGGTACCAGCTTCCGGAACATTATCGTTATTGACTATCATGTGATGTAACCACATCCGGCTTTGACTTTGACATTCATACTTTGGAAATATATTGCATAGGCAATACATATGTATACTTTGATAGTGTATGGTAATACTCCAATCATGGCATATCATGGCTAAGGGATTGTAGTAAGACTACATATATTGTTTATGGATTAATCCACTTGAAGTTGGATAATAGCCATATTGGTGACTAGACCTCATATTGCGGGTGAGGCAGACCTTGGGACCTTGATACTCAGAGGTTACCACTATCTATTGAGATACGCCAGCACTGGGGTAGCTCAGATGATTGTCATTTGTCCTCCAATGTTCGTTCTGCCATGTTATACTTGTATGTTATTTTACTTTGATTAGCAATCATCAAAGTACTTGTGCATTCATACTATTGTCCACTATGGGACCATTGAGATACCACATACCGAGTTTATTCGTCTATAGCTTTTAAGTTGAGTTAAAGTATAACAGTCGATTGGCTTACAACCTTGTAGTAATTGAATAGTATCATGCACAGTACAGTGATGTTCGCATATCAATGTATCATGTATTCCTGTGTGTTCCCCATGTAATATAGTGTACATTATAAGTGATTAAGTGACTACGTGTACTTAACTACTCTGGCCTATCCTTACACTTCAACTGCATTGTTACCACTTTTCGTTCGTCAGATCAAGCTATATTGGCCATAACGTCATAACAATTGAAGTATACTTGGTTCATATGATAATAGGGGAGACAATTTGTCTCGATCATTCCCGACCTTGGTAATGACCTTGACAACGATATTCCATCTGTGGGCGAGGTTGCGAAAAAGCAAGATTGAATACGATAGAATCGCGTATTTTCGTCTCTCAATCTCGCGATCATACTTCGCATTTTCGCGATCAACCTATGCTCGATATCGCGAGAACACGAGATTGTAAAACGTCCCAAACAGGACACGTAAAAATAGTCTTAGGAGAAGATTCTCATGTGCTGCTGAAACATGCTTTTATTAACAAATGTGGACAAACACCAATAATTCTTGACAAAAAACAACATAGTTTGACAAAAACATGATAATCGTCGTCTTAGGAGAATATTCTTATGTGCTACCGATACATGTTTATTGGAGGAAAAACATATTTCGATATGTGTTATTTGTTACTGCATCGCATCGCCGGTTTTTGCCTTACCTTTTTTTTCGGGGAATCTGCACCTCCGACTTCGATGTCATAAAGTTATGGAATAATTATGTGCGAAAGAAAATTCCAGAGCCAAATCTTACTAAATAAAGTACTATTTTATTCCATGCCTAATAGTGTCCGGAAATGGATAAATATGTGTCGAGTAATTGGTCGTAAATGTGTGTTTCTGTTGACATCGAGTCGGCATGTATCAAAGGTCAGATCGGCACAACTTTGTAACCTTTGATGTCTCGCCCTCCACACGTCACAGTCAGTAATGATTACAACCGCACGTGCATATTATGTACGACTTGATCAGACAAAACTGGGCTTATTGTATATTATGCGACTTGCGAAGACAAAAACGTGTTCACCATCAGTAATAAAAAACCTGAGATTGTAACATGTCCCCAACAGGACACATAACAATCGTCTTAGTAGACAATTCTCATATACTGGCAAAACATGTTTATTTTGACAAAATATTGGGGGGGGGGGGGGGGGTAACACTAATCGTACCGGTCAGGCCGACAATTATGTCCGGACCGATTGGTATTCTGAAATTTTAGAAGCCCTAGCTGGTCTGAGAGTTCAAAATCGGTCCAGAACAGACAAACTGAAAATTTCAGAAGCCCTACTTTAGACACAAAGCTTATCGGAGCTCTGAGCTTTTGTGCAAATCGTGTGTAAGCACAGCCAGACATATGGCTCTGACTGGAGAAATGGGGCTTATGGAATTTATGACCAGTGCAGCTCCTGATCAATTGAATAGCACACTCGTGTAGACTGATATCTATCTATATCGCATCTGCAGCCTAATCAGGATCTGCACTGATCACCATTCCATCAATGAAACCTGTGTCATGCTTCTATAAAGCAATACATATCAGACAAAGCCCCATTTCTCCAGTAACAGCCCTGTTTTGGGCAATAATTATAGGTTAATTGATTTATATATGGATATATTCAGTTCTGCAGCGCATGATATTACGCGACTTCAGGAGCGCAATATTGTTGTGCATCGGCAGGCCAGAACGCAGGATTTTCTATTGGGGGGTGCGTCAGGGGCGAGCCCCACATAGTGGAGTGAGTACGGTAGGGGGGTCCGGCGGCATGCTCCCCCTGATTTTTTTTAAACCTAGATGGCCTGAAATGCACTCTCCTGCATTTTAAGTCATTTAAATTCGGATTTCAACGGTGGTAAATTGTGACATTTTCATGCAAATTACCTGTATATTAATGCATTTCAAGATTTGTTGAGATTACTGTTTGAAAAATAGCGGACCTCGGCGAATTTAGGGGGGTGCGTACGCACCCGTCGCACCCCCCCTGCGTACGGGCCTGATTGGAACGAGTGGTATATATTCACATTCAGATCAAATAACCTTTTTATTATATACGTAACTCTCTCACAATTTATATACGCTAGAAAAACATACATATAAATGAAGTAAACAGCATTAATAATGATTTAGAAGGAACTATATTACGAAATGAAACATAGTTCCGGCACTGACCAATATGAACTCACGAGATGTCAATATGGAAATACATCGACGGCTTCTGTTCCATTGTTTCAATGGGAAACGAAAGTACAGTCGAACCTCTCTAAACCGGACACCCTGGGAGGTCCCCAGGGTGTCCGGTTTAGAGAGGTTCCACTGTAAATTAGACATGAATATGTCAATGCATGCGGGTGTGCTTTGCGAACATGAACAGTCATTATCAACGGAGATAGATGAAAATGGAACCTGTAAAACTAAGGATACAGATACTGCCTGTGTGTCCGGTTTAAAGAGGTACTACTGTACGTATATAATAGAACGACTTACTGGGCGCGGAGGCACTGAGTGTGAACAAGGTGTTGGTCGTCGAGCAGGTGATCGTGTCTGTGTCCGTGACCGAGAACGTGTACATGGTCTCGGGGCCCACCGTGTTGTCGTACACCGTGGTCAGGTGGGTCGTCGCCAGTGGGTCAGGGTCGAACGTCGGCGCCTGTCGCGAAAAGTTAAAGAAATGGGGCTTATAGATTTTGCGACCAGTGTAGATCCAGATCAGACTGCGGATGCACAGGCTGATCTGGATCTACACTGGTCGCCATTCCATCAGTGAAACACCTGCCGTGCCTCCAACAAGCAATATAGATACTTTTTAGGCTACAGGAGTCTGCTATTTGATCAGGAGCTACACTGGTCAGAAAAGCCATATGCCCCATTTCTCCAGTCACCGTGAATTATACCGAGAATAACAGGCTATCTTTTGATATGAAGTTTATCAGGCAAGGCCAGGAAACACGTAGGAATTCCGAGAATCAGTTTATTCACTTTGAAACAGAATTAGGTAGGAATTATAGAGAATAGTAGGTTAGTGCCGTGAATGGGAAAAAATATATGGCAAGGCTTAGGAAACGGGATGGGCGAGGCTCTGCCGAGCGCATCCCGTTTCCATGCCGAGCCAGATATTTTTCCCATTCATGGCACTAACCTACTATTCTATTTATCCCGTCAACACCTACAAATGGCTTTAAAATGCAAAAAAACAACGCCAGCCACCGCACATATTCGTTACGAGCCGGCTCATCTGGATCTACACTTTTTGCGAATACCGCTAAAGAGGTCTGTAGTTTTGAAAGGGGTAATAAATAGAGAATAGTAGGTTAGTGCCGTGTATGGGAAAATATATCTGGGAAAATATATTCCGTTTCCATGCCGCGTCAGATATTTTTTCCCATTCATGGCACTAACCTACTATTCTATTTATTCCGACAATACTACAAATCACTTTAAAATGCAAAAGAATAAGCCCAGCCACATCCTCAAAATCGGAAAATTGAACCGCAAATATTTAGGTGGTATTGACAGGATATCAAAAAAGTTTCACGGCACCGTGTTTCACAGCACATACGCACGTGTTGACGGGATAAATGTTGTTTGTATGGTTACCGTGTTATCAACGGTGATGGTGAACGTGCCAGTGTCGGTATAGCTACACCTGTCTGTAGCCTCAGCCGTCAGCGTGTACGTCCCGGCTGTCACTATTCCTACCGTCTCTATAAACCCTGGAATATAACAAGTTGATGCACAGAAAGGCACCCGCCTCGCAACTGTGCGTTGAAAGGTTTGAGCCCGCTCAGGCCGATATGGCTGGTTGGTGAGCCGCCAGCTAGGTAAATAAATGGTACCAATTGCCTGCCTGGTGCCTTGCATATAGGATACGATTTGGGAAGTAGTGTTTGTTTGTTTGTTTATTAGTGTTTGACGGCCTATCAACAGCTAAGGTCATGTAAGGCCGGGCAAACGGGTTCGATCCCATTTTAACCTGCTGCATTGGGGGGAAAATCCCAAAATCAGAACTGAATATTTACATCTAGAACAAATATATTCAGCCCTGAAATTAGAATAACCTGACCTGGTGCCAGGTCCATACCACACCAAGTCACTTGGCCCCTTCCCCTAAAATAGGATTAAGAATATCGTAATACTCACATAAGGGGTATAACCAGATTCAACTGTCACATACAAAATGCCAAAGAAGTATGTGAGGGCCAAACCAGTAGCCTATTTCATCAACATTGCAAAGTATACTTTAGTAGCAAAGTATACTTTGAGGGAGAAATTTTCAATTTTATAACTTTATTAATTTTTATTATACTGAATTTATTACATTATCACAGCCAATTTGGTACAAGTGTATCATATTAAAGGCAAAACTGGCTGGCTAGTTAAATAAATGGTACCAATTGCTTGCCTGGCATATAGGATAGGAATTGGGAAGTACTGGGGGCCGTTTCACTAAACTTTGTACGACTAAAATGTTTGTAAGTGCAAAAGTATGATAGTCTGTAAATTTCACATTAACAATGTTTTCTTGTGAGCAATTATTAGATTTACATTTATTGAGCATAGGCTGCATATGCAGCCTATGCTCAATAAATGTAAATCCATCAATTGAGATTTCCAGACGATCCTAAATTTGCACCTACGAACATTTTAGTCGTACAAAGTTTAGCGAATCGGCCCCCTTATATTCAGAGATTAGAGTGTCTCATAAGTCAAAATTAGCTGGCCCTTTCAATAGGGGTTACTCTGTAATAAACAACACTTTTATAACAATTTTTACTGTAGTAGGCAGAGCTCCAGATAAGCTGCGTATTTGCGTCAATACCCAATTAAAATTGCCAAAAACCCAATAGAAATCAGAAGTAGCGAGTATCAAAAAGCAATAACAGATTTGTGGTACCTTTATCAAGCTACAGAAAACAATAAACAGACCACAAATATAGCATATTTTTTTCTTATTTTCCATGAAAACACATCTTGGTATTTCATTAGAATTGTCTCCAAGGAGACAATTCAAATGAAATGCCATGACATGTTTTCATTTCGAAGCAAACTATTCAATAATTGCTGTCTGTTGATGTGTAAACAGTAGTGTGATTTTATTTTACCCAATTCAAATATTGAAATACCCAATTGCTTCAGATATGATGGAGTGAAAATACTCAATTACTAATTCCTTATCTGGAGCTCTGAGTAGGGCGGTGGGGTCGGACTAGTTTGCTGGGTATTTAGCACAAGTGGAGTCAATCAAATTGTTATTGTTGGCATAGGCGTGGAGGCTGGGAGATTATTTTGATGAGTATTTAATGGAGTGGAGGGTGGGGGTATTTTGATGAGTATTTAATGTAGTGCATGGTGGGGGTATTTTGATGAGTATTTAATGGAGTGGAGGGTGGGGGTATTTTGATGAGTATTTAATGGAGTGGATGGTGGGGGTATTTTGATGAGTATTTAATGGAGTGGATGGTGGGGGTATTTTGATGAGTATTTAATGGAGTGGATGGTGGGTGTATTTTGATGAGTATTTAATGGAGTGGATGGTGGGGGTATTTTGATGAATATTTAATGGAGTGGAGGGTGGGGGTATTTTGATGAGTATTTAATGGAGTGGAGGGTGGGGGTATTTTGATGAGTATTTAATGGAGTGGAGGGTGGGGGTATTTTGCTGGTTATGTATCAGCAGATTATTTGAGACGCCATGTGATTTTGTACCTAAGAACATGTGAGAATTTTCATGAAACTTATTTACAGAAACTGTGATATTTTCTGTAAATGACGTCGAAAGAAATGCGGATTCCGAATTTGAAAATTTCATCAACTTTTGACGTCATTTACGGAAAATAACATAAATTTTGTAAATATTTTTCATCAGATATCGCACATGTTCTTAGGTACAAAATCATGGCTTTTTTTATCTAAGAACATATGCGCTTTTTCATGAAATATATTTACACAAACTATGATATTTTCCATAAATGACGTCAAAATTTTGTTAGCAAATGCATAATTCTATTCCCCATTTGCTATGAAAATTTTGTCAACTTTTTACATCATTAAAGAAAAATATAGTAAAAATGTTCATGAGATATCGCACATATGTCCTTAGGTACAACATCACATGGCGTGCGTCTAATTTTATTTTGGCCCAAGCTTACAATCTGACCCTGCTGCTCGATGATGCTCGATAAAATTAGACGCGCCATATGATTTTGTACCCAAGAACATGTGCAATATCTCATGAGAAATATTTTTAAAAATTACGATATTTTTTTTGTAAACATGGTAAATGACGTCAAAAGTTGATAAGATTTTCATTGCAAATGCGGAATACGTCATTTACAATTGTTTTTTAAAAATATTTCTCACGAGATATCGCACATGTTCATAGGTATAAATCATATGGCGCGTCTAATTTTATTTTGGCCCAAGCTTACATTCTGACCCTGCTGCTGCCGTCGTGTCCTGGAGGATAGTAAAGCTACTGGCGCCCGTGCCGGTCAGTGTGAATGTGAGGTCTGTTATAGTGGGCGTGTCCGCATCGGTGACGCCAATAGTCGCCACGAATGTCCCGCTCGGGTCTGTGTCAACTATTGTCGCCGTGCCATCGGGAACTGTAGGCGCCACATCTACACATAGAGAATACCAGTAGCCGATTTCACGATTTGGCATTTGTAGATTTGACATCTGTAGCCTATTTCACCAACATTGCAAAGTATACTTATCTAGCAAAGTATACTTATCTAGCAAAGTATACTTATCTAGCAAAGTATACTTTGAGGGAGAAATATTCAATTTTAGGATAAATTTATTAATTTTTATTATACTGAATTTATTACATTATCACAGCCATTTTGGCTGTGATAATGTAATAAATTCAGTATAATAATTCTGCATAGTTTTAATCATCAAATACAGTCAAACCTGTGTTAAAGACCACCTCCGAATAGCTATCACCTGGCTATAAAGGCCACACTTTTGTTGTCCCAAATGTCACAATTACTACATAAATGACCTTGTGAATAAAGACCACCTGTGAACAAAGGCCAGATTGTTCACTTCCCATGGCTGGCCTTTATTCACAGGTGATGCATTTGTTAGTTCTATATGAAATAATGCATTTCGGGAAAAATAAATGATTACTCCCTCAAAGTATACTTTACTGTAGCCGATTTCACCAACATTGAAAATTATACTTACCTTGCTGAGTGTACTGTAGGGGGAGAAAGTTTCAATTTATGCATAAATTAATTTTTTTTTTTTTTAATGAAACGAAATATTTTCTACCCAAAACAAAACACTAGATGGCTCTGGCATGCATGTCGCGCCCACCGAGACTTTGATAGTATAAATGAAAAACAAAATCTTGAACCGAACGCACGTACGTACGCCAATGTGCCAACTATATCGCACTGTCCGCAAGCGGCCGCGACAAAAATGGCTGTGATAATGTAATAAATACAGTATAATTCCAGCACAAAAATATTTACACAATTCCCTAACATTTGATTGGCCCGTAGTAAGTCTCTGTCCAAAATTTATATCCCAGTAAACTCCCACGCCGAACTACTTTCTACAGGTGCGCTGTCAGTGCTGTCAATGTAAACAAATGGCTGCCATCTGTTAAAATAAACACATTTTCTTGATGAATTTATTTCAAATGCTGGAATTATAAGGAATGAATGGCCTTTTTGTTGAATTTATCGGGGATATAAACTTGGAAAAGTCGCGGGAATACTGGACGAGGCCTTCCGGCCTTCATCCAGTATTCCCGCAACTTTTCCAAGTTCATACCCAGATAAATTCCACAAAAAGGCCATTCATTTCTATAGTTTGTACCTAGTCCATGCAGGATTCGGCAATTTGAATTCTGTTTGTTTGAAAACGTGTAGGAAACCCATAATGATATTTAGGCGTACCCAAGATTATAATTCCATTTTAGTACACACTGTTTTAATTTTAATTGGGTATTTAGTTTTGACAACGAGGTCTTCGTGTAATGGACCACAGACGATTGGACTCCCCCGTCTCCACATCCACCCCTCCCCCACCCCCAGGCTATCTATGACATGTACAATGTAATATACGTAGAACACCGTAATAACCCTAAATATTTTGAAACCATTTGTTTTGGGAAACCCCTAATATAGGGGTTTTCCAAAGCAAATTGTACTGATGTATGACAATAACAATGTTCATTGTATTTGGATACAATTTGTTTTGGTATCCAAATACCAGTACATTGTTATTGTGATACATCAGTACAGCCATACTGACCCTGAATATTGGGACATTCTTTGTTGTGGGACACCGTATATATAGAGAATAGTAGGTTAGTGTCGTGAATGGGACAAAATATCTGGCAAGGATTAGGAAACGGGATGGGCGAGGCCCTGCCGAGCACATCCCGTTTCCGAGCCACGCCAGATATTTTTCCCATTCACGGCACTAACCTACTATTCTATTTATCCCGTTAACACCTACAAATGGCTTTAAAATGCAAACTAGATGGCCGCGGCCTGCATGTCGCGCCTTGTGGCGAGGCATGGACATTAAAAATATATAGCATAACGAAAAACTTTAACCAAAAAACTTAACCAAAAACTTTAATCGGACACACGTACGTACGTACGTACGCCAAAGTGCCGACTATATCGCACTTTCCGCAAGCGGGCGTGAAAAAAACTTTAACCAAAAACTTCAAAGTAATTTGACCTTGACATTGGGCACAGGTGCCGCACGGGAGGGGGGTAGAATGAAAATATAGATGATGATAAACACCCATGTGAAGTTTCAAGGTAATGGGCAAAGCAGTTGCAGAGATGTAGTATAACAAAAAACTTTAACCAAAAAACTTAACCAAAAATTTTAACCAAAAAACTTAGCCAAAAAACATAAGCAAAAACTTTAACCAAAAAACTTAACCAAAAACTTCAAAGTAATTTGACCTTGACATTGGGCACAGGGGCCGCACGGGAGGGAGGTAGAATGAAAATATAGATGATGATAAACACCCATGTGAAGTTTCAAGGTAATGGGCAAAGCAGTTGCAGAGATGTAGTATAACAAAAAACTTTAACCAAAAAACTTAACCAAAAACTTAGCCAAAAAACATAAGCAAAAACTTTAACCAAAAAACTTAACCAAAAACTTCAAAGTAATTTGACCTTGACATTGGGCACAGGGGCCGCACGGGAGGGAGGTAGAATGAAAATATAGATGATGATAAACACCCATGTGAAGTTTCAAGGTAATGGTCAAAGCAGTTGCAGAGATATAGTATAACGAAAAACTTAACCAAAAAACTTAACCAAAAACTTTAACCAAAAAACTTAACCAAAAACTTCAAAGTAATTTGACCTTGACATTGAGCACAGGGGCCGCACAGGAGGGGGTAGAATGAAAATATAGATGATGATAAACACCCATATGAAGTTTCAAGGTAATGGGCAAAGCAGTTGCAGAGATGTTACGTAGTATAACGAAAAACTTTAACCAAAAAAACTTAACCAAAAAACTTTAACCAAAAAACTTAAACAAAAACTTCAAAGTAATTTGACCTTGACATTGGGGACAGGGGCCGCACGGGAGGTGGGTAGAATGAAAACATAGATGATGATAAACACCCATGTGAAGTTTCAAGGTAATGGGAAAAGCAGTTGCAGAGATATAGTATAACGAAAAACTTTAACGAAAAACTTTAACGAAAAAACTTAACCAAAAACTTTAATCAAAGAACTTAACCAAAAACTTTAACCAAAAAACTTAACCAAACAACTTAACCAAAAACTTTAACCGGACACACGTACGTACAACGTACTTACGTACGCCAAAGTGCCGACTATATCGCGCTTTCCGCAAGCGGGCGCGACAAAAAGTAACCCCAGTCATCGCATATATATTCATACGCGGTGATTAGGTCGTATTGACAGGATATCAAAAATGTTTCACGGCACCGTGTTTCACGGCACATACGCACTGTGTTGACGGGATAAATATATATATATGTGTTTCCCAGAACAAATTGAGTCCAATTAGGAAGGCTTATTACGATATATAGTAGCGTCTGCATTTTTTATGTTTGCCATATCACCTTATCACATAAACGAGTGCATACTGTAATAAACCTAAATATTCGGACACAGTTTATTCTGGGAAACGCCTATAAATATAAGGTTTCGCACAATGAAGAAGTCTATGGTTAGTAGTATTATTGTACTGATGTATCACAATAACAATGTATAGGGGTTTTCCAAAACAAATTGTACCCAAATACCGGTACGTCGTTATTGTGATACACTAGTACAGCCATACTGACCCTGAATATTGGGACATTCTTTGTTGTGGGTAACCATATACTTATATGGGTTTTTCTATAAAATATTGTGTCAGAATATTTAGGGTTATTATACCCATTTTTTTAGGAAAAAAAAATGGGTATATTGTTTTCGTCACGGGTGTCCGTCCGTCCGTCCGTCCGCACGTCCGTCCGTGCGTCCATACGTCCGTCACGTTTCTTGTAACTCGAAAAACTTTTTCACCTTCATACCTACGCGCCTCATATTTGGTATGTAGCTTCGTTATCATGTGCAGATGCGCAAAGTGAATTTCGATTTTTGATCCGACCCTCCATCATGGATTATCTCCCCCTTTCGGACTCACAATTTCCCATTTTTTCCTTGCAACTCGAAAAACTTTTTCACCTTCATACCTACGTGCCTGATATTTGGTATGTAGCTTCGTTATCATGTGCAGATGCACAAAGTGAATTCGGATTTTTGATCCGACCCTCCATCATGGATTATCTCCCCCTTTCGGACTCACAATTTCCCATTTTTTCCTTGTAACTCGAAAAACTTTTTCACCTTCATACCTACACGCCTGATATTTGGTATGTAGCTTCGTTATCATGTGCAGATGCGCAAAGTGAATTCGGATTTTTGATCCGACCCTCCATCATGGGTTATCTCCCCCTTTCGGACTCACAATTTCCCAAATATTCCCATTTTTTCCTTGTACAAACTCGAAAAAACTTTTTCACCCTTCAACCCTAACCTACGGCCTGATATTTTGGTAGTAGCAGCTTCGTTTTTATCATGTGCAGATTGCACAAAGTGAATTCTGGATTTTGGGATCCGACCCTCCCATAGTGGATTAATCTCCCCCTTTCGGACTCACAAATTTCCCTTTCCCATTTTTTTTCCCTTGTAACTCGAAAAACTTTTTCACCTTCCATACCTACGCGCTCCTGATATTTGGTATGTTAGCTTCGTTTATGATGAGTCAGAATGCTGCTAAAGTGAATTCGGATTTTTGATTCCGACCCTCCCATCATGGATTATCTCCCCCTTTCGGAGCTCAGAATTTCCCTATTTTTCCTTGTAACTCGAAAAACTTTTTCGTCTTCATACCTACGCGCCTGATATTTGGTATGTAGCTTCGTTATGAGTGCGGATGCGCATAGTGAATTCGGATTTTTGATCCGACCCTCCATCATGGTTATTATCTCCCCCTTTCGGACTCAGAATTTCCCTATTTTTCATTGTAAGTCGAAAAACTTTCTCACCTTAATACCTACATTTCTGATATTTGATATGTAGCTTCGCTATGATGTGCAAAGTGAATTCCGATTTTTTGATCGGACCTTCCATCATGGATTATCTCCCCCTTTCGGACTTAGAATTTCACTATTTTTCCTCGTAGGTCGAAAAACTTTTTCACCTTAATACCTACGCGTCTGATATTTGGTTCGTAGCTTCGTTTTGATGTGCTGATGCGCAAAGTGAATTCGGATTTTTTATCCGACCCTCCATCATGGAGTACCTCCCCCTTTCGGACTTAGCATTTGGGGAAAGTGGGTATATTGCGATGGCGCGCCATCGACTTTTTCTAGTTACAGTTAGTAGGACCAGTAGCCGATTTCATCAAAATTTCAAAGTATACTTTTCTAGCAAAGTATACTTTGAGGGAGAAATTTTCAATTTTAGGATAAATTTATTAATTTTTATTATACTTATTATACCAAATTGGCTGTGATAATGTAATAAATTCAGTATAATAAAAATTAATAAATTTATCCTAAAATTGAAAATTTCTCCCTTAAAGTATACTTTGCTAGAAAAGTATACTTTGCAATGTTGGTGAAATCGGCTACAGCTCACCAACAGGCCACATCAGCCCGAGCGAAGGCTCGAACCTTCGACCTTCCAGTTGCGAGGCAGATGCCGTATCCACTAGGCCACACCAACTGTAGCCTATTTCACCAACATTGCAAAGTACACTTTCCTAGCAAAGTATACTTTGAGGGAGAAATTTTCAATTTTAGGATAAATTTATTAATTTTTATTATACTGAATTTATTACATTATCACAGCCAATTTGGCTGTGATAATGTAATAAATTCAGTATAATAATTCTGCATATGTTTAATCATCAAATATATGCAGTTGTTAGTTCAATATGAAATAATGCATTTAGGGAAAATAAATGATTACTCCCTCAAAGTATACTTTGCTAGAAAAGTATACTTTGCAATGTTGGTGAAATCGGCTACAGATGAATCTATCTCTAATAGGGACGGAGAGTTCAATCGCCTGTGCATGGACTATGACAATACTAGGAATCTGCGACACAACTGGACGAGTACCAAAAAACTGAACTACTATGTGGGTTTCCTCTGGGTACTCCGGTTTCCTCCCACACTAAGGACCGCCCTTACGCCTTCATCTGAGCCAATGAAAGCATTTGTATAAGTGCTTTCGTGTTTGGTTGTAATCCTTGTAAAATAAATAAAATTTAAACTTTTTTTTTTAATCCGACTCGGATTGAATTATGTGTGGCCTTACTTTCAGTCACAACGGCTCCAAACGCGTATGTGTTTGCCACGTTCGGTGTCTCCGCCCATGATGCCTGCCCACCGACACTAATTGTGATCAGTTTGTTCTGCGTCGATGATCCGGCAACAATGTGTGGCACTACCTCTGCACCTGTCGTCACCCTGAATCGGTTTCAACAAAATGACTGGAGAAATAGAGGATATTCATATTTTTGTAACGAATAGGACATATATGTTCATCGAGTGGAGTGAAATGTCAATATTTCACAACAGCACGAGTAAAATATGGACATTTCACACCACTCGATGAACATATATGTCATATTCGTTGCAAAAATATGAATATTCTATTTATTATATACCGCTCCATGGAAATTAGCAGTTTTTTAGACTGTATACGGTAATGAATGTGTATCTGCAACCTATTTGAGCTGTTTTCTTTCTAAATACAAAATATGAATATAGATAGCAGAAGTAGTCGTATTTTCACAGAAAGTTGTTTATTTCATCGATGAGAACATATGACTTTTATTTACATTGTATAACAATGTATTTCATGGGTAGGTATATAATAAATGGGTTTATTGGTTTTGCGACCAGTGTAGATCCAGATCAGTCTGTGCATCCGCACAGTCTGATCAGGATCTGCACTGTTCGCCATTCGATCATTCAATGAAACACCAGCCATGCTTCGAACAAGCAATATAGATCGTTATCAGGCTACAGGACTGTGCTGCACTGGTCACAAATCCAACAAGCCACATTTCTCCAGTAATAGCCACATATATGAAATGAGATTCACACCATATTAATTTGCACAACATCAACGAAACACCCGTAATTATTCGAACAAGCAATATAGATTGTTATCAAGATACAGGAGTGTGCAATTTGATCAAGAGCACAACTCTCATAGGCCCCATTTCTCCAGTCACAGGCACAAACTTTCACTAGTAAAATTTAAGGAAATTCAAGGGTTTATATTCAAGGTTGTTTAAAGGATTAATATTGTTTTTCAAGGCAATTGATCATTTTCAAGGGTTTTTCAAGTCAGATGTCATATTCAAGGGTTTTTCAAGACCTGTGCGAACCCTGGGCACATATTTTGGGGGTAAATGGCAAAAAATCAATGGTGATGGCACACCTGTACCGACTCACAGGTGGAAGACTCGGACCTGGGACACACACAAATTCCCATTTGGTATTTTCTTTTGTGTCGCAGATCCGAGTCTCCCACCTGTGAACCGACTTACCAACCAATGATGTCATTGGTTTCCACGGCATGTGCCGTGGCCGGTGTTTCAATGTACTCTTGCGCCGGTACCACTGGAATTAACAAATATGTTATGTTATTGTTAACATATTGGATTTTTAAGGAATAAAATGC
Source organism: Conchocele bisecta (assembly GCA_029237695.1). NCBI lineage: Eukaryota > Metazoa > Mollusca > Bivalvia > Lucinida > Thyasiridae > Conchocele > Conchocele bisecta. Next base: position 34,593,272 of record CM055273.1, read on the forward strand.
GAGGAAGCGCTAGTGACGGCAGCATTTAGTTTCTGAAAAATCAAATATGCGAACAATAACAGACTTATAGTTCAGTCAAGTGTACAATGCAATGTCTCATCAGAGTATTTATTTTCCATTTCCTGTCGAACAGTTAATCATTAAATCTGGCAATATGTAACTTATTTGGGTTAAACGTTGCAATATGTGAAATAAGTGAAGCACAATGCTGCCCAGCGATTGGCTTAGAAAGTAAGGCGAACTATAAATAGAGGATGATGAATCTTACACGAGTGACGATTTGATATGTTGTTTAATAAACAACTTTACTGATTACATAAAGAACTATATTACATGAAAACCGTGTTATATCGTGTTGCAACACATTTCATAAATGCGATATGACACACGTGTAATAACACCTGAAGCTAATATAATTGGCTGGCCGCAATAGCGTAGTTACATATTAGTATTATGCGACAACGTTATATCAAACAAACAAAATGAAGACGTTCTAAATGACGTGACAAAGCAATGATGTTTTCAGTTTGACGTTATCATGTTTTAAATGTCATTAGAAGCATCAGTAAAATCACTGCAATTGTTAGAATGTGCTTAGAGAGCCGCCGTACACTCGTGTATTTTTTCATGCATTTCAAACATGTACGATGGATCAACCTCTATATAACCGCACTCCAGATAAGTTTTGTATCTAAAGACTATTATACCCCCAGATTTCAAATTCAATGCGTATTTTACTTTTACAAATGTATTATGGATTTTCTTCCTTATTAAATAGGGAACAAATGATAAAAAAAAATTAAAAAAATTAAAAATTAACTTATTTGAGCTGCAAAAAGCAAACACTTATCTGGAGCGCTGATATAACATATATACCAGTATACGCATCTTCAGCGACAAGTTGGTAGTTAGTTCCAGTTGTCGGCCGCCACAGTTGGGCGGTCACCGTGCCGGCTGTCGACGCATAGAACCGCCAGTCTGTCAGGTAGCCACAACAACCAGACACGGCAGTGTCCAGCACGAAGGTCTGGTCTAAAACATATATATAGATATAGCCTATTTCACCAATCATACTTTTTATTAAACTGAATTTATTACATTATCACAGCCATTTTGTCCATGATAATGTAATAAATTCAGTAAAACAATTCTGCATACCGTCAGCCATTTTGGCTGTGATAATGTAATAAATTCAGTAAAACAATTCTGCGTACCGTACTTTTAATCATCAAATATATGCAGTTGTTTGTTCAATATGAAATAATGCATTTCAGGAAAAATAAATGATTGCTCCCTCAAACGTACACTTTGCTAGATAATTATGCTTTGCAATTTTGGTGAAATAGGCTACTGAGCTCCAAATAAGCTTCGTGTCTAAAGAGTATATTGTACCCCCTAGCTGATGTCAAATTAAATGCGTATTTTATTTTTACAAATAGATTGATTTCTTCATTATTGATTTTCTTCATTATAAAATAGGAAACAAATGATAAAAACAAATGTAAACGTTCACTTATTTGAATGTATTATTACTTATTCACTTAAATTGTATTTATACTTTAATACAGTTGAAATTTTATCAATAAGACCACAATGATACAGTAGCGTAACCATTTGTCGGGATTACCCCCGCGCCGGGAATTTTCGTAAACCGAATTTGTCTCTAATCACGGAAACTTTCACGGTCAGTTTCCCGGACATTTTTTGCAGAAGACACCTATATATATATTTATCCCGTCAACTATGTCGCTACTAGACGTGAAAAGCAGGTACGTGTATTTTTTCTCGTTCACGTCTAGTAGATACGTCATTATGTATGACGTTACGTCATTATGTGAATGACGTAACACGATAATCTTGTCGCTTCAGAAGACAAACTTATGAGGCCACAAATGCATTTTTAGAGACATTTGAACAACTTTGATGTGGTTAACGGGATAAATAGAATATTAATTATTATAGTGTCATGAACGTGAATAAATATCTGACTCGGCTCGAAATCAGGATGTGCTCGGCAAGCCTCGCCCATCCTGATTTCTCAGCCTCGACAGATATTTATTCACGTTCATGACACTATACTAATATTCTCTATCTGTCAAATGGAGAAAAATATTCCACATCTCACTTGGTCATGTAAGGTTTTAATCAAAATTGTTAGAATACCTTCAAAATGTTGTATTTCAGCTATTCCCACTTTTGTCCACTCATAAACATCATTATTGCAAAAGATTTACAAAGCATGGTTCTGTCAGTCTGCGTCACTGGATTCTTCAGCCATTTTGAGAAGTCAAGGTCATGTAAACACGTACAGACTGGTAGTTGTCAAATTACCAGAATAGAGCTTCTCATTATACTGGGGGGTCTTATATGAAAAACAATAAAACAATTAACTAACACAGAATTATATTTGATTACACAGATGTAGATATAAACTCTGTGTTTTTAATAGAATTTATTGTTTTGTTGATTATAAAAATGCTCAGAATAATAGTCTACAGTTTGTAGATTGTTATTATCTTGTTGTTGGTATAAATCCTGCCTGTATAGTGTGCACCATAATGAATATTGTAAACTAGCATGTACCACAAATGAAAATTAAACGTGATATGAAACCATCTTGCATTATGATTATTAGCCTTGTGATAAGATTATATATTGTCATTTACGACTGGCAAAGGAAATGGTGGAAAATTGTTTACTGTACACTCCTCTGATAATTCAGATAACCATTTTTTACTCTGATCCGATGGTGCGCCACACTACAGGATGAGAATAACCAAACAACAACAAGAAACGAGGCAAAGCCACGAAGGCCAGGTTTTTTCCAAGTATAGACACTTGGATAACATAATTATACACACTTTTTGTAGACTAGATGGCCGTGGCCTGCATGTCGCGCCTTGGGGCGATCGAGGCATGGACACAAAAAAAATAGATATAGTAGAAGGAAAAACTTTAACCAAAAAACTTTAACCGGACACACGGACGGATGGACGGACGGACGGACGGACGCCAAAATGCCGACGATATCATGCTTTCCGCAAGCGGGCGCGAAAATGATGATAAACACCCATGTGAAGTATCAAGGTAATGGGTGAAGCAGTTGCAGAGATAATATAGTACACGAAAAAACTTTAACAAAAAATTCAAAGTAATTTGACATTGACATTGAGCACAGGGGCCGCACGGTTGGGGGGTAGAATGAAAATATGGATGATGATAAACACCCATGTGAAGTTTCAAGGTAATGGGCGAAGCAGTTGCAGAGATATAGTATAACGAAAATCTTTTAACCAGAAAAATTTAACCAGACGTACGGTAAACAGTTAACGTTGAAAATGGCTAATTAAGTCAATTACGTAGAAATAATAGGTGAAGGTAAAAAAATGGTCACATGTTGGATATATATATATATTTGTATGTGGTGGGCACCCCTTGGTTATGAAGCTGTGAAAGTTTGGTGGTCCTAGGTGGTACAGTACGTACGTACCAAAGAAATGGACTTAAACACGAAAACTTAACATTGTAAACGCGAAAACTTAACATTGAAAATGGCTAAGTCGACTGCGCGGAAAAAATGGGTCAAGTTAAAAAAAACTTGTTGGATAGTGATATGTGGTGGGCATGCTGCACCCTTGATTATGAAGCTGTGAAAGTTTGGTGGTCCTAGGTGGTACAGTAACAAAGAAATGGACTCAAACACGAAAACTTAACATTGATTGTGGACGCCGCCCGCCCGCCCGGCTTTCGCCAATCCAATAGCCTGGATTTGTTTTTAAAAAACCTGGCTAAAAATCCAGAGTCTAAGGTCACAGTCTATTTTCTACAAGCTCCTGGATGATACGTTAACAAAATGGACGACATGCAAACAAGCAGGACTTTTAGACATTGGGCACAGGGGCCGCACGGTTGGGGGGTGGAATGAAAATATGGATGATGATAAACACCCATGTGAAGTTTCAAGGTAATGGGCGAAGCTGTTGCAGAGATATAGTATAACGAAAAACTTTTAACCAAAAAACTTTAACCAGACGTACGGTAAACAGTTAATGTTGAAAATGGCTAAGTCAATTACGTAGAAATAATAGGTGAAGGTAAAAAAATGGTCACATGTTGGATAGTTGTATGTGGTGGGCACCCCTTGGTTATGAAGCCGTGAAAGTTTGGTGGTCCTAGGTGGTACAGTACGTACGTACCAAAGAAATGGACTTAAACACGAAAACTTAACATTGTAAACGCGAAAACTTAACATTGAAAATAGCTAAGTCGACTGCGCGGAAAAAATGGGTCAAGTTAAAAAAAAGGTAACATGTTGGATAGTGATATGTGGTGGGCATGCTGCACCCTTGATTATGAAGCTGTGAAAGTTTGGTAGTCCTATAGGTGGTACAGTAACAAAGAAATGGACTCAAACACGAAAACTTAACATTCATGTGGACGCCGCCCGCCCGCCCGGCTTTCGCCAATCTAATAGCCTGGATTTTTTTTTAAAAAACCTGGCTAAAAATCCAGAGTCTAAGGTCACAGTCTATTTTCTACAAGCTCCTGGATGATACGTTAACAAAATGGACGACATGCAAACAAGCAGGACTTTTAGATAAATCTGGTTTCACAGGACTTTTACGATAAGTTTATTGTTTTAAAAAGTTTTCAATAATTGTTTTTGTATGCTTATAGCTCTAGTAACTGGCCAACGAAGGCTTATTATCCAGAACCTAGGTATATCCACTGTATGCGGCAGCACGATTTACCCAAATCTACCCAAATCTTACCCCAATCTACCAAAATCTTCATTAAAAATAACATTTATGATTATATTATATACTTTTTCTACAATATATCATTAGTATATCATATAATAAGCACATTTTGACCGAAAAAAGGAAGAATAAAGCACATATTTCTGCGGGAAAGCGATTAATATAGCATTATTATAAAGGGAGACTACCGTGATCGTGACTCATTAATTATGTCTCAGGTTGTCTAACTTTATGTTATCATCGATCATGATTGCGCATTGTACATGTATATGTGGTTGTGACTGAAGAAATGGGGTTTATGGGTGTTGTGAACAGTGTAGATCCAGATCAGCCTGTACGTGCATCCGCACAGTCTGATCAGCATCTGCAACATTCGTCATTCCATAAATGAAACCCCAGTCATGCTTCGAACAAGCAATATAGGTTGTTAACGAGCTACAGAAGGGTGTTATTTAATCAGAACCTACACTGGTCACAATTTTGATAAGCACAATTTATCCAGTCACAGTATTAGTTTTAAAATATCAGTAATTTATATATATTTAAATTATATATTACTATATACATATAATTATACTAGTTGGCAGAACAGTTTGCACGCACTGTCTCCTTGGATGTAAACATTAGAGAGGTTCTACTGTTTTTATTTGTATTTCAATTAAAAATGTGGATTATCTTCCTTGGCCTCCTAGTAAAAGTTAATCGCGGTACCCTCCCATCATTTTTTATACACATATTTCCATTTTGCATTAAAACATTAAAATGCGCCCTGGAATGAGCAAATTAATGACAGATATTATGTAAGTACAGTACAAACATCGTTATTATGATGTGTATAGCTTTATTTATTAACAAATATAATAATTACATGAAGATCTGGGTAGATTTGAGCAAGATTTGGGTAGATTTGGGTAAATCGTGCCACCCACTGTATGCCATGTAGTTTAGTGATAGTCATGTTCTTTGATAAATCAGAGGTTAGTGGAGTTTTCTTGTAATTAAATTGTCTTGAAAATGAAAAAAAATGCAGTCACCAACGGGACAACGACACATACCATTTCAATCATGGCGCATTTTGCATTTTGCGCGCCATGTGTCATTAAATGTCTATGAATAAAACCGACACCATCCGATTATATTAAAAAGTGCTATTGGCACGATTATTTGTTATATTATTCGTCCATTTATCAATTCGTCCGGTTTTAGTTAATTAGACAATCAAATTAATTAATTTACCTGTTACCGTGTAGGTCGTATTGATAATAAGTTTGTATATACAGTGGTTACGTTTATTATTTATTATCACACGCGTCCAACCTCATGAACATAAAACATGCATCTGACACATTCTTAATAATGTTAATATCGTGCCAGTTGGGTTGTTTATTTTTCTAAGCTCCAGGCTCTAATTAGCTCCACCGTCCGCCATGCACCGTATTTTTTTTTATCATACATGCGGTTTTTAATTGTGTAAAATCTTAACCCTTGTGACCCCTGATCTGGGTCTTATGACCCCGCCTTGGTCATCATTTAATTGATTCAAACACAATATATATATATGTTGCTTCCTAAATGTTATGGCATATTATACGTTCGTATGTTACTGTACCATATACGCCACATGGAGTGGCCAGCTCTGTCATATTTGTGTGTTAAAACCACCGACCAGTTCCACATATTGTGGCTTTTGAAAAAGAACGAAACATGCAATTAGTAGAACATATGATATAATGTAGCTAATAATACATAGAAAAGACGGGACAACGGCATCGAAAAAGCGCTGGAATAATGTTTTCTGTCTTCATCCTGTGGTTTTCTTCATACAAGTTCGAGTAAACAAATTACGAGTCGTCCCAATACGGCAAAAGTGTGTCAAACAGTGATACGTAAATTTGAGATGAGTGTCCGGGCTAAAATTCAACAATGCGAAATCCTACATCACAACTCCTAGAAATTTGATTATCTGGATAAGCTCAAATGTGGAAGACTCGGACCTGTGTCTCATACTGTACATTATGTTTACTATAGTAAACGCAATGTACATTACAAAACCAGGTAAGTGAGGTAATGGCATTTTTTAATTTTAGTGTGTCACAGATCCCAGTCTTCCACTAGTGGATAAACTGGAGTATCTATATAGGTATATATATATATAGAGCATGTAGAGAGAGAATACCAGTCCAGTGTCCTTTGATATCAAGTTTATCAGGAAATGCGTAGGTGTTTCTGATAAACCTGATATCAAAACATTAGGCCGGTATTCTATTCATCAGGTAACGTTTTATGCTAGACAATGATCAAATGTAAATAGAACGCGGGCTTGTGTACGCTGCGTCATTACACTGACGTAATTCGGTAACGTCGTGTAACGCTGTTCGACCAATCAAACGTCAGTTTTCAGTTCGTTGTAACCCGGAAATTCGTATATATCAGTTGCCGATTTCACCAACATTGCAAAGTATACTTATCTAGCAAAGTATACTTTGAGGGAGACAGTAGTCGGTATTCTTACTAAGCAGGCCATCGGTACCGGCTGTAGTGTAGCTGCTGGGGCTGCCGACACCGATAGTACCGCACAGAGCCGCTGGAAATAAGAGGGAAAACACGATATACCCCACTGCCTGCGCTAAGCTTGCCAATATTTGTAAAGGAGAAGAATTCACATAAGCTCTGTGAGCTTGTTTTCTAATCCTTATTCTCCGTTACTTTATTTGCATTTTGATGCATATATATACATGTATATTATTTGAAATAAATATTGTTTAAACTAAACTAATATTTGTGAATCGTTTATTTCAAAATATTGTGCTTGAAATCAAGCAGTTTGATTGCTTGCGAGCTGAGATTGCCAATATTTGTAAAGTCTTATTTCAAAATGCTTGAATATTGTGCTTGAAATCATGCAGCTTAATTGGCTGGGCCTGAGCTCAGCCTCAGTCAATCAAACTGCTTGATTGCGAGTTGAGCCTGAGCCTGTGATACCGCTCAGGCCCAGTCAATACAACTGCTTGATTGCGAGCACAAGGGTCCGAAGTTGTGCTGGGAAAAGTGTACTGAGTCCGAATCGGTGGGCGTCTTAGTCGGTGGGCGTCTTATAAAAAAAGGGTCCGAAGTTGTGCTGGGAAAAGTGTACTGAATCCGAATCGGTGGGCGTCTTAGTCGGTGGGCGTCTTTATAAGACGACTAAGACGCTCACCGATTCGGACTCAGTACACTTTTCCCAGCACAACTTCTGACCCCTGTGATTGCGAGTTGAGATTGTCAGTCAATAGAGGTTCAGAAACGTTGACATCTGGGCAAGATTAACGCAGGCGGTAGTTCCAGAGTCGGGACTATTATTATTTATATGAGCCAGTGTATCAGCTTTTTCTGAAATTTATTTCGAAAAGTTGATACCAAGGGTGAAGGTTCGATAGGTTCGTACGAACCCCTTTTTTTGGAGCCAGCAGGATTTTTATTTTATATGAATGAGGTCGAGGTCCGTGATTGCCATTTTCAGTGGTTGAATGGGCAGACATTATATTATTCAAATGCCCTACCAACAAAACACACTCAAACGACGCCAAAATGTAATGCAATATGCCAATGTTCATAAATGCACTTCGTAAATTGACCAAAATCTCTTTGCCCATGAGCCAGTTGTTGTCCAAACATACCCGAATGCAGCGTTTGGCTTCTAGAAACCAAATACATTCCGGGATTGCCAAGCAACCGAACTATGTAAGGGGTCCAGGGGCAACCAATGGAAACCGTAAACAGATTTGCTTTACAGCTGAATATCTAACCCCCTTCTAAAACATATGCTGGTGACACCCATTGTCAAAAATGTACCAATTAATCTGTCATTTTTTTATTATTTTTTTATTTTGTATTGTATACTGTTTAATGATATCGTATGAGTTCGTCTAGATATCATACTAGCAAAACTAAATAGATATTTGTATCTAACATACTAAGCTCAGTCGCAGCCAATCAAATTGCTTGATTTAGAGTACACATTTTGGAGAATGTACTGAGACCGTTTTATAAGAACGTGTTTGGAAAGTTTTAAAACCACGTGCCCTGTGCCTGTTCGTATTACATTTTCTGAGCGCGTCCTCACAAATTCACACTCGAAATCATGCACAGCTCAGGCTCGGCAGATCAAACTTCCATGTTTCGAGCATGAGAACGTTATAACGACAAACTCTGAAACTCGAAACTTGGCAGCAATCACACTGCCTTATTTCGAGACATTAACCATGTTAAAGGGGTACAGTTTCAGAAAGTTTTATAAGTACAGGCCACACGAACTCAAAAATCAAGCGATTTCAGCTCAGAATCGGCCATTCAAACTTCCTAACTTCGAGCTAACCCGAATTTTTCGTCTACAAGGCAGGCAGACATTCGGGTTAGTTTCGAGCATGAGAAATGAGCACATACTCTATTATAAATGCCGACTTACCTGATATACGTATGACGCTGGCCAATACGATTGTGACGTAAATTGCTTGTAGAAGACGTACCCCACCCATCTGTCTGAGTGTATTATATATAGACGAATGTCGGTAATATATTATATACGAGTCCGTTTGTCCTCGTATCCATCCGCATGCGCACCCGTTCCGCGTGTCCTAATATGTATATAATTATATGGCGTATCCTTATCTGCTTATCAGGTTATGCATGTATCCTTATCCTGATATATATATACATGTATATATATTGTCCGTAGACCCATATATGCTTATATTTATGTTGATGTTTGTATCCGCCGGTCCGAGTATAAGTTAATCCGTTCGCCTGTGTATCTTTTGTATTTATGATAACTTTTTTTCAAGTTTACTTTTGTGTATATTTATAAGTTCTCCATTACATATCATTTATTGACAACGCCGTCAAATTAAAACATAGCCATGTTGTACTGTGACAAAATTAGTTAACGTTATTTACTGCGAGTTTATATGTGGTTGTAACTGGAGAAATGGGGCTATGTGTTTCCGACCAGTGTATATCCAAATCAGCCTATACATCCGCACAGTCTGATCAGGATCTGCACTGTTCGCCTCGCCATTCCATCCAATAAATATCATTATCAGGCTGCAGGAATGTTCTGTTTGATCAGGAGCTACACTGGTCACAAATAGCATAATTCACATTTATCCAGTCATAGCCACATATATGAAACGAGATTCACACCATATTAATTTGCACAACAAACTACGTACTCTACTGATCGCTCGTCACACATGTATTTGTATACAGCCCAGTGATTTGCCATAGCATTATGTTAGCTTTAAATCGAATTCAAAGGCCCATTGAGGATGCATAAAGCTGGCATCATAAACATTACAAATATAGATAAATAACTTTTCAGGCCACAATGATTGCGATAAAATAATCCTTATAGGAATTTGCGATGTTTACCGGTATTACATATTAATATAAATAAATAAGCAAATGACGTCTAACTCACTGGACGCACAATATTAATACAATTTATAATTCGCCATAATTTCGAAGCCAAACACTGGCCATTATCACACACCCATGCCACCACTTATTTCACATATTGCAAATTTAACCCCAATACGTACGTTACATATTACCAGATGTATATCTAATGAATACATATTCGATAGAAAATGGAATATAAATAATCAGATGGGAGACTGCAGTATAAACCTGGCTAATTATAAGTATGTTAACATATAGAATTTGAAAGGAATCAAATGCTGCGCTAACGCTCCCTCGTATTTAATTCATTAAAATGAAATATGTGATCAATAACTTATGCTAACGACGTTGTATCAAAATAATTATTTTTTACCTCAAATAAGCTACACATTGGATTCTGTAGACGAAAAAGACGTATCATGGAAATGACGGTTTGAAATTTAGATCTATTAATTTTGATTTAAAACTATCGATTTCTTTGCGGACATGGCAAAACAGTAAAGTCTGTTGTTGATAGTGTCACCTCCTATTGAAAGGGCCAGTCATATTTGACTTATGAGACACCAGAGATCCAGATAAGCTGCGTATTTTGCGTAAATACCCAATTAAAATTGCCAAAAACCCAATTGAAATCAGAAATAGCGAGTATCAAAAAGCAATAGAAAAAATTGTGGTACCTTTATCATGCTGCAGAAAACAATAAACAGACCACAAATATAGCATATATTTTCTTATTTTCCATGAAAATACATCTTGGTATTTCATTAGAATTGTCTCCAAGGAGACAATTCTAATGAAATGTCAAGACATGTGTTAATTTCGAAGCAAAGTATTCAATAATTTCTGTCTGTGGATGTGTAAACAGTAGAGTGATTTTATTTTACGAAATTAAAATTTTGAAATACTCAATTGCTTCAGAAATGATGGAGTGACAATACTCAATTACTAATTCCTTATCTGAAGCCCCGAGACACACTATCGAACAAGCAGTACTTCCAAATTACTATCCTTTACTCCAGGCACCATGAAGGAAGGCAATTGGTACTATTACATTTAACTAACTGGCGGCTCACCAACCGGCCACCAACCGGCGTAACTATTTTGCAATATTTGACTATATTATCGAACGAGCTAAGCTCGTTCGATAATATAGTCAAGTATTGCAAAATAGTCGAGATAGCGCTAGGGGGGTCCGGGGGCATTCCCATTTTCTGCGTTCTGGTGCATTTTGGAGCGAAAATATTGACACTGTCACAATATGTTTAGACATGATTTTTGATTGAAAACGTTTACATTTTGAAACAATAAGAAAACGACCGAAAAATGCATGGAATAAATGGCACTTGGCATGAAACGTGCCTTGTAACATGTAAAAAATCTTTACTCGGCGAATTTTAGTGGGGGGGGGGGGGGGTGGGCGCGCCGGGTCCGCCCCCTCCCCCCTGAATCCGCCCATGGTGTTTATTGGCACTAAACTCTACCAAGTGACGCATGTTGTGATCCTATTATATACTAGTTTAAAGCCATTCAGGATATGTGTACTTTCAATATACCAAATGTGCTTTCGTAATTGAATGCAAATATTGAATATTACGGAGCCCCGCAGGGGTCGTAGAACTCTTTTTTTTATTAATTCGTTCCCACGAAATTTAACAATTCGTTCCCACGAAAACGGGAACGAATTGTTAATTTGTGGGAACGAATTGTTATATCGTGGGAACGAATTGTTATATAGTGGGAATGGATTGTTAATTCGAGGGAACGAATTGTATAAATTGAGAAACGAATTGTCATTTCGAGGGAATTAATTGTTATATCGTGGGAACGATTTGTTAATTCGAGGGAACGAATTGTTAAATTGAGGGAACGAATTGCTATTTCGTGGGAAGGAATTAATAAAAAAAATCCATGTCCCCTGCGGGGATCCGTAGAATATCAATGGCGAAGCTGTCTGCTTAAAACTCTGTTCCGAATGCTATTATTTTTATTATCATCGATGGTGAAAATTTTAATTTATTTTATTTTAATTAAACTGCTGTCAATAGTGGACACATTTTAATGTGGATTAATATCACCATTTCACACCAAATAACAGTTATGTTTCACAAATTGTGCATACCGGAGTAGCTGTATCGGAAATTAAACTACATGTATTTACAAATTAATCATAATTTGATACATACATATCGGGCGCCGTTTTGCTATTTAGTTGGTATTTCTCGATATACATGAATCGATTTTGTATATCCATAAATCGATTTTTGGATATACATACATTGTATTTCGATTTGTGGGTAGCTATAATTCATTTTGATTATTGGATATCCATAATTCGATTTTTGGATATCTACAAATCGAACTATGAATAGCCATACGTCGAATTATGCTTATCCAAAAATCACTTGGAATGATAGATATTTAAAATATGGATATCGATAAATACTAAATAAATAGCAAAATGGCGCCCCATACATACATTCCTTGGAATGTGATAAAAGAATATAATGGATTTGGTCGACATTGGTCGTTTGCAGTCCATAAAGGGAAAAGTAAACACCTTACCACTTGCGACATCATCTGAAACACTATAGGAATGAATGGCCTTTTTGTTGAATTTATCGGGGTATAAACTTGAAAAAGTCACGGGAATACTGGACGAAGGCCGGCAGGCCTCGTCCAGTATTCCCGCGACTTTTCCAAGTTTATATCCCCGATAAATTCAACAAAAAGGCCATTCATTCCTTATAATTCCAGCATTTTAAATAAATTCATCAAGAAAATGTGTTTATTTTCCGTTTTCTTAAGAATTATTTTAACTGCGCCTCACGGTTACGGAAAGTAGTTCGGCGTGGGAGTTTACTGGGATATAAATTTTGGACAGACACTTGCTACGAGCCAATCAAATGTTAGGAAATTGTGTACATATTTTTGTGCTGGAATTATACTGCATTTAGTACGGTACATGTAATTAGTTCCCACGGAATAGTATCTCGATACCAGTAGCCTATTTTACCAACATTGCAAAGTATACTTTTCTAGCAAAGTATACTTTGAGGGAGTAATCATTTATTTTTCATGAAATGCATTATTTCATATAGAACTAACAAATGCATATATTTCATGATTAAACATTTGTAGAATTATTATACTGAATTTATTACATTATCACAGCCAAATTGGCTGTGATAATGTAATAAATTCAGTATAATAAAAATTAATAAATTTATCATAAAATTGAAAATTTCTCCCTCAAAGTATACTTTGCTACTAAAGTATACTTTGCAATGTTGATGAAATAGGCTACAGGAATTAGTATTTCGGTATCAGTAACTAGTAGTTTGTTCCCACGGGATTGTATTTCGTTCCCACAAAATAACAGCTTTACCAACGAATCAGTATTATTTAAAATGAGATAGAATATAATTACCGTGAAATATCATTACGTTTCCACGACTTACCAATGTAGTATTATATAGTATAAAATAAAAGAAATGTTCGTGGAAAAGAAACATCAATTCGTGTGAACGAAACACTAAATCGTGAAAATGAACTATTAGTTCGTCGGAACAAAATACTATGTTCTGTAAAGAAACAACTAATTCGTTGGAAGGAAATAGACTCTCATGGCTTTCAAGTCTGTCATTCATTTGATTTTTATTGCAGTTGTCCAGTTTTCAAGCCTCGATTTACTGAAGACCGGCTCGCTACGCCTCTAGCGGTCACTCGCAGAATAGAGTACTCTGTGTTCTGTAGCCGATTTCATCAACATTGCAAAGCATACTTTTCTAGCAAAGTATACTTTGAGGGAGAAATTTTCAATTTATGATAAATTTAACAATTTTTATTATACTGAATTTATTACATTATCACAGCCATTTTGGTTGTGATAATGTAATAAATTCAGTATAATAAGTCTGCATACTTGTAATCATCAAATATATGCAATGGTTTGTTCTATATGAAATAATGCATTTCAGGAAAAATAAATGATTACTCCCTCAAAGTATACTTTGCTAGATAAGTATACGTTGCACAGTTGGTGAAATCGGCTACTGAACACGGAACTGGATAGTTCTGTATGTGTGGCTGTGACTTGAGAAATGGGGCCTTTGAATATGTAACCAGTGTAGCTCCTGATGAAATAGCACACGCCTGTACCATGATAACATGAAGCATGACGGATGTTTCATTGATGAAATGGCGAACAGTGCAGAACCGTCTAAGAGGAGCACGGCTGTGGAATTTTACTAACATATAATTTTACTAACATATAATTCCGGCACAAAAATATTTACACAATTCCCTAACATTTGATTGGCCCGTAGCAAGTCTCTGTCCAAAATGTATATCCCAGTAAAATCCCACACCGAACTACTTTCCGTAACCGTGAGGCGCAGTTAAAATAATTCTTAAGAAAACGGAAAATAAACACATTTAAGTGATGAATTTATTTCAAATGCTGGAACTATAAGGAATGAATGGCCTTTTTGTGGAATTTATCGGGGATATAAACTTGGAAAAGTCGCCTCGTGCAGTTCGTGCCAGTATTCCCGCGACTTTTCCAAGTTTATACCCCGATAAATTCTACAAAAAGGCCATTCATTACTATATTAGCACATGCAATACAATATAGTCATAGGCATGGCTGTGTAGTGGTTGGGCGATCTGAGATGACAAATACAGAAACATCCAAGACAGAGATGTCGCTGTAATTGCTATATGCGATATCCGTAACCACCGACGGTCATCGATAGTTCATGCAGCTTTTCTACTTGTCATACCGTAATATTGTAATACATGTATAACCAATATCCACCGGCCATGCTCACGTGTGAACATTTCACTTCTAAGCAGGCCCGTACGCAGGAATTATTTTAGGGGGGTGCGTTATCGACGGCGCGAAGGGCTAAACATTGTTTTTGCACATCCACGGACAGACCTCCGCAGATTAACCCTTTCACACCTGGAAAGTAACTGGAATGGATTTTGATTTGTTAATTTTGCAACCAATCTAAATCATCACAAAGTGATATTCAGACCAGTCCATTTATGAACATGGGGTGTTTTTGTTCTCAAAATTATGAAAATTAATTGCAAAAATGTGCAGATCCTGATGACACGGCTCGTTACGAGCCGGCTCTTCTGGATCTCTTCTGGATCTACACTGTTTGCCAATACCACTATAAAGGCCTGCGGGTTAAGAGTAAAATGGTTAAGGGTGGTGCGTACGCACCCGTCGCACCCCCTCTGCGTACGGGCCTGCTAAGTATATTTTGTCATGGAATATTTGAACTATTCCAATCATAGGTAAAGGGTACTGACTTATGTTTTTGTATGTGTGCATATGGGTATGTGCATATTTGATATATATACATATACAGTGTATATGCGTGTGTATTTGTGTGTATATTTATGTGTATGTCTGTATATGTTTATGTGAATGAACTACAAGTTAAAACATGTAGATGTGCACACGTGATTTTGTTTGTTCGTTCGTGCATTACCTCTGCAAATATACATATTTTAAAAAAATACAGAATCTTACATAGCTGTACATAGCAGGGGCGTCGGAACAGGTCAGGCCACTTCCGGATCAATAATTTTGACATATATATTTGTAATTCATATGGAAAAAAAAGGAATGCAAATATTTTTTCTGCAATTTTGCTCATTTCTCATCAAAAGTGTATGTTGTTACCACTCAGTTGAACCGTCTCGGCGAGACGGTTCAACTGAGTCAGGCGCGGATCCAGGATTTCAGGTTAGGGGGGGGGCGTAACTATTTTGCAATACTTAACGATATTCTCAAACGCGCTAGGGGGGTCCGGGGGGCATTCCGGAGAAATCTACAATCGCATTTCCTGCGTTCTGGCGCATTTTGGAGAAAAAAAAACCCCCAATAAACAATAAATTCACAACGCGAACGTAGAAACGTGCCTTGTAACTTGTAAAAAATCTTTACTCGGCGAATTTTAGGGGGGGGGGGGTGTGGGGCACGCGCCGGGTCCGCCCCCCCCCCCCCCCGTACCCCCCCTGCTGAATCCGCCCTTGTGAGTGGTAACAACATACACTTTGGGTGGGTAGCGGGGCACCCAGTAGATTCGCCGGACCAATATTATGATGCTTCCGGCGCCCCTGCATAGGTGTTTCTTTGATATTGTTGCGTAAACGTTAAGAATAAGAAGTTGAACTGGTATCTCGAAGATGGACAGACGAACAGACGAACGATCTGTGATGGACGGACGAAAGGATGATCAGTAGTAGGAAGAATAACTGTCACGTTTTCCACCTGTTAATTTTTATGTTTTGCTGCCACCAGTTGTGAGCCATGTCACAACAACACAAACTTTTGTAGGATGTTATTTCACTACTTAAACACAAACTGAAGAGTAATTATTTTATTATAATTTCTAACTACATGTACTTGTCGTGATAATAGCACAATTAACTTTCATTTGTCAAAATATGGTCAAAAACAGTCTAAATCTAATTTTCTCGACAAAATACAGAGTCCAAAACAACAAATTCAGAGATGTAAAAATCACTATCTGACTATTTATTTTCACAGGTAAATTACACTTTTTCAATATCTCGAAAATGTGCTGTCCACAGCCATGTATAAAGACAAGTTCTTAATTTTAAATGTACACTCCAAGATCTGAATATTGACGCCATTTGATCAAACTAATTTTCATTTTTCAAAATAATTGCAGAGTCAACTATTTATAATTTCTTATTTATTTCTAGAAGTTGACACTGTTAGTCCAGAACACAGAATACAGAATCCAGAATACAGAATACAGAATACAGAATACAGAATACAGAATACACTTCCCAGGCTCGAGTCTTGCTTTTATACTGCAACCTTCAACATGTTGATGATGTTGATAAAAATGGAAGTCACCACCAACGCATGTTGCAGACAACAAACTTAAATAAAACAGATATTATTGCAAATTATGATAGAAATAACGTAGAACTAACCTAAAAAATACAAGTTTCCTATAATATGACTGATATAAAAGGTTAAATAATAATATAAAATGATCTAGCAGGGTTCAACAGAATCTGTTGCAGCATCCAACAGTGATAAAAATAGATTGCTCATATTCATGACTCCAAATTGAGTCACTGACCTGGCCTCAACTGGGTCATGGATGATTGTTGGGAATGTTGGTTGATAACAACTCCACTGCACAACAGAACTCAAAGGTTGGATGGTTGGATGAAATCTGTACAATGTTGTAAAATGAAACTATGCCAAAAGTAAACTTCTCAAGCAAATTACAAGTGTAATGAAGTCACAATGACCTTATATTTGATAAGTTTTCACCATAATTGTTTCAAGAACCAGTGAAACTTAATTTACAACAGAGCTTAAACATGTACCCATTTTGGACAAAGGTGTTGTCAACATGTTGAATGGTTGCATTAAGCTAAATCTGTCTAAAAATAACTTTAACAAAACATCTCAACAGATCAACAACACAACGGTTGTATGGTTCGCACGGATCAACATTTCAACAGTTCAACGTAAAAACGATTGCGTATAGATGAAAAGATGCAACGCAGCAGGACAGTTCAACATTTCAACGATTCAACGGAAAACGGTTGTGTATTGATGAAAAGTTGCAATGCAACGGAATGTTTCAACATTTCAATGGTTCAACGGTTGGATGAAGGATGAAATGCAGAAACATGTTGAATCAGGTTGCAAAATAGCTAAATCGGTCTAAAAATAACTTAGTCAACATCAACACTTGGATGTACGGATGGATGTTGGATGAAACATGTTGCAACACAACATGTACGGTCCAAACGGTTACATTAATTGTTGTTGTCTTAAAATAACTTAGGCAACCAACGGTTGATGCAAACTTTTATATACAACATGTTAGAAGTTAACCTGACCCACATCTAAAAATAGTTAAGATTCAGGTAGCCAAAATAATGGTTGGATGCAGGCTGATTGACTAATTGACTCTGGACAAATATTTACTTACATGTATAAGAAAAAGTAGCAAACAGCAAAGAACCAGTATAGTCTGTTCTAATTTCGCTTCACAGCCGCCTCCAGATTGTGGCATCGCCTGATGACACGTGTCATCTCCGGATGACATAAAAAAAAAAGATATATACATTTATAAAAAGAAAATTAACTACTGGTAAATGAAAATTTGGCAAGACTCAAACCTAATTATAACAAAATAATATGAAACAAAAGAAAAATACGAAAACAAACTACTATATGCTAAGGAATACGCGATTATAAACAGGATACGTGTGATAATAGTCATAAAACATGGAACAAGATAAAATACATGTAAATGAAAATCCATCTAACCTTTTCAACCACAAAATGAGTCTGCAAATAGTGCAAATCAGACGAAACCACTCTGAAGAAGCCGTCTCATCAGTACATGCACCCTCTGCCATAGATGTTTTATGTTTCCATTTGATCTCTCAGACTTCATAAATGGAATATAGCCTAAAAGTCATTAAAATCATTCTATGCAGAATTTTACCAGTCTGAATTTAACATGGACTATTCTATTCCATTATACAGGGTGAAAAAGGCTAAATAAACTTCATACCTCCACCTTCAAATATGTCTTATCTGGTACTCCAGTCTATTTTGAAATAAATTCCAAGGTCACTTTAGTTCAATAGCCTGTTATCACTGTTAATTATCCCTGGTCAGTCAGTATGCTGGAATTCCAGCAGTGTCTAGACAAACATTCATTAAATCACTGTACAGGTAATGTTTGATCTAGGCTGCCCACATAGCCTAGCTGGAGTTCTGTATTATTTGTAAGTCATGTCTTAATTATGGTATTTAATTGTAATTCTGCACGAAAGTTGGCACATTTGCATGATACATGTTACAATGTATTAGCAGGGCTGTGTCATACACACATGCTATGTACATGTAGACTACACTAACTTTAATATCATATTTTAACAAAACTGTAACCATCATTACGCTAATTGTCATGTACTTCGTTCAGTACATTCCAATCCACAGTCAATACTGGTCACATCATGTAATTTTAGCCCCACATACATTACCATGGATCATGCGTTAAGAACACATATGAAAGAACACACATGAAATAAAGTAAAACAGTTACTTAAAATATAGATACATTTTCTACTGCATATCCCTTGTTAGTTCCGGTACACAACCATCAGTTAATGTAGAATATAAGATATCCATGTCAATGAATATATCGTCACAACTTTGTAAACAACGTCACCATCAGTCTACATGACTGTATAACATCTCCACCAATAGACAAACGTCAACGTTCTTGATTACGTAGCCGTCTTACGTCTTCACCAATAGTAGACAGGAAAGCGTCAATTGTTTATACGCGTGTGGCGTTGTCGAATTGCGTCATCACCCGTGGACAGGAAAACGTAAAATGTTAATACCCGTGTGGCGTCGTTGAATTACATCATCACCCGTGGATAGAAAAACGTAAAATGTTAATACCCGAGTGGCGTCGTTACCCGTGTGGTGTCGTTGAATTACATCATCACCCGTGGCTAGGATAACGTAAAATGTTAATACCCGAGTGGCGTCGTTACCCGTGTGGTGTCGTTGAATTACGTCATCACCCGAGGACAGGATAACGTAAAATGTTAATACTCGAGTGGCGTCGTTACCCGTGTCATTGAGAGTTGCAGAAAACGTCGCCCTTAGTGACGGAGAATTGAGATCTGCAGAGAACGTCGCCCGTAGTGACGGAGAGTTGAGATCTGCGGAGAACGTCGCCCGTAGTGACGGAGAATTGAGATCTGTGGAGAACGTCGCCCGTAGTGACGGAGAGTTGAGATCTGTGGAGAACGTCGCCCGTAGTGACGGAGAGTTGAGATCTGTGGAGAACGTCGCCCCGAAAGAACAGAATGTTGAACTTTGGTATAATCCGTTATTGCATCCACTTTACTGACACATTATTTATTTAAAAATTACAAATTAAATTGTACTTTGTACTTTAATTCTAAAATCAAACACTTTTAATCACAAACATCATAATTAACATAAACTATTAGATGCTAATTCCAAATCATACGGATATTATGAACATTATTTACTTATATTTAGACACTTTTGCAACACTTTCCGTATTGGTGACCACGGATCGCATGTCGGGAAAGGGGCCGCCTGCGTGTGTTCCAATCCCGAAATCTTTTTCAAGCGTACTTTCGCTTAACTTGACATCAACCTGTGCGCTGGATACGTCGCAACCGCGTAGATTCCGTTGCCTTGAATCTGCGGCATGACATGAACCAGACCCAGGAAGCAAGTCTGTGAATTCTCTGAAAGGATCTCGCTCCCGGATCAGGAGAAAACATCGCTTGTACAAAAACAAACACTTCACTTCTGGATTGATCCGTTTGGACATGAGGGGAGCTGCATCCCCTATATCGTGTCGAATCAACCATTCCTCCAGAATCATAAACAGCAGTTGAATCTTCTGCATACAGTAAGAAAAACAGTTCAACAGAAACACACTAACCACTCCCGGACTAATCCTAGTAGATATGAGAAGCGCCGTCATCTTTATCGTGTAGGATGTCCCGATCACATGGACTATTTTACCATGTAGATATCAACAGTCACAGTAATAAAGCAACTTCTCAGATGGGTGAACGTGCCCACTTCTGAATACCCGTTACTTTAAAACCCACTTAATCTTCTAGACTCACAATTCTTCTGAATCCCATAAACGGTCAAATCATCAGAGTGGGAATTGCCTTCCCACCTCATTTGAAACTTCCGTTTACTAGCACCATATTCACAATATGCACACGTTTACATACACTTCTTCATACATGTACATGTATCTCTATTTACACACAGTGCACAGCCGCCTACATCACACGGTGGATGAAAATTAATAATTTTACCATCACTTGGAGTCAAGAATTCCACTTAAATTTTGCAATTTCCAATTCACACTTTTCTTCAGTATCTGAACCAAACACTGGTAACATCGATTAAACACTGGCCCAAATAAGCTTTAATTTAATAAACACATTTCAACACATTTCACACAAGACGAATGGTAACGCAGTCTCTTCGAATACGTGTATAAGTCCAAATATCCCACCGCTCGCCAACAGTGTTGCGTAAACGTTAAGAATAAGAAGTTGAACTGGTATCTCGAAGATGGACAGACGAACAGACGAACGATCTGTGATGGACGGACGAAAGGATGATCAGTAGTAGGAAGAATAACTGTCACGTTTTCCACCTGTTAATTTTTATGTTTTGCTGCCACCAGTTGTGAGCCATGTCACAACAACACAAACTTTTGTAGGATGTTATTTCACTACTTAAACACAAACTGAAGAGTAATTATTTTATTATAATTTCTAACTACATGTACTTGTCGTGATAATAGCACAATTAACTTTCATTTGTCAAAATATGGTCAAAAACAGTCTAAATCTAATTTTCTCGACAAAATACAGAGTCCAAAACAACAAATTCAGAGATGTAAAAATCACTATCTGACTATTTATTTTCACAGGTAAATTACACTTTTTCAATATCTCGAAAATGTGCTGTCCACAGCCATGTATAAAGACAAGTTCTTAATTTTAAATGTACACTCCAAGATCTGAATATTGACGCCATTTGATCAAACTAATTTTCATTTTTCAAAATAATTGCAGAGTCAACTATTTATAATTTCTTATTTATTTCTAGAAGTTGACACTGTTAGTCCAGAACACAGAATACAGAATCCAGAATACAGAATACAGAATACAGAATACAGAATACACTTCCCAGGCTCGAGTCTTGCTTTTATACTGCAACCTTCAACATGTTGATGATGTTGATAAAAATGGAAGTCACCACCAACGCATGTTGCAGACAACAAACTTAAATAAAACAGATATTATTGCAAATTATGATAGAAATAACGTAGAACTAACCTAAAAAATACAAGTTTCCTATAATATGACTGATATAAAAGGTTAAATAATAATATAAAATGATCTAGCAGGGTTCAACAGAATCTGTTGCAGCATCCAACAGTGATAAAAATAGATTGCTCATATTCATGACTCCAAATTGAGTCACTGACCTGGCCTCAACTGGGTCATGGATGATTGTTGGGAATGTTGGTTGATAACAACTCCACTGCACAACAGAACTCAAAGGTTGGATGGTTGGATGAAATCTGTACAATGTTGTAAAATGAAACTATGCCAAAAGTAAACTTCTCAAGCAAATTACAAGTGTAATGAAGTCACAATGACCTTATATTTGATAAGTTTTCACCATAATTGTTTCAAGAACCAGTGAAACTTAATTTACAACAGAGCTTAAACATGTACCCATTTTGGACAAAGGTGTTGTCAACATGTTGAATGGTTGCATTAAGCTAAATCTGTCTAAAAATAACTTTAACAAAACATCTCAACAGATCAACAACACAACGGTTGTATGGTTCGCACGGATCAACATTTCAACAGTTCAACGTAAAAACGATTGCGTATAGATGAAAAGATGCAACGCAGCAGGACAGTTCAACATTTCAACGATTCAACGGAAAACGGTTGTGTATTGATGAAAAGTTGCAATGCAACGGAATGTTTCAACATTTCAATGGTTCAACGGTTGGATGAAGGATGAAATGCAGAAACATGTTGAATCAGGTTGCAAAATAGCTAAATCGGTCTAAAAATAACTTAGTCAACATCAACACTTGGATGTACGGATGGATGTTGGATGAAACATGTTGCAACACAACATGTACGGTCCAAACGGTTACATTAATTGTTGTTGTCTTAAAATAACTTAGGCAACCAACGGTTGATGCAAACTTTTATATACAACATGTTAGAAGTTAACCTGACCCACATCTAAAAATAGTTAAGATTCAGGTAGCCAAAATAATGGTTGGATGCAGGCTGATTGACTAATTGACTCTGGACAAATATTTACTTACATGTATAAGAAAAAGTAGCAAACAGCAAAGAACCAGTATAGTCTGTTCTAATTTCGCTTCAATATGATGAATGTTGGGCAGGTTGCCGGATTTCAAAGTAAACTAAGCAGTTTCAGTGAATGGGTCGACGGGTTTGGTGGATGTCATATTGAGTCAACACATGTATGCATTAGATTATATTTATTGCAAAAACACAACAACATGCAGACATTGAAATTGTACGGGTAACACAACTTCCAAAACATGTATATTTACTACACTAGTGCATATTTATTTGTCAAACACCATGTTACTGTTAAAGGTGCATGCCCACTCAGTAGGCACAACATGTTCTATATATCAGATACATCACGTTAGACATTTTCTGGCAAAATAAAAATTCAATCACCATTACCCCACGTATTGATTAGCATTATTATACATTTTATATCAAACGTATATTCCCACACTGATATCAGGGGCGATAACCGTGTTTCCTTAAAATGTTAACGGACATTACTAGTTATTCCCTTTATTTATTTTTTGATGTGAAATGATCATACTTTATAATCTGTCAACAATTTATTTTTTCAGGTGACGCATTTAATTAGTATAAATAATTAAAAAATATCATGCCTCATTTGCATTTAAAAATAGCCTGATACCACCGCACGTCACTATCAGTAAAACAAATATTACTAAATTATTATATAGGTATAGCGGGCACTCATAATTTTTAGAACTGGTGGAATAGTGACACAATTATACACTTATGTAATTGCTATAAAGAACAGTTTGTGCCTACTGCGTGGGCATGTACCTGTAAAGCAATTCCGTATAACAGATGTCATTTATATACTCTGAATGTCAAGCCGTTGCTCCCAAATTTCTATTTCGTACTATGATGCCAACGGTGCGACTTTTAGGCGACGGTAAAACAGGCCAATTCATTTACACATATACGTAGACCGATCTGTGACTAAGACACATGAGAGTGTCTCTTTACAACATTTCATTCTCATAATGTGTATCATAGTCGTAGTATAGCTTTTATCTACAATCACTACTCTTGAAATGTACGAATGAACAGTGCCCTCCCTATAGTTAGCACTTTGTAGTTTGTAACTATCTTCGAGTACTCACAAACACACAATTGTAATGCAATATATTTTCAATAATCTATAATTATGATGATGGAAAGTGTACATGTAAGATAGATACTCCTTTTTGATTGTTAAATGTATCGCCATTGTGACATCCTATTATTGTGTTGTATACCTCATGTTGTCATGTCATGTGACCTAAGTGAATAAACGATTATTGTTATAGCAGTTTCTATGACAGTGTTGCATTCACTCAACATATTTTTATTTTAAAAACACGATCGAAACATCATCATAAAGTACAATAATTGAAGCTTAAAATGTGACTTGTGCATTTTTAATCGGTTGTGTAGTTTAAAAGTTACGTAAGAAATGGTAATGGTCTCCTATATAATTACATATAAAACTCGCCGCTACTAATGCAGACTTTCTACAGTTAAGGTGGCCGCGAAAGTTGGATATGGGATGGTTAAGCTATTAAATACAGGATTTGTCGTTGACATTCTGTGTTCAGACCATGGCAGTAATTACACGTGTGGCATTGCAACCGATGCAGTCCCAGATTGTTTCCAATTCAGTCTGTGGAGCATCTGTCATAATTAACGGATTATATCCATATCGAACTGCAGCTGCAGGAGGCCGATTGTAGTAGAACATTGTTTCAGTCACATCCACACCTACATGCCATCTATGAGATAATTCTACACAATATAAATGAGATTTAAAACTCACTAACACAGGCCAACGCATCCTGGCATCAGCTTTCAGGCTGCAAGTACCCGTGGTAGAGTTGTCAGAGCGATGGGAGTAAGTGGTCGTTGCTGTGGTTTTACTCCGGGCACTCCAGGTCGATTTTCCTCCACATGAAAGACAGGCCGCGTCCACCCGGCTGACTCTGTGACATCACTGGTCATATGTAACCTACGTAGCAAACCCCGTCTTTTTCTTGGATATTTTTTTGAACCAGTAGCCTATTTCACCAACATTGCTTAGTATACATATATATCTTGAAAAGTATACTTTGAGGGAGAAATTTTCAGATTTGGGATACATTTATTAATTTTTATTATGCTGAATTTATTACATTATCACAGCCATTTTGGCTGTGATAATGTAATAAATTCAGTATAATAATTCTGCATACTTTTAATCGTCAAATATATTCTGTCGTTAGTTCTATATCAAATAATGCATTTCGGGAAAAATACATGATTACTCCCTGAAAGTATACTTTGCTAGAAAATTATACTTTGCAATGTTGGTGAAATAGGCTACAGGTGCATGTCAACTGCGGTGTGTCACAACAATGCTTTCGCAGTCTTTGCGGAGAGATTGAGGCGAAAAATAAGTGCCTGAAATATAGACATACAGCATAATCCCATATGAATGATTATACACTATTTTTATCCCTGCTTTAAAATAATGAAACGTTTAATAAGCGTTTAAGTGATCAGACAACTTACATTTTTTCTAATAAGCGTCTGATATACCAGGATCTACAAATTGACACATTTCACCGAAAAGGAGAAAATGTTTATTTTGTACGGTTTATAACGATTCCACCGATATTTAATACGTGCCAATTTCATTTTGGCAAGATGAAGACGGTATTAATGGTTGCCGAGAAGCCGTCCCTGGCCCAGTCAATTGCTAAGATCCTCTCCAATGGGAACTTGACGAGCAGGAAAGGTTCGAACGGCGCGTGTTCAGTGCACGAGTACCGGGCCAAGTTCCACCCGATCGGGGAGATGGCATTCTTCAAGATGACGTCTGTCTGTGGTCACGTTTACGGCCTTGATTTCATTGGAAGGTTCAATAACTGGGATAAAGTTGACCCGGTAATTATGTAGTTGCGAACAGTAACTTGCAATCTAGTCCCGTATGTACAGTGGATATACCTAGGTTCTGGATAATAATTAAGCCTTCGTTGACCAGTTACTAGAGCTATACGCATATAAAAACAATTATTCAAAACTTTTTAAAACAATAAACTTATCGTCAAAGTGATGTGAAACCAGATTTATCTAAAAATCGCGCTTGTTTCCATGTCGTCCATTTTGTTAACGTATCATCCAGGCGCTTGTAGAAAATAGACTGTGACCTTAGAGTCTGGATTTGTGTTGTCGGATTATACTCATCCTGTATTGCGGCGCACCATCGGATCAGTGTAAAAAATGGTTATCTAAATTATCAGAGGAGTGTACAGTAAACAATTTTCCACCATTTCCTTTGCCAGTCATAAATGACAATACTATTATCACAAGGCTAATAATCATAATGCAAGATGCTTTCAGATCACGTTTAATTTTCATTTGTGGTACATGCTATTTTACCATATTCATTATGGTGCACACTACAGGCAGGATTTATACAAACAACAAGATAATAACAATCTACAAACTGTAGACTATTATTTTGAGCATTTTTATGATCAACAGAACAATAAATTATATTAAAAACACAGAGTTTATATCTACATCTGTGTAATCAAATATAATTCTGTGTTAGTTTTTTATTGTTTTTCATATAAGACCCCCCAGTATAATGAGAAGCTCTATTCTGGTAATTTGACAGCTACCAGTCTGTGTTTACATGACATTGCCTTCTCAAAATGGCTAAAGAATCCAGTGAAGCAGACTGACAGAAGCATGCTTTGTAAATCTTTTTGAATAATGATGTTTATGAGTGGACAAAAGTGGGAATAGTTGAAATACAACATTGAAGGTATTCTAACAAATTTGATTAAAACCTTACATGACTCAGGGCGATGTGGAACATTTTTCTCCATTTGACAGATAAGTGTCTTCTGCAAAAAATGTCCGGGAAAAATATCATGTAATTTTCTGTGAATAGTGACAAATGTGGTTTACGAAAATTCCCGACGCGGGGGTAATCCCGACAAATGGTTAGGCTACTGTAATTAGATAATTTGCAGCCTATGCTCAATAAATGTAAATCCAATAATTGTTTACAAGGAAATATTGTTAATGTGAGATTTACAGACTCATAATTTTACACTTACACATATTTTAGTCGTAGGGTCTACCTTGGAGGCTTCAAACTCTGGGATAAAGTAATTTAGTTGCGAACAGTAAATAGTTAAATAAGTAATTTGCAAATTGTAGTCTTTAGTACAAGAATAGATTAATTGCTACTAGCAATTAATCTATTCTTGTACTAAAGACGGGCCGCACGATTCGCCCAAATCCTCATGTAATGAATAAATCATCCAAAATAAATTACGAGATAAATGCAAGGGAGATAAATGTTGTTTGACCCATTTTGGTCAATTTAAACATGCAAGTTATTTACCATTCCAAATGTTTATAATACTATTCATCTGTTTTTTTATCTCAATCGATCAATCACGGACGTGGTCGTATTTTCAAGCTATATGTGCTGAATTTGATTGATTGATTGAGGTAAAAAACAGATGAATAAACATTTGGAATGGTAAATAACTTGCATGATTCAATTAACCAAAATGGGTCAAACAACATGCATTTATCTCATAATTTATTTTGGATGATCTCCCTTGCTGCTAGAATGCCTAAGTTAAATTAAAACATTGAAATAAGACTCTTTTTACCATAAAAACGTATTCAAACAGGTTCAATAACTTCTTAAGAACAATATTAAAAGGTTTTGAAACATATTAATTGGATAACTTATTCATTACATGAGGATTTGGGTGAATCGTGCGCCCACTAAAGACTACAATTTCCAAAGTACTTATTTATTTTACATCATTGAAAGAAAATCATGCCTCAGTTACGCTTTAAATATATTTTTATATGCCCCTTTAAAAAAAAAGGGACATATTTGTTTTACCGTCGAGTGGGTGGTGAAAATTATTCTTTATCATTGAATTATGGACTGCTTAAATCATAGGTAAACTAGTCATAAACTAGTACATTTGAATGCGATGGCACGGGTAACTGGAATTACCGGAAACCTATTATTTACCGGAAACCACCGAAATACCGGAAACCCCTGTAAATCACTATATAATAACATACATATGTGTTTGTTGTGTGATCACTGGTAACAAGTCGCACATCATTCAAGAAGTCTGATTGGTAGCTTTGTTTATTTTTGATTAGTTCTAAGGCTGTTAAGAGTCTGAACAGATAGTAGTCATTAGCTCGACTATTCGAAGAATAAGTAGAGCTTATGTTGTCACCCCGGCGTCGGCGTCACCGTCACGCCTTGGTTAAGGTTTTTAGTCAAGCTTGTATATGGAATACTACTGGCCCTACACCCACCATACTTGCACAACTTCATCTCCTAGTGATGTACATCAATAACCCCTGATCTATATTTGACCTTGACCTACATTTCCCCTTGAATTACTTGGTTAATTCCCCTTGGTTAAGGTTTTTAGTCAACCTTGGTTAAGGTTTTTAGTCAAGTTTGTATATATACTGGCCCTACACCACCACTGGCCATCTTGGACAACTTCATCTCCTAGTGATGCACATCAATAACCACTGATCTATATTTGACCTTGACCTACGTTTCCTCTTGAATTACTTACTTAATTCCCCTTGGTTAAGGTTTTTAGTCAACCTTGATTAAGGTTTTTTTTCAAGCTTGTACATTGAATACTATTGTGCATCCAGACACCATACTTCAACAACCTTTTCTCATAGGTATGTCATCAATCAATAACCCCTGATCTATATTTGATCTTGACCTACATTTCCTCTTCAATTACTTACTTAATTCCTTTTGGTTAAGGTTTTTAGTTAACCTTCTATATGGAATACTACTGGCCCTACACCCACCATACTTGCACAACTTCATCTCCTAGTGATGTACATCAACAACCCCTGATCTATATTTGACCTTGACCTACATTTCCTCTTGAATTACTTAATTCCCCTTGGTTAACGTTTTTAGTCAAGCTTGTAGATAGAATACTCCTGGCCCTACACCAACCATACTTGGACAACTTCATCTCCTGTGATGTACATCAACAACCCCTGACCTATATTTGACCTTGACCTACATTTAACCTGAATTCCTTACTTAATTCCCCTTGGTTAAGGTTTTTACTCGACCTTGGTTAAGCTTTTTACTCAAGCTTGTACATGGAATACTATTGTGCATACAGACACCATAATTGGACAACCTTTTCTCATAGTGATGTACATCAATAACCCCTGATATATATTTGACCTTGACCTACATTTCCTCTTGAATTACTTACTTAATTCTCTTTGGTTAAGGTTTTTAGTCAAGCTTGTAGATGGAATACTCATGGCCCTACACCAACCATACTTGGACAACTTCATCTCCTAGTGATGTACATCAACAACCCCTGACCTATATTTGACCTTGACCTACATTTAACCTTAAATTACTTACTTAATTCCCCTTGGTTAAGGTTTTTACTCAACCTTGGTTAAGGTTTTTAGTCAAGCTTGTAGATGGAATACTATTGTGCATACAGACACCATACTTGGATAACTTTTTCTCATAGGGATGTACATCAATAACCCCTGACCTTTATTTTACCTTCACCTACATTTAACCTTGAATTACTTGGTTAATGTTTATAGTCAAGCTTGTATATGGAATACTTCTGGGCCTACATCAACCATACTTGGACAACTTTATCTCCTAGTGATGTACATCAATAATCCCTGACCTATATTTGACCTTGACCTACTTTTATCCTTGGATTACTTAGTTATTCTCCCCTTGGTTACGTTTTTTACTCAAGCTTGTATATGGAATACTCCTGGGCCTACAGCAACCATACTTGGAAAACCACGCACCTACGTCCAAGGTCAAGGTCACTGTTGAAGGTCAAAGGTCAAACCTATTGAAATTCCCTTCCGCTCTATATCTTCTACACCGATGCATGGATTATCAAATTGCTAACCACGCACCTACGTCCAAGGTCACAGTTGAAGGTCAAAGGTCAAACCTATTGAAATTCCCTTCCGCTCTATATCTTCTACACCGATGCATGGATTATCAAATGGCTTGGCACAGATGTTTCTCATGATGAGAAGGTGTGTCACAATCAATAACCACGCACCTACGTCCAAGGTCAAGGTCACAGTTGAAGGTCAAACCTATTGAAATTCCCTTCCGCTCTATATCTTCTACACCGATGCATGTATTATCAAATGCCTTGGCACAAATGTTTCTCACGATGAGAAGGTGTATCGCGATCAATAACCACGCACCTACATCCAAGGTCAAGGTCACAGTTGAAGGTCAAAGGTCAAAAATATTGAAATTCCCAAATGGCTTGGCACAAATGTTTCTCACGATGAGAAGGTGTGTCGCGATCAATAACCACGCACCTATGTCCAAGGTCACTGTTGAAGGTCAAAGGTCAAACCTATTGAAATTCCCTTCCTCTCTATGTCTTCTACACCGATGCATGGATTATCAAATGGCTTGGCACAAATGTTTCTCATGATGAGAAGCTGTGTCGCGATCAATAACCACGCACCTACGTCCAAGGTCAAGGTCACAGTTGAAGGT
The DNA here is from genome assembly GCA_029237695.1 of Conchocele bisecta. Lineage (NCBI taxonomy): Eukaryota > Metazoa > Mollusca > Bivalvia > Lucinida > Thyasiridae > Conchocele > Conchocele bisecta. Next base: position 34,624,022 of record CM055273.1, read on the forward strand.
CAAAGGTCAAACCTATTGAAATTCCCTTCCGCTCTATATCTTCTACACTGATGCATGGATTATCAAATTGCTAACCACGCACCTACGTCCAAGGTCACAGTTGAAGGTCAAAGGTCAAACCTATTGAAATTCCCTTCCGCTCTATATCTTCTACACCGATGCATGGATTATCAAATTGCTAACCACGCACCTACGTCCAAGGTCACAGTTGAAGGTCAAAGGTCAAACCTATTGAAATTCCCTTCCGCTCTATATCTTCTACACCGATGCATGGATTATCAAATGGCTTGGCACAAATGTTTCTCATGATGAGAAGGTGTGTCGCAATCAATAACCACGCACCTACGTCCAAGGTCAAGGTCACAGTTGAAGGTCAAAGGTCAAACCTATTGAAATTCCCTTCCGCTCTATATCTTCTACACCGATGCATGGATTATCAAATGCCTTGGCACAAATGTTTCTCAGGATGAGAAGGTGTGTCTCGATCAATAACCACGCACCTACGTCCAAGGTCAAGGTCATAGTTGAAGGTCAAAGGTCAAACCTATTGAAATTCCCTTCCGCTCTATATCTTCTACACCGATGCATGGATTATCACACTATGCCCAGGGTCAAGGTCACAGACTTGATGCGTTTCAAACCTAAACGCTCGGCTAAATGGCTTATAATCAAAAATGCCTCGTTTTCTTTGGCTGCCAGTGGGGGTATTCGTGTGCCGACAGGCCACATTTCTACTTTCCCGTGGTTAATGTTTTTAGTCAACCTTGGTTAAGGTTTTTATGTAGACCGCAGCCACCTTCTTTGTCAAGCTATGTGTACATCGACAACCCTCGTAGTCGAGCTATGCTGTTCTCCTACAGCTCTTGTTTTGATTTCCTGTCATTGCTGTAGACACCGCCCTGTATGGGCAATTACCATCGCCAATTGTTGTGACTGGCATGCTTTCTTGTCGCATTGCAGGGTGAAACACTTTCAAAATTTTATCTGCTTCCAAATCAATTGTGTAAGTGGGATGTACGTGGGATGTAGAATTGTGCGTACACTGTATGTGACTAACAATTTTCTCTACGACTTGGCAGCGTTGGTCATCTCGTTCTTCTTCTTCGACAGAAGTGCAGTCTGGAGTCTGTAAAAATGCGCAACTATTACTGATCTATACTGGTCATAAAGTGATCATTATTTAAACTACTGGTCAGCTAGCGAACAGTGTAGATCAATGATCATGATCTACACTGGTCACACGCTGATCATGATCTACACTGGTCACACACTGATCATGATCTACACTGGTCACAAGCTGATCATGATATATCCCCCTGAAGAGTCTGACTGGCCGATTACGACGCCTTGCATACATATACTGTACACATGTGTTTTTCCTGTAAATCACTGACATCTCGTTACACACAGAATTTAAAAAAAACAGTTTTTGGTATATTCCCCTGACGAGTCTGAGTAGCCGATTACACGTGTTTTCCGGTAAATCATGGACATCGAGTCAGCGAAGGTGTTTTCCAGTAATATATAATAATCACGCTAATCTGGAATAATAACACTATCTACATTAGCTGTAACCATCTAGAATCCGACAGCATCATATTTGAAACCCAATATTTAATAATTATAATAATTATTATACCATGCCTAAGATACTATTATTATCTATTATTTGTGAGGAACAGACTTTTAGTACTGTCCCTTCTTAACTGCGTGTGTTTTCCGGTAAATTTCAGTCGTTTTGAATTTGGAATTAAACACCAAACAAGATGATCCAAAATCATATTATTTCGCACAAATAGTTTGTAAATATTACATTAATCTTATAATATAGTAAACAAACCTTTTATCACACGACAAACACATATTTATGTTATTATATAGTGATTTACAGGGGTTTCCGGTATTTCGGTGGTTTTGGGTGAATAATAGGTTTCCGCGATGGCACATACATTTTTTGAAATAATCAAATTTGTATTTAAGATTTCCCCTGGCGACAGTACTTTTTGGACCGGAGACATTGCGCAATACATAAAACAGTAACAATAGCTATGTACTGCAAGGGTATAGGAACTTTATACAGTGGAATTGATGTGAGGTGTAATAAAGTAAAAAAGAAGTGATTCAATCAAAGAAGCAACAGTATAGCAGTTACAACATTGTTAGAACTGTTAGATAGTACAAAGGACCATTATCAACATGTCACAAACATATGTCATATAAATGGCAGTTTTTACGACCTTTTCGGGGGCATTTTGACCCTTAAGCATGTTAAGATTTGATTTTATCTCTTGAAATTTGCAGTAGTGAAGTCAGTTTTGTTATGTAAGACATTGTACGATTGTAATTCACACTTCATATTTAGTCTCGATTGGCCTTTTTTATCCTTGCATTTTTGACGCAAATGGGAGTCCTGTCATACACAGGTCACACATTTTGTTAGCCTGCATTTATATTACAGGTGGAGCTGTTTCATGCTACAACCCAAAAGAAAGAAGCAACAGAGAAGCTGCGTATGCCGGCATTTCTTCAGAAGGAGGTAATTGGTTCACGATCAACAACATTTGTGTCTGTGACTGAAGAAATGGAGCTTCTGGGATTTGTGACCAGTGTATCAAACAGCACACACCTGTAGCCTGATAATGATTTGTGATGCTTATTATACCCCTCGCAACGAGTTGTGGCGGGGTATACTGGCGTCCGTCCGTCACTAAACTTAACATCAGAGAAATATGTTGTAACTTCTATTTCCTTCATCTAAAATGCTTAATATTTCACACATGCATTCCTGTAAGGCTCTACTACCATGCTGCGCCAAATCCACAAGCCCACACACTTGGATTTGTTTTTACATATTTAGGAGTACCTGGGCCCACGCGGGGGGTATTCCGTAAGCCTCGCTTACTGACCAATCTAGTTAGAAGTTTGACAGGTGTTTCATTGATGGAATTTTGAATAGTGCCGATCCTGATGCACAGACTGATCTGGATCAACACTGATTGCAAAACCCATAAGCCCCATTCTTCCAGTCACAGCACATTTCACAATCAATTGGATAAAACTTGATTTCTAATTAAATGTATATTTTATTTGTGCGAACATTATTGAAAATAATACACATATTTCCGATAAAATAGATACTATTTTCAAGAAGATCTTCAGTAGAGTTAATCAAGAGACACTAGCCTGATATTCTCCATTTGCTTGCAGGCACGAGGGGTGGACTACATCGTCCTCTGGCTGGACTGTGACAAAGAGGGAGAGAACATCTGCTTCGAGGTCCTCGACTGTACACAGGAATTAATGAACCGCAATGTACCGGGACAGGTATGACAATTGCCATATGAATGGTATGTTATATTCGACCACAGCCTTTCTTGTTTCGCCCCATCTCTATATGACCTTTGCTGTTGCTGGGACATTAAACCCATTCACTTTCACTTTTTTTGTCTTGCCCACACGTGCAGGGAAGATCTATGCGTCACTTTTTCAGGCGTGTGCGGCAACAATTTATAAATTCTTTTATATCTCCGCTTGCGCTGGGCCTAGGTTCACCAAACTGTATTGTCACGTATAGCGTGTTATGTTCTGTGCTGTTTTCTTTTATCAGAAAGTATTTGAATAAAAATAGTTTTTTTAAGTAAAATGTATTTGTACACATGAAATTCCATATTTCATTATGCCATATGGATCTACTGGTTTTAAAACCACAGCAAAAGAGAGATAACTAGTGCCTTACATCCTACTACAAGGAGTTACTTTCCTTTGGCCACCACCAGGTGTCACCCCTAGTTACATTGTCGGACATGCGCAGACAGTCTGAAAGCCATCGGAATTCCGACCCAATGTCCTGTAGCCGATTTCACCAACATTGCAAAGTATACTTTACTAGCAAAGTATACTTTGAGGGAGTAATCATTTATTTTTCCTGAAATGCATTATTTCATATAGAACTAACAAATGCATATATTTCATGATTAAAAGTATGCAGAATTGTTATACTGAATTTATTACATTATCACAGCCAAATTGGCTGTGATAATGTAATAAATTCAGTATAATAAAAAATAATAAATTTATCATAAAATTGAAAATGTCTCCCTCAAAGTATACTTTGCTTATACTTTGCTACTAAAGTATACTTTGCAATGTTGATGAAATAAGCTACTGATGTCATTATCAGATACAGACGCTGTTTCTAATACAGATGTTTCTATAGACGGGGTTTCGCACCCACGTCAGTGCAATCACTAGTATTCTCTATCAGTTTTTATCGGAATTCCTACCGTTTCCTAGCCTCACTTGATAAACTTGATATCAAAAGACACTGGGCTGATATTCTCTATATTCTTGACTTACCTAGTGTTCTCTATGTATTTACCGGGTACTGACACTGTTTATATCATAGATGTCAGGGCTCCAGATAAGAAATTAGTAATTGAGTATTGTCACTCCATCATTTCTGAAGCAATTGGGTATTCAACATTTTAATTGGGTAAAATAAAATCACACTACTATTTACACATCAACAGACAGCAATAATTGAATAGTTTGCTTCGAAATAAAAACATGTCTTGGCATTTCATTAGAATTGTCTCCTTGGAGACAATTCTGATGATATACCAAGATGTTTTCATGGAAAATAAGAAAAATATGCTATAATTGTGGTCTGTTTATTTTTTCTGCACCATGATAAAGGTAACACAATTTTTTTATATTTTTTATTGCTTTTTGATACTCGCTACTTCTGATTTCAATTGGGTTTTTATACGACCGTTTTTAAAAAACGGTACGTATTATGTTTTACCGCATGGCGGTTGGGCGGCTGAAGAAAAAGTGCATAGTTCGTGTACACAATTCCTCCGAAACCGTTCAGTCGATCGATCTGAAACTATGCACACATCTTCTACACATATTGAAGATGTGCACCTTGGTGTTTTTATGCCGAAATAATATTTTTTAACAAACATATCACCTTTTTAACTTAGCTATTTTTTCTACATTTTTCTATACTATTCTATATACGGTACAGAGTTCGTGTACACAACTCCTCCGAAACCATTCAGTCGATCGTTCTGAAACTATACACACATCTTCTACACATATTGAAGATGTGCACCTTGGTGTTTTTATGCCGAAAAAATATTTTTTTAACAAAAATATCACCTTTTTTAACTTAGCCATTTTTTCTACATTATTGTATCCAATTCCCTATCATTTCGACTTTACACTCTACTTTTCTATCTCTGCTTAAATTAGTATACATGTTTAGCACAACGAGATGAAGAAATAATGCTATAGACTTTCAAATTCTCATTAATGTTTCTTGCCTTGGTGACAGCTTCACATTTCAGCATCTTCGCTGTCTGGCCCATATTCGACGGGCGTATTTTGTGACTTGCGGCACTTTTGTTGGCAATTTTGATTGGGTATTTACGCAAATACGCAGCTTATCTGGAGCTCTGGATGTTTTGTTTCTACAGACGGTGTTCCGCGCCCACTTCAGTGCGATTACGGAAACGGACATCAAGAAGGCAATGAACAGTCTGGGCACGCCCAACCAGAATGAGGCCCAGTCTGTGGACGCCCGCCAGGAGCTGGACCTCAGGATAGGCTGTGCCTTCACCCGATACCAGACCAAGTTCTTCCAGGTGAGACACACGATGGCTCGGTACATGTATTGTAATAATTCAATCATTCGATCTTCTGTTAGGGTCGGGACATATTAATGGCATTCGTCCTAGTGCTGCTAATTTAATCATCTACTCATTCGATCAATCAATCTCATTCCCTTGGCTAAGCATGGGCCATGGCCTATGGGATATGGCAATGGACTTCAAAACTGGAGGTTGTGAGTTCAAAATGTCCCTAGGCATGAAAAATACTTTTATAGTATTTCCATCCCACGGTCTGTCGGATCAGACTTTAAAACTTCTATATGTTGCTGTTGCTGGGACATTAAACTATTTTTTTTGCATTCAACATCTAAGACACAGGGCCTTTAATATCACTTTCACTACAGACTGTCTGCTGTCAACGATTTGATCAATGAATATTCCGACAGGGAAAGTATGGTAACCTGGACAGCACTCTGATCTCGTACGGACCCTGCCAGACACCCACGCTGGGATTCTGTGTGGTGCGGCACGACAAGATTCAGTCATTCAAACCCGAAGCCTACTGGGTGATCCAAGTCCAGGTATAGTATACCTCCACCAAAGACACTCCACTGTATATATGTTCAGAGCTCCAGATAAGGTGCATATTGGCGTATTGTACACACTTATTTTAGCAGAATACGCATTGATTATCAAAAGTGGGGAGTACACAATACTCACAGCAATGTGAAAATACGCATTGATTTTCAAATTGAGCAGTGAAAATACTATAATAAAGTTGAAAATTTACTTATTTTTAGATGCGCAAAGTTTATTTCAATGTTTGATTTGACCCCTGGTCATGGATTATGTCCCCCTTTTTGACTTAGAATTTTCCGATTTTGGCTTGTGAGTCGTAAAACTTTTAAACCGTAATAGCTACAGCCATGAAACTTGGTATGTAGCTTCCTTATGATGAGTAGATGCGCACAGTTTATTTGTTTGTTGATTTGACACCCAGGTCATGGATTATCTCCCCTTTTGAACTTGGAATTTTGCCTCATTTATTATCAAAGCGATATGTAGGGCATCCGTGTTCTATGAACACATTTTCTAGTTAAATTTGTTTTATTTTTATCATTTGTCCCCTATTTAATAAGGAAGAAAATCAATAATACATTTGTAAAGGTAAAGTACGCATTGAATTTGAAATATGGGGGTATAATACTCTTTAATCTATATTGCTTGTTAGAAGCAGGATAGGTGTTTCATTGATGAAAATCCCACAATTATTTGCGCAACAGGTTCCACAATATGTACCATTAGTGGTCATATATATTTCATCAAAACCAAAAATCCCACAATTATTGGTGTAGTCTCGCTAAACTGGATACTCCTGTAGCCGATTTCATCAAAATTGCAAAGTATACTTTCCTAGCAAAGTATACTTTGAGGGAGCAATCATTGATTTTTCCGAAATGCATTATTTCATGCAGAACTAACGATTGCATATATTTGATGATTAAAACTATGCAGAATTATTATACTGAATTTATTACATTATCACAGCCAAAATTGGCTGTGATAATGTAATAAATTCAGTATAATAAAAATTTATTCTAAAATTGAAAATTTCTCCCTCAAAGTATACTTTGCTAGGAAAGTATACTTTGCAATGTTGATGAAATAGGCCCCTGGGACCTCCTGTTAAACACCATTAAATAATTTCTTATTGAGTTATTCCCATTTTTCGACTCCAAAATTCTCATTTTTGGCTTGTAGAGCAAACTAGTCCTACATTTTTCCACCAATCCAATTGATACTTTGCATACCTGACAACCACCGTAGACTTACATGTGTTTCCAACATTAGTTTTCAATGAATTTAAGCAATTCATTAACAATGCATTGTATTTTATAAAGTTGCTAGATTATATTGCGTAAATGATATGAAATGGATGTTTTTTATTTCCTGGACATTTATATTCTTTATTGAACCTCACCCCATGAATTTGCGTTGTAGATTACTGTTGGCGAGCCCGAGACTACGCTCAACCTCGACTGGGACCGTGTGAGGATATTTGACAAGGAGGTCGCTCAGATGTTCGTCAGCATCATCAAAGGCTCCGACGCTGCCAGGTGGGTCAGAGGAAATCATCTTGCTTGTTGTATTTAGTCACGGCGAATTATGAGATTTTGTAGAAGATTAAATAAAATACCTACAAAGATTAACTAGATGGCCACGGCCCGCATGTCGTGCCCACCAAGGCTTTAATGGTATACCAAAAATCTTTAACTGAAAAAACAACAACTTTAAACCAAAAACAGTAACCTGGACTCGCATGCGTACGGACGGACGTACGTAGGTACGCCAAATGTGCCGACTATATCGCTCTGTTCGCAAGCGGGTGCGACAAATATCATATTGTGTGCCTGGATTAGTAGCCTATTTCACCAAAATTGCAAAGTATACTTATCTAGCTAAGTATAATTTGAGGGAGTAATAGTTTATTTTTCCCAAAATGTATTTCATATAGAACTATCGACTGCATATATTTGATGATTAAAAATATGCAGAATTATTATACTGAATTTATTGCATTATCACAGCCAAAATGGCTGTGATAATGTAATGAATTCAGTATAATAAAAATTAATAAATTATCCTTATATTGAAAATTTCTCCCTCAAAGTGTACTTTAACAAGATAAGTATACTTAGCAATTTTGGTGAAATCGGCTACAGTTGCTAGGTTGGTCACACATGCCATAAGTCTCATTTATCCAGTCATAGCCACAGCTTAGTTGCTATGCTGGCCACAAATGCTGCCATAAACTCCATTTTGCTAGTCACAAACTATGTATCTTAACCCTTTTGATATGTTAAATTTCCGACCAATCCAACCATCACAAAATGATTTTCCAACTAATCCGTTTATAAAAAGGGTTGTTGTTTTTTTCCCTCTAAAAATATGAACATTACAAATGCAGATCTACTGTTTGCAAAGACATCTATAGAGGTCTGTAGCCTATTTCACCAACATTGCAAAGTATACTTATCTAGCAAAGTATAATTTGAGGGAGTAATCATTTATTTTTCCCAAAATACATTATTTCATATAGAACTAACGACTGCATATATTTGATGAATAAAAGTATGCAGAATTATTATACTGAATATATTACATTATCACAGCCAAAATTGCTGTGATAATGTAATGAATTCAGTATAATAAAAAATAATAAATTTATCCTTAAATTGAAAATTTCTCCCTCAAAGTGTACTTTAACAAGATAGGTATACATGTACTTTGCAATTTTGGTGAAATCGGCTACAGTTGCTAGGTTGGTCACACATGCCATAAGTCTCATTTATCCAGTTATAGCCACAGCTTAGTTGCTATGCTGGCCACAAATGCTGCCATAAACTCCATTTTGCTAGTCACAAACTATGCATCTTAACCCTTTTGATATGTTAAATTTCCGACCAATCCAACCATCACAAAATGATTTTCCAACTAATCCGTTTATAAAAAGGGTTGTTGTTTTTTTCCCTCTAAAAATATGAACATTACAAATGCAGATCTACTGTTTGCAAAGACATCTATAGAGGTCTGTAGCCTATTTCACCAACATTGCAAAGTATACTTATCTAGCAAAGTATAATTTGAGGGAGTAATCATTTATTTTTCCCAAAATACATTATTTCATATAGAACTAACGACTGCATATATTTGATGAATAAAAGTATGCAGAATTATTATACTGAATTTATTACATTATCACAGCCAAAATTGGCTGTGATAATGTAATAAATTCAGTATAATAAAAATTAATAAATTTATCCTTAAATTGAAAATTTCTCCCTCAAAGTGTACTTAGCAAGAAAAGTATACATTGTACTTTTATTTGCAATTTTGGTGAAATCGGCTACTGTAGTGGTGAAATGACAACTTGAATTTTAACTCTTTGCATGCTGGGAAACTTGTGGGCTATAAATAGTTCAAAAATAGCGGACACAAAATCATCATATTTTCTTTTATTTCTCCTTGTAAATATCATGAATATGTCTTGGAATTTCATTAGAATTGAGTCCTGAGGACTCAATTCTAATGAAATTCCAAAACATATTTACTGAGAGAAATCAAAAATATACTCGTAATTTGTTTGGCGGATATTTTCACCACTGGCATGCAAGGAGTTAATGTCATTGAGTGTATATGACAGAGTTCTGGATATTACAAAGAAGGAGAAAAGCAAGGCGAGACCACAAGCCCTGAACACGGTGGAAATGTTGAGGGTTGCCAGCTCCGGACTTGGTAAGTAAAGCCTACACACATCGGTGAAAAGTAAAAAAAGTCGGGTGAAATTCCAGAATTTTAAAATTGTATAAAACGCAGATAAGTGAATGGTCGCAAGCATTTATCCTGGATACTGATTGAAAGCTAAACACTATATATTTGTCTCATCAGGATTTGCAGTGTCCTCAAGTATTTGCCAGTTTATATACATATAATATGTACATAAAAAAATGTGTGTTAGAATGGAACAGACTGTGGTTGTGACTGTAGAAATACATGGGACTTATGACATTTGTGAGCAGTGCAAACCCTGACCAGCCTGCACTTCCGTGCAGTCTGATCAGGGTCTGCGCTGTTCGCCTTTCTACAGTGAAACACCTGTTGTCCATCTAACACGCATCATAGATCCTTATCTGACACTAGCAATGCTGTAACTGATCAGGAGCTAGACTAGCCACACTGGTGATGCTCCCAATTTCCCCAGTCACGGACACATATGAGACGTGCCATGTGATTTTGTTCATAAGAACATGTGCAAAATGATATTTTACATAAACAATGTCAAAAGATAACAAACTTTTCAAAGCAAATACGGAGTTCTATTTTGTCAACATTCGACGTCATTTATGGAAAATATCGTAACTGTTGTAAATATTTTTTAGGAGATATCGCACATGTTGTTGGGTACAAACTCACATGGCTCGTCTCATACTTGATATTCAGGGGTAAAAGGGCCATCACAGACTTAGGAACTGCGGTTATATGTGTCTGTGACTGGAGAAATGGGGCTTATGGGTTTTGCGACCTGTGTAGATCCAGATCGGCCTGTGCATCTGCACAGTCTGATCAGTATCTGCACTGACTGCTATTCCATCAATGAAACACCTGTCATGCTTCTAACGGGCAATATAGATCATTATCAGGTGCTATTTGATTAGCAGCTATGCTGGTCACAAATCCCATAAGCTCCATTTCTCGCGTCACATCCACACATAACCTGTGCTGTACTCAACTTAAAGCATCAGCTGCGTCAAACTCAATATACAGTAAAGCCAAGTTGAACTTGGCTTTACTGTATATTGAGTTTGACGCAGATGATGATGCTTTGTGTTTATGGACATATGGAACAAGGCCTGTTAGGTTTTCAGTACAGAAAATGTGTTAAAACCTTGTGTGGTTGGTTTGGAGCATGCGAAGTGTACATTTAACGATGGGTTTCATCCTTAACAGAATCTCGATAACACTGGTATGACCCTCAGGTACATTGTTTACTTTTTGATACGTGAGAGTTTAATCCGGTTATACTCCTTATAAAAGTAATATGATTAGTACTAATTTTATTACTTTTGGGGAGTGGGGCTTTGTAATGGGATTTACACCCCATCACAGCAGGTAACATATGGGATTCGACCCCGTTAACACGGTTTACAATGACCGTAGCTGTGGACAGGCTGTTAAACACCATTAAATCAAAATCCAATTAAAACTTGGGTGCCAAATTTGAGTGTGTAAGTCAGGGCTCCAGATAAGGAATTAGTAATTGAGTATTTTCACTCATTTCTGAAGCAATTGGGTATTTCAAAAAATAAAATCGCGCTACTGTGTACACATCAACAGACAGCAATTATTGAATAGCTTGCTTCTAAATGAAAACATGTCTTCGTATTTTTCCATGAAAACACATCTTGGTATTTCATTAGACATTTCTAATGAAATACCAAGATGTGTTTTCATGGAAAATAAGAAAAATATGCTATATTTGTGGTCTGTTTATTGTTTTCTGCAGCATGATAAAGGTACCACAAAATTGTTATTGCTTTTTGATACTCGCTACTTCTGATTTAAATTGGGTTTTTGGCGATTTTATTTGGGTATTTAAGCAAATACGCAGCTTATCTGGAGCTCTGTAAGTAATAACTGGGATCACATCCTCACCGCAGGTATTGGTCCCCAGCAGACGATGCAGATGGCGGAGCGACTGTACATTCAAGGATACATCAGCTACCCACGGACAGAGACCAACCAGTACCCAGAGAACTTCGATCTCATGTGAGTCGCGTTCGCATCCAATGTGTATTTGGCAGGTATTTTGGCTTTCTTGTCTTTGAGAGTTGAATCCGGTTATACTTGTTATAAAACTGATAAGATTAGTAAATAATGTCCAAATATTTAGGGTTATTAGGGAACTCATCCTATGTGGTGAGCACCTGGCACCAGATCAGGTTATTCCAGGGCTGAATTTATATGTTTTTATGTAAATATTCAGTTCTGATTTCGTGATTCCCGGACTGAATTTATATGTTTTTATGTAAATATTCAGTTCTGATTTCGTGATGAAAACATGCCTTGGCATTTCATTAATGACATAACAAGATGTGTTTTCATGGAAAATAAGAAAAATATGCTATATTTGTGGTCTGTTTATTGTTTTCTGCAGCATGATAAAGGTACCACAAAATTGTTATTGCCTTTTTTATACTCACTACTTCTGATTTCAATTGGGTTTTTGCCAATTCTAATTGGGTATTTAAGCAAATATGCAGCTTATCTGGAGCCCTGTCCTGTGAAATATCAGTACTTCTGGTATTTATATTCATATGCACACCTGCCAAAACTGATGTAGGCTACACATGTCAATGCACAATGTAGACTAAAAACTGACTAAATTTCTTTGTGGGGTATATAATAAATAGATTATTATTTTATTTGGAATGAATATGAAACCAGAGCTCCAGATAAGGTGCATATTTGCTTAAATACCCAATTAAAATTGCCAAGCACCCAATTGAAATCAGACGTAGTGCGTATTAAAAAGCAATGAAAAAAATGTGGTACCTTTATCATGCTGCAGAAAACAATAAACATACCACAAATATAGAATCTTTTTCTTATTTTTTCAATAAATCTTGGTATTTATTCCAAGGTGACAATTCTAATGAAATACCAAGACATGTTTTCATTTAGAAGCAAACTGTTCAATAATTGTGGTCTGCCGATGTGTAAACAGTAGTATGATTTTATTTTAACCAATTAAAATTTTGAAATACCCAATTGCTTCAGAAATGATGGAGTGACAATACTCAATTACTAATTCCTTATCTGGAGCCCTGTGAAACATATGTTCATCTGGTGTGGAATGTACCTTCATATGAGACACGCCATGTGATTTTGTACCTAAGAACATGTGCCAATTGTCATGAAATATATTTACAGATACTGTGAAATTTTATGTTAATGACGTCGAAAGATGCCAAAATTTCATAGCAAATGTGGAATAGAATTCCGCATTTGCTTTGTAAATTTTGTCAGCTTTCAATGTCATTAACTTTATTAATTTTATGAAAGTTCTCCTATGTACTTAGGTACAAAATCACATGTCGTGTCTCTTTGACATGAAATGTGAACATTTCACACCACAAGACGAATGTATGTGTAATATTTGTTGCAAAAATATGAATATCCTCTATTGATTTACAAATTACACGTATCTGCCATTTTGTAATATTTGTCCTTGTTCTCTACAATTTAAAACAAACAGCAAGACAAAACTTATTTCAGCAATGCAATGGTTAACCCTTTCAATAAAACATACCCGTATAGTGGTGTTTTCAAACAGTGTAGATTCAGAGCCGTCTCATCAGTATCCACTTTTGCAAGTAATTTTTTTAAGAACAAAAAACGCCCCCTTTTCATAAATGGACTAGTCCGAAAACTATTTTGAGACTATTGGATTGGTCGGAAAATTAACATATAAAATTCCATGCAGTTACTTAGGGGTGAAAGGGTTAAAAACTTAAAGGATAATGTAACGTACATGTATGACCTTTTTCTTGCAGTTCGGCATTGAAGATCCAGCAGAACAGTTTAGACTGGGGCAGTGCTGTCCGGGACCTCCTCAACGATGGAATACAGAAACCCAAGTATGTGGCACACGATCCTATCACTTTTGAGGGATGGGTTTTGACTCAGGGGTAGAATACAGGGGCCCGTTTCACTAAACTTTGTACGACTAAAATGTTCGCGAGTGCAAATTTAGGATGGTCTGAAAATTTCAATTGATGGATTTACATTTATTGAGCATAGGCTGCATATGCAGCCTATGCTCAATAAATGTAAATCCAATAATTGTTTACAAGAAAACACTGTTAATGCGATATTTACAGACTATCGTAATTTTGCACTTACCGTACAAACATTTTAGTCCTACGAAGTTTAGTGAAACGGCCCCCAGGACTTCAATACTGAAGGTTTTGAGTTCAAAACATGAAATATACTTCGATAATATTTCCATCCCACTGGTCTGTTGGATGAGACTTTAACACTATAGTCCCATCCCTAGATGACCTTAGCTGTTGCTGGGACTTTAAACGCCATTCATTTCTTATCACTTTAAACCATTTTAAACCATTTTTATGCCCCTACTACCGAATGGTAAAGAAGGCATGTAGTGTTACCGAAATCCATCTCACGACTTCCTCAATGATGGAATACAGAAACCTACCGTATGTGGCACAGGATCATATCACTTTTGAGTTAAAAACCTACCGTACGGCATGAAAAATACTTTCATAGTATTTCCATCCCACTGCTCTGTCAGATGAGACTTTAAAACTGTGACTTTAGCTGTTACTTGGACATTAATTCCCATTAATTTCATATCACTTTTGAGATCAATATAATTCTAGCTGGGAAGTTAGATGATTTAAGACCATTTTTATGCCCCTACCACCGAAGAGTAAAGAAGGTTTGTAGCGTTACCGAAATACATCTCACGATCTCAATGATGGAATATAGCAACCCAAGTATGTAGCACAGCACACAGGCGCGACGGTGGGTCGTGGCCATCTAGTCTTAATAACAATATAATTGGATACAATTTGTTTTGGGAAATCCCTATTTAAAACAAATGGTGTCCGAATAGTGAGGGTTATTACGGTATGCTGTGTTCACAGGAAGGGCAATGATGCGGGTGACCATCCCCCTATCACACCCATGAAGGCCGCCTCCGAGAATGAGCTGGGCCACGACGCATTCAGGTTGTACGATTACATCACCCGCCATTTCATAGCCACGGTAAGTCCACGATTACGTCAGCCGGTTGGTGTCCGAATATTTAGGGTTATTATACCCCCCGCAACGAGTTGTGGGGGGGTATACTGGAGTCAGGTTGTCCGTGCATCCGTGCGTCCGTAAACTTAACATCAGAGAAATATTGTTATAACTTCTATTTCCTTCATCTAAAATGCTTAATATTTCACACATGCATTCCTGTAATGCTCTACTACCATGCTGTGCCAAATCCACGACCGTCTAACCCCCGCTGATCCCAAGATCAAGGTCAAATACTTAGTACAAAACTTAACATCAGAGAAATATTGTTATAACTTCTACTTCCTTCATCTAAAATGCTTGATATTTCACACATGCATTCCTGTAAGGCTCTACTACCATGCTGTGCCAAATCCACGACCGTCCAACCCCCGCTGATCCCAATGTCAAGGTCAAATACATGGTCTCTTTACAAAACTTAACATCAGAGAAATATGTTATAACTTCATTTAAAATTCTTAATATTTCATGCATGCATTCCTCTAAGGCTCTACTATCATGCTGTGACATACATGTATATCCCCGCATAGTCTTTTTACAAAACTTAACATCAGAGAAATCGCTTATAACTTTTATTTCCTTGCTCGGATCTGCTTCACATTCACGTTCGTGCCGCCCCCGCTAAGCCCAGAGTCAAGGTCACAAGCCCACACACATGGAAAGATTTACATATTTAGGGGTACCTGGGCCCACGCGGGGGGTATTCCGTAAGCCTCGCTTACTGACCAATCTAGTTACTCCAGTCCATGTTGAATTTATATCCCAGTAAACTCCCACGCCGAACTACTTTCCGTAACCGTGAGGCGCAGTTAAAATAATTCTTAAGAAAACGGAAAATAAACACATTTTCTTGATGAATTTATTTCAAATGCTGGAATTATAAGGAATGAATGGCCTTTTTGTTGAATTTATCCGGGATAAACTTGTAAAAGTCGCGGGAATACTGGACGAGGCCTTCCGGCCTTCGTCCAGTATTCCCGCGACTTTTCCAAGTTTATACCCCGATAAATTCCACAAAAAGGCCATTCATTCCTATATTGTTGTCATGGTGGACAGGTTGGACTGTATATTAAGTCATCACTTGTGTACTCTATTGTTGTCATGGTGGGTCACACACATCTCACTGTTGACAGTTGAGTCCCGACTGTCGATACCTACAGACAACGGTGTTCTTCGAGATCGGCGCCGAGAAATTCTCGCTCACCGGCAAACAACTGATAGACGAGGGGTTTACCAAGGTGATGCATTGGCAGGCATTCACCAGCGACGAGAAAATGCCCGATTTCCGCCGAGAACAGATGTGCCCAGTCAAAGATGTAAGTTCTTTTGTATGGTATGAATCCACTTTGTATATATCGGCAGCAGGGCCCGGTTTCACTAAACTTCGTACGACAAAAATGTTTGTAAATGCAAAATTATGTAAATTGAAAATTAACACTGTTTTCTTGTAAACAATTATTGGATCTACATTTATTGAGCACAGGTTGCATATGCAGCCTATGCTCAATAAATGTAAATCCATCAATTTAAATTTCCAGACGGTTCTAAATTAGCACTTACGAACATTTTAGTCGTAAGAAGTTTAGTGAAACGGGCCCCAGGTTTGCACAGATTGTCCACGCAATAACTCGAGTTCTACTTCACAGATCTTAATCAAATTTGGTTTACAGTTTTAGCACAACAAGATGAAGCCGACTGTTGATTGTGAAAACTCTCTGATGAGTTGCCTCCCATGGTGGCCATTATTAATTTTCCAATTACGTATCGGGTTCCTTGTCCACGAGGTAAAACAAGTTCTGCATAAACTCTGCATAAATGTTTATCATGACAAGAGGGAGAACCTCATTGATTGTTCAAAATCTCCAATGGGTTGTCTCCCCATGGTGGCCATTCTTAATTTCCACATTCTTGTATCCTTAAATCAAGTTTTACTTGACATATCTTAACCAGATTTTTGAAACAGGTTTATCATGGCAAGAGGAAGAACTCTGTTTGTTTTCGGTGGATTTTCTCTACATGTACCTGTGACAGCCTTTCTTAATGTGTTCGTTCTCTCCATATGATCAATCTAAATTTGCTATGTATGTTTCGTATGCCAACAGGAAGAATTGTATTTGTTTCCTTGTCTCGGTTCATAGATCTCATACAATCCTCTATATATATGGGCATATTTCTGTCTGTGCATGTCTTCGTTCTTAACAGATCTAAAACACTACTCAGACAATTAAAAAATAACTCTTATCACAAATTAACCAATCAATGATCATCCTCAGATAGATTTAACCAATCAAAAATCATCTAGTGTTGAAGTTAACCAATCAGTGATCATCCACATGTGAAGTTAACCAATCAGTGATCATCTGCATGTGAAGTTAACCAATCAATGATAATCTGCATGTGAAGTTAACCAATCAATGATCATCCACAGGTGAAGTTAACCAATCATTGATCATCCACAGGTGAAGTTAACCAATCAATGATCATCTGCATGTGAAGTTAACCAATCAATGATCATCTGCATGTGAAGTTAACCAATCAATGATCATCCACAGGTGAAGTTAACCTATCAATGGTCATCCACAGGTGAAGTAACCAATCAATGATCATCCACAGGTGAAGTTAACCGATCAATGATCATCCGCATGTGAAGTTAACCAATCAATGATCATCCACAGGTGAAGTTAACCAATCAATGATTATCCATAGGTGAAGTTAACCAATCAATGATTATCCACAGGTGAAGTTAAGCATTGATAACCCACAGGTGAAGTTAACCAATCATTGAGCACCCACCATTGATCAACCACAGGTGAAGTTAGTTAACCAAATAATGAATATCCACAGGTGAAATTAGTTAACCAATCATTGATCACCCTCAGGTGAAGTTAGTTAACCAATCATTGGTCACCCATAGGTGAAGTTAGTTAACCAAATAATGAATATCCACAGGTGAAATTAGTTAACCAATCATTGATCACCCTCAGGTGAAGTTAGTTAACCAATCATTGGTCACCTACATTGAAAGTTAACCAATTAATGATCATCCACATGTGAAGTTAACCATTCAATGACCCTCCAGAGGTGAAGTTAGCCAATCACTGGTCATCCATAGGTAAAGTTAGTAAATCAATCATTGATCATCTATAGGTGAAGTTAACCAATCATTGATCACCCACTGGTTAAATTAACCAATCACTGATCATCCATTGGTTAAATTAACCAATCATTGATCATCCACTGGTTAAATCAACCAATCATTGATTGTCCACAGGTGAAGTTAACCAATCAATGATCGTCCACAGGTGAAGTTAACCAATCAATGATCATCAACAGGTGAAAGTTAACCAGTCATTGATCACCTACAATTAAAGTTAACAAATCGTTGATCATTCGCAGGTGAAGATGGTCGAGAGGCAGACAAGTCCGCCCGACTACCTCACGGAGGCGGAGTTGATCACCCTCATGGAGAAGCATGGAATCGGCACGGATGCCAGCATACCTGTCCACATCAACAACATCTGCGAGAGGAACTACGTCACCGTACAGCCGGGCAGGAAACTCAAACCAACCACCCTTGGCATTGTTCTCGTGCACGGCTATCAAAAAGTAAATTGACACATATTTCTCGGTAATGAACCATTTTTATAAATAGGCCATAAAGAGTCATGTTACAAATATCTGTGTGATAATCAGTTTGAAGCAACCAATTCCTCAGTGCGCCTCAGAATTCCTATATATTTCCTAGCCTTATTAACTTGATATGAAAAGACGACACACACCTGGTATACTCTATTTCCCAGATAGACCCAGACCTGGTGTTGCCGACGATGCGGTCGGCGGTGGAGCAACAGTTGAACCTGATCTCGCACGGCAAGGCCGACTACCAGGCCGTCCTACAGCACGGCGTCAACATCTTCCACCTAAAGTTCAAGTACTTTGTGCAGAACATCAACGGCATGGACGAACTCTTTGAGGTCTCCTTCTCCCCACTCGCCGCCACAGGCAAACCTTTATCCAGGTTAGTGGTGATTAGGAATTACACACACTTTTAGCTAGGTGAGTTGCGATTCTGGGATAGTTAGTAGTATGAATTAGCCAAACATTTATCCCAGTGAGTGGGGATTGTGGGATAGTTAGTAGTATAATATCATATATATATTCTTCATCTACATTGCTTGGCCCTAAATTGTACTCTTTTGTGTTGATGGGCCGTTAAGCAACATTCCATTCAAGTTTGTATAAAGCTTGGCTCAGAAACAGTTGGAATTCCTACGTCCATCAATCAATAATTTGATTGTTTTCTGTGTTGTTTGTAAATTATATCAATATCAAGGTGCATGGTCTCGTGGTTACAACAACAACAATGTCACCCACTCCAAATTAAGTATTATTTGATATTTTCCTTAGTATGCAACAGATTTTGATGAAATATGGCACAGCAAACGCGTCTTCATGAGCTGCATTTGGTGGTCCAGGGAGTTTGGCAAAGACTTGTGTCGTTTTTGCGAAGAATCGATAACCGACACGGAAATCGATTGTTCGTAAAAACGACAGAAGTTTTTGGCGAAAATACAGAGACCACCAAATGCAGCTTAACAAGACGCGTTTGATGCGCCATATTTCATCAAAATCCGTTATGTAATAAGGACACTATAAAAGAATACGCACTTTGAATCAGATGGATTCTGTAAATTTCAGTACTTGTTGTTAGTACCACGTGATCATACACCTTGAAAATAGAGGAGCATGCAAATTGTTGGTTTACATAAATAGAATTCCATGCTGGTATCTTTTGATATCAAGTTTATCTGTCTCCGCTCGGATTTTCTATGCGTTTCCTAGCCTTTACTGATAAACTTGATTTCAAAAGACACTAGCCTGGTATTGTTTATATACTATTAAAGTTAACCCTTTCATCAATACAGCCCTCAAAAGCTGTGTTTGCAAACAGTGTAGATCCAGATGAGCCGGCTCACGACGAGCCGTCTCATCAGGGTCTGCACCTTTTGCAAGTATTTTTCATATTTTGTTGAAAAAAAGCAACCATTTTCATAAATGGACTAGTTTTAAAATAATTTTTAGCCGTTTTTTAAAAAAAAAAATCCCGGCTATTGAATTGGCGAAAGCCGGGCTGACTGGCGGGCAGGCGGTGCGAGGTGGGCATCGGGCGGCGTCCACAATCAATGTTAAGTTTTCTGTTAAATGTCCATTTCTCTGTTACTGTACAACCTAGGACCACCAAACTTTGACAGCTTCATAAGCAAGGCGTGCCCACCACATACCACTATCCAACATATGACCTTTTTTTGACATTCACCAATTTTTTCCGCGTGAACGACATTTTCAACGTTAATTTTTCATGTTTACAATGGTAAGTTTTTGTGTTTAAGTCCATTTCTCTGTTTCTGTACAACCTGGAACCACCATACTTGTCTGCTTCATAACTACAGGGTTAAATTTTCGTGTCCGATTTTTTTTTCTTCAAGAAGTTGCCCAAACACAACGTGCAAATTAAATCATCCGATGCATAAAACAATATTAGTATTTTGTCGTGTTTGTGCCATTGTATTATCTGTTACCCAGGTATCTATGCCTTGAAAAAGCCTGGCCTTCGTGGCTTTGCCTCGTTTCTTGTTTGAAGATTGGATTGGTCGGAAAATGAGCACATCAAAATCCATTCCAGTTATTTAGGGGTGAAAGGGTTAAATAAGTGTACAGTCCGCAATCGCTTGCTCAAAGTCCAGAGGACTGAGGAAAATACTTTGAGTTAATGGTAAGTTGAGTTAAAAGAGTTATTATATAGGAAAACATGCTCTTGGTACCAAGAATTTGACTTTGAGTTAGGGATGAGACGTGGCCTAGGAGATATGACATTGGACTTCAATACCAGAGTTCAGTCCTTGGCGTGAAAGTTACTTACAAATTATTTCCATCCCACTTGTCTGTCGGATGAGACTTTAACCCTTTCAACCGTAAGTAACTGGAATGGACTGTGATATGCTAATGTTCCGACCAATCCAATGGTCACAAAATGATTTTCAGATTCGTCCATTTATGAAAAGGGGGATGTTTTTGTTCTAAGAAATATGAAAATTACTTTCAAGCAGTGCAGATCCTGATGAGACGGCTCGTTACGAGCCGGCTCATCTGAATCTGCACTGTTTGCATATACCGCTATAGCGGGCTTTCGGGTTCAAAGGGTTAAACTGTGGTCCCATCTCTTTATGGCCTTAGCTGTTGCTAGGACGTTAAACCCATTCACTTTCGCGTTTTTGACTTTGAGTTATCAGTAATTTGACTTTAATAAGAGTTTGAGCTAACGAGTGTAGACTGTAATTACAGGTGTGGTAAATGTCGCCGCTTCATGAAGTACGTGCAGGCCAAACCGTGCCGGCTACACTGCTCCTCGTGTGATGAGACGTACTCCCTGCCACAGAACGGCAACATCAAGCTCTATAAGGAGCTCAAGTGTCCGCTCGATGAGTTTGAGCTCGTCTTGTGGACGACCGGTGCTAAAGGAAAGGTAAGGCCATAAAATAAGTGCTTTGGATGTCAGACACGATGTTTGCTGAAATTGATGCGGGAGGGCGGATTTTTTTAGTATTTTCTTTTTTGCATGAGATCTTCGTCTCTGATTTTTTGCAAGTCCCCAGATGAATTTTGCATGTCAATTGTTGAACATGTGGTTGACATCTTTTTCGTTTTTTATTAGAAAACATCACCTTCTAATTAAAAACAACAAAAACGATATGTTGAAAGAAACGACAGCCGTTTAAATAGTTGAAAGTCGGGTATTTAAACGAAAATATTGTTTTCACCAAAAAAAACAACAAACGATAATCAATTCTATGCATATCGTTGTACAAAACAATCATTTTCACTGCATTTTCCATTCTGACATTTTCGTTTGTTTCGTGGGTTAACAAACCTTCATTGTACAGGCACCGTGCCAGGCGTCGACAAATTATTATTTTGCCACTCATCCTATATGTGGCTGGAGAGATGGGGTTGATGGGATTGCGTCCAGTGTAGCTCCTTATCAAATAGAACACTCATGTAGCCTGATAGCGATCTATATTGTTTGTTAGAAGCAAGACGGGTGTTTCATTGATGGAATGGCATACACACATATATATATTAATGTTAATTCTGCCATATTCCTTCAAATGAGCACTCGTCCAGATCCAAAATTCACTCGCAAGTACAAGTGGTGGCCTTGATTTCTGGGAAATGGGGAAAAATGCATAAATAAATTCCCTGTAAGGAAAATTCAGGGAATTTGCTAAAATAACCCCAAATCACGGAATTTTTATAGTTGTATTTTTTCTCAATAAATGGATGGTATGACAGCACTATAGAATCATTTCCATTGGGTATTCTGCACGTTATGGGTTATTTTCAGACCTACCCGCTGTGCCCGTACTGCTTCAACAACCCACCGTTCAAGGACATGAAGAAAGGGATGGGGTGTAACGAGTGTACCCACCCCAGCTGCCCCCACTCCATCGCCGCCAATGGCGTGTCCGAGTGTGTTGAGTGTGAGAACGGGATACTCACTCTCGATACGACGTCCGCACCGAAGTGGAGGATGGCATGCAATAAGTGAGTTTTTTTGCTTAAACTTGGCTTTCACAGTGCAATAACACGATGTATTAAAAATCATAATACGCTAGTGTAATGAATATGCAGATGAGACTACTACAGAAAACATGTAATCGGTACAACATCAAGGTATGGTGCTGTACTTATGCAATAAATAGAATCTAACATTTGTGTTGATTCAATATGATATTTATTAAACTCGTTGAATGATTTCATAAGAAACTCGCCATAGCCTCGTTTCTTATGAAATCAGTACTCGTTTACTGAATATCATATTACATCACCACTCATGCAAGATCCTCTATTTATTATATACGTACCTTCGTTTCCCATTGAAACACAATGGAACGCAAGCCGTCAATATTTTTCAATAGTGACGTCTCATGAGTTCATATTGGTCCGTGCCAAAACTACGTTCACGTCATAAAATAGTTCCTTCTTTCATCACCAATTTGCTTACTTTAGTTATATTTTGTATATTTTCGAGGCGCATAAAAATTCTGAGAGTGATTTATGTATATGATTAAAAGGTTAATTGGTTTGTATGTGGATGTATGCCACTCGACCAGTCTCGCAACGATATTGCGCGACTCTATATCGCACGCTACGGAACTCGTGCATATATCCACATACAAATAAAAAAATATAAACTTACCCATCGCGTAATAGTCCAGTCTTATACATAGGTTACAATACTTGAAAAAAGTTCCCTTAGATCAAAGGGATGGCTATGACCCAGGGGATATGGCATTGGAATTCAATACCAGTAGCCTATTTCACCAACTTCGAGGGAGTAATCATTTATTTTCCCCGAAATGCATTATTTCTTATAGAACTAACGACTGCATATATTTGATGATTAAAAGTATGCATAATTATTATACTGAATTTATTACATTATCACAGCCAAAATGGCTGTGATAATGTAATAAATTCAGTATAATAAAAAATAATAAATTTATCCTAAAATTTAAAATTTCTCCCTCAAAGTATACTTTGTGAGATAAGTATACATCTACTTTGCAATGTTGGTGAAATAGGCCCCTGAGGTTGTGAGTTCAATCCTCACCCTTGGTGGGAAAAATTCTTTCATAGTATGTCCATCCCAATGTCTGTCTGATGAAACTGTGGTCCCGTCTATATATGACCTTAGCTGTTGCTGGGATGTTAAACCCATTCACTTTCACTTTTCAATCCCCATCCTAGGCATGTAAAAAATACTTTCATAGTATTTCCATCCCGCTGGTCTGTCGGATGAGACTTTAAGCTGTGGTCACGTCTCTATATGATCTTAGATTTTGCTGGGAGGTTAAACCCATTCAACAGTACAGGCCTGTATAGTGGTACATATTGGCAAAACGTGTAGATCCATATGAGCCGGCTCAGGATCTGCATTTTTTGCAAGTAATTTTCATATTTTTGAGAACAAAAACACACCATTTTCATAAATGGACTAGTCTGAAAATCAGTTTGTGACGATTGGATTGGTTGCAAAATTAACATACCAAAATAAGTTCCAGTTATTTAGGGGTGAAAGGGTTAAACCCATTCAGTTTCACATTTCAATCCCGATCCTAAGCATGTGAAAACTACTTTCACAGTATTTCCATCTCACAGGTCTGTCAGATGACAGCTCCAGATAAGCTGCGTATTTGCTTAAATACACAATTAAAATTGCCAAAAACCCAATTTAAATCAGAAGTAGTGAGTATCAAAAGGCAATAAAACATTTGTGGTACCTTTATCATGCTGCAGAAAATAATAAACAGACCACAAATATAGCATATTTTTCTTATTTTCCTTGAAAACACATCTTGGTATTTCATTAGAGTTGTCTCCAAGGAGACAATTCTAATGAAATTCCAAGAGATGTTTTCATTTCGAAGCAAACTATTCAATAATTGCGGTCTGCTGATGTGTAAACAGTTGTGTGATTTTATTTTACCCAATTCAAATTTTGAAACACCTAATTGCTTCAGAAATGATGGAGTGACAATACTCAATTTAATACTAATTCCTTATCTGGAGCCCAGGATGAGACCGAGGTCCCGTCTCTATATGAGGCATGTAAATGGCGTCAAAGTTGACACAATTTGCAGAGTTACTCTGCAAATTTTGTCAACTTTGACGCCATTTACATACTCAGTACATGCGACATGTACATTGAAAATGTTGTAAAACTTTTGACTATATTTATGAAAAATATGGTAAATTAATGTATTTAATGAAATTACGTAGATGTCCGAAATGACATGGCGTATCTCATATGACCTTGGATTTTGCTGGACATTAAACCCGTTTTTCACCTTTCAGGTGTAAGGTGGTGATCAACTTCTTTGAGAATGCCCACAGGGTGAGCGTGCTGGAAGACAGTTGTGAGGACTGCGCCTCCAACCTGCTCGAGGTCGACTTCAGCAAGGTGGGTACCGGTGTAATGGGCAGTAATCACTCCCTTCTAGGGAAGAACCCCCACCCCCTCTCACCCTGTGATTTTCAAATGTTCAACTAGTCAACTCACCCTACCCCCGCCAATCTGAAATCCACCCCCCCCCCCCCAACCCCACACCCAATTATTTTTTTTTCAAGACCAAAATAAGGCAAACAAAAATTAACACATAAGTTAAGAATGTTTGATTTATTGTCTATATGTATTAGGGGTGTGTGCCAGCCCAAAATCTTACAGCTGATTTTTTTGGGGGAATATGGGCCGGCTAAAATCCGCCACCCCCTCCCCCCTATTTACCAGCTACTCTCTCCCGGACTCTCCCGGACTCTTGTAGCCGATTTCAACAACATTGCAAAGTATACTTTGAGGGAGAAATTTTAAGAATTTAAGAATAAATTTATTAATTTTATTATACTGAATTTATTACATTATCACAGCCATTTTGGCTGTGATAATGTCATAAATTCAGTATAATAAGTCTGCATATTTTTAATCATCAAATATATGCAGTGGTTAGTTCTATATGAAATAATGCATTTCGGGAAAAATACATGATTACTCCCTCAAAGTATACTTTGCTAGATAAGTATACTTTGCAATTTTGATGAAATCGGCTACAGGTCTGTGTTGGTTGACGTTGGCCTGAATTACCGTAATAATTTGGGCACGAGTGATTCTGAGAAACACATATGAGCACACTGAAGTGAGTCTCAATAGTTATGGTTAGTATTATTGTACTGGATTATCACAATAGCAATGTATTTGGAATTTGGATACAAACTGGTTTGGGATCCCCTATTTTATAGGGGATCCCAAAACAAATGGTGTCCGAATACGTTAATACGGTAATCATTTTTTCTACACCGATTGAAATAAGTACATATTCAGGTGGACACAGCTTGTCCATGCAATGCCGCCTCTTAACACAATGAGTTACACATGTTTATTGGAATGGTCTGTTTAAAAACATGTATTGTGTTGTGGAGCACATGTTTTTGTTAAATTCATTAAAAACAAGCAAAAAACTTGATGTGGAAATTAAACCCTCAACCTGCTGTTTGATATGCTAGTGCGTTAAACCAATTGTTTCTGTTTCAGGGCAAGACACCTTTGGAGGATGGCCAGACAGTTCACAGTGGTTGTACGTTCTGTGACCCGATCTTCAAGAATCTCGTCGAGAAGCACCACGCGACGCCAATGCGATCACACTCACGGGGTCGTGGCGGGCGTGGTCGAGGGGGGAGGGGGCGGGGCCGCGGGCGGGGCAGGGGCAAACCCAAGGACAAGATGTCACAACTGGCTGCCTACTTCGTGTGACCTGGTCGTTATTAGTTGTGGACTCGTGTATTAATTATTGTTGACACTATTGTTGAAGTGTTCTTCCAGTCTGTAGAATGAGGATTTTATGGCAATTAACCAGTCACAGTTATGTCCGTATTAGGGGTGTGTCAGTAGCCGATTTCATCAAAATTGCAAAGTATACTTATCTAGCAAAGTATACTTTGAGGGAGTAATCATTTATTTTTCCCGAAATGCATTATTTCATATTGAACTAACGACTGCATATATTTGATGATTAAAAGTATGCAGAATTATTATACTGAATTTATTACATTATCACAGCCAAAATGGCTGTGATAATGTAATAAATTCAGTATAATAAAAATTAATAAATTTATCCTAAGATTGAAAATTTCTCCCTCAAAGTATGCTTTGCTAGAAAAGTATACTTTAAGATGTTGGTGAAATAGGCTGCAGACATATACATCAAATACAATTTGAAATAGAAAGTGTGGCATGTCCGCACACAAATGCTCACCCGGTGGCAGATTGAAGAAACTCTTGCAAATTTCTTAACTGGGCCCAGGGTCCAAACACTAAAAATGACTATATGCCTCCCGGCTTGGGGAGCATCAAAATCAGTGGCCAATTTCATCAAACTTGCAAAGTATACTTTAATATCTAGCAAAGTGTAGTTTGAGGGAGAAATTTTCAATTTAAAGATAAATTTATTAATTTTTAGCCAGGTTTTTTTTTTATTTTTTTTTTAAAAAATCCAGACTATTGGATTGGCGAAAGCCGGCGGGCGGGCGGGCGGGCGGGCGCGGGCGGCGTCCACAATCAATGTTAAGTTTTTGTGTTTTAGTCCATTTCTTTGTTACTTTGACTGTGTACCACCTAGGACACCAAACTTTCACAGCTTCATAATCAAGGGGTGCCACACATATTACTATCCAACATGTTACTTTTTTTTTAACTTGACCCATTTTTTCCGCGCAGTCGACTTAGCCATTTTCAATGTTAAGTTTTCGCGTTTACAATGTTAAGTTTTCTGTTTGAGTCCTTTCTTTGTTTGACCACCTAGGACACAAACTTTCACAGCTTCATCAAGGGGTGCCCACCACATATTACTATCACTGTTACTACTTACCTCCGCGCATCGACCTTGACCATTTTCAAGTTAAGTTTCGGTTTACAATGTTAGCTTCGTGTTTGAGTCCATCTTTTGTTTACTGTCCACCTAGGACCAACTTTCAGCTTATATCAGGGGTGCCCACCACAATTACTATCCAACATGTTACTTTTTTTTTAACTTGACCCATTTTTTCCGCGCAGTCGACTTAGCCATTTTGAATGTTATGTTTTCGCGTTTACAATGTTAAGTTTTTGTGTTTAAGTCCATTTCTTTGGTACTGTACCACCTAGGACCACCAAACTTTCACAGCTTCATAACCAAGGGGTGCCTACCACATAAAACTATCCAACATGTGACCATTTTTTTTACCTTCACCTATTATTTCTACGTAATTGACTTAGCCATTTTCAACGTTAATTTTTTAACGTACGTCTGGTTAAAGTTTTTTGCTTAAAAGTTTTTTGTTATACTATATCTCTGCAACTGCTTCGCCCATTACCTTGAAACTTCACAAGGGTGTTTATCATCATCCATATTTTCATTCTACCCCCCAACCGTGTGGCCCCTGTGCCCAATGTCAAGGTCAAATTACTTTGAATTTTTTTGTTAAAGTTTTTTTGTGTACTATATCTCTGCAACTGCTTCACCCATTACCTTGATACTTCACATGGGTGTTTATCATTATTGTCGCACCCGCTTGCAGAAAGCGCGATATCGTCGGCATTTTAGCATACGTCCGTCCATACGTCCGTGTGTCCGGTTAAAGTTTTTTCGTTAAAGTTTTTCCATCTACTATATCTATTTTTTTAGTGTCCATGCCTCGCCCCAAGGCGCGACACGCAGGCCACGGCCATCTAGTCTACAAAAAAGTGGGTATAATTATGTTATCCAAGTGTCTATGCTTGGAAAAAACCTGGCCTTCGTGGCTTTGCCTCGTTTCTTGTTATTATACTGAATTTATTACATTATCACAGCCATTTTGGCTGTGATAATGTAATAAATTCAGTATAATAATTCTGCATAATTTTAATCATCAAATATATGCAGTCGTTAGTTCTATATAAAAAATGCATTTCGGGAAAAATAAATGATTTCTCCCTCAAAGCATACTTTGCTGGAAAAGTATACTTTGCAATTTTGATGAAATATGCTACAGATAGTATTCCTATTGACTGTACATGCTAAAAACAACAGTAACAGTCATGTAACTAAATGATTAAGTTACTGTGTAACTTCTCTATACCGGGCACATAATCTTGGTATTTGAACCATACAATAAATGCTTACTGGTATTCATACTGCAATCATGAACCTATTATCATTGTCTATAATCTCAGAGCTCCAGATAAGCTTTGTGTCTAAAGCGTACTATACCCCCTGATTTCAAAATCATTGCGTATTTTACTTTTACAAATGAATTATTGATTTTCTTCGTTACTAAATAGGGAACAAATGATAAAAAAATGTAACAAATTTAAACATTCACTTATTTGAGCTGCAAAAAGCTTTTTGCAGCTCAACTAAGTGAATTTTCAACTTTATGACGGTATTTTCACATTGCTGTGCGTATTTTGTACTCCCACTTTTAATAACCAATGCGTATTCAGCTAAAATATTTGCGTAAAATACGCCAATATGCACCTTATCTGTAGTTCTGTATATAATGTAGAGCCATGCAGTGTAGTTTTTCCTCAAGTTAAGAAGAGAAGCGAAGAGAAGTGGACCGCCTTGGTTTTCACTGAAATTGGGAAGAATAAGTTACAATACAAAAATTCAAATTTCAGCCTAGATTGTAGGAAAATGTGTAATTGTTTTCAGTTGTAATTGTACTTCGTATCAGTGCCAACTTTATAGAGATGAAATAACACTGGGCTGCTGGTGCAGACATATATATGCATGCGTACTGTTAATCAAATAAAAGATATAGATACTTTTGTATCAATTTTTAACTTCTGAGATTTCAATACTGGAGGCTGTGACCCTAGGCATGAACAATACTTACATAGTACAGTCGAGCACCAGTATCTCGAAGTCGAAGAAGGGAGATCGTCCATATAGTCGAGATAGGACTAGGTTCGAGATAAGCGACGTGGTCAAATATTTTCGTGAAAAATACGAAATCATGTTACCCGTTACACCACGAGTAACCAATCACCAATTAACCAGCGTAGTCGGCTTAAAGGTACATGCCCACGCAGTAGGCACAAAATGTTCTTTATAGGAATTAAATAAGTGTATAATTATGTCACTATTCCACCAGTTCTAAAAATTACGAGTGCCCGCTATACAAATATAATCTGTTATTAATTATCAATTTACTGTTAGCGACGCGCGGCGGTAACAGTCTATTTTGATAATCTGCGGGGACGACGACTTTCACATCACGGCTTGCGGTGCGCATGCGCAGTATACTACGCGCGCCAGTAGGCTTCCCAATATGTAAACAAGAATATCAACATGTCGAAACGTCCAGGACGGAAATTGTATGAAACTGCGTCAGCCAAAAAAAGGCGAAATGTCTGAGGGACAGGCAGTACAGAGAGAGAGAGTGGTTAATATTGGCGACCAGATCACCAAATGGAAAGAGTTATGTGGAGATTTAGATTTGGACTCGAACAGAGATTTTTCGTCTCAACTTCCGATACTTCATTGCGCATGTCAAAGATGTGATATGATTTACCGTGTCCCGTGACGCGTATTGGTAAAAATAGCATGAGGTCGGAAAATACCCTTTCTGGTCGCGGCATATAAAATGAGATTTAACACCAATTAACACGCGCCGTAATTAAAAATAACTCGTTAGTGGGTAGACAAATGGCTCATATGAGGCATGACAGAAAATGAAAAGTAGTAGTACAGTGTAACCTGCTGCGTGGGCATGTACCTTTAATGTGTCAAACACTCAAATATATCCAGGTGGACCAATTAAGCAACAACCTGAGGTAGGTGTGAATTTATAAACGCCATAAGCCTGTAGCCTATTTCACCAACATTGCAAAGTATATTTTTCTAGCGAAAGTATACTTTGAGGGAGTAATCATTTATTTTCCCCGAAATGCGTTATGTCATATAGAACTAACGACTGCATATATGTGATGATTAAAAGTATGTAGAATTATTATACTGAATTTATTACATTATCACAGCCAAAATGGCTGTGATAATGTAATAAATTAAGTATAATAAAAATTAATAAATTCATCCTAAAATTTAAAATTTCTCCCTCAAAGTATACTTTGCTAGATAAGTATGCTTTGCAATGTTGGTGAAATAGGCTCTGATTTTTACAGTCACAGCCACATGTACAGAAGTGGGCATATTACTGTGTTTACTATCCCCTTGCCAAGCATATTTATCGTTAGTCCATGTGTGTACATTTGTTACTACATGTATCACTTGTTTTGCACATTGCGAAAACTATTTTTTTGGCTACTATTGCTTTTTAGCAAAATTTAAAAATGAGTGGTTTTATTTCGTGAAATTTTGTTAAACAGTGATTTTATTACGAAAAATTACCTGGGAATTTAACGTGGGTGAAAACATTTATGGGGTAAAATGTCGAAACATATTTTAATCCCATCGCGTATTGAAAATGGGATATATGGATGTAAAAATCGTCCGTCAGTCACATTTTCCTTTCTGCTATAACTTTTTACTTTCATGTACATGTTTACTATCATCCATATTTTCATTCCCCGTCCCACCCATGTTAACCCTTTCAACACTACAGACCTGTATAATGGTATTGACAAACATGTGGATCCAGATGAGCAGCCTCGTGACGAGCTGTCTCGTCAGGATCTGCACTTTTTGCAAGTAATTTTCATATTTTTTAGAACAAAAACACCCCCTTTTCATAAATGGACTAGCCTGAAAATCATTTTGTGATGATTGGATTGGTTGCAAAATACACATATCAAACTCCATTCCCCAGTTACTTAGTTTTTTAGTTTAAACATATTTTATTTGCATATTGTTTACAAGTTTGTTGTCAATGTCAATGTTACTATATACAGTACTATACAAATGGGATTGGATTAAAAGCAAGCTTATTTAAATCCTCTCCCTTACATGTGACTAGATATCATAGGATGCCGAAACCAAGACATTCCTGCCATCAGTTTTAGAACAGTTTATATTCTGTGATAATTGATATTTTCTGGATTATAAGTTGTTCTGGTTTCAGCATCCTCTGATACACCGCAATTAAAGCAATTAAATTCAAAATTCTGAAAAATATAGTATTGACACAAATGTACAGACAACAGGTTCTATATAATCAATTACGTGATACATGAAATGGAAAAAAAATAAGGAAAGAAGCAAGCCACAATAGGAGTTGGAGTCTTGTTTCCGCACCAAGCCATGCCCAGTTAGCGCCACCCCAAGTCAGTTAGTGATAAGTATGTGCACACGCAGGCATCATATGGTGCATTAAAAATGACCGGTGTTTTGTATGAATAGTCTAACTGATGCGAAAATGGCTTCATTGGAGTTATCGTCAAGTTGTCAAAAAGTGTGTATGTCGTCTATTAGTT
Source organism: Conchocele bisecta (assembly GCA_029237695.1). Taxonomy (NCBI): domain Eukaryota; kingdom Metazoa; phylum Mollusca; class Bivalvia; order Lucinida; family Thyasiridae; genus Conchocele; species Conchocele bisecta. Next base: position 34,656,026 of record CM055273.1, read on the forward strand.
GGGCTCTATGTGCTCCATATTGAGTGCAGTGGAAAAAGAAATGCATGGCATCTTCAACTTGTCCACAGTTACAGTTGGGCGAGACAATAATGTTCTTGCGATATAAATCGTGATTGAGAGAACTGCATTTAGTTGGAAGATGTGTGTAATACCTGGACATACCTAGGACCACTGTAGAAATTGGTTGGGACCTCTCCGGTATTTGTTTTTATTTTGGTTTTAAAACAATTAAGTGATGCGTCGTTCTGTGTGTCATCTGGAAGAGAGTTCCACTCCCGGATAGTGGATGGTAGAAACGAGTTATAATAGAGGGTGGTTCTGGACTGTAAAATATTATGTTCTCAGGGTTTCGTAAATTGTAACGGAAAGTATCTGTTTCCGGTGGAAGGACATCAGTTACTTAGGGGTCAAAGGGTTAAATTTGGGGTCCCATCTATTAGTAAAAAAAATTATCTTTATATGAATTAAATAAGTGTATACATAATTGTGTAAATATTCCGCCAGTTTAAAAATTACAAGTGCCTCCTATGCAGATATAATCATTTAGTAATCTAGCAAATGAGGCAGGACGTTTTAATTTATTTATATCAATTAAATGTGCCACCTGAAATAGTTTTATCAGCATTATTAGATAACGGGACCAAGTGACATTTAGATACTTTTGAGAAAAATAGGTTTTGTTATTTTAATCTTTGACTTCAACATCACGTTTGCACTTATTTATTACAAGTTGTATGAATAATATTTCATGTGATTGTACATGCTAACTACACAATATAATGTCATATATTTGATTTATTCATAAAAATGTACTTGGTTCCTTCTGTAATCAACCAACTTTGCACCAGACATGTGTGCAAGAAGGAACCAAGTGGCATATGGTTCTTCTTACACAGTAAAAAGGTCTCTTGCACAAAACATTATTTGAATCAGTCTGATGAATGATTTGTGCAGGAATGATCCATATGACAAATGGGTCTCCAAATGCACAAATATTATGAGCTTTTTTCACTTGGTCCCAAATTACACAATGCCAAACATTTGTTATAAATGGAATACAGCTACGAGACTTTCAGACATTATGAGAGGCATCTAATACAAGCTAGTAATACTGCAAAGGCAAAATATGGCAATATGTCGCATGGTCCCTTTCTGCACGAATGGGACGAATTAGTATAGATATGATAATCACGATAATTGCACATCCAAAAATAAATAGAGAGAATAAATAGTTGTTTCCGTTAACCTTTTAAGGAAACACAGTCGTTCCTGATATCAATAGTGGCAATTACGTTTGATGTTAAACGTATTATAATGCCAATTAACATGTCCATTAATGGTACATGTAAATTAATGTTTATTTGCCCAAACAATGTCCACTCTAAAGAATGGACAAAAAAATGTCTTCTTATATTACAACCGGGGATGACTTAAAGTTTGAAATTTCAGGAACTGCATGTGCGTTTCTCTGTTCTCCCATGACATCTTTAACCCTTACATTGCTGAATTAAAATTTGTCGTCTGCTGTTTATTTTTTATTTGCCATTTTTCTTATCAAAAACATGCGTTGGCAGCACTTTAGAATCATTTCCAATGGAAATGATTCTAAAATGCTGCCAAACCATGTTTTTACTGAGAGAAAAGACAAAATATGAATTATCAGCAGACAACTATTTTTGGTTCCTGCATTCTAAGTGTTAACCGTATGAACAATTCGCTTGAAACTTCACATGCATGTCTCTCATCATCCATATTTTCATTTGTCTTCCCAACGTTCCCCATGGCAAAGGTCAAACAATTTTGAAATTTCCGTTCAATAGATTCCTATGCAAATCCAGAGACATACTCATCGCATTTGCATGACACAACTTGCTGTTGGTAACCACCAGCCTAGCAACAGTCCGCCATGACAGTAGGTGACCACAGAAGCGCCGCCATATTGAAACTTGTTATCTCCAGTGATATTTGTACAACATTTTCGAAGATATAATAGTTATATCAGTGTTGTACTTATAAACTTTGTTGCAGTATATATGTTCGGCGCGATATGCGAATCCGCGCTATTCTAGAATCGCGCGGCGCGTTATCGGAATTCCGATAATGCCGGGCGATTCTGGAATGGTATTGGTCAATTCTAGAATAGTACCGCCTTTAAAAGCTATAGGCCAATAGATAAGATGTGTAAATAAGATTCCGATAAAGCGCAGTGCGCATTTTAAGAATGGCACCGCCTTCAATATTTGTTCCAGTCTTAATCCGTTAATACGACATCTTTATTTTAATTACAAACATAGCAAATGAGGAGATGTACGTGACATAGTTAATTGTTCAAATAGTACGTGTTGCGTGTTTAATTATACAAGTTGTTCTCGTCTGTGTACATACATGTATTTAATGTTTTGAATGTCGATGTGTGCCAAGAATGGAAACTGAAACAGAACACAAACTTTCGGTGAACAAAATTAATGATAGCTGGAAACATTAGCATGGAACATCCTATTAAGTTACTTGGTGTTGAAAGGGTTAACCCTTTCAACACCACAGACCTCTATAGAGACAATGTTTGCAAACAGTGCAGATCCAAATGAGCCGGCTCATAACGAGCCGTCTCATCAGGATCTCCACTGTTTGTTAATAGTTATCAAATTTGAAAAAATTACCCTTTCTGAAGAATGGAATAGCCTGAAAATTTGAATGGACCAATGAAATAGCGTGAAACATTGACATGGAACATCCTATTAAGTTACTTGGTGTTGAAAGGGTTAATATATAACGATATATAGGAATGGTGTAGTATCAGTGCGGATTAATCGTCCCGTTTATATATTGTCGGCGAGTCTATGTACTTACATATAAGTAATTTCCCATTTCAGATTCACACGATGCTTCAATCCAAGGATCTAGACCAAGTCCAGGGAATATTGGATGTTTTATATATTTACCTGTATTTATATTCATATAATATCTCCGTGATAAATAATGTATCATTATTATGTTCAATATAACAGTGTGATCATGTATTTATCAACGCACATGAATTTAGTGGCATGATGAATTTGTTGTACGAATTATTACAACCGTAAATGAGTTGTATTTATTTGAACTTGCTTTCTTAGTTAGTTGAACCCCCGCTCCGCCCCATCGACCCCCCCCCCCCCACATCACATAATGTATTAGCGAAAACAAATACTGATCATGCATGGATGAATTATATAATTTTTATGCCCAACCATGATAGTGGAGGGGGCATTTAGTTATTGTCCGTCCGTCCCGCCCGTCCGTCCGTCACCAACCTTGAAAGTCGTAAAACTTTTAAACCGTACTAGCTACAGACCTGCAACTTGGTATGTAGCTTCCCTATGATGAGTAGATGCGTAAAGTTTATTTTGATTTTTGATTCGACCCCCGTGTATTGGATTATCTCCCCCTTTACAACTAAGAATTTCCCAATTTTGCCTTGTAACTCGTATGTCTTTTAAACCCTAATAGCTACACACCTGAAACTTGGTATGTATATTCCGTATGATGAGTAGATGCGTAAAGTTTATTTCGATTTTTGATTCGACCCTCCTGGTCATTGATTATCTCCCCTTTTGGACTAGAAGATTTCCTCGTTTATTATCAAAGCGGTATGTGGGGCATCCGTGTTCTCTGAACACATTTTCTAGTTTATTTTAATATGAATGGATGAATTACAACATGTATGTTTATCAGAATGAATTGGCATACAAGGACTACATTAGTTACCGAAATTGTTCCCAACAAAGGTTCGTAAAGTCAACGGAGTATACTGCACTTTGATGGGCTACGCATCTTATATGTCATTTTAAACATGACTAATTATTGTATGTATGGTCCGTGTCCTAAAGCAGAGTAGACACTTAGCAGAGCTGTCGGATGCGTAGATGGACCGGTTGCTATGCTGGTCAAAGTGCCATAATTATGGTAATTATTGTGGGCAAGAATGTTGTGAGTCAATTAAACAACGCTTCCACTTGTTCTTCCTGACTCTAGAAAGGAAGGAACAGATAATAGCAGTCAGTAATTTTGCTGTCTAACAACCACGAATAGTGTTCTACAGGTGAGACTTTAACCCTTACTACGCTGAATTAAATGTTGACGTCTGCTGGAGATGTTTTATTTTCGATATTTCTCGACACAAACCTGGTTTTGACAGCACATGAGAATCGTCTCCAGTGGAGACGATTCTCACGTGCTGTCAAAACCAGTTTGTTGTTAAGAATTAAAGCAAATTAAAATGAAAAACAGCAGACGGCAATTTCCGTCAACAGCGTAGGAAGGGTTAACCTGGCAGCATGTGTATTTTACATGAAGCCACCTTGTTGTAATACATGTGAGGATGGGAAGTGATGTGTGTCTGCTATTGAATCCAGGATCAATATCTGAACAGTGAATAACGCTGGTTTCACACCTGATACCAAGGAATCCATTGTAATAAAGTGTCTGGAACCAGATCAGGACGGTGTTGAAAGTTTCATTGTTCAGTGTATATGTACCATACAGGTACATTCCCATTAAAATATCGAAATGATGTAAAGGAGAGAATACGATACCCAAAGGAACCGCATGCACCCACGTAAAGAAGAAGCTAATGCATATTATAGGAATGAATGGCCTTTTTGTGGAATGTATCGGAGTATAAACTTGGAAAAGTCGCGGTAATACTGGACGAAGGCCGGAAGGCCTCGTCCAGTATTCCCGCGACTTTTCCAAGTTTATATCGCCGATAAATTCAACAAACAGGCCATACATTACTTATAATTCGCATTTGAAATAAATTCATCAAGAACATGTGTTTAGTTTCCGTTTTCTTAAGAATTATTTTAACTGCGCCTCACGGTTGCGGAAAGTAGTTCGGCGTGGGAGTTTACTGGGATATAAATTTTGGACAGAGACTTGCTACGGGCCAATCAAATGTTAGGGAATTGTGTAAATATTTTTGTGCTGGAATTATATGATAAATACATAGCACGTGCAGAGTGGTGGTTCATGGTCCTTCAAGATGGCACTAATGCGTGTAACTATATTTGGTGGCCTAATGCATTAATCTATTGCGAGAGACGTAAATCAGCAGAAAAAGTCGAAACTTGCTGTGTTTGAGCGAGCCCGAAATTAAGCCTGTCTATGACATTTTCACAAACTTGTATACCTTGGAAAAGGCTGTAAGGTATAGTGTATGGAAATGGATGTGTGGGGTAACGTTTTCCAAATGAACCAAATATTGGGTCCTAGGTCCGAGTCTTCCGTCTGTGAGACAAAGCTGGTCACCAAGTCAAGGGTGGGGGGGGGGGGGAGGGGGGTCATGTCGATGTTGCATCGTCATCTAATTTGTCAGATGCGCGTCGTATTACACCAAAAGCATTTATCACGTTAGTTCATTTCATGTGCAGGTAACTTATATACATACTGTAAGTGAAAAAAAGGTAGTCAAACAGGTTACAATACATGCGTGTTTCCAATTTCACCAATGCATCCGTTTTGGTGTATTTTACATACAATGCATAATTAATACAACGTCGGTGTATTGCTTATGGTGATTGATATCTATGGAACGCCAAATCTACGTAAACTCAAATGATTTGGCGTTCTATAGATATCGGATACTGATAACACTCAGTTCCCCATTCTTCAATGTGTCTGATGTTTCCGTTGTCATTTTAGCAAATTAGCTGCGTAATATTTCATTGTACATGTAGCTCACATTTGCATGTAGCTTTTTCACATTGCGTCCACACCAGGTGACGGCCACCGCAATGCGTTATTTTAATTAGACAGTCGGATTCCCCTGGTCCCTACCTGTAGGTGTACACAGACTTTGACTTAGTGTCGTTATAATCATATTGACCTCAAAATACATGCACTATCAGTAAGATTTATGTATTCGTCAAATAGCACAGACATTCACCAATACCAACTTTTATTAAGATTTGAACAGTATTACATAAGATAACGTGGGTTACAAAGTGTTCTTTTCATCAAGTCGGACGGACTACCCAGACAGACGGATAGACGGACGGACGGACGCTGACGCCACCATGCACTGGCGGATTCAGGGGGGTGGCCCAGGGCGCCCGGGCCTCCCTTTCAGGATTCCAGATATTTGTTTTGCATTTGAGATTTTTGCAATCTGTAAGAACAAAAAAACAAGCACTGTCAACTAAGGGTGATATTATCAGATCAAGGTCTTGTTGCGAACGGTAACTGTTGCAATCTACTCCCGTACCGTCCGTAGCATACTTTCTATCAGATATTATAGAGCCCATTCACAATGTGCCTTGTTACATGAGCATTATGTACTGAAAATAAGTAATTCCAATTTCGCAAAAAGAAGAATAAAAACTCTTAATTTGAATTGATAATTCCGCTTTCTTGAATAATTATCGTGTGTAAGGTACAATGAGCATGATACAGCATGTGACTGGAGAAGTGAGGCGTATGACCGTTGTAACCAGTCAGTTTATACTCAAATCTGTGTACTATGACCAGAGTCTACACTGATCGCCATTTTGTTAGTGAAAAAAACACCCAGCATAGTTCTAGCACGCAGTGTATATTGGTAGCTTTTTATCAGGTTACAGGAATGTACCGTCTCGAGTATAATGAGCAAGAATGCCATGAATTCCATTTCTCCAGTAACAGCCACATATTGTGCGACAGCTGATCATGGAACGTGACCAAACCAATGTATAACATACCAACCATACACCAACCGTGCATGCCAAAATATGTAGTTTTGATGTAAATGAACTTCAAGGGCAATAAAACTACACTAGCCGAGTCGCTTAATGAAACGGCGTGACGTGAACGATTATATATATTAAAGATACATGCCCACTCGGTAGTCACAAACTGTTCTTTATAGGAATTAAATAAGTGTATAATTGTGTCACCATTCCACCAGTTCTAAATATTACGAGTGCCCTCTACCCTCATGTTACATAAAGTAAAAATGTTTGCATTACATAATACGAATTATATCGTTCTGCTGTTGTTAATACTCAATTTTATATTTGTCATTGATCTGCGAGTGTGTACAACCAATATATGTCAGAGAAAGAGGTATGTCACATGTGTTGATGTGGGTGGGAAGGTGGGTGCAAGCGATGGGTAATTTAACGATCGGGGTTCATCCTTACCGGAATGCCGACTGGAGACCTGGTTTGGCCCTCACATACGTCTTTGGCATTTTGTATGTGACAGTTGAATCTGGTTATACCCATTATGTGAGTATTACCATTGTTTGTAATCCTATTTTAGGGGAAGGGGCCAAGTGACTTTGGTGTGGTATGGACCTGCCACCAGGTCAGGTTATTCTAATTTCAGGGCTGAATATATTGTATCTCGATGTAAATATTCAGTTCTGATTTTGGAATTTTCCCCCCAATGCAGCAGGTTAAAACGGGATCGAACCCGTTTGCCCGGCCTTACATGACCTTAGCTGTTGATAGGCCGTTCAACACCAATAAACAAACAAACACATGTGTTGATGCATTTATACTTAATTTGAATATAGTTTGTTTTCGCAAAGTAAAAAAAAAAAAGACGACGCTATGTGATACGAATTATATATTTCTGTTTTTTGTTAATACTTACGTTTATAGTTGTTATCCATCTGCGAGTTTTACAGCGAATATATTGTCAGAGTAAGAGTTATGTCACATGTTTTGGTGCATTTATGCATAATTTTTTAAATATAGTTTTGTTCTTTTCTATCAAGTCACTCCATTTACATTTAAGATAATTGTATTGTTCTTTTAAACTTACATGTTATCGATGACTGTATCACAGTGTGTGCCTGTATTTTTTATATAGGGATTATAAGTAAAACTTTGTAATATTCAGCGTTCCCCGTATGAAAAATATAACATGCTTGTTTGGTGGTCAATATTATAGATGTTTTATATATTATCGAATATCTCAAGAATCTGTGTTTGTAAAAATTAAAAAGCACAATATATATGTTCCTATATTTTAAACATTATATATCCTATGTTTGAATAAAACATATATGATATAAGCGAGCATCTGAGAAAAAAAGAGCAAATTATATAAGTTTATACACGTGTCTCATTCGCCTTTCGTGGACTGACCATAGCGGTTTTGCCGGGATGAACATAGAAGACAATCAGGTAAGAATTTATTGCAATTACAACAATGGCATCCTCCATTTAACACCACTGTCTCATAGTTTGTCATATCCGCTTGTGAATAGCTCGATATTTTGCTCTTAAATTGACATCATCAAACGTCCGTCTAGCTGCCTTTAAGAGAGCTTCCAATGTCGCCGTGTCATTTGTCCACATTCACATTGTGGGGGTGGATAACGCATGTGTGGATACACTCTCGTGTAGAATTATATGGTACACGCTGAATTGATCCCAATAAACACCTTATCACCTTGTCCCAATTAGTCCGGGCGTCAGTCAGACTGAAAAGCGTGCATTAGGGTCCGCATGAGGTTTTATTGCATTTACAAAAATCAATATTTTCTAAAAATCTAAATATTCCTTTCTTTGACCTCCATCTTAATATCATCCAGGGGGATTCCCTTACTACCCGGTCCGTTATCGTGCCCGAGGTATTCGCGAGCCAGAGCTCGTGCCTTCTCACAACAGCGGTCGGGTCTCCCTCCACGGTGGATGGCTATGCACCTAAACAGACACAAGTAGTCATCGTACTTGTCGACGGAATACATTCCCCTTTTCTGTCTTAGCCAGTAGGGGAGTTTTCCCGCTCCTATGAGAAGTTGTTGCGCATCGATGATCATCTTCACCTCGACCGATATCCAACGAACGAAGGTCCATTATGTGTTTGGTCTATCGACTTTGTCGATGTCCATTTTACCTCTCTCTATCGGATATTCAACTCTCAGCTTTGGCGATCTCGTTTATCCACGGACTGCCCTTTGATTGTTTGTGATAGATCATAGTAGCGTCGGTCTCTATGTTCCTAATACGATACGAGCACGAATACCTAAGATAACATGCCGTGGTCATCTCTGGGCGAATTTTATTCATTATGCGATTATCGATCTCCCCGTCTACCCCACTCTCGAAAGTCCATACTATCTTCCTCCTACCCCTATCAACAGTTTCCCTAGCTTCGGCATATTCGGCGAGAACCTCCACCAAATCTCTGGCGAGCTCTCTCCTGCTCTTAGGAGGTCTCCCAATCAACCCTTGGTAAATCTTATTTTAGTACGCCTTGCATAGTGGTTTTCTACGCGCGCTGGGATCTTCTGTTACACGCTATGCGTAAGCGGTGGCACGCAGACTGGCCGTCGTCTCGTTCTCCAATTTCTCGGAGCGTTTTTTGGGGTCGGCAGGCAGTCATCCGGTCGAAATCGCACGCCGCAGCCTCTCCTCGTAGACGACGGCTCGCGCGTCACTTATCCTATCTGCTATTAGTCCAGGCATTAAACAGTTGAGGTTGGACAAAATTGTTGAAAAAGGTTTCTCAACTGATATCACATCATTGATAACTATAGGTTAAGAAAGAAAATAGTTTACCATAATTTTCTCTGGCAACTGTCTGAAAGTAGGTCAAATCCAAGATGGCCGCCGTCAAAATTGCCGAATATAGGAAATTGTTGTACGTATGGAACACATGATGGAAACTACACGTATAATATGTCGATTTACATTAGCTCAAAGAGCGGAATTCAATAGACTACAAATACAACCAAATAGTGTCACCTAAAATTCAAAATGGCCGCCAAAAAGAGCTAAAATGAACAAAATTATGACATTTATGTCCCATTAAGGTCACTAATGAAAATAAATATTGCTGAATGATTGTATAATGACAATGGGCTGGCAGATGTCATATACTAAGCATCAGTAATACACTTAGTGTGTCTCTAACTACTATTTTCTAGGAATATAGTGACATGTAAGAACTTAATGCAGGTATACAAATGGCGGCTGTGTTTCAAAACTTAACAATTAAGCACATGTTATGTATGCTCTTACTATGCTTAACTGATAGTGCACATACAAATCACGATATATGTCACGGTCAATCTTAGTTTGATCAAACGGTTTCACGAAACCAAGATTGGAACCAAGTTGACCTGAAAACATTTTGTTAAAGTAGACCATCAATCTGTTTGTAACAAGATTGACTGTGACAACCACATTCAATCTGACATACATATCTGTTTGATCAAACTAAGACTGACTGTGGCAACATGTCCCATGTCTAGGTCACCAACAATGTGTCAGTCATCACAATAGACATGTATGTATGTCTACAACGAACGCCACTGATTTGGTATTAGTATCTCCATGGAGAATATAAATGAGAATACCAGGCATAATTAATCAGTTGTGTCATTTGAATCATGACTTTCTCCATTTGTACACGCTATTCCCTTAGAGTGGCCACAAGCCAAAGAACACAAAAGTCCATTTTTCCTACACGAACATGTGTTTTTGTCACACTTTCCACTACAATTACATCTAATAATCTGAAGTCGAGATGTAGGAGCGGCAACTTGGTCCATTATATGTGGCTTCAAACTTGGCCCATGTGGTGTTGTATTCGGAGTCCCAACCCCATTCGGTTGCCTCCATGGTGTTACCCTGCCAGACCTGTACCTGGTGATAAACCCGCTGGCTGTGGAACCTAGCAGCATATGAGGTCGGTGGAAGTCGTTCAGGGGGCAAATAGCTGGCACTTGAAACAACCTTCTCCGAGAATTTAGATACACGTTCATGATTCAAGTCCGAATCAGGCTTACTGCCATAGAGTGTCAGAAGGGCCTGATTCCCAGCTCTCTCAATGTCTTTGTGACTAACTGCTGCCACCGAGAATGATTTTGCGAATTCTTGTAGACCACGGTATCTGCCCATAGCCGAGAGTTTTCCTATGCCATAGGGTCTTGATGTAGTGTCACATCCCGACAATGCATGGATAAAGAGTAGGGAGTGGCTAAGTTCAGGATCTAAAGTCTCTTGCAAGACGGGTACATCAATTAGCTTTGTGCTAGTCTGAAGAGAGATTGGTTCGTGTACATTTGGCTTGAAGTGATGTTGCAACAGAATCAGAAGGTCAGTATCATCCCCTATAACAACCACCGGCTTTGTCCGAGCGAGCTCACAGGCAGACATTGCAATGTCATAGTCAGCATCACCAGGTGAGTTGTTGACTTGAATTTCCTCCTTCTCCATCTCAGATCCCTGCAAATCAATGAACTTCTGATTGTTTCTTGTATTTGCCAGGAACGGTTGTTTCTTCATCTTTAGCAGCATATCTGGTGCGAAATCCACATTCACACCCGTATCATAGCCGGTACGCCTCTGATGGGTTTTATCTATCGTAGAAGGACCAGACTCATAGCCATCAAACACAACAAGAGCATTGCGGAAGTGGCTGCGTACAAACTGTATATAAAGTTGACAAATGTTTACATATGATGTGGACTTCGACCATGGAATGCGCTGTAACATCGCCACTCCATCAATGACGTAGGCAACGCCAATAGGACACTCACTGATAACACACAATGAGACCTGTTCGACTAACCCATTCAGGAGATCGGCCTTGTCCGCAAGTCGCATAAGGAGTTCTTATCGAATAATGATGTCGGATATGAGCACAGTTCATACAGGAACAGTGTTTTCGTATCAATGCTGCCGATGCCGGCGACAAGTAGGCACTGGTATAATTGCTGATGATCGATCTCAATTTTATCGCCATCCACTGACACATACACTGATGATGCTAGAGTATTTACCTGTTTGATTTTGGAAAATTTATATTTCGAAACGACATTCCTTCCATTGATGTCAGGATTGCAGTACCGACAGTTTCAGTTGAATCCACATTTACCGAACCTTCAGATATGACTCCTGATGACAGGCTGCGCAGTTCCTTGGATTCCTTTCTGAACGGCTTTCTCTCTTCGAGATAATCCATGACAGACTGAAAATCTTTGGTGTCACGTTTGAATTTTGCCTGTTTCAGATCTTTATGTGTCTCCATTGCACTGGTGGTCGAGAGGCCCGCCACTTCATGCATAGCCTTGTGTACTTCACCGCATACAGGTATTGATAGTAGCCAGACCAGACTGGTTGACGCATTAAAACCACGACCTCTAGTTAGCCCACCAACCGACTTCAAACTGCTCATCAGGTCTTGTTCAATGTACAGGTCACTAAATATTCCTGTCCAATAATTATCACTACGGCGGAGAACAAATAGTCTACATACAATATTTGGTGAGTGATACGCCAACAGACACAGGGATGCTTTCCAAATGAGTGGAATTTTCAGCTAAATTTGAGTAAAAAATGTCCGTATTGAACATTAAATCAATGATTAAAGTATTAAATCACGTTAAAAGAATATCAGTAACATCTAAATAATCATAACAAATCCAAATGAACAATATATGGGTACCTAATAATAGTTTACACTGTGAAACTACAATATCGTAAATTTAGCCATTTGGCACCCAGGCTAAAATCCAAAATGGCCGCTGCCGAGAAAACGTACTTGATTTGGAAATCCTACCCAAACTGTTTTGAAGGTCTTGGCATACAGAACATGAAAATGCAAAGTTTTGCTCTAAAAGAGAAATGTACACAAACTCCCCCCAGAGCCTACACTAGTGAGTATCACTGATATGATTACACAGGCATAATTCCAGCTATGTAGTGCTGACAGGTAAAGTCTATTTAAAAATAGCAGCCACTGCAGTGAAAGTACCTACCATATTCAGCTTCCAAATCACAACAAGCAGAATGAGTGATGACTAGAATAGGGAATATCTAAACATAGGCCCTGATGGAGTGGAAAAATTATGTTTTGGGCTGATTTTGAAAAACAAACATATGTAAATTGCACCACGAACTGAGTTCAGTGGTATCTCATTATATTCAAGTGTAATTATTAGTTTCTTATAGTTCATATTAAAACAGTATGGTTGTGTCCACCATTTGTGTACATGTGTGTTATATGTGTTTAATAAACCACAAGTGTTTAACTATTTTGTGAAAATGACATCTGACAAGCTTTTCAATGTAATTCGTTAATACATATCACAATTTTGTTCATACTTTGGCAGCCATTTTGGCATTTGGCGGCCATTTTGAATTTTTGGTGACCTTATGTGGCCAAAATAGTAGTCGATTGAATTCGTCTCTTTGAGCCAATGTAAATTGACATATCAAATGTCTAGTTTGTTTCATGGGTGTTTTCTGTTATTTTGACGGCGGCCATCTTGGATTTGACCTACTTTCAAACAGTTGCCCAGAGAAAATGTTGGTAAACTATTTTTTTTATTAACGTATAGTTACCAAGGAGGTGATATCAGTTGAGAAACCTTTTTCAACAATTTTGTCCAACCTCAACCATTTTTCCTGCTTTAATTACCGGACTATATAGCTTTCTTGAGTCTCAAACCTCTTAGTGAAATTCCCCAACTCTTAGCTTGCTCTCTCATTTGCTTTATGCTCTAATAGGGTGTCAGTTGTTATTTTATTTTTAATAAATGTATGACAAATTGTTGTATTATACTGAGTATAACTTATGGGTGTATTATCTCTAATAGGGTGTCAGTTGATATTTATGACAGATTGCTGTATTATACTGAGTATAACTTATGGATTTCTTATCTCTAATAGGGTGTAACTTCTCATGCCAGAAATATATGAAAACATATTTCCCATTCTTCTCATACATACCGTGATAACAGTGGGGGAAAATCCAAGTAGTATATGAGAGTCAACAATGATACCACCTCCTGATGGGAGGCACCGCGCGTAGCGGGGGGCTTCCATCAGGAGGTGGTATCTTTTTGACTATCATATACTACTCATTGAGATAGCTACACTGTAGTCTAAGTCAACTCTCAATACCACCGCATTCAGTACAGAATGGACTGGGTACAAAATTACGACGGAAAATGTGATCATTGAGATAGCTACACTGTAGTCTAAATCAACTCTCAATACAACCGCATGCAGTACAGAGTGGACTGGGTACAAAATTACGACGGAAAATGTGATCATTGAGAGAGATACACTGTAGTCTAAGTCAACTCTCAATACAACCGCATGCAGTACAGAGTGGACTGGGTACAAAATTACGACGGAAAATATGATCATTGAGATAGCTACACTGTAGTCTAAGTCTCACATGTAGTATTTGACCCATTCCTGAGCCTACGTAATAGTAGTCTGGTATGACAGATGGTATTCCACTAATTACCTGTTTAAATGCGGTTAAAGATCGATTGTTTCACACATACAAATCAATATTGTGACAGACTCAAAGAGTAGATGGCAACAACGCATTGTAGTATATACATGTAGTTGTTCTGGTTTGGGGTATTTGAACATTTTCAGAGTTTCGTAATGGCTAATTTGACCCTTCGCCTACTGGTGGAGCGAGGATATTCGATAGATATGTTGGGACAAGACCATTTACACTTTTGTACAACATTACATGTATGCATGATTTGGAATGGGATATTTAAAATGTGACGAATATGCCAATTGAGGATGATCGAGGTCGTTCACACAACTTGTTCATTAAATATCAACTATGTGTGAATACGTAGTCCTTAGACTGATAGACTGATTGTTCATTTGACTGCACTGTATGCTAGTTTTAAACATGCGTGCTTAGCTATGTTTAAATAACTCACATTTTGTTCTCGATTGTCACTTTGTGTTTTAGACATTACCACAAATAATTTTATGTTGATTAAATTCACGCGCATTGCATATAAATATTCATGGCATGACTTCAGTTAAAGGTGCTCTGTCACACTTATATTAATTTTCGCAATAATAATATATTGCTTGACAATGACAATGGCACACATATGCTACTATCAAGAATTTAATTGAGGCAGTTATTATTCCTATTTATTTAAATATGCCAATATGTCAAAATATACTATGGTATTCTACATCGACATCTAGTTATCCATAAGATGAGTTTAATAGCTGGATCGTTACAGAACACTATTGATATGCAATAGCAAATTATCTCCCCTATATATACATTTAAAATAAAGAAAACACACATTATTACTAAACCAAATGGAGCTTAATAATGGATTGAAATTGTGCGTTTGATTGGAACTACTATGATGTAGACTATAACAGTGAAAATAAATTAGATATTGTTATTTTACAACATCATTAATGACAGACCACCTGTAACATATTTATGTTTCTTGATGTCTTTTGTGATGACGACAGTATGGTATAATACTTTTTTAAATATCAAAAATGTGTTCATAATATAAAATCATTATTAATTATGATGAGTCATGGTTAACACAAATTATTTCTATTATGGTGCTGACATGCAGTATCCCGCCAATAATTAGGTAATCCGTGTACATAATTGAATGTGTTGTTCCACATAAAACTTAACTTGATTACCTTATTGTCTATAATGGTGATCACTGTCGCACAAATTCGTGTTGTAAATTACATAGCAAAGCTGTTTATCTCCAAGTGTCTGTGATAAGGCCAATTGTTCATGTAATGTTTCACGTAAAATGGCATGTCCGGGGTCAGGTGTTAAATGCAATTTGTAACGAAGGTATGCACAGACCAACATACACACTTTCTTATTGTGCATAACAAATGTTATTGCATAATGATGGGTACAGAGATCAGCATACAGTGATGTCCTCGTAACACATCGGTTGTACGCTACGTGGCAATACTTCAAGCAGATTCACATGAATGTGTTCATTTTGGCTGTCATTTTACCATCCATCTTGAAAAAATGTTAGTCAAAAAATGCTAAATAGCCTTATTTAATATTTTCCTCAGTGTAATATGTTATATCTTTCAATATATGGACAAGATTTTTTTTATAGTTTTTCATTTATCATATATAACCATAACATGCGTGATTTGGTGGCCATTTTGGCGGCCATCTTGGAAGCACCGGTTGAAAGCGGCCATCTTGGAAGCACCGGTTGGCTTGTTCAGTAAATCTTTCTGGATTTTTTCGCGAATTTTTTTTAGCTTGTTAACGTTAATTTCCTTGCCAAATTCTAAAATACCTGGCCTAAATGGGTGTTTCCTGCGGTTTAACAGAACATGCAAATAATATTATAAACCTATTATCGAACAGTCTGGCAATTATGGAAATAATGAACACGGTGCAAACAGTTCCTGTTTTAAAGTTGCTACGAACGTTCGCAGTTTTCGGTGAAAAATAAATGATCCGAAAATTTATCTTTGTTCAAATTGTAATACTGCAGAAAAAGATTCATATGTTTACTTTATACATCATATTATAGGATCTTTAAATTAACACATTTATCTTAGGACAGAATATCTTAAATTAACACAAATGAGAATCTCTATATATATATTAGTCCGAATATCGTCTTTAAAAACGCACAGTTATCTTTGCACAACATATTATAAATACACACAAAAATAGAGAATCTATGTTAGTCATAATATAACTTATTTCGAAAACCACAGTTATCTTTGTGCAATGTATCATAAATGCACAAACAAAGAGAATCTATTTTAGTCATAATATAACTTCTCTAAAAAAGGACAATTGTCCTTGTGTAAACTATCATGAATGCATAAGAAATCCATGATCTCTTTTTAGTCTTTTATACATAATACAATTTACATAAACAAATGTATCATATAACTGGTCAATACACCATACGTAGTTAGAATATGTAAGGGGGGTCGGTATACGCTTCCGTACAGATATAATCATTTAGTAATATGAATTTTACTGATAGTGACGAGCGGTGGTATCGGGCTATTTTCATATGTAAATGAGGCATGATATTTTTTAATTATTTATACTAATTGAATGGGTCACCAGACAAAAATAATATTTTCGACAAATTATACAATATGATTATTTTACATCAAAAAATAAATACAGAGAATAAATAGTATGTCCGTTAACATTTTAAGGAAACACGGTTGTCGCCCCTGATATCAGTGTGGACATTTCTGTTTGATATAAAATGTATAATAATGCCAATCAATACGTGGGGTAATGGTGAATGGATGTTTATTTTGCCAGGAAATGTCTCCGATGATGTTTCTGATATAAAGAACGTTTTGTGCCTCATATCCAACTTTCGCGGCCATCGTACCTGGACAAAATCCATAGTGACCACATGGTCAATTTCCGCTGACCAATATGTGATGGTCAGTCGGCAATTTCCGTGATATCGGCTTTTTCCGTAATCTCTCGGAAATCTACAGTTGTCACGTGATGTACGCAATTTTATCGATATATAAATCGATAATCCATGTACATGTAGTGTGGCCATTCCACCATTGACCACTGTGATATTCTAATTAACGTGTCAGGCTAACATGTATCTCGATTCCCGAACATTTTTATTTTATTGAAAATTACATTTATAACCACGTGAAAATGATTTCCAAAGTTAAATGTGGAATTCAATATTCTTCCTTTGTTGTGAAAATGTTAATGGAGGTTTGATCGACGCCGGATACGCACTACTTATAGCACGGTTCGTCCGTCTTTAGGTGGAGATAATCCGCGAGTTTTAACGAGCGGATTATCGACCGTACAGGCGGTCAACCGTGCTCTAAATAGCTTATTCCACCCGTTCCATGCCTGGTAATCGTGTGATGTGGGATAATTTATACGTATATCTTACCAGACTTTTAAACGGTTGGAGAAGTGAGATACATGTAGGCACAGAGACCTTAATTTGACCGAGCATGAGAAAATTGTTCGTAGATCTATTGGAATTGTTGCTGGAGTGCATATACGGGGGCACTTCTCATTTTTGGACTCGCGGATAGTGGTGTCGTATGACTACCATCTGCCTGGGACGTGATAAACATATATATATATATTTCACGGTCGAGACAGGATTGGAACCTGTGACCGTAACGACACAGCGTCTAATGCACAAGTTCCAATCCCGGCTCGACAGTGAAAGCCATTATTATAGAAATAGGGCCAGTTTAACAAGGAAATTAATTATGAAATAAAAACAAACACATTTGAAATGTATTGATGCAATTATTTTTTATGTTTTATTTTCATCAACAAGAATGGAATACATGGGAATGTATATGCGAAAATGAGTTTGAAATTACTAAATAATTATTTCATAAATTAGATGATGTCCAATGTAGACGAAAATTTCAGCGCAAATGCGGAATTTAATTTCGCGTTTGTGATGCAATTGTTGTCAACATTAGGCAAACATGTATCCAATATGTATAATGATGTTGGAATTGAACAGTTTATATCATTATCATGTTCGGGGAGTGTGTTACATGATCAGGAGCTACTATGCTGGTTAAAACAAATTTTCTGGTTCCCATGTAGAGTCGCTGACGTGGTACCCTTCCCACTTCACCAAGTACTCGTGTGCCTGAAAGGACAGGAGAGCATATCAGTGATATTTAAACTTGTTTTCATATGTTTTTAATACAACAGCTATTCACAGTTATCATCATTATGAACCAGAGGTACACTAAGAACAATTTAATTAATTCACGCAATATATATCTGTTGCAACCGGTGTAAACAATGATCAGACTGCGCGGATGAACAGGCTTAACTGGGTGGCTAACTTTTCTAACTTAGTATTTCTGAACGGTTTCTGTCCTGGCTGTACAAACATAGTTAAACTATGTTTAGTTTGCAGAAAATAATTCTACCCTGGTTGTACAAATAAAGTTCAAGGAAGTTTAGTTTGCAGTAAATAATCGTTAAATCGCGTAACTAATTTGAAACCAGTATATACCCAGATCAAGCTGCGCATCCGCACATTCTGAACGGGGTCTACGCTGGTTGTACAAATATAATTCAATGAGGTTTAGTTTAGTTTGCAGTAAATAATTCGTGTATGTAAAAAGGGAATTACGTTAATTATACAGTGGAACCTCTTTAAACCGGACACCAAGAAAACACATGTGATCTCATTTTTATTAAGTTTCTTGGTCATTTATCTCAGGTGATAATGTATGTTCATGATCGCATAGTACATAACTATGACTCAGCATGATAAAATATTACATGATTTCAGTGACATCTCTCTAAGCCGGACACATTGGGGACCTCCCAGGGTGTCCGGTTTAAAGAGGTTTCACTGTAGATTTATATACGGGCAATTCCATAATATGTGGCGGTGACTGGAACAAATGTAGTTCCAGATCAGCGTAGAAAGATGAAATTATATTAAGTATTGCAAGTTGCAATTGTGTCAAATGAGACAAAGTCTATGCTGAAATTACAAATCAGTAGAATATGTTTGCCGTACTGCAAATTTAAGAGAAACACAATTTTATAATTGTTATCAAAATAGCTATCAACTGATAGACACTTTATACCAACAATAAAAATGTGCGTATTTTTTATAATACATGTATATACTGGAGAAACGGGACTTCTAACAAGAGATATTAGACTACAGGATCGTGCTATTTGATCAGGATCTACAATGGTCACAAATACCATAAGCCCCATTTTCCCAGTAAGTTGACACATATGTATACCAAGCAAGTCAATTTGACTTCCAAAAGTTGTAAGTTCCCTTTTGTTTACCAGTGTCCAACATAGCCAGTCAAAACAACAAGTAGCGCATGCACATGAAAACCAACATGGTTGGCATGTTGACGTCCTCACCCATCAGTTAACTAATACTGGTCGGTGTTTGAAATGTTTCAATTTCATCAACATATATATGGATAAATGACTAACAACATCGATGGTATCCCAAGGATTTTAATTTTAACGTTGAAATAAAACATTATCGTGATTATTAGGTAAACATATTTTATGTGGGATTTGCAAACAGGGCACGTTTTCTCGTGCACCTGTCCCCATTTGGAGAAGCGTAATATTGATTTTTTTAGCTGACACTATACAAGGCTAAAAGACAATATACAGGCCAACAATTGGACTGATTTACCTCAAGATAAACTGGATTAGATGTTGTCGCCTGCTGGAAATGTTTTATTTTCAATATTTCTCGACAAAAACCTGATTTTGACAGCACATGAGAATCGTCTCCAGTGGAGACGATTCTCATGTGCTGTCAAAACCAGGTTTTTGTTAAGAATTAAAGCAAAAATGAAAATAAAACATTTCCAGCAGACGACAACATTTAATTCAGCGTAGTAAGGGTTAAGTCGATTGCGCATGAATATCAGTAAAAACTAATCCAGTTTATCTTGAGGTTTATCTTGAGGTATAACAAAATATACAAATATTAGTTAAAGGAGTACCGATATTTAAATCCCGTTAATATTGCCCTGAATTTAACGTAATAAAACAATATAGTATAGTTGACCAACATTTATAACGTAAACAAAAAAAGTTAATTATAATTCCCATGTTACCGATAATTATTTATAGCTGTATACTGAACACAGAATAACAAGTGAAAATTATATAAATTATATAGATAGATTCTTTATTTCCTCCTCGAAGGAGAGCATGATTTACAGGAACATGTAACAAAGCAATATAATTATACACAAAGGAACGAATTTACACGGACATGTTTTGTCTGGTGCCTGACAAAAAGACTGGCGCTATAGCGGCGTCAGTCTTTATGTACCATCACCATAACCACAGCATAAGAAAGTAATATTTACAGCTATTTTACAATGCGAAAATTGATTTTTGCCGAAGCCAACACCATTTCTACTCAATGTGTCAATGACAAATAATTATGCCATTTTATACAAGCCAATGTAGCTCCTGACCTCTCGACTGTATGTTAGCTTTGCCCCAAATACGCTCTTATGTCAAACTGCAGAAGTTTATCGTTCAGCAAAAGGATGCAATATTGACAATTACATAATTGCGAAAAATATTTTATTTTGCTCCATAAAGGTACACAATGAGCTGTAATAAATCAACACAAAATGTATGCTGTTTTGTAATCACTGTAATGTACATGAACACGAGTCTGATCAGGGTTTGCACTGTTCGCTGTGAAGTCTTGACTACTTACACAGCCGCGAGTGGGGCGGTAGCAGAATCCTGGGACAAATTATACAATACTGTGTCCCAGTACAATCTGATCAGGCCTTGTACTGTACGTTATTTAGTCTGTACTGGAACTCAATATTCTATAATTTGTCACAGTCTGTACTACTAGTGTACAGATTAAAGTATGATCAGACCGGATGAATGTCAACCACAAAGTATTTGGACTAGCACAATATTTACAATGAGTAAGAAACGCAATCAATTGGCGTATATTCATAGCAAACAAAAGGAAGAAATAACAATATTATACTTACATTCCCGTGCTTTTCTTTTCGTCTGTAAATTAGTCGTTCAACGTTGTTGGTGTCCTCAAGAATTACTGGCTTGCTTAAAGAGGACGTCTTCTTTTGCCGAGGCAAAACATAATCTCCTTCATTTAGAATTGTGTAGCTCACATTAGAACGTGGTCTGAGAGATGAAGCCATACCTGCTACCATAGATCGTATGTCTGTATGAAGATACAGACGTGTGAAGAATTGTCTATTAATTGAGTGGTCTTGCCGGCATCTAAAAAAACACAAATCGCAGTTTGCACGGCAGTTACTAATTAACTGCTTTTAATTAGCAACCATGACGTTAGTTTCGGATTAACGATGTAATTTGTTAGATAATCAGCAGTGTTTAAAATGAGCGATTAATATTTCGGTGACAAACACTCTCGTCTCCAATTATTAGCTTCAAAGTACGTGAAAATCAAAGTCTAATTTGGTTACTTTGTTCACAAATACTTTTACCGACAACACGGTCATGCCTCGGGTAACATACAATCGTCCCACCGCCGCTAAGCACTGTAAGCAGGTGCCCGTTTCAACGAATATCACGGAAATTGCCTAAGATTTCCGTGATACGCTAACTGGAAAATGAAAACAGATGGTGTCATTTTTATTATCTAAAAAGGACCAACATATTATTAATTTAGATACATAATTTTTATATCAATAGATAGAAAAATGAATGAGCTAATTGAAAATACCTGTGCATTTTTTGTCACTATTCTTATAAAAAGAGATTTTGCAATTTTCCCAACGAAAATCGAGAAGAAAAATCACAATTTGCTATATAAATCATATAAAAACTACCGACTATTTTTAAAGCTAAAAAGGACCAAAATATTTTTATTTTAAAAACACGATCGAAACATCATCATAAAGTACAATAATTGAAGTTTAAAATGTGACTTGTGCATTTATAATCGGTTGTGTAGTTTAAAAGTTACGTAAGAAATGGTAATGGTCTCCTATATAATTACATATAAAACTCGCCACTACTAATGCAGACTTTCTACAGTTAAGGTGGCCGCGAAAGTTGGATATGACTGAGTGGGCATGTACCTTTAAAACAAATACTCTTCAATTAATGCTCTTTGGGTCATATGGCAGTAGATTTGTGTTACAGGTGTGGGCTATGCGATCACGAACATACATTATCGCCTGAGCTAAATGACCACGAAACGCACCAAAAATAATATCACAGGCGTTTTATTGGTGTCCGGTTTAGCGAGATTCTACTATATATGCATCTGGCGACTTGAACAAAAGTTACAGACGAGGATTTTGTACAAAATTACTTTTATTAAAAAATTCGCTCTTCCTTGTCACTTTGCGAAAACTTCTTGTTTGAGATTGAAAGTACTACACTACCGCCTGCGCTAATCTTGCCAACACAATGGAACCTCTCTAAACCGGATACCCAGCAAACATTTGTATAGCTACTCTTGATGTATTTAATTGTCTCTTTCCCCGAGTATAATGCATGTTCATGATCACAAAGTACACATGCATGTGTGGGAGTGTTCATCTGCCTGAATTACAGTGGAGTATCTCTAAGACGGACACCCTGGGGACCTCCCAGGGTGTCCGGTTTAGAGAGGTTCCAATGTACTTATTAATTTCTATATTTAATAATACTTGAGTATTGTGTTCGAATTCAAGCAGCTCGATTGACTGAGCCTGAGCTGTAATACAGCTCAGGCTCATCCAATCAAACGACTTGACTGCGAGTTGACATTCATAATAAATGTTCAGAAACGTTGATTATTTTGGCACGATTAACGCAGGCGGTTGTGCACTTGTTTATGATCTTAATGACCAGTGTCTATAAAATACGGTGTTTCGTTTAGGCCATCGTACTATCGCCATAGTATCGCCGTGTATGATAACATACTATCGTCCTCGTACTGTCGTGATATCGTATTATCGTACTGTCGTACTGTCGTACTGTCGTACTGTCGTCATCGTAATATCGTACTATCGTATCATCATAGTATCGTATTATCGTCATCGTAGTATCGTACTACATGTACCATAATCGTATAGTATCGTACAATTGTTATCGTAGTATAGTATTACAGCGCGCGATATTACGATGGCCTAAACGGGACACCGTAAGTAACCCTTTGAACCCGAAAGCCCGTTATATCGGGATTTGCAAACAGTGCAGATCCAGATGAGCCGGCTCGTAACGAGCCGTCTCATCAGGATCTGCACATTTTGCAAATAACTTTCATCTTTTTTAGAACAAAAAACACCCCCATTTTGTGACGACTGGATTGGTTGGAAAATTAGCATATCACAGTCCATTACAGTTACTTAGGGTTTAAAGGGTTAAGCCTATAACACCACGTGTACATACATGAACAGTCAGTGGTATTCAGAGTACTTATTCTAGCTGCACCATGGATAACACACTCCCACAGGTAGGTGTTACTCTTTCTTCATTCCACTACAAATTCTCGAAAACACACAGATTTGTTTTTGTTTAATGTATACATATTATGTAGTGTACAGAAATATTTGCTGTAACAGTGTTGTATTTTTTCCCCAAAAACGTGTGGTATGTTGTGCAAGTGTCACAAAATTGACACATTGACGCCACCTCTAAACTGGTCACCACAAGAGGTCCATTTTAAAGGCCGTGTGCTTAGAGTAGAAAGTGGTGAACAATTTTTGGAATTGTTTAATTTTATATTTTTGTATCGTATTTCTGAAGCCAATTGTACCTATAAGTCGCTTGGAAAAAAATCTTGGATTTTTAAAAAAAAATGCTTATAATACTGAACAATAACTAGCGTTTGCAGCGCTAGTTATTATTAGCCGATCTATTTATAGATCGGCTATATATTGGTTATCCATTGGTTTGTGAAAAAGTTTGTAACCACCCTTTTCTCCTATATTCGGTAATCTACAAACGCGAAATTTGTTGTATCACTTCCAAATTACATCAACCGGATATTTTTCATTTTTGGCCATTGTCTTTGTTTAAAACTTTAAATATAGCGAAATAACACAATTTGGCTATACATCAACATTTTAACTACAAGAGTTCGGCGGTTTGGCTATAAATAAACCTTTTGACGTCACAAACCGGAAGCTGCGCCATGTTGGAGACCGCATGTTATTGCGCAATAGTTCCAATATCTCGATGCACAAAACAAAACACGTAGAAGTTTGACCTAAATTCAGTTAGTTAGACGCATAATGGTTGTGAAGTGTTATATATACGGATGTAGTCATCGTAAATATCGCGAAAGGACACTGGAATAGTATAGATTGCCTGCAGTAATCACAAATCAAGGTGTGGAATGCGAGAAACTGAGTTCGGATCAGAAACGTGAATGGCTGTTCGGGTGTATTCGGCGCATTTTGTCAATGGTAAGTCCTTGATATTATAAATAATCAGATAGTTCTACTTGTCAGCTGGTGAGACAATGTAAGCTGGTGTAATCATTATATTGTGTGTGAACCCCACACAGAGCTCCAGATAAGCTGCGTATTTGCGTAAATACCCAATTAAAATTGCCAAAAAGCCAATTGAAATCAGAAGTAGTGAGTATCAAAAAGCAATGAGAACAATTGTGGTACCTTTATCATGCTGTAGAAAACAATAAACAGACCACAATATAGCATATTTTTCTTATTTTTCCTAGAAAACACATCCAATGAGACAATTCTAATGAAATGCCAAGATATGTTTTCATTTCGAAACAAACTATTCAACAATTGCTGTCTGTTGATGTGTAAACAGTAGTGTGATTTAATTTTACCCAATTAAAATTTTGAAATACCCAATTGCTTCAGAACTGATGGAGTAACAATACTCAATTACTAATTCCTTATCTGGAGCCCGCGGCCACCCACTGAATTATAATGTTTGACACCCGTGCTGTCACTGTACTTAACATGCTTAAGACGTGCGATATGGTGTATTTTGATGGACCTCAGGCAATAAAAGATTGCAGTTTGTGTGGAATTTCATGAAAAATATTTACAGATTTTGCGATATTTTCTGTAAATCATGCCAAAAGTTGATGAAATTCTCAGAGCAAATGCAGAATGTCACCATGTTGTCACCATTTAATGTTATTTATGAAAGATATTGTAAATTTTGTAAATATTTTTCATCAAAGTGCGCACATGTTTGTACATGCAAAATCACATGGCGCATGTCATATATATAAAATTTGTCATAAATTGTCAATATTTCAGTGATATTTCATAAGAGTACACCTTTTTTTTTTATTTCTCCTCAAAAGTGCATGTAAATGTTGTGACCACTCATCTGAACCGTCTCAGCAAGAATGTTCAGATGGTGTATGCAACATATACTTCCGAGAAGAAATAATAAAAATAAGTTATTATATTGTAACTAAATGTGCAAAGTTACAATAATCGACAAGAAAACATGTATTTATTTGTTTTTAATATATATCATGTATATGTTTCAGGAAAGAAGGCAGAATTGTATGACTATCTTAACCCAAACTGGGCACCATCAGTTAATCTGGGGTGACAAAAGCGAGCATCATCCATCTACATCAAGATATTATCGGCAGCAGGAAAAGAAGAGAAGGAAGCCAGCTGAATCCACAACTATTGTTGGACCTGATCACACTGAGACGGGTATGGATATGGGTGACAGCGTTGATGAAGACGGCGTTCAGTCACAGACTAATGTTGATGGTCCACTCATGGAGGCTATGTCGCTGGAGCTGCAGGAACTGCATACAGAGAATGGGGAGCTGAAGTACAAAGTGGCCCATTTGGAAACCAAATTCACTGTTATTTTAAGGGTAGTGACGAGAAGGTGAAACATTTAACAGGATTACCATCATTCACAGTTCTATCTATATTGTTTAATTATCTGGAGCCTCACCTGCCATCCAGTCTGGTCATGCCCAAATTCAAGGTAATGATATTGACATTAGCGAAATTGCGACTAAATTTGTAAAATCTCTTTCTTGCGTATGAATTTGACACTACTCAATCAACAATATCTAGACCTTTTACACGGAAAATTGACTGTATGTACAAGCGGCTAAAGAAACTTATAAGATGGCCAGAACGCGAGACATTGAGAAAAACCATGCCAATGAAATTTGGGAAGTACTTCGGCCACAGGTGTGCAGTGATAATTGATTGTTTTGAGGTATTTATTGAGAAACCAAGTGGTTTGAAAGCCAGAGCAGAAACCTGCTCTTTATACAAACACCACCACACTGTGAAATTTCTAATTAGAATTACTCCTCAGGGCAGTGTGTCCTTCATATCAAAAGCATGGGGTGGTCGTGTGAGTGACAAGTTTGTGACAGAGAACAGTGACTTCCTGTCCAAGTTATTATCTGGGGATTTAGTGTTGGCGGACAGAGGATTTGATGTCAAGGACAGTGTTGGCTCGGTAGATGCAGAAGTGAAGATTCCAGCATTTACGAAAGGTCGTCATCAGCTATCCCCTCTGGAGGTGGAATCAACGCGTAAACTTGCCCACTCAAGAATACATGTGGAACGGGTTATTGGTTCAGTTCGACAGAAATATACTATATTGAACGGTTGTATTCCCTTTAATTGTCTCATGAACAAGGATAAGTTTGGTAAGACGGTCACTGACAAAATTGTTACCGTTTCGTGTGGACTAGTAAATTTGTGTGACTCAATTGTTGATTTTAACTGAACCAAATTGATCCACACTGGTCCTTGCACTCCTTCGTGTCCTTTTGTAAATACTGAAATCTTCTTTTTCTGATTCACTTATTTCGCCATCAAACATTTACTTTTCTATTGATTGCAAGGAAATAGCGATTCTGCGATTCGTTCGGCTGCCAGCATGGTACCGGTAAACAGGTTGTATGTCGGTCGGTATAGTCGACTATGCCGACCGACAGCCGACCTGTTTATCTGTACCATGCCGGCAGCCGACCGAAATCTCTGAATTGGTATTCCTGGGCCAGGGATGTGGAATTTCTTCATCAGATTTGCTGGCACCTTTTGAAATTAAAATAATATACATATCCCAATTCAAAACCATTTTTAATAGAAGCTAAACATGTATACTTTATCATTTATTCCATTATCATGATTATCACATAAAGCATGTAATAATAAAGTATAAACACTCATAGTAAGCATGCTATTACTACCTTTCAATGGTAATATGACCAGTATAGGCAAGATCAGCGTGCACATTCACATACAGGAGTGTGCTAGCAGATTAATATCCAGATTGATCAAACCCCATGAGGCATTTTTCTCAAGCCACGGTCACATATACTTTTCTATATTTGTGATGCACCGTTAGAGAAACAGTCCACTTACTTCACTGGTGCTGCACTCCGTGCCGATGGAAATATTTCAAGACAATCAACCAAATTAATCACCTTTTTACACGCTTGTTTTTTTTAAATTCTGGCATCTTTCTACAGTCTGGGAAATTGGTATATACATATATAAAATTCCGGCACCTCGTGTTAATTTATGGCACCCGGTGTTTTTGTAAACCTGAATGTATAAGGTTTCCAAAAAATCCGGGTGCCATTTTTTAAACCATGTTCAAGGTCATTGAACTTTATGCTTGACGGAAGTCGAAAATTGCCAATATATGTAGGTAGGTCATGGTCCTTAACTTGGAAATTGGTGTAAGTTGTTCAAAAACATTTCAGATGGATATATTAAAGAATTTACGTAAACTACACTGATATTCAGTACATTATTATCATATTTGCAAGATGGCCGCCAAAAATCGGGTATTTATGTGATTTCGGTTGACTTGCTACATATTTGTGTAAAGGTTTATTCTTTCAACTGGAATAATATTGCAGTTAATATACTCCATTGTCAGAAAACTCAAAATGGCCGCCAAGTAAATGGCAAATCCATAGTAATTTAATAAATATAACTGGGAGAATTTGGTTGGGGAGGAAATCAACACTTCTCTCACCTTTCCCTGAGATTACTTAACTACTAAAATGTGGACATACATTGAACCCTGATTTGATCGGCTAATTACATCATGCTCTGCATGACTTTTCATATTTCAGTATTTATAAGCCTATTTTTCAAGCGATGGTTACTAATGTATTTTATTTAAATTAATTATAGTAGTGTCTATAATAGGAAGTTCTTTGTAAATGTTGTATAGTATTATCATTTTACAACAAACAATAAAAAACAATTGGCATTGTACATGTGTAGCGAAAATACCAATTTATGTCAAACAAAATTGTCTCCCTTGTTTGTCTCAGTTTCCGATAGCATGTATTGGATAATAACGCATGATTTGGGGAATTTTATCAAATAAAATGATGCGATTGATTGATATATATTATTTACTGTGCATGAAGTGAAAAAAAACAACACATTTGGCATGTCTGAGACGAAGGCACTTTAAGGAGGTTTGACTGTAATGCGTGTATATGCGCACTGCAATATATAATTATGTGATTTGCAATCATGAACATACATTATTATCACAGGTGAACTGTACTGTTGACAACATCAAAATATCACCTGTTCAATGTGTGAGGGTGGATTGTGAATCGATGAATTGTCTCAAAATGTAAAATGTGCACTGAAGGAAATTCACACCTAGCTAATTCAGGTGTATGAACTATGTGTCGCTTGGAATTATTTAAAATACCTATATAATGGACCCTGTAGTATGTACTTCTACACTAAGGGTCACACTCGATTTACTGGAATGTTACCTTGTAGGACCACCCACGGAACGTGATACCCGAGCTGGGCCGCCTGTTCTACAGTCTCGGTTGGATGACTGGCACCGGGGGCGGAATCAGCATCCGGCAGGGGTGAGTAACTCCTGTAAGGGCAGCTGGTCACTGGCACTTTGGGAGTAAATGGTCACTGGCACCAGGACAAAATATTATATTTCAGTTATTGTCCCGTCGGTGCTCTCTTCCATTATGTCTCTATATTGTTACCAGGGCAACAATTCGATGTCAAAATGTTATATTTCAATTATTATCCTGTCGGTGCTCCCTGCCACTATGTCTCTATATTTGTACCAGGGCATCAAGTCGATGTCAAAATGTTATATTTCAATTATTTTCCCGTCGGTTTTCTCTTCCACTATGTCTATATTGGTACCAGGGCATCAAGTCGATGTCAACATATTATAGTTCAATTATTATGTCCCTTCGGTGCCCTCTTCCATTATGCCTCTATATTGGTACCAGGGCAACAAGTCGATGTCAAAATATTATATTTCAATTATTAGCCCGTCGGTGCTGTCTTCCACTATGTCTCTATATTGGTACCAGGGCAACAAGTCGATGCCAACATATTATATTTAAATTATTGTCCCGTCGGTGCTCTCTTACACTATGTGAGAATGTCTATATATTGGTACCAGGGCAACAAGTCGATGTCAAACTGTTATATTTCAAGTACATGTATTGACCCGTCGGCGCTCTCTTCCACTCTGTCTCTAGTATATAGAATACATGCATGGGAACACCGAGGGGACACTATTTGAAACATATTTTGTCATCCACTTGTTATAGCGTTAGTCCAGAAACGTACGTGTTTACGTTAGTAACACCTTTCATCATTCACTAACTTATGAACCGCTTCGCCGATTTTGATAATATTTGGCCACAATGTGTGTCTATGGATGGTGCTTTGTTTTGCATACCACCCACCTCCGACCGACTAAGGTCAAGATCATTCAGGACTAATGTCGAGGGGATTAGCTTTAGTTAGTGATAACGATGCCTTTGTTGCCTTTGTGCCAGTGGAGTTGATATCGTTGTGGCCAGCTATGTGCACGATACAGCGTGGTATGGATGGTAAGGTGGTTACTTGTAGCTGTGACTGGAGAAATTGGGTTTATGTGATGTGTGACCAGTGTATATCCTGATCAAATAGCACTCTCATGTAGCCTATATATTGCTTGTTATATTTAGATGCGTCACGGGCGTTTCATTGATGGAATGGCGAAAGGTGCAGATCCTGATCAGACTATTAACACACGAGAAACCCAGTTAGCTATGGTAACGTACATACACATACACACTTACTAGTATTGAAGTATATCTACACTGTTCGCCACACCCAGCGTATATCTTAGAATAAAGTTATCCTCCAACTATCTCCAAAGACAAAAATAAAGACATCGGATGAAGTGGTAACAATGTACGTCTCCCACAACCCCACGTCGCCACCCCAACCCAGAAAAGTTGTTTACGGAGAGAATACAAATTTACATGCTGCCTTTCAGAGATAAGATCTACATTTCGCCGTCCGGGGTACAGAAGGAAAAGATACAGGTAAGACCCTACTATGCAATTTCTATGGAGCCACCGAAATAACAATTCGTTCCCTCAATGTATTAATTCGTTCCCAGGAAATAACAATTCGTTCCCATAAATTAAAAATTAATTCCCTCGAATTAATAATTCGTTCCTATGAATTAACAATTCGTTCCCACGATATATCGTGAGAACGAATTGTTAATTCGAGGGAACGAATTGTTACATCGTGAGAACGAATTGTTATATCGTAGGAACTAATTGGTATATCGTGGAAACGAATTGTTATTTCGTGGGAACGAATTGTTAAATTGAGGGAACAAATTGTTAATTCGCGGGAACGAATTGTTATTTTGTGGGAACAAATTAACAAAAAATACTTCTACATCCCCTGCGGGGCTCCGTATGTTCCAACATCACACTATGCAACTTGATAGAAACACAGGTGAATACAGTGTGGAATGGATGATAAAATGGTTAAACATTTTCTAATTATGTTTAGAAACAAGGGGCCCGTTTCATTAAACTTCGTACGACTATGTATGTGCAAATTAAGGATCGTTTGGAAATTTCAATTGATGGATTTACATTTATTGAGCATATGCAGCCTATGCTCAATAAATGTAAATCCAATAACATTTTACAAGAAAACATTGTTAATGCGGCGGTGAAATTTACACAGACTATCATAATTTTGCACTTACGAACATTTTAGTCGTACGAAGTTTAGTGAAACGGCCCCCTGCAGCAAGTCTGATAAATAAAAATTTATATGAAAACACAAAATCGCCTCTAAAGGCTTATGCATCTGTTCCACATTTTTCCTGCCGCTGAACATTTGGCTATTAAACGCATTATTTCTAAAAATCATTTAAATGTAAATATATTTTCATCATTGACTACAAAGTACATTTTTGGGGAGGGTGACTACTGAAAGGCCCGAACATGTCCACACAGACGAATACGCCCGCTGACCCATTCGCGTGCCCTTAAAGGTACATGCCCACTCAGTAGACACACAATGTTCTTTATATCAGATACATAATCTGAGACATTTTCTTGCAAAATAAACATTCATTCACCATTACCCCACGTATTGATTGGCATTTTGATACATTTTATATCAGTCGTAACTTTCCACACTGATATCAGGGGCGATAACCGTGTTTCCTTCAAATGTTAACGGACATTGCTATTTATACTCTGTATATCTTTTTTGATGTGCAATTATCATACTTTAAAACATGTCGAAAATATTATGTTTTCAGGTGACGCATTTCATTAGTATAAATAATTAAAAAATATTATACCTCATTTGCATATGAAAATAGCCTGATACAAACGCGCGTCACTATCAGTAAAATACATATTACTAAATGAATATATCTGTATAGCGGGCACTTGTACTTTTTAGAACTGGTGGAATAGTGACACAATTATACACTTATTTAATTCCTATAAAGAACATTTTGAACCTACTGAATGGGTATGTACCTTTAAGGTGTGAATATGTCCGCGTGAAAGAATAGGCCCGCAGTGATTTTGGGAGTCGCCTCAAGGTATTCGGTTCGGTATGCGCGTCTCGCTACCTTACACATTGAATATCATTTGACGCATGTGCGTCTCGCTACCTTGCACGATGTAAGCGATGTAATACCAGCACTCGAATTCGCGTCCATTCGAAAATGGCTAAAATGCATACATAAAATTCATTTTCGTCCCAGTAATGATGCATTAATATTGAGGATATAAAACAGAAAATGTACATAGTTCTTGCTTAAAAGTCGTCTATCCTTTTCAGGAAAGGGTTAATCGTGTTATTACAAAAGAAATCACCTAAATATAGAAAGACAGAAAAATAACAAGTAGCGTGAGAACTCTTGCGCAAGTTAACAGCGACTAGCTATTTGTTTAGCTAAAACAGCTAACATACACTATTAATGGTGTTATAATAGTAAGGATATGACACAGAAAATGTACATGCTTCTTGATTGAAACTAGCATATCCCATCAAGAGATGGTTAATCTTGTCATTACAAACAAAATCATCCAACTATAGCAAGAAGTACAAAACTAGTAGCGCGAGAACTCTGGTGCAGGTTTTGCCGTCATTGGCTGGTGAACAATTGCCCCAGTGTCTCGCCTAAAACTTCAGAAAAAGAAACTATTCTGTTCTTTTGTCGATTTTAGTAAGGCTTTCGACTCTGTGTGGAGAGTTGGTCTATGGAAAAAATTGTTTAGAAATAATATAAATGGTAAATTGTTTAGAATAATTCACAATATGTACCAAAATATAAAATCATGTGTCTCATTTAGCAATGAAACATCCTTATTTTTTACAAGTGACGTGGGCCTACGTCAAGGTGAAAACTTCAGCTTGGTTCTAATACATGGGATATCTTATTTTATCGGAATACACTATTCAAAACTTAGCTACTTAGCTTATGAAGCAATGATAAACGATCATCATGAATACAAGTGGTTATCTTATATTCAGAATATTCTGGACAGTGTAGGTAGAACCGACCTAATGTTAAATCCAGATATTCAATACCCACGGGCCACAAAGCAAGCAAAAGAAGAATCCTTACAGATCAATACAAAAATGGACAGTGTCACTTCAGATCTCATCTAAAGGTAAAACATACAGTTTATTTAAAACATCTATACATTTTGAAGAGTATCTCATAAATTTACCTACTTCCCAACATTTGGCATTGATAAAATTCTGAACAAGCAACCATAAATTACCTACATAAGTAGGGCGTTGGAACAATATTGATATTGCGGATAGAAAATGCACCTTATGTAACTCAAATGACATAGGTGATGAATTTCACTACCTTTTTAATTGCTCTGTTTTTAAGGATCAAAGAAAAAACATATTGATAAGAAATTTCATATCAGACCCAACATACTGAAATTTCAAAATGTAATGCAATGTAAAAATAAAATTGTAATATCAAACCTAAGTAATTTTGCAAATATTGTAATAGTTAAATTTAAGTAATCCACATAACAGCGGTATTCTTCTTCGCAGTAAACAAATTTACAACTTAGAAAAAAAATGAAATGATATAATTAGTAATACAAAATAGATATGCCAATTGTGTAACCGACAAAAGTAAATTTTTGGATTATGACACACTAGTAGGTTGAACCGGTAACCATGTTAGTGCTTTTCATGCAGGACACTGATTTCAGATACAATATTTAGATATAACATTACCAAGCCCTATTGTCTTTGTTTCTTTGCTGGATGTTTTTGTTTTTGCGGCCCAATTGAACCGTCTTGACGAGATGGTTCAAGTGGGTAGTGTCGGCATGCTCCTCCATTGCGAAACAAAGGAAACCATCCAGCATGAACTGGGCATGTGGTGGTGCTTGCTGGTTCAGTTATAGTGGCTATAAGGCTGTCTGAGCATGTGCTCTATTCTCGTGCTCGGAGGTAGGTGGCTCGGTTACTCGATGCTGAGTGGTGATCAGTCTCTGGTGAACGGGCTGCACGGTTCCGCGTTCGATTTTGGGGGGCATGCTCGGAGGGGTTTGTAGGCAGCGGCATAGTTCATACCATTTAAAGTATTAAGTTTAGTAATAAAGTGTGATGTACCTTGAGGAAATGGGAATTGCTCACCTTTATTTCTTGTGGAATCCTGATATATCTCTTTTGTAATATATATGGTTAGTCTGCTATAAATAGATGATTATTTATAAAGAGACATGTGCTGACACAGATATGACGGCCTATTGTTTTGCAGTCCGATCAGTGTCAACTCTGATTATTGACATGACCCTTGTAGACTCTGACTAGCAGGCAGTATCTGCCATCTGGTCAGTCATAGGCAAATAATAGTAATGTTTTTTTAAAATCTGCCAGTGGTATCTGAAAGCATGTCTCTTTTTATCACGGTGATCACATTCCCAAATGGGTCTACAGGCGGAATGAACACTGGTTGTGCGGACCCGTGTCCACCCTGGCTGTAGGCGGCATTTGACCACTTATACACATTGGTAAATACCGGTACCCCATTTACAAATTACACACACGTTTTGCATACTTACCAAATTATAGTCGTCACTTCTAACATTTAAATTCATGCTCTGTTTAGTTTCATATGCCACCTGCGTGTGGCCAGAAACACTATTACTAAATAAATGACATGTTCTGTTCTGTTCTGTTCTGTTCTGAATTTAAAGGCACACAAGATAAATGTATTCGATTAACACCTTATAAAACAAGAACTGGCATCGTTAAGCGAAGCTATTCCCCTCACTGGCAGCCTTAATACAATATCAAGTCCTCAGTGACCTTGACATTGGGCGGTCGGACGTGGGGCATAGGCAAAACAAAGTACCATCCCTAGACACACGTTGTGGCCAAATATTATCAAAATCGGTGAAGCGGTTCATGAGTTATTGAAAAATGAAAGGTATTAGTAATATAACGTACGTACGTACGTACGTACGTACGCACACACGCACGTACGCACATGGACTAACGCTATATCCCCTTTTGTCTATCGGCTAGGGGATAACAAGTTTTCCATCACTCTGTAATATGTCTCTGCCTAATCTTACAAAACGAGTATGTTCACTAGAGAAGTCCGGAAAAAAGCGTGAAACTTTCAACATGCTCTTGGTATAACTTTTATATGCTCGAAAGATGATACATGTACCCGAAAAATGATTTCTCTATGGGAATTTAACATGGGGGGAAAGAGCTGGGCTGGAGAACCTGGAGAAGGAATCGAACCCAAAACACCCCCTCCAAAAATATACAAATTCTGCTACGGAAGCGGTGTCGCGCCTGCCGGTGCATTTCACCGTGACATGATCATGGGCATGTGCTAATGTAATAATCACAAAAAACGTCAGAGAAGTGCATGCTTAAAACACGAAAAGGTCATGGTTGAAGGAACCAGTAACATTAATGTTATACGATGATGATGAAACGACGGAAAAAGCGGCGACTATAGTCACGCCTTCTGCTAAAGCAGGCGCGACAAACAAAATTGAAATGGACTCTAAAACTTGACTAGGTAGCTTGGAAATGATCTCACTAAAAAAGTTAAATTTTGAAATCATTATTGGACCAAATTTCACAAAATAAAAAGAAGGCTCATTCTGATATTATCGAAAAAGTATTGTTTTACGTTGTTTATATAGCCGTAAAATTTGGGCAGGTAACGTCAAAGATTGGGTATTTTACCGACGGTGATTGAATTTTGAAATGTGGCAGTGTGAATTAGGTGGGGTATAGGTTTCTGGAAGGAGACGATGAGCTGCATTTGGTGTAGGGACGTGGTGGCTGGAAGTTGGGTGGATGACAGAAAGGTATGACAGGTATGAGTAATTTGTTTAGCAACGTTGTCAAAAATGGATAACTGTGGAAGTATGGAGGGACTGACGCGCGTACACATTGACGAATAGTTACCTGCTTTGCCCGATCCGCTTTGCCCGACTTTCTACATTGAAATCAGTGTCATCAGGAACAGAAACGTGATACTACAGCTCACCATATCATACACTGTTACTGGGATAGCATCTATTAAGAAATTCAATGCGTTGTATTCATTATACATTAAAAGTAAATACATCAAAATTCATGGAAACTGAAATATGATGTAATACAATATGCCCTTGATAAATCAGGTGACGATGCAATCATCGACGAGACTCACTGTGGCTGGGTTCAATCTAATATTGTCTGGGCCTCGGCTACATGTACCGAGTCTAGAAACTATATATGCATACATCGCTAACTATATGAAGAGCTCATGCACAGTGAGGCAGGTAAAAACTGTAAACCTCAATTTTGTTACATCCTGCTATGAATAACATAATGTGCACGTAGCAGCAAGATGTTGATGATTTATCAACATTTAAGATATATCCATAATAATTGTACATGGTTGTATACATCGGCTCCAAACACAAACATACATATGTCGCACAAATACAAACTACTGTCTGTTTCACGTTAACCTGCCCAACTTTTACACCTATTTAAACACCATAAAACTCTTATTTTTTGGCATAAAATCATTTTTCAGCAAAATTTAGCAATGAGCCATCTTTTTATTTTTTGAAATTCGGTCCTATAATGAAGTAATAGCCATAAATCAAGAATTGAATGCAGGGTTGCAATGTTAAAATGTCACGTGTGGTCAGATTTTTCAACACTTTCCTAGCATCGAACTGCTTGCTGGATTTCATGATTAAAAAAAAGACACTAACCTTGTATTTATGAGAGCAAATCTTGCTAGGTTGAAAAATAAAAGAATCGAGTCTCCATTTCTCGGTGTTCATACAAGAATTCTAGAAGAAAATGCCGAGAATTTGGTCAAAATACAACATGAAAAGTCATGCAGAGCATGATGTTATTAGCCGATCAAATCAGGGTTCAATATATGTCCGCATTTTAATAGTTACTGAGTCTCGGGGGGGGGGGGGGGGATTAATGAGCGAGTGAGTATTGGTGTTTAACGGCCTATCAACAGCTAAGGTCATTTAAGGCCGGGCCAACGGGTTGTACTATCCCGCATTAAACGGGTCCACGATGAGGAAAATTCCCAAAATCAGAACTCAATATTTCCATGCCACACCAGTCACTTTAGTAGCTCGGCCCCAAAGTAATATGATTTGCCATAAGCTTATTACTTCTTAATGGAGCATAACAGGATTTAGCTCTCAATTACAGGGGGCATGTAAATGAGGGCCAAACAAATGTCGGGCGCAAGACAATCAATAATTTGCGGCATTGACAATAATTAAGGGGGATTGCCACAATCGCGCGTGCTGGATGCATCCCTGCCATCCCTGCATGATACGTAAACAAATCAAAGTTCGCTATGAAGGGCAATTCTTCGTTTTGATTGGTGGAAAATTTTGTGAATATTAACTAGCGTCAAATGACGCGCATACGCGATCCAATGGGATAAACCCGAGATGCTGGGGTTGCTAGTCGGAGGAGATTTTGAGCAGAGGTCGATTATAAATTAGCGAAATAAACAAATTTTACGCGATTATACGTGGCTGAAACTTGTTCTGTTTAATAAATAAAATCTTTAAATTAGCCCAATAATCGGCGTATGTTGGCGTATATGGCCATTAGAGCCAACTATGGACTTCAACAATAACAAACTTCCGGGTTCAATCTCTTCCGGCGTTCAGCTCATTACGTATTCAAAATTGTGTTATTTGGCTATATTTAAAGTTTTAAACGGAGATAATTGCCAAAAATGCAAACTTTATCGGTTGATGCAATTTGGAAGTGATACAGCAAAATTCGCGTTCGTAGATTACCGAATAGCGGAGAAAAGGGTTGCTACAAACTTTTTCAGAATTCGATGGATTACCAATATATTAGCCGATCTATACATAGATCGGCTAAATAATGATGTCATAATCATCTGCTACAGCTTTCGTATCTATTGACAACGCCAAGCTGAGGTTGGCACGCTGTTCCTACCATGCAAAATTAATTGCACATATCCTCACACATCGACACCGGTGTAAATCTACATTATCTAATGGTATGACTTGTGAACACCATATATACGTCATTTCCGGCGGAAGTATACTGCCACTTCCTGTGAGCCAGTTTCTTTGCCGGACGAATTTCCGGCGGACAACTTGGTTTACTAAATGCTGATTGGTTGGTGAAGGTCACCAGGTTAATCGAATCAAGTTCGTTAGCATTCACAATTTACAATACATTAGGACGTATTAGCAATATTATCAGATCGACTTGAAACCTTATGGATGAAAGATATTCGCTAAATATATGAAGATTAAATGATTAATTGATATATTTTAATGCAAATTGTTTAAGTTATATGCCACAAAATGATGTTAATAAACAAATGTATTAAGAATTTGTGTTCAGTTCGCAATAATAGTTGTTGTTGTTGTTTACCGGAAGTGATTATTGCAATAGTAGTTTCTTGTTTTATTGTCAACAACTAAAATTCAGTGAAATGAATTTATAAGGCAAAAGCCCATCCATGACTGTTTATTCGAAATAACTTTGTTATTAGACAGATTTTCTTGAAATGAAAAGTAGGCTCATTTCTTAAAAATAGTTTTACATTGTTTTATATAAAAAAAATAAGCAGTTTGGAGTGTTTTTACAGCAATAAATCTTGGGCAGCATTTCGTGGAACAGACAATAATTGGTTGCTACGCCCCTGGATATGGTACAACCGTACCAATAGTATACGAGCATACGATATGCTCTTTATATATGTATTTTACCAACATCGATACGTATGCGATATGTATACGAGTATTATATACATGTATATACAAATATGTAACCATCAGAAAAAAACGCTGCTGAGCCTGCACAATCAGCGGCGTTTGCTGGTTTAAACGTGGACTACCACGTCCCAGGATGCAATATAGGGAGACGTAATTATTGCTTTCGTCCATTCTTTAGATATTGCATTTTTCGGGCAGAATAAACATTCATTTACCTTTACCGCACGTGTTAATTGACATTATTATATAAAACTTGAGTTGTCACTTTGATATCAGGGACGAAAACAGTGATTCCTTAAAATGTAAACGGAAACAACTATTTATTCCCTCTATGGTTTGATGTGCAATGATTATACTTTATAATATGTCGATAAAATATTTATTCAGGGGACGCAGTTAGTTAATATAAGTAATTTAAAAATTCCTGCCTCATTTTCATATCAAAATAGCCTGATACAACCGCGCGTCTCTATCAGTAAATTAAATATTACCAAGTGATTATATCTGTATAGCGGGCACTCGTAATTGTTAGAACTGGTGGAATAGTTACACAATTATACACTTATTCAATTCCTATAAAGAACATGGTGTGCCTAACATTAGCAGATGGGACTCCAACTTTAATATGTACACAATATTCCCACCTTGCGCGTTTAATTTTTGTTTTCCAAAATTTCCACATGTACCCCGAACAGCCAAGACCAAGGTCACCGATGTTTGCAGTGGTTATGAGCAGGTGAAGGGTAATTTAAGGATGGGGTTCATCCCGGTCTATCTTGTTTGGACTCCGGTGCATTAATCGTTTCCTTTCCTGTACGTGAGAGTTGAAATCTGGTTATATCCGTCATAAGAGTACTAATATTAGTGCTAATCCTATTACTTTTGGTAGAGGACCCGGCCGTAAATGACTGTTATACCATTAAACGCCATTAAACAAACAAACAAACAAACAAACAAACAAACAAGGTTACAGAGGAGTTGTGTTCATATTGTGCGGATGTATGCCATGCGAGGGATTTAGTTTCGTGCAACAAAACAATGTTCTTGTGTACACTACTGAATACTTGCAACTCGCAAATAGTTGAATACTTTCAGCTCACAAAATTTAAAGCCGTTCAGTAGCCGATTTCATCAAAATTGCAAAGTATACTTATCTAGCAAAGTATACATTGAGGGAGTAATCATTTATTTTCCCCGAAATGCATTATTTCATATAGAACTAACGACTGCATATATTTGATGATTAAAAGTATGCAGAATTCGTATACTTAATTGATTTCATTATCACAGCCAAAATGGCTGTGATAATGTAATACATTCAGCATAATAAAAATTAATAAATTTATCCTTAAATTGAAAATTTAGAAATTCCGATTTTTAACAAAAAGAAAATTACGATTGTATGGACTGTTATGATCTTCAAATATATGAAAAAAATGCAGTAGAATGCAGGAAATGCAGGAACAAATGTCCGGAGGTGGGGGGGGGGCATGCCCACGGACCCCCCTAGCCAACTCCTTCGCTCCGCTCAGTCGACAAACGAGCATACCTCGTTCAAGTGCCATGTGGCCCCCCTTGGTAAAATCCTGGATCCGCCACTGAAGTATACTTTGCCATGTTGGTGAAATAGGCTACTGAAGATGGAACTCACAAGTATGAATTTGTACTTTTTGCAACTCACAAGTCAAAATATGCACAAGTGGGAGTCCGTCCGTCCGTCAGTCCGTCCATCGTGTCAGTCACGCTGCCTTGATATACTATATAATATAAATATGCATATATACAAACATAATAGCGGACGATTTGACCAAATAGAGGACGAATTGACAAATAGCGGACGACCAAATAGAAGATGAATTGACAAATAGCGGACGATTTGACCAAATAGAGGACGAATGGACAAATAGCGGACGATTTTACTATTATTTTACTAGGTTAGCTACTTTTGAGCTGCCTAGTATAGCAGTCGCAGAGATGGAATGTCAACTATTTCTACATTTAAAACTACCATTATGAGTGTCGAATTTGTAATGTTTCGTTACTGAATTGTAAGTCAATGTTTTGTGCTACGGTCCCATTAAACAATAGTTAACTGAACGGTCACTAGAGGTATGCACCAGTTTGGTGGAAGGATACCTCGCGGCAATTATGGCGACTTGTGAGGCCATGATATAAAGTTAATTTGTTGAGCATCATCAGAATTTTGGGGGGAAATAGGGCGTGTGCGTCTTATTATTTATTTTTTTATCAAAAAGTGTTGTAAACAGTGTTACACACAATGATTAATGATTTATCTTCAAATATATTCAAATACAATATAATCTGGCATTACTCTTTAGGGGCGGGTGGGGAGTATATACAGTACATTACTTTTATATTGCCTGATGATCTCTGAACTGAGCCGCTGGACACACAGTTGAAGTAACGAACCAAGATATATACATACATTAAATATACATAAAAGTATCAATAAGTAAGAGAAGAAAATAAGCTAACATTGTTTTTACTTCATCTTATAATACATTAATGTGTATATAGTTTGGAAGAAAGTGGCTAAAGTCAAAATTACCGTCCACACGAATTTTTTTTTCATATTATTATTGTATGACATATACTTATTGAGGATCCCAAGGGTGTCACCTTGGCAATTGAGAAATTAAAAATGGCCGCCAATTACCAATACTTACCATGATGTCAAGTCAGACTGAATCGCTTGTGTTGACATATTACAACATTTGAATATCAGTTCAGATGCAAATAATTATTATTTATAGTAAATAATTTCAAAATAATTTTTCCATGCACATTACCGACAATAAAATTACTTATTTAATATATAAATAATTTCAAAATGGCCACCATATATTAAATAGTTTTTTTAAATATCATGTCCACCAAATACTGACACTATTACCGTATAGCAATATTTTAAATACGTGAACCACACAATAGAGCGCAACTCGGCATAAATATATTTTAATAACATTATTTTGCACAATATTACATATTAAACGAGTCAATGTATACATATATTCAAAACGGCCGCCAAAGTTTCAAATCACTGACACTGTGGCTATAATTTATAATACATATACTCTTTTCTAATTTTAGGCAATTAATGTGTTACAAATTACGGTACACACTGGATGTTGCATGTATGTGATCAATTATATTATAACTACCATAAACGTCAATTCACTTACTCATGCCATGTACGCATATCTGACAATATTGCAAATCGCAGCATTTATCTATTCAAATAAGACGTTCGCATGTCATAAAGCGATATTAGTCTTTATCTTATTCAAATATGCGTATGGTGTTCGTTTTCTTTGAATCTAAGCAGTTGTATAATCTTACGATAGTGTTGTTACTTTTCATCCTCAATGGGACACGTCATGTGCGTAGTCATTAGCAAATGTCGTCATGTTAATAGTTCAATCAGAAATAAATGTACTATGTAAGTGCATATCAATACTTTACTCATTTGCACGTGTATGATATATTTTCAAATGTGTAAAAACAGAATACGTATCTCAGAAAAATAAATTATTATATATAGTGGTAAAAGCACATACAATGGTAGTTGTACCTGTCTTAATCCTTCTTAATATTTTAGATTACTTAACATAACACGAAGCAAATAAGTTAAACTATCGATGATATACCATGATATGCATTCGATTTTCGTTTGCTGAGAGATGTTCGAGCAAAACGATATAATTGTCAAACTGCAAGTGCATAACAAATATAAATAGGTTGTGTTGAATTAACTGTTTGATAACCGTTATACAAGTTATGCCTGTGATGTTATGTTTGTGCCATTGACTGTGATACTGGTACTCTCCGTGACACAAATGTACATGTTTAATAAAGCAGCACTTGCAATGCATATTGTTCGAATATAGTTTGTATATGCATGTATGTGATGGAACTAAAGGAATGGCCTTGACAATGGTGGATGCATGTCTAAGCACAATAAGATCTGATATAGCCGATATCCATAGTCAAGGTAAATAAAATCGTTTGTTATCATATTATTAATATATTGTAGAATAAGTTTGTTACTCAATAACAGCACATATAGTGTGCAAGAAGACTGTGTATTTAAGTTGGCTTATGACACAGCATATACGTACTGTGTTAATTTGAAGTTTTATTGTACCTGTATATTTATGTTAAGCACTGCGCCAATATTTCCACAGCTCATGACACAAACACATCCTAGCACCTGCTGAAGCGGGACTAGGTGTAAAGAACAGACAATAGCATACGTAGAAATGTGTTAAGAACAACTGTTAAAACAGCACTAATGTAAGCATTAGTCTAGTAGTTACCGTGTGTGCACTGCATGGCGTACTGATATTTTTAATATAACTTACTACCGCAGAAATGAAACCGCTTCTCAATACACTCATGCTATATATAGATAAGCAACGTAATAACACGTATGGTACGCATTCTGATGTTGATGTACTCATGAATAACGATAATTTTCTTTTTCACATATCTTAAATAATAATTTTAAATACCATTTTAAAAGTGCAAGCATAGCATGTAGCACAGTGTCCGTCAGTGTAGATTTTGAAACCAATATTACATTTTAGAAGGTTGTTTATGTAACACACATTGCTGAATTAACTATCGCTCTACCTTATATGAATATGATACATGTACATGTATATGAGTATATGGCAATTGATTTATTAAATGCATGCTATGTGACATTTGTATATGATGTATGTGATTAAGATGGACAAACTGTACGTGTAAAATTTGCTTGTATTTTATTAAATATATGAATGCGTTTACATATATAAATAGCAGACCTGATAGACGAATATCATACTTGTCTCATATTTGTCTTGATACCAGCGAGGTCTAGAATAGTTTGGCTAATGTATGAACTCTTTAGGGATTCTTACAATGAAACGAAAATCTGAAAAATGCATAAACGAGCTTGGTCGCTGTATTAAATGTGTATTGAAGGTAGATGGGAGATAATGGTACTATGTTTGTTAGTTTGTTTGTTTGTTTGTTGGGGTTTAACGGCCTATCTACAGCTAAGGTCATTTAAGGCCGGGTCAATGGGTTTAGTAATAAATCCCATATATTACCTGTACAAGTACATTTACAAGTACATGTACATGTTCAAGTACATGTACAAATGGAGGGCACAACCCAAATATCAGAACTGAATATTTACAATACAAAAAACCATAGTCAGCCCTGAAATCAGAATAATCCTGATCTGATGCCAGGTCCTCGCCACACCAGAATCTCTTGCCCCCCCCCCCCCCCACCTACCAAAAGCAGTAGGATCAGTAATAATCTTACTTCTTTTATAATGGTCAATAACCCAATTCAACTCCCAGGTAACAAAAGAGCCAAAGATAAAAACGTACCTGAGGGCCAAACTGGCAAATCGTGATTCTGATACTAAACTATATAAATTTAGTTCAAGTGCCCAATTGTAATAAATGCATCTACAATATTTCCGTTCATGACAAACATGTTTATATACTCTTCTTAAAGTTTGGGTAATAGTTTTTCAATTACTATGAACAATACTGATTGACATTGACCGCATTGACCTTATGTAAATAACATGGTCTCTTATATTTAGTTTGTCGAATTGTATGTTACAATTGTGGAGCAAGCATTCATATGTCGGAGAGAGATCATATTCGTCTTTATACTCTTCATTTTGTTAAATCGTTATATTGAGACACGGGTATCCGTTCGTCTGTCAGTTTAACTTTTTATCCACCTTTTCAAATTAGTATTTAGAATTTAACGCCTTTGCCCTTTAAGAAGTAAACCTACATATATATTCCCTTTTCGAC
The DNA here is from genome assembly GCA_029237695.1 of Conchocele bisecta. Classification (NCBI taxonomy): domain Eukaryota; kingdom Metazoa; phylum Mollusca; class Bivalvia; order Lucinida; family Thyasiridae; genus Conchocele; species Conchocele bisecta. The sequence goes on from CM055273.1 coordinate 34,700,699, forward strand.
CTAGAACTTGCAAAGTTTTCCTTGAAAGAAGTAAAACTTTTAAACCGTAACATTTATAAACTTGAATATTGGTATGTTGTTTGTACACGAAAATTGAATTTCAGCTTATGGATTATCTCCCCCTGTGCGAATTAGTAATCTGACATTGTGTCTTGTAAGTCATAACACTTTACAATTGTAATAGGTGTGCGTAGAGACGTGTTGCTTAGTGTGCGGTTATCTTATTATTTGATGATGCGCAAGTAAATTTTAATGTTTGACTGGACTCTCTGTTCATATATTATCAGCCCATTTGGACATAAAGCTGTCCCTTTCGGACTTAATATGCACTGTTTATTGCTATGTCACTTTATGAACTTTCTCTGGTTTTGTGCTAATTTAATATTACCACATATGCATATAGTTGTATTTACCTAATTGTCGCAAATCGTGCCTACATTATGTTGGCCATTTTAATTGTCCATTAGTTAACGGCTCAGTTTAACTAAATCTGGCATGATATATGACCTCATAGTCACAAATAATCGTAAGAGACTCGAAAACTGTGCCATAATATATATAGACACACACACATGTATATGGCTAAAATATACATTTTGAACATATATGGCGGCCATCTTGGATTTTATGCCAGTTATTACATCTGATATATCAATACCAGTAACATGTTACTCCATCGCCTTGAAATCACGATAACTGAACATGAAATCATTGATTTATTACACAAATAAATTAGGTTGCGGCAATAAATGTGTGTTTTTAAAGATTATGGCGGCCATCTTGGATTTCTCAGTTTCCTCAATGGTGCCAAGGTGGCACCCCGCTTTTTTAATATTAGTAGGCACTAAAGTTATCAAAACCATCATAACATTTCGCATGGACGTTATTTTTAGGTTAAGCCTCAAATCGCCGTTTGGTAACTGCACTCATAGGAGGAGTAAATAATTTCACTTATTGATGTTTGTTTTGTATATTTAATGTATTTATAGACCATGGTCCGTCACTTCAACCTGTGGCCGGATACACACCACATCTGACACACCGACGATGTGTATCATGTGTATTGAGGGAGCAACTGCTGATTAGATTCAGCCGCTGATTTTTCGGCTCATATTCTCTCCCAAAAGGATAGTAATGTTGGTTTCATACACGGTGAAACGGTTGGATAGTAAATTGAATCTGTTGATGTAGCTGGGTATCAGACATCACCAGTGTGTGTGTCTTCATGAATGTTTAGTTAATATGTCTTTATTATTTGAAAATATAATGGAGTGATGGTGTACATCAATTTTAATTGTTAGATTATATAAGTTAGATCGGAAGATGTGTACGAAGCTATGTACACTTCTATGTGTTTTAAAATTCAAGTTGATTCACGTAGTACAACAACAATGGCGCATCATTGAGCTCGCATGAACTGTCCGACATGTGACACACCTATGTCCGGTGTTGAGTGTCATATATGTCAAAATACAAACAAAGGCGAATTTATATACAAGCCAACATCCAGTGTATAGCGTTTTAGCGAGCAATTTGTACACGGACTACCCATCTCAGGGAAGCCCGTTATATACCGTATTCATGGTATTGACCAGTGCAAACTGGCTTTTACCAGTTTTCATTCAGGATTGCTGTCATAATATCATTATGCACACGGTAGTACTCGATCGACCAGGCTGTAATGCTACATATTTCAGCCGGACGATATATTTGTACAGACAATGGACGGCACAGACTTGGAAACCCCACCCCCGGGCGCAATGTTGATGAAGAGCAAGTGTACTCCGCTGTATATGCACGCCTATACTTTGGCCGGTAACTACATTTTAGATTGAACACCTCTACACCACCGCCTACGCGAATCTTGCCAATATTTGCATTTATTTTTATTACAAAATACTTGACTGCTGTGCTTGGAATCAATTAGCTTGATTGGCTGAGACTGAGCTGTGATACAGCTATGCTGCTCTATTCTCCTGGGGCCCGTTTCACTAAACTTCGTACGACTAAAATGTTCGTAAGTGCAAAATTATGATAGTCTGTAAGTTTCACATTAACAATGTTTTCTTGTAAACAATTATTGGATTTACATTTATTGAGCATATGCTGCATGCAGCATATGCTCAATAAATATAAATTCATCAATTGAAATTTCCAGACGATCCTAAATTTGCACTTACTAACATTTTAGTCGTACGAAGTTTTGTGAAACGGTCCCCAGCAAGCTACGTACATTGTATTTCTCTTTGGATACATTTTGCTCACCACCACTCTCCCCATGACCTCGCCCACTTGCTTTAGTCTGAAATGCCTTAATAGTATTATGTTGTAGACGCCCATGCTGTGCTACACACACATTCGAGAGCGGCTGTCATGGCAACGCTACTGTATACGGGATCAGAGTTCAGGATCACACACCAGGAGTCGATCAAGGGAATAATGAAAGCCACCACATGTATGTTTTCACGATAGCATCAGGGTATGGAAGATTCCTTTGAGCCAATCCCCACCCTTGCATATAAGATAACTGTTTTCAAGATTTCAGTCTCTTTCATATAATGTGGCTATACGATTTTCGACCAGTGTACCTTCTGGTAAAATAGCACACTCCTGTAGCCTGATAACGATCTAATATTGCTTGTTAGAAGCACCATGGGTGTAAATGCGACCAGTGCAGATACTGATCAGACTGCGGCTACACTGGTCGCAAAAGCCATATACCCCATTTCTCCAGTCACTGCCACATATACATATAGTCACCGTTCCATTGCACTTGGACGCAACTACTATGTGTTCACCCCAATCAAACAGACACCACCACAATACCGGCTATGCAAAAGCAAGCCACATCTTTGAATGTTGCACTTTCAATTTAAAGCATGTAGTTAATACACTTTTTATACGCATTATTTCAAACTTTACTTATATTTTCAGTATGATGTAATCACGGCAATATTTGTCTATGTGATTCCGGAGAATGTCGCTGAAATCTTCAGTCTTTGGACTAATAGTTCGTCCTACCGTCTAAGCCAATCGTTGGCCAATATCGTGAACCACGTATTTCACTATAATTGCAATAAGTTACATATCACCAGATTATCAGATTTAATTACTACCTGCTTGACAGGAAATGGAAAACCAATACACGAATGGGAGACTGCATTATAAACCTGGCTAATTATAAGTATGTTATTGTTCACATATTGGATTTTTAAGAAACTAAACGCTGCGGTCGCTAACGTTCCCTCGCATTTAATTCCTTAAATATCCAATATATGAACAATAACTGTATTTTACTTCTATTTGTCTTCCTCATACGGATGGAAAGATTGTGCTCAAACTTACACATGTATACACTTACAGCAGAACATTACCGTAACGACGACGAGCTAGTGGTGCCAATCATAGAAAACACGCCGTTTGAGGAAGAACTCGACAGCCAGATGGAGTCGGCCATGATGAAATACCCAGACGCCTGTGCAGTCCTCGTCCGACGCCATGGCGTCTATGTCTGGGGTCCCACCGTGGAGGACGCCAAAACCATGTGAGTCGTTGCCCGGTTCACAAGTGCATATGATACAGAGAAACATCTCTAAATCGGACACCATGGGAGGACCCCAGGGTGTCCGGTTTCGAGAGGTTTCACTGTAAATCAGGCATTTTATCATTCTGGGTCATAGCTGTGTGCTGTGCGATCATGAACAGACATTATCACCTGAGGTAAATTACCAAGGAACTCATGAAACATAGATGTAAGCTTGGTGTCCGGTTTAGAGAGGTTCCACTGTACATAGAGAGCAACTGACTGGCGTGTGTATTTTGTTTTAGTATTAAAGGGCCTCTCGTGTGCAGTTTTGTTTCATGTGCACATTATAGTCCTTTCTTTTCTTTGAACGAGTTGATACCGTAATACACATACAATATGCAAGGCGTCTTAAATAGTTAAATACGATACAAACATATTCTTCTATTCAATTTATACAACCTTTTGTATGACGCTGATACCATAATTCTAGGTGCGAGTGCTACGACCATTTGTTCGACATTGCCGTGCAGATGAAGATGGCCGGGCTTGACCCTGCGAAGAAGCCCGAATCAGCAACAGTCGCTGACGGGGCCAACAAGGGCCACCAAACTTGATTGTGTTGATTATCATTAACCCATGCCTCGGAACATTCCACTCGTCCGCTCGTATTTGAGAGTGAATTTTCGATCTGGACGAGTGATACATGTAATTTGAGACATTAACCCTTACACCGCTATCTTATTTATTTTGTCGTCTGCTGTTTATTTTCTATTTTCCATTTCGATCATCAAAAACCATTGACAGCACTTTAGAATAATTTACAACATGCTTTGACAGCATTTTAGAATCATTTCCATTGGAAATGATTCTGAAGTGCTTTCAAACCATGTTTTTATTGAGACATAAGGCAAGATATAAAAGCAACAACGACAATTGTTGTGAGTAGCGGTCTAAGGGTTAAACAATATTTGGAATGTACGAGTTGAAAACTAATCTGGACGAGTGGAAAATTAAGAACTTCTGTCCTTGTGAGACACAATGGCGAGGTAACCGGGAGGTTGGCGGAGTCGTGCTAGCCAGGTTCAACCACAGGCGGCAGGTTTGGTGATAGGATGGGATGAAATCATGTACCGTTTTATATATGCAGACAAAAAAAACATATAGAGTCATATTTTAGCCACATTTGTATTTATAACATGAATAAAATCAGAAATCCGGTAAACAACATGTAACATTTATCAACAGTCCGCCCCCCCCCCCCCCTGAATCCGCCCATGGTTAAATTACCATAGACAAATAAATTTGCCATAATCAAATCAATATTTGACCAAATTTCACGAAATACAAAGAACGCTCATTTTAAAATTTTGATAAAATTTAATATTATCGAAAAAATATTGTTTTCGCATTGTTTATAAATATGGCAGTAAAATTTGGGCAGGTTTCGTGAAGAGACGGTAATGGTTCATAATCACGTGTGACATGATAACATCAATGCGTTAAATGCACAAAGTGGTCCGGATGGCTAAGTCATTCAAGCGGGAAAAGTAGGTCATGGCCATATGAAGGTCAAACGTTATATGCCAGTATCTGAAGTTATTTAAGCAGAACAGGTAGGTCATATGAAGTTCAAACGTTATAAACAATGATAAATAGTATGTCACTTTCTGATGTAGAGCAGTATCTGATTTATTGTGTGCCATAGCTAGGAATTATATTGACCAGCGACCGAGGAAAGGACTTAAAAGCAACAAGTGGTTCAAAGTGGTCCAAAGTGCTACGGACGGACGGACAAGCGTAAATCATAATATCTCCCCCCAAAAAAAAATTGTTGGGGGCATTAATCTATTTAAGGGTCCGTTCTACACCTAATCATCATGTGATTTAAACATACATGTAATTGCTTCCTAAATGTGATGGGATATGTATAATATTTATGTGAACACTACCTAGTTACTGTATCCTATACGGCACATGGAGTGGCCAACTTGGCCATCTTTGTGTGTTCAAGCCAATTAGTCAGTTTCACCTTTCATGGCATTTGACAAGGAACGTAAAATGCAACGTAGAACATGATACAATGTAGCTAATCATACATAGGAAAGCCAGGACAACCGACTCCTTATATACACCAATATGTGCTACAAGTCAGATAGTTGTGTACTTTTGGCAGCATTCTCAAAATGTACATACGTGATGGCTGACGTGTACAGTTTTCTAAATACTGCACTGTGATGTATGCAAATGCACATGGGCCATATAACTCTCACCATACGCAGCTTCACTGCACTATTGTAATAGTGTCTAATGATATAGTACAGTAGTGGGTATATACTGGTATATGGTGTGTGGTCAGCCAGATAAAAGTGACATACTGTGCCATTTTCTGTGTATGGGACTATTTACAATGGTGATTCATGTTGTTAAAAAATAGTCACAAAACTGTCAAGAAAACTGACATACATGTATTTTATAGCTACATTATATCATATGTTCTATTTTGCATTTCCGTTCTTGTTTAAACAGGGCATGCACAATAAAACAGCATGTCTAGACACACATTGAGGCCAAAACAGTGTCAAGATCAGTCTAGGGATTATGAAGTTATTGTAATAACTTAATACTCCATTGACATATTTTGATAAGAGTATGGCTGCCATGTGTGTCTATGCATGCTTCTGTGTTGTGCTTGCTTCTCACACATCCTCCCTCATCCTCCCCACCGGCAACCCACATGTCTAAATGTCCAAGGTCAAGGTGTCAGAGTGTTTATGTTCACATTGTGATTAACAAATATAGTCGCATTAACTAGTATGGCAAAAATTGGCCCATTATCTTATTATCTCCTTTTTATATATATACATGTACATGTACATAAAATTAATAAGCCATATTTTGTCGTAGTAGCTGACAGTATTTCCTGCTGGAACTGTTCACCTCAGTTACTGACAAAACGATTGAAGTTGGTTTCTGCACTGCTAGCACTAGTTGTCCGGTATTGGCAAAATGTTGTCTTCCCACAAAGGACGTTCTTTGGCAACCGCGCAGATAGACGGATTGTTCTAAATAATGTTGCCTGTCTCATCGTCCATGTCAACTTGAATGGATGTGTCTTCCTCAATACCGTCCACAGTCTTCGTTCTTCATCACATACTGTCGGATCAAATGGATATACCCCTGGTATGCGGAATACTTTCAGCAAACTGACAGGCGATAACACTTTCGTTAGGCTTTGCAGGCTACGGAACACATATTATGTCTGTTAATGAAGGCACCTGTGTTACTTTGGTACCTTCCGCACTCGCGGCTGTACATGGTCGGGAACGTTCCGAGACAGCTGACGTCTGAACAGGGTCGGAGTATGTGGGAGGTGTGTGGCGGCTGGACTAACAAGATGATGTAGCGGTCGGTGGCCCAGTTATCCACGTACGGTGAGAGGTGCGTCTTGTGTCCGTCATACAGCAGTATGCTTGGCTCGCCGATACCACGTGATCCATAAAGTGGTTATGCAGGAACTCCAATACGGACGAGGAGTTGGCGTGTCCCGAGTACAGGCGCCATCCAGACGCGAGTCGCACATGTACGACCCGGTAAACACGAATAATGGCGAAATTTGATATCTGATAGCACTGCCACACAATATGATGGTCGGTGTCTTGGTGTTCTGCTGAATTACATGCTCGTCTAACGTATACACATTGTCTGGCTTGTTCTTCCAATTGTTTTCCTCTAACACACGTCCAAGTCCAAGTAACACTGTATGTAGATGATTTCTCGTGTCCTTCATCTCCGGCCATCGAGTGAGAAAGCTATATAACCACGAATACGACAGGGTGTATCCGTTCTCTCGTTTCCCCAGTAACGTGGCATACTCGGAGGCCAGTCTCGTTAACTCTGTGCGGGTATAGCTGTAGCCAATGTCCTTGTGTTCTTGAACAAAACAAACCAGTCGTCTCTCCTCATCTTTGCTGAACATTGGGTCCGGACCAAATGCATGGAGGTCATTGTCCATGCGACCGTTGATCCGGTCCCTCAGTGTTTGGCTGGGCACGCCGTAAACATTGGCCGCTCGGTATGCAGTCAGTTTCCCGTTATTTACGTCCTGTAAAGCATGGACGAGACGGGTGGACGAGTACAGTCTCCTCTTCCTATTCTTAACATTGTCACCCCTAAATAACTGGAATGGATTTTGATATGTTAATTTTCCGACCAATCCAACAGTCACAAAATGATTTACAGACTAGTCCATTTATGAAAAGGTTTTGTTTTTTTTCTTCTAAACAATATAAAAATTACTTGCATGAATTGCAGGTCCAGATGATACTGTTCGTTAGATGTATAATTCTTTAAATATGGCAATTTGAAAGTTGGGTCCTTTTTATACGCCAATTTGAAAAAAACGGGACGTATTATGTGTTCAACTTGTACGGGCGAGCGGGCGGCAGGCGGCCACAGATTGTCCACGCAATAACTAGAGTTATGCTTGACGTATCGTAACCAAATTTGGTATACATGTTTACCACGGCAAGACGAAAAAGCCTATTCATTTTCAAAACAAATTCAATAGCTTATCTCCCCTTGGCGGCCATTTTTAATTTTTGCACTATATATCCTTATCCACGCAATAACTCTACTTGACGGATCTTAACCAAATTCGGTACACATGTTTATCACGGCAGGACGAAGAACCGTATTAATTTTCAAAACTTTCGGATTAATTATCTCCCATTGGCGGCGATTTTTAATTTTCGCACTCTGTATTTGTGTCCACGTTGGGTTTTACGTCCATTTAATAACAATATCACATTCAACATTGAAATTACAATAACAACTTCCAGCACTGAAAGTTTACTACACTGGATCATTTGACCAATATGGAACGCCAAATCTACATAAACTCAAATAAGCTCCAAATTATTTGAAGAGCTCTCTAAATCAGTTGGCGATAGCTCTAAATAAGAGCTAGCATTAAATATTTAGAGCTAGCATTAATTATTTGAGTTTATGTAGAGTTGGCGTTGCATAGACCCTAGACCTAACACAAGACTCAGGAAAGTGTTAGATGCAGCCACGGCTGCAAATCTGAAATTGAAAAAAGACAAATGTGAAAGAACTTACGTTCATTGGCGATGTTGTATCATCAGAAGGAGTCAAACCTGATCCATTGAAAGTGAAAGCAATTAGTGACTTCAAGAGGCCCACATGCAAGAAAGATGTACAGCAGTTTCTCGGCATGGTGAATTATCTCAGCAGGTACATTCATGATGTGTCAACCGTGACAGCGCCACTTAGACAATTATTAGAATACAAGTTCGAGTTTAAGTGGGAGGAACCTCAATAGAATGCATTTAACAAACTGTTGTTACAGAAATATGACAATGATTGGTTGCCTGTTGCGTATGGCTCAAGGGCAATGACAAAAGCTGAAACACGGTATGCGCAGATTGAGAATGAAGTTCTAGCTATGACATTTGCCTGTGAAAGATTTCACCAATACATATTTGGACAGCAAATACAAATAGAAACTGATCATAAGCCACTGATTGGAATCTTCAAAAAGTCACTAAATGACTGTCCCATAAGGATACAACGACTGCTTCTGAGATTGCAAAGGTATAGCTTTGATTTGACATTCACACCGGGAAATTCATGTTTATCTCAGACGCTCTATCCAGAGCATATGTGGAAAGCCCTACTGACAGAGACATTAGTGGTGAAGAAGAAGTTGCGGCTTTTGTGGAATTTACAGTAACAAGTCTGCCAGCATCAGATATGAAGTTAGTCATGATAAAAGCAGAAACTGAGAATGACTACCAACTCCAACTATTGAAAACAACAATATTGGAAGGATTCCCCAAAGAAAAGTCAGAGTGCCCAAACGCTATTTATGAGTTCTGGAACGTTAGAACTGAACTAAGTTACGTACAATCTGAAGGGTTAATCATGAAAGGATCAAACGTCGTGATCCTTCACAACATGAGAAAGGAAATGTTGCAGAAAATCCATGCTGGACATTTGGGAATTGAAAAGTGTAAAAGACGTGCACATCAAGCTATGTATTGGCCCGGTATGAATCAAAGTATCACTGAAATTGTTCAGGCGTGTTCAACATGTCTGACTTAAAGACCCAAACAAGCTTCATAACTTTTGATGCCATATCCAGTTGCGACATATCCGTGGCAGAAAATAGGGATGGACATGTGTACAGTAAACTGCAAATACTATTTAGTAACATGTGACTATTACTCCAACTACCCAGAGGTGTGTCAGTTGAAAAGCACCTCATCAGAATCGGTGATAAAGGCAATGAAATATGTGTTTGCTGGACAAGGCATACCACAAGAAATATTCAGTGACAATGGACCGCAGTTTAGTTCCTATGAATTTAGACAGTTTGCCGAAGAGAAAAACTTTAAGCACACGACATCGTCTCCACGATTTCCACAATCGAACGGATAAGCTGAAAAATGTGTGGGTATTGTAAAAATCTAATACAAAAGTCTGATGAAGACAAAAGTGACTTTCACCTGAATGTGTTGATCTACAGAACAACTCCCTTAGAAATGGGTCCATCTCCAATGGAGCTATTAAAGAATGGCAGACAGGTCAGAACAAACTTACCATTCCGACTGGAGAAAGGTGAAAACAATACGAGGCAAATGACAGTGAAAATGAAGCAACAACTGAAACAAAAACATTACTTTGACAAAACGTCTCACTCATTGCCTCAATTGAACCATAATGACACGGTCAGGATCCGAAACCACCGTGATGGAAAATGGACTATCCGAGCTACAGTTGAACGATAAGTAGCTCCGCGGTCATACATTGTCAAGACAGCGACCGGAGAACAGTATAGACGAATCAGAAAATACATTATCAAAGACCCTACTCTGCTTGATCTGGGCGACGACATGTCGTTTTATGAAGAGGCCGATAATGACGAACCGATTCCTGAATTACGACCAAATCCTGTAACAGTCAAGCGAAGATCCATTCGAGCGGTTTCGAAACCAAAAAGACTCATTGAAGAAATGTGATATTGTATGCACCCAAGTGCTATATATACACTGTAATTCATACTATACTTACGTTCAACGTGCACCTTCACATTTATAAACTGTCGGTCACACTAAATCTTAGTGATACCTAAATACTTAAGTATGTGTCAAATAAATGCATTGGTTGTACGACAGTCATCATGGTCATCGTGCCATTTAAAAACAATTAGCTATCGTATACCAGTAATAGCACTCACCCAAATGTGTGTGTGTTCAAAAACTGTTACTATCAGGGTTACCATGCTAGTTTGGTATGGTAACATTTTGTACTTGTATACTATTTAGCCAACCGTCTTATTTCAATGAAGGAAGATGTTGTGATACCACGAACACCGTGCCAATACTCGTGTTCTATTGACTAATCATGGTTGTCTCCCCTGGGGTCAGTTTACGCCATTGGCACTTAATAAAGCTTAATAGAAGAGTTAATGTGTTTAGTTCGTCAAAAATACGCCCTAAACCACGACAGTCACCATCGACTAGATGGTCGCGGCCCGCATGTTGCGCCCGCCGAGTCTTTGATAGTATACCGAAAGATTTTACCAAAACTTTAACCCGGACGCACGTACGGACATACGTACGCATATGTGCCGACTATATCGCGCTGTCCGCAAGCGGGCGCGACAAAATGGCGAAACAGTACAGATGTTGGCTGATCTGGGTCAAACTGGTCGCAAATGGAGAAATGGAGATTGGGCCTGAATATAACATTGGACAGAACACTATTTCAGTGTTGACGTCTTTCTGACGTCATTGAAGCTGATGGATTTTTGAACGTCTATGTTAATTTTCGTTCCATTACTTGAACAATGATTTAATGTAAAACATGGCTAATGCGTACAACTTGAATGTGACATAAATGTAGCTGTGACTGGAGAAATGGGGCTTATAGGTTTTGCGACCATTGTAGATCCGGATCAGCCTGTGCATCCGCTAGGATCTGCACTGTTCGTCATTCCATCAATGAAGTCCCTGTCATGCTTCTAACAAGCAATACAGATTGTTAGCAAGCGGCATGAATGTACGAGTTGATAAGGATCGGAAGCTAAACTGGTCACAAATTCCATAAGCCCCATTTCTCCAGTGACAGCGACAAATGTGCTTTAACTGCTATTCTGCTACGTGAAAATATTAACAGTTGTGAGAGTCCCTGCTTTACCCATTTACCCCTAATGAATTAGGATGGATCAAATGTTTCGACCTCTGTTCAGATTTTGGGATTTCCCCCAAACTGCAGCAGGTTAAATGAGGATAGCTGTTGATAGGCCGTTAAACACCAATAATTAATTTTCCGACCAATCCAATAGTCACAAAATTATTTTAGACCAGTCCATTTATGAAATTCGGGGAAAATATATATGAAAATTACTCATTAGGATCTACATTGTTTGCAAACACCTCTATAGAGGGTTGTAGTATTGAAAGCGTGTTAACAGACACCTCACATATGTTCATATCAACAACAAGTCAGCTTGCATACCTTGATTTTCTTGTCTTTAACACAGAGGCTGGTGTCACAATAGTTTTCTTTCTGCCACAGTTCAAACAGTTTGTTGGCTAGTTCATCACCATGACAGAAGCTTGTATACTGCTGCTCCATTTCCTAACACGGGAAAAGACCTAAATGAAAACAAGAAGCCCAAATGTGCCTGTATTGATCTCCTGAAATTATTATCCGACTAAAGTGATTTTTTTATGGAACTTTCGGACCCATCTTGGATTACGTACATAATCATCAGATTTCGACAACAAATTCTCCAGAGCGATCATCTCCTCGATACCTTCGATTTGATATATAACATGACCATATTTGGTGAAATTTTACCCCTATTTGACCCCCAAGCCCCACCCATATTAGATCCCAGGGTCATCATTTTAAAACCAAGTCTGAAAGAGCATTGACTGTCGAACATTCCTGCCAAGTTTTGTCGATTATCGGTCTTGTAGTTCGTGAAAAGGAGATTATTTTGAGTTGACATAATTCCCTGTGGCGGCTATCTTGGATTCAGTGAAGACCTCCATTTTAACAAATATGAAACCACGGACCATAACTGCGAAGTTTGATAAACATCGGCCAAGCGGTATATTGGATGATTTAATCATCCGATTTCGACAAAAAAAAAATGTTCCAGAGTGATCGTCTCCTCAAAAGCTTCGATTTGATATATGACATGATCATATTTGCTCAAATGTGAAATTTGACCCCTACTTGACCCCCCGGGCCCAGCCCATTTTTGATGCCGGTTTCATCATTTTAACAAATCTGAACGAGCATTGACTATCAATCATTTCTGTCAAGCTTCGTCGAAATCGGTCTGGCAGTTCGTGAGAATTTTATTTTAAAAATTAGACCTACTTTTCTATGGCAGCCATCTTGGAATATATGAAGGAAACAATTTTAACACATATGAAAAGGCTTCACCCACGGACCATAACTGTGAAGTTTGACCAGCATCGCCCAAGCACTCCACCAGAAGATGACTTTTGAAATGTATAATAAACAGATGACCTTTCGGCAGCTATCCTGGATGACGCAATCATTCAATTTTGACAAAAGGTGCTCCAGGGTGATCGTCTCCTCAATACCTTCGATTTGATATATAACATGACCATATTGAGTCAATTGTGAAATTAGACCACTACTTGAACCCCCAGGCCCTGCCTATTTTTTTTTATCCGGACCACCATTTTAACACATCTGAAAGAGCATTGACGATCACGATAGATTATTCGTCGAAATAGGTCTGGCAGTTCGTTAGAAGATTTTTTTAAGAATTTGGCCTACTTTTCACGGCGGCCATCTTGGATTAGGCGACTACCTCCAAATTTACAAATCTGACATGCCCCCAACCATAGATCCTCCCTGTCAAGTTTGACCAACATCGGCCCAGCGGTTCACGAAAAGAAGACGTTTGAACTTTCTAATAAAAGGATGACCTTTTGACCCCGGACCACCATTTTAACAAATCTGAAACAGCGTTGACGATCGATCATTCCTGCCGAGTTTTGTTGAAATCGGTCTGGCGGTTCGTCAGAAGCTTTTTTTAAGAATTTTACGTATTTTTTTTCACTGTGGCCATCTTGGATTAGGCGATGACCTCAAAATTTTCAAATCTGACATGCCCACACCCATAGATCTTTGCTGTGAAGTTTGACCAACATCGGCACAGCGGTTCGGGAGAAGGAGACGTTTTAATTGTGGACGGATCACTGACGAAAACCGGTAAAAATAGCTCAAAGGCTCAGGTTAGCAAATAAAAGGATGACCTTCTGGTGGCCATCTTGGATGAAGTAATCATCCAGAGTGATTGTCTTGTTCATATATGACCTGACCATTTCGCAATAAAATCATTTTTTGATGAAATTTCATCAAATAAAGAAAATGGGGAGGGTGACTTTTTTGTTATTGATGAAAAAGTACTTACATTTAAATATTTTGTTTAGATTTAATGTGTTTAATAGCCAAACGTTCGTCGGCAACAAAACGTGGAACAGACAGTAATTGATTAAACATCATCAGTATCTCGATGGCGATCATCTTGTATAGAATATGTTCTAAGTGCTCTTAACATTCTCGCCACTATGCATCACTGTGATTACTACCAGATAGTTGTTTACATATGGAGCTATAAACTGTCTCAGACCAAAGTAATGAAGAAGATTCGGATCCAAGCCAATCAAGCTGGTTACTGTACACTTCTTAAATACAGCTTTGCTGTCAGTTTCTTGTTACATAACTAGGCTTCATCCAGTACAATGAAACTGAAAGAATATTCGGATAGATTGAACAACTGCGATGCCCAAATAAATTAGTTAAATGCTGAATAACAGATGCAAATTCAGACCTGCGAAGGAACCGTCTTGTATTAAAACTTTAGAAAGCTTTCAAATAGTTCAGATGATTTGTTGTTGTTGATGTACTACAATGACCTTATGATATGATTTCAATCTAAACCAGGCCCTGTTCACAGTGTAAACATTATTTATTTAGAGGATAGCATAATCGTGTGCTAAAGTCTAGCATTAAACATGTTAAAAGCACACTGCAATATATTTAGTGTAACTATAATTACTCTACGCATCATATGCATTTGCACTTTCTCCACAGTACTACAATATGGATTGATGGTTCAATAGTCACAGGTATAAATGAGTGTTCACATATTGGATTGTTAAGGAATTAAATGCGATGGAGCGTTAACGACCGCAGCATTTAGTTCCTATCTTAAAAATCCAATATGTGAATAATAACACACTTATAATTAGGTCTTACTGGGGTTAGATCTTGCAATATGTGACATAAGAGCAGCGCGATACATGCTACTCATGTTCTTACAAAGTAAGACGAATTATGAATTAGATTTAAAAAACGCACAAATAAACTGATATTGCATTAGATTTACTTAAAAAATACGGTCGGTTCCAGAAGAAATTAATGGTTTGCCTGAATTTGCAAGCTCAGAGTTGAGTATTAACACCCGCCACAATCAGTTGTCCATTATCCACTAATTAACAATTAATCGCAAGCACAACACGAAATGATTTGCTAATCAGCATGATCAGCGACAAATACTGTTTTGACTCTGTTTTATTATTTCCTTGCTAAGTAATAATTAGTTAATCACAGTTCACCGAGGCGCGCCCGCAGAAAGGCTGCGTGCACGTGTTTGTTTACTCACCCGTGTCGGCGTACAAAGTTCGCTCGGCGGTCTCCTTGAAGCTGGCCCGCGTTCTCGCTTGGAACGATGTTTGCAGACACAAGCACTTTGTTTGACAGTTTTGTATGTTAAGTATATAGTAAGCACATATGTTTGTGATAGAATGGTCATTTATGATATATCGTTGATCACACAGACGTGAATCAAGCTCGTGCCAGGATTATTGCCAATTTTATTGCCAATTTTACAGATAATATAGGTATACACACAGGTATGTTTAACTCTTTTATAATTAAGATTATTGGCTAGAATAATTGTAATACTGTATGCTTAATAAATTGTAATGTATTGTATTATTTAGAAGTAACCTGTTTATTAGCACGGATATATACATATGTTTACATGTAAATGTTGGTACACTACCGCCTACATTAATCTTGCCCAGCTGTCAACGTTTCTGAATGTCTATTGGCAATCTGAAGTCGCAATTAAGCAGTTTGATTGACTGAGCCTGAGCTGTGACACAGCTCAGGCTCAGTCAATCACGCTGCTTGATGTAAAGCCCAATATTTTGAAAGAAATCAAATGACACGTGATTAGTACAGGCGGTAGTGTACCGATCCGATGTTGTTGTTGTTGATCGTTCCGTCCTTCGTAGGACGACCTCTTGAAGAGTTGGAAAGAGGGCTTCAGATATTTTTAAATCCGTCACCAAGGAATCCGCTACCACTACGCAATTAGTACCATCACCGGTGTACTGAAATACTAGACTAAGTTTAGAATTTTCCTCGCCTTATCGTGTGTCACACCCTGTTCGTTTTCTTCTAGCGGGAATTATTTCGAGCATTTTGTAACGTGCAGTATGGAGGAAATAGCACATTCTATGAGTATGGAATTCGAGCAGTGAGATATCTATAGATCTTTATATCAGGCACTATAGGATGCTTGTAGGCGCAGATCGGACTGCACGGGCTGATCTGGAGCTACGCTGGTTGCACGTGTCTTGGGGCTCCTGTTCTCAACCGAGACTCGATTTGTGACACGTCATGTGATTTTGTACCTGTGCGATTTTTCATCAGTATTTCTGACCTGATCAAATGGTACACTCCTGTTGTCTAATAATGATCGATATTGTATGTTAGAAGGGTTGAAGCTAACCCGACTTTTCTGTCTGTAACGCAATGCGACTAACAATTACAAACAGAATATTCAGGTTAGTTAGAAGCATGACGAGTGTTTCATCAATGGAATGGCGAACTGGGCAGGTCCTGATCAGCCTGTGCGGATGCACATGCTGATCTGTAGCTTATTGCACCAACATTGCAAAGTATACTGATCTAGCAAAGTATACTTTGAGGGAGAAATGTTCAATTTACGGATAAATTTATTATTTTTTATTATACTGTGATAATGTAATAAATTCGGTATAATAATTCTGCATACTTTTAATCATCAAATATATGCAGTCGTTAGTTCTATGGGAAATAATGCATTTCGGGAAAAATAAATGTTTACTCCCTCAAAGTATACTTTGCTAGATAAGTATATTTTCCAATATTCATGAAATCGGCTACAGGATGTAAATTGGTCGCAAAACCCATAAGCCCCATTTCATTTGCTATGACAATTTCGTCAACTTTCGACGTTATTTACAGAAACTATAAAAATTTCTGTAAATACTGGTACAAATTCACATGGCGTGTCTCATATGGCGATGACATAGCCGTATCCGTTCTAGAGTTATTTCGAGAAAACTTACTTTTATGACGATAGTTTTCTCGATTACTCAGACACAGCCCCAGCCCAGATCCAATAGCGGTGACATCGGTAGGAGATATAGAGAATACTAGCCTAGTGTATTTTGATATCAAGTTAACGCAGGCGGTGGTGTGGCACACTTCGAAATGCAATTCGTTTTCAGCCGGGACCGAAACTATATGAGTATTTCAGAGAATTCTCAGTTGAAACATAAATATTAATATATAATATATTTCATTTCAGTAACCATGGAAACGATGATGAGCCACCTGCTGGCGAGCGCCCGGGCGAACCTGTCAGGGCAGCGCCACGAGTCTCCAATGGACCTCAGCTACCACAAGGCCGGGGATCATCAGTGCGAACGCTTTGTCGACCAAGAGGATTTGCGATCCGAGTCCTTCCTGTCACAGTCGTCCGAGACAGACACCTCCGCGGAGGGCAATGGGAACACCATTGCGCATGCTCAAGTGGAATCGCCGCCGAATTGGTACCCGGCACGGACACCTGGTGTTTCCCAAGGCTTCTGTTCGTCGACGTCGAGCGCTTTCCGGCGCATCTCGCAAACACAGACCGACGTACATATTTCATGGGACAACGAAGCGTCGACTCCAGCACATTCTCTCGTTAGAAACAGCGTCAAAACAGACCCAGATCTAGTACTCAGTAGAAAACCACACCCGTTTTCGATCACCGCTATTCTCGGACCCGACTGTGCGTCCAACAACAACAACAGACACACAGACTCGGCCCCTGCCCAGGTATTCAGTACAATCAGCGCAATGGAGACACAGTACGTCTACAGTTACCATTACCACTCGTCGTTAGGGGGAATTCAACAACAACAACAACAACCCAGGACGAGCACGCCATGTCGGGAGAGCGCACCTGCCCAGTTTGATCCGTCAGCGCATGCCTATTGGTGCCACGTTTGTAACGAGTTCTGTGGCGGGAGATTGGAAGCGAACAGACACGAGCAGGCGCACCGGTCAGTGGGCGCCACCTGCGGATTGCGGAGACTGATATTCAGGCAACACGGGTATGTGACCGTTCACGAGCAGACGGGATACCTGGATAGAATCAAGTGCGGACTGTGTAATAAGATTATCGCCAGCTGTTTCTTCAGTAAGCACCAACAGCTGCACAACGGCCATGTGTGTCGTGTGTGTGATCACGAGTTCTCCACGAACAGCCGACTGAAAGACCACGTGACCGTACATACCGGAAGTACTCCATTTGCCTGTGAACTCTGTAACCGGAAGTTCGCCAAGAGATCGTCATTTACGCAACACCAGCGTTACCACCGCGAATACAAGAGTTTTCAGTGTCAGTTTTGTGCTAAGTATTTCAACAGCAAATACGCATGTGTAGTGCACGAGCGTCTTCACACGGGAGATAATCCGTTTAAATGTGAAGTACCCGGATGTGAGAGAGCATTCCCGCAGAAAATACAGTTACGTCTACACATGAACACACACAAGAAGAGCGTATGTTAGTGTAATATAGAACGAGTATACGCGATATGAATTGCGAACTAAAATGCGATGTACATTTATCCGAGGACAAGTCATGTGATTTTGTACCACGAGGATTGTGCGATATCTCGTGAAAAAATATATACAAAACTTACTATATGTTCCGTTAGTGACGTCGAAAGTTGGAAAAAATGTTCATAGCAAATGCGGAATATAATTGAATAGAATATATCACAATTTCTGTAAATATTGTTCATGAAAAAATCGCACATCTTCTAACGAACAAAATCATATGGGTTGTCTCATATGGCTTGGCCATAGCCAGCATAGATGGTGGCTCGTTAGGGACATTTGCCTCTTCGTTTTACGCCACATACAAACGAAAACTAAGACCCTTACATTTCGTTCCATCCATTCTCCGTGGCGTAGACACGAATGAACGACATCTAAGGCTCTTAATGTGTGACTATACGTGGCGTAGAAACAAAACAATGAAATCTTAGGTTTTATTTTTCGTCTCCAGTATTCATATACGAGCAAAAATATATTTGAGCCATGACCGAACTTATTTGGTTATGATGTATTTACACGTTCATGTATGCACATGTATATTTCAATTTAACGTTACATGTGATGAACGTATACATATTTAGAGAACGTTTTCAAAACGTTTTATAACCTCGGGCGCTGATGCCTGAATATAAACAAATTTCTTAAAGTATTCTCTCAAAATTTCTGGATCTCAGTATCCGACCTCGACTACCATATACTTTGCTTTCGAGCATAATATTTGAGAACAAAGAAACATGGATATGTAGTTGCGAACGGTAACTCTTGCAATTACTCCCGATTGCAAGTTACCTTCGCAACCACATGTATGTGCAGCAAGCGGATGCATATATATCCTTATAGATGAATAGTTGTAAATACATGTACAAACAATATGTATACAGAAACAATAATTTATTATTTGATAATAAACTGCATGAATGTATAAATTTGGATCTTATTTATTCACTAAGGAGATCAGTTTTAGCTCACCTGAGACAAGGCTCATGTGATATATTGTTACCGCTATTCGTCCGTTGTCGGTTTGTCTGTCGTCGTCCATTGCACATTTCAAACGTATTCTCCCAACATACAGTGCCAGTGTTGACAAAACCTCCCACCATGGACTAAGTACAGTGGAAACTCTCTAAACCGGACACCCTGGGAGGTCCCCAGGGTATCCGGCTTAGAGAGGTTTTACTGTAAATCAGGCATTTTATAATTTTGAGCCATAGCTGTGTACTATGCGATCACGAACAGACATTATCACCTGAGATAAATGACCAAGAAACGCATCAAAAATAATATCACAGGTGTTGTCTTGGTGTCCGGTTTAGAGGCGTTCCACTTTATTGTCATATTTGTTAATACAAGATGGCCGTCGTAGGAAATTAGGCCAACTTCTTCAAATGACATCTTAATGAATGAACTGCGAAAGCGATTTGACAAGACCTGGTAGAAATTATTGGCAATGCCTGTTCAGATTTCTCCTCGGCTTAATCAAATGGGTGGGGCAACGAGGAGGTCAAATAGTGGTCATATATGTGACTGTAACTGGAGAAATGTGGGATTTGTGGTCAGTGTAGGTACGGATCAAATAACACTCGATATTGCTTGTTAGAAGCAATACGTGTGTTTCATTAATGAAAGTGCGAACAGTGCATATCCTATTCAGATTGCGCTGATATGGATCTACACAAATCGCAAAATCATCAGTCCCATTTCTCTAGTTACAGCCATACTAGAAACGTGCCTTGTAACTTGTAAAAAATCTTTACTCGGCGAATTTTAGGGGGGGGGGCACGCGCCGGGTCCGCCCCGCCCCCCTGAATCCGCCCTTGTGAGTGGTAACAACATACACTTTGGGTGGGTAGCGGGGGCACCCAGTAGATTCGCCGGACCAATATTATGATGCTTCCGGCGCCCCTGCATAGGTGTTTCTTTGATATAATGAATGTTGGGCAGGTTACCGGATTTCAAAGTAAACTAAGCAGTTTCAGTGAATCGGTCGACGGGTTTGGTGGACGTCGTATTGAGTCAACACATGTATGCATTAAATTATATTTATTGCAAAAAACACAACAACATGCAGACATTAAATTTGTACGGGTAACATAACTTCCAAAACATGTATATTTACTACACTAGTGCATACTTATTTGTCAAACACCATGTTACTGTTAAAGGTGCATGCCCACTCAGTAGGAACAACATATTCTTTATATCAGGTATATCATGTTAGACATTTTCTGGCAAAATAAACATTCATTCGCCATTACCCCGCGTATTGATTGGCATTATTATACATTTTATATCAGACGTATATTCCCACACTGATATCAGGGGCGATAACCGTGTTTCCTTAAAATGTTAACGGACATTACTAGTTATTCCCTGTATTTATTTTTTGATGTGAAATGATCATACTTTATAATCTGTCAAAAATATTATTTTTTCAGGTGACGCATTTAATTAGTATAAATATTTAAAAAATATCATGCCTCATTTGCATTTAAAAATAGCCTGATACCACCACACGTCACTATCAGTAAAACAAATATTACTAATTGATTATATAGGTATAGCGGGCACTTATAATTTTAGAACTAGTGGAATAGTGACACAATTATACACTTATTTAATTGCTATAAAGAACAGTTTGTGCCTACTGCGTGGGCATGTACCTGTAAAGCAATTCCGTATAACAGATGTCATTTATATACTCTGAATGTCAAGCCGTTGCTCCCAAATTTCTATTTCGTACTATGATGCCAACGGTGCGACTTTTAGGCGACGGTAAAGCAGGCCAATTCATTTAAACATATACGTAGACCGATCTGTGACTAAGACACATGAGAGTGTCTCTTTACAACATTTCATTCTCATAATGTGATACATAGTCGTAGTATAGCTTTTATCTACAATCACTACTCTTGAAATGTACGAATGAACAGTGCCCTCCCTATAGTTAGCACTTTGTAGTTTGTAACTATCTTCGAGTACTCACAAACACACAATTGTAATGCAATATATTTTCAATAATCTATAATTATGATGATGGAAAGTGTACATGTAAGATAGATACTCCTTTTTGATTGTTAAATGTATCGCCATTGTGACATCCTATTATTGTGTTGTATACCTCATGTTGTCATGTCATGTGACCTAAGTGAATAAACGATTATTGTTATAGCAGTTTCTATGACAGTGTTGCATTCACTCAACATATTTTTATTTTAAAAACACGATCGAAACATCATCATAAAGTACAATAATTGAAGTTTAAAATGTGACTTGTGCATTTTTAATCGGTTGTGTAGTTTAAAAGTTACGTAAGAAATGGTAATGGTCTCCTATATAATTACATATAAAACTCGCCGCTACTAATGCAGACTTTCTACAGTTAAGGTGGCCGCGAAAGTTGGATATGGGATGGTTAAGCTATTAAATACAGGATTTGTCGTTGACATTCTGTGTTCAGACCATGGCAGTAATTACACGTGTAGCATTGCGACCGATGCAGTCCCAGATTGTTTCCAATTCAGTCTGTGGAGCATCTGTCATAATTAACGGATTATATCCATATCGAACTGCAGCTGCAGGAGGCCGATTGTAGTAGAACATTGTTTCAGTCACATCCACACCTACATGCCATCTATGAGATAATTCTACACAATATAAATGAGATTTAAAACTCACTAACACAGGCCAACGCATCCTGGCATCAGCTTTCAGGCTGCAAGTACCCGTGGTAGAGTTGTCAGAGCGATGGGAGTAAGTGGTCGTTGCTGTGGTTTTACTCCGGGCACTCCAGGTCGATTTTCCATCCTCCACATGAAAGACACCGCGTCCACCCGGCTGACTCTGTGACATCACTGGTCATATGTAGCCTACATAGCAAACCCCGTTTTTTTCTTGGATATTTTTTTGGACCAGTAGCCTATTTCACCAACATTGCTTAGTATACATATATATCTTGAAAAGTATACTTTGAGGGAGAAATTTTCAGATTTGGGATACATTTATTAATTTTTATTATGCTGAATTTATTACATTATCACAGCCATTTTGGCTGTGATAATGTAATAAATTCAGTATAATAATTCTGCATACTTTTAATCGTCAAATATATTCTGTCGTTAGTTCTATATCAAATAATGCATTTCGGGAAAAATACATGATTACTCCCTCACAGATTTGGGATACATTTATTAATTTTGATTATGCTGCATTTATTACATTATCACAGCCATTTTGGCTGTGATAATGTAATAAATTCAGTATAATAATTCTGCATACTTTTAATCGTCAAATATATTCTGTCGTTAGTTCTATATCAAATAATGCATTTCGGGAAAAATACATGATTACTCCCTCAAAGTATACTTTGCTAGAAAATTATACTTTGCAATGTTGGTGAAATAGGCTACAGGTGCATGTCAACTGCGGTGTGTCACAACAATGCTTTCGCAGTCTTTGCGGAGAGATTAGGGCGAAAAATAAGTGCCTGAAATATAGACATACAGCATATTCCTACCGAGTTTTGTTGAAATCGGTCTGGCGGTTCGTCAGAAGCTTTTTTTAAGAATTTGACGTATTTTGTTTCACGGTGGCCATCTTGGATTAGGCGATGACCTCAAAATTTACAAATCTGACATGCCCACACCTATAGATAATCGCTGTGAAGTTTGACCAATATCGGCACAGCGGTTCGGGAGAAGGAGACGTTTTAATTGTGGACGGATCACTGACGGAAACCGGTAAAAATAGCTCAAAGGCTCAGGTGAGCAAATAAAAGGATAACATTTTGGCGGCCATCTTGGATGACGTAATCATCCAGAGTGATTGTCTTGTTCATATATGACCTGACCATTTCGCAATAAAATCATTTTTTTATGAAATTTCATCAAATAAAGAAAATGGGGAGGGTGTTATTGATGAACAAGTACTTACATTTAAATATTTTGTTTAGATTTAATGTGTTTAATAGCCAAACGTTCGTCGGCAGCCAAACGTGGAACAGACAGTAATTGATTAAACATCATCAGTATCTCGATGGCGATCATCTTGTATAGAATATGTTCTTATAGTGCTCTTAACATTCTCGCCACTATGCATCACTGTGATTACTACCAGATAGTTGTTTACATATGGAGCTATAAACTGTCTCAGACCCAAGTAATGAAGAAGATGCGGATCCAAGCCAATCAGGCTCGTTACTGTACACATCTTAAACACAGCTTTGCTGTCAGTTTCTTGTTACATAACTAGGCTTCATCCAGTACAATGAAACTGAAAGAATATTCGGATAGATTGAACAACTGCGATGCCCAAATAAATTAGTCAAATGCTGAATAACAGATGCAAATTCAGACCTGCGAAGGAACCGTCTTGTATTAAAACTTTAGAAAGCTTTCAAATAGTTCAGATGATTCGTTGTTGTTGATGTTGTTGGTTGATTTGGAGAGTTAGTCGCTGTTTTTCTCGCCCTCTCTCCCAGGACAACAGAAAAATCCCTAAGTGACACACCATTTTATCGTTATGTAGAAATAAAATCATACTGTAAATTCGCCACATGATCTATGAAATAGCACTGCGTACCATGTTAACTCCAATCAGGCTGGTGACTGTTCGCATCGACAGAGGTTATAGTAAATTTATAGAACATACATGCATCCGCTCCCCCCCCCCCTAAAAACGTATATATTTAAAAAAAGAACTCCCAAGTCATATTCCGCAAATCCAGTGTCTGAAAACCAATGTACTACAATGACCTTACGATATGATTGCAATCTAAACCAGGCCCTGTGCATAGTGTAAACAATATTTATTTAGAGGATAGCATAACCGTGTGCTAAAGTCTAGCATTAAACATGTTAAAAGCACACTGCAATATATTTAGTGTAACTATAATTACTCTACGCATCATATGCATTTGCACCTTCTCCACAGTACTACAATATGGATTGATGGTTCATGATCAATAGTCACAGGTATAAATGAATGTTCACATATTGGATTGTTAAGGAATTAAATGCGAGGGAGCGTTAACGACCGCAGCATTTAGTTCCTTCCTTAAAAATCCAATATGTGAATAATAACACACTTATAAGTATGTCTTACTGGGGTTAAATCTTGCAATATGTGACATAAGAGGAGCGCGATACATGCTACTCATGTTCTTAGAAAGTAAGGCGAATTATGAATTAGAGTTATAAAACGCACAAATAAACTGATATTGCATTAGATTTAATTTAAAAAATACGGTCGGTTCCAGAAGAAATTAATGGTTTGCCTGAATGTGCAAGCTCAGAGTTGAGCACCCGCCACAATCAGTCGTCAATTATCCGCTAATTAACAATTAATCACAAGCACAACACGCAATTATTTGCTAATCAGCATGATCAGCGACAAATACTGTTTTGACTCAGTTTTATTATTTCCTTGCTAAGTAATAATTAGTTAATCACAGTTCACCAAGGCGCGCCCGCATAAAGGCTGCATGCACGTGTTAGTTTACTCACCCGTGTCGGCACACAAAGTTCGCTCGGCGGTCTTTTTGAAGCTGGCCCGCGTTCTCACTTGGAACGATGTTTGCAGACACAAGCACTTTGTTTGACAGTTTTGTATGTTAAGTATATAGTAAGCACAAATGTTTGTGATAGAATGGTCATTTATGATAAATCGTTGATCACACAGACGTGAATCAAACTCGTGCCAGGATAATTGCCAATTTTACAGATAATATAGGTATATACACAGGTATGTTTTAACTAGAATAATTGTAATACTGTATACTTAATAAATTGTAATGTATTGTATTATTTAACCTGTTTATTAGCACGGATATATGCATATGTTTACATGTAAATGTTGGTACACTACCGCCTAGATTAATCTTGCCCAGCTGTGAACGTTTCTGAATGTCTATTGGCAATCACAAGTCGCAATTAAGCAGTTTGATTGACTGAGCTTTGCCACAGCTCAGGCTCAGTCAATCACGCTGCTTGATGTAAAGCCCAATATTTTGAAAGAAATCAATTGACACGTGATTAGCACAGGCGGTAGTGTACCGATCCGATGTTGTTGTTGTTGATTGTTCCGTCCTTCGTAGGACAACCTCTTGAAGAGTTGGAAAGAGGGCTTTAGATTTTGTTAATCCGTCACCACGGAATCCGCTACCACTACGCAATTAGTACCATCACCGGTGTACTGAAATACTAGACGAAGTTTAGAATTTTCCTCGCCTTATCGTGTGTCACACCCTGTTCGTTTTCTTATAGCGGGAATTATTTCGAGCATTTTGTAACGTGCAGTATGGAGGAAATAGCACATTCTATGAGTATGGAATTCGAGCAGAGGGATATCTATAGATCTTTATATCAGGCACTATAGGATGCGTGTAGGCGCTGATCGGACTGCACGGGCTGATCTGGAGCTACGCTGGTTGCACGTGTCTTGGGGCTCCTGTTCTCAGCCGAGACTCGATTTGTGACACGTCATGTGATTTTGTACCTGTGCGATTTTTCATCAGTATTTCTGACCTGATCAAATGGTACACTCCTGTTGTCTAATAATGATCGATATTGTATGTTAGAAGGGGTGAAGCTAACCCGACTTTTCTGTCTGTAACGCAATGCGACTAACAATTACAAACAGAACATTCAGGTTAGTTAGAAGCATGACGAGTGTTTCATCAATGGAATGGCGAACTGTGCAGGTCCTGATCAGCCTGTGCGGATGCACATGCTGATCTGTAGCCTATTGCACCAACATTGCAAAGTATACTGATCTAGCAAAGTATACTTTGAGGGAGAAATGTTCAATTTACGGATAAATTTATTAATTTTTATTATACTGAATTTATTACATTATCAGAGCCATTCTGGCTGTGATAATGTAATAAATTCGGTATAATAATTCTGCATACTTTTAATCATCAAATATATGCAGTCGTTAGTTCTATGTGAAATAATGCATTTCGGGAAAAATAAATGTTTACTCCCTCAAAGTATACTTTGCTAGATAAGTATATTTTCCAATATTCATGAAATCGGCTACAGGATGTAAATTGGTCGCAAAACCCATAAGCCCCATTTCATTTGTTATGACAATTTCGTCAACTTTCGACGTTATTTACAGAAACTATAAAAGTTTCTGTAAATACTGGTACAAATTCACATGGCGTGTCTCATATGGCGATGACGTAGCCGTATCCATTCCATAGTTATTTCGAGAAAACTTACTTTTATGACGATAGTTTTCTCGATTACTCAGACACAGCCCCAGATCCAATAGCGGCGACATCGGTAGGAGATATAAAGAATACTAGCCTAGTGTATTTTGATATCAAGTTAACGCAGGCGGTGGTGTGGCACACTTCGTAATGCAATTCGTTTTCAGCCGGGACCCAAATTATATGAGTATTTCAGAGAATTCTCAGTTGAAACATAAATATTAATATATAATATATTTCATTTCAGTAACCATGGAAACGATGATGAGCCACCTGCTGGCGAGCGCCCGGGCAAACCTGTCAGGGCAGCGCCACGAGTCTCCAATGGACCTCAGCTACCACAAGGCCGGGGATCATCAGTGTGAGCGCTTTGTCGACCAAGAGGATTTGCGATCCGAGTCCTTCCTGTCACAGTCGTCCGAGACAGACACCTCCGCGGAGGGCAATGGGAACACCATTGCTCATGCTCAAGTGGAATCGCCGCCGAATTGGTACCCGGCACGGACACCTGGTGTTTTCCAAGGCTTCTGTTCGTCGACGTCGAGCGCTTTCCGGCGCATCTCGCAAACACAGATCGACGTACATATTTCATGGGACAACGACGCGTCGACTCCAGCACATTCTCTCGTTAGAAACAGCGTCAAAACAGACCCAGATCTAGTACTCAGTAGAAAACCACACCCGTTTTCGATCACCGCTATTCTCGGACCCGACTGTGCGTCCAACAACAACAACAGCCACACAGACTCGGCCCCTGCCCAGGTATTCAGTACAATCAGCGCCATGGAGACACAGTACGTCTACAATCACCATTACCACGCGTCGTTAGAGGGAATTCAACAACAACAACCCAGGACGAGCACGCCATGTCGGGAGAGCGCACCTGCCAAGTTTGATCCGTCAGCGCATGCGTATTGGTGCCACGTTTGTAACGAGTTCTGTGGCGGGAGATTGGGAGCGGACAGACACGAGCAGGCGCACTGGTCAGTGGGCGCCACCTGCGGATTGCGGAGACTGATATTCAGGCAACACGGGTATGTGACCGTTCACGAGCAGACGGGATACCTGGATAGAATCAAGTGCGGACTGTGTAACAAGATTATCGCCAGCTGTTTCTTCAGTAAGCACCAACAGCTGCACAACGGCCATGTGTGTCGTGTGTGTGATCACGAGTTCTCCACGAACAGCCGACTGAAAGACCACGTGACCGTACATACCGGAAGTACTCCATTTGCCTGTGAACTCTGTAACCGAAAGTTCGCAAAGAGATCGTCATTTACGCAACACCAGCGTTACCACCGCGAATACAAGAGTTTTCAGTGTCAGTTTTGTGCTAAGTATTTCAACAGCAAATACGCATGTGTAGTGCACGAGCGTCTTCACACGGGAGATAATCCGTTTAAATGTGAAGTTCCCGGATGTCAGAGAGCATTCCCGCAGAAAATACAGTTACGTCTGCACATGAACACACACAAGAAGAGCGTATGTTAGTGTAATATAGAACGAGTATACGCTATATGAATTGCGAACTAAAATGCGATGTACATTTATCCGAGGACAAGTCATGTGCTTTTGTACCTACGAGGATTGTGCGATATGTCATGAACAAATATAACAAAACTTACGATATGTTCCGTTAGTGACGTCGAAAGTTGGACAAAATGTTCATAGCAAATGCGGAATATAATTGAATAGAATATATCACAATTTCTGTAAATATTGTTAATGAAAAAATCGCACATCTTCTAACGAACAAAATCATATGGTTTGTCTCATATGGCTTCATAGATGGTGGCTCGTTAGGGACATTTGCCGTTTTACGCCACATACAAACGAAAATTAAGACCCTTACATTTCGTTCCATCCATTCTCCGTGGCGTAGACACGAATGAACGACATTTAAGGCTCTTAATTTGTGACTATACGTGGAGTAGAAACAAAACAATGAAATCTTAGGTTTTATTTTTTGTCTCCAGTATTCGTATATGAGCAACAATATCTTTGAGCCATGGCCGAACTCATTTGGTTATGATGTATTTACACGTTCATGCATGCAAATGTATATTTCAAATTAACGTTACATGTGATGAACGTATAACTATTTAGAGAACGTATTCAAAACGTTTTATAACCTCGAGCGCTGATTGCCTGAATATAAAAACTTTCCGAAGGTATTCTCTCAAAATATCTGGATCTCAGAATCCGACGTCGACTACCTTATGCTTTGCTGTCGATCATAATATTTGAGAACAAAGAACCATGGATATGCACTTGCGAACGGTAACTCTTGCAATTACTCCCGTACCGTCCGTCGCTACGGACGGTACGGGAGTAGATTGCATGTGTTACCTTCGCAACTACATGTATATGCAGCAAGCGGATGTATATATACATCCTTTTAGATGAATAGTTGTAAATACATGTACAAACAATATGTATACAGAAACAATAATTTATTATTTGATAATAAACTGTATGAATGTATAAATTTTGATCTTATTTATTCACTAAGGAAATCAGTTTTAGCTCACCTGAGACAAGGCTCAAGTGATATATTGCTACCGCTATTCGTCCGTTGTCGGTTTGTCTGTCGTCGTCCATTGCACATTTCAAACGTATTCTCCCAACATACAGTGCCAGTGTATACAAAACCTTCCACCATGGACTAAGTACAGTGGAACCTCTCCGAACCGGACACCCTGGGTGGTCCCCAGGGTATCCGGCTTAGAGAAGTTTTACTGTAAATCAGGAATTTGATCATTTTGAGCCATAGCTGTGTGCTAAGCGATCGCGAACATACATTCTCTCTTGAGATAAATGACTGACCAAGAAACGCATCAAACATAATATCACAGGTGTTTACTTGGTGTCCGGTTTAGAGGGGTTCCACTTTATTGTCATATTTGTTAGTGCAAGATGGCCGCCGTAGGAAATCAGGCCAACTTATTCAAATGACATCTTCATGAATGAACTGCGAAAGCGATTTGGACAAGACCTGGTAGAAATGATTGACAATGCCTGTTCAGATTTCTCCTCGGCTGAATACAATGAGTGGGGCCCCGAGGAGGTCAAACAGTGGTCATATATATGTGACTGTGACTGGAGAAATGGGGCCTGTGGGATTTGTGACCAGTGTAGGTACGGATCAAATAACACTCGATATTGCTTGTTAGAAGCATGACGTGTGTTTCATTAATGAAATGGCAGTGCATATACTATTCAGATTGTGCTGATGCACATGTAGGCTGATATGGATCTACACAAATCGCAAAACCATCAGTCCCATTTCTCTAGTCACAGCCACATATTATTTTCGAACACAAGTGGTCGGATTTGCTCAGTGGGTAGACCCCGGGTTCGATTCCAACCTCGACCCGCTCCGAATGGCCGATTCGGCGTGTCCTTGGGCAAGACTAATCATGTCGATCCCGACATGCAAGGTCATCAAGCCAGTGCCGTCGTTAAATCAAAGCGTCGTCAGCGTTATGTGATATATCAAATATAATCGATTATAATTATGAGACGGTTGCTTTTATACACTAAACATTCCCTTTGCACACGTTTAAAATAAATTCTAGGAATGGTAACAGAACATGAATGAGGGACAACACCGTGCATTGTTCTTTTAGGAAAAATCTGAAGTTTTATGAACCCAGACTTCTTAAGAAATTCCAAGCACATCTCGAAAGTATATATTGTCACCACTCATTTGAACCGTCTCGACGCCATATACCTTTATGGAGAAATAAAAATAATACATATAATGAGATTTTGTTCAACAAAGATTACCCTGTACTTCGACTAAAATGTGATTGATAGCTAGAATGATAGATTGTGGTTTTAAGTCCGTCCAATAGGTCGGCGAGATAAAACATGAGATGCCTGCTTACATCAGGAGAGTTGTCAGGCCGACAAATGATGGGTGGCATTCTGTCCACTTCGGTATATTTTCGCGTTTAATGGCAAAACAAATGGCGTCAATAGATATTCTCGATTTACGGAATGGTGCGAGGGGTTCCGAGTGGATGGTGGGTTATCCGTGTCGTAGATGTGTGAATAAGCAATACATGTGGCTGTGATTGGAGAAATGAAAAAATGGAGCTTATGGGATTTCTGACCAGTGTAGCGTCTGATCAAATAAATAGCACACTCCTGTAGCCTGATAACGACATATGTTGCTTGTTAGAAGCACGGCGGGTGTTTCATTGATGAAATGGCGAACTATGCAGATCCTGATCAGACTGTGCGGATGCACAGGCTGATCTAGATCTACACTGGTCGCAAAACGCATAAGCCCCATTTCTCCAGCCACAGCCACATAATATGTGGCTGTGGCTGGAGAAATGGGGCTTATTCTTATGTTTATGTCGACATTAATAACAACGATGCAACATTGGCAGAGGCGAGACATTCAACTAATGAACATGATGGGATTTACATTTGTAATATAACATATATATGAATGAACATCTTTAAATCTCACAGCATCGTGCAATCTACAAACATTCATATAATATGTACATGTATGCATGTGGAATTAATACGCGGGTATATATACAAGTGAATGGGAGATAACCGCTGCAATATTCAGCATTGACTGACAACAATTGCATTACAAATTCATACTGTATTGGAATGCTGTGTGTGTGTTTTTATTTGTACGTTTATGCATATATCGTCTCTCGTAATTCTTCATAGAATGGCCATTGTACTGGGGTTAAATCTTGCAATATGTGATATAAGAGGAGCGCGATAAATGCTACTGATTTTCTTAGAAAGTAGGGCGAATTATGAATCAGATTTAAAAAACGCACAAATAAACTGCATTAGATTTACTTTATAAAATACGGTCGGTTCCAGAAGAAATTAATGGTTTGCCTGAATTTGCAAGCTCAGAGTTGAGTATTAACACCCGCCACAATCAGTTGTCAATTATCCGCTAATTAACAATTAATCTCAAGCACAACACGCAATTATTTGCTAATCAGCATGATCAGTGACAAATACTGTTTTGACTCTGTTTTATTATTTCCTTGCTAAGTAATCATTAGTTAATCACAGTTCACCGAGGCGCGCCCACAGAAAGGCTGCGTGCACGTGTTAGTTTACTCACCCGTGTCGGCGTACAAAGTTCGCTCGGCGGTCTCTTTGAAGCTGGCCCGCGTTCTCGCTTGGAACGATGTTTGCAGACACAAGCACTTTGTTTGACAGTTGTGTATGTTAAGTATATAGTAAGCACAAATGTTTGTGATATAATGGTCATTTATGAGATATCGTTGATCACACAGACGTGAATCAAGCTCGTGCCAGGATTATTGCCAATTTTACAGATAATATAGGTATACACACAGGTATGTTTTAACTAGAATAATTGTAATACTGTATACTTAATAAATTGTAATGTATTGTATTATTTAACCTGTTTATTAGCACGGATATATGCATATGTTTACATGTAAATGTTGGTACACTACCGCCTACATTAATCTTGCCCAGCTGTCGACGTTTCTGAATGTCTATTGGCAATCACAAGTCGCAATTAAGCAGTTTGATTGACTGAGCCTGAGCTGTGACGCAACTCAGGCTCAGTCAATCACGCTGCTTGATGTAAAGCCCAATATTTTGAAAGAAATCAATTGGCACGTGATTAGCACAGGCGGTAGTGTACCGATCCGATGTTGTTGTTGTTGATCGTTCCGTCCTTCGTAGGACGACCTCTTGAAGAGTTGGAAAGAGGGCTTTAGATTTTTTTTAATCTGTCACCAAGGAATCCGCTACCACTACGCAATTAGTACCATCACCGGTGTACTGAAATACTAGACTAAGTTTAGAATTTTCACAGCCTTATCGTGTGTCACACCCTGTTCGTTTTCTTCTAGCGGGAATTATTTCGAGCATTTTGTAACGTGCAGTATGGAGGAAATAGCACATTCTATGAGTATGAAATTCGAGCAGGGAGATATCTATAGATCTTTATATCAGGCACTATAGGATGCGTGTAGGCGCTGATCGGACTGCACGGGCTGATCTGGAGCTACGCTGGATGCACGTGTCTTGGAGCTCCTGTTCTCAGCCGAGACTCGATTTGTGACACGTCATGTGATTTTGTACCTGTGCGATTTTTCATCAGTATGTCAGACGTGATCAAATGGTACAAACCTGTTGTCTAATAATGATCGATATTGTATGTTAGAAGGGGTGAAGCTAACCCGACTTTTCTGTCTGTAACGCAAGGCGACTAACAATTACAAACAGAACATTCAGGTTAGTTAGAAGCATGACGAGTGTTTCATCAATGGAATGGCGAACTGTGCAGGTCCTGATCAGCCTGTGCGGATGCACATGCTGATCTGTAGCCTATTGCACCAACATTGCAAAGTATACTGATCTAGCAAATTATACTTTGAGGGAGAAATGTTCAATTTACGGATAAATTTATTAATTTTTATTATACTGAATTTATTACATTATCAGAGCCATTCTGGCTGTGATAATGTAATAAATTCGGTATAATAATTCTGCATACTTTTAATCATCAAATAGATGCAGTCGTTAGTTCTATGTGAAATAATGCATTTCGGGAAAAATAAATGTTTACTCCCTCAAAGTATACTATGCTAGATAAGTATATTTTTCAATATTCATGAAATCGGCTACAGGATGTAAATTGGTCGCAAAACCCATTTCGTCAACTTTCGACGTTATTTACAGAAACTATAAAAGTTTCTGTAAATACTGGTACAAAATCACATGGCGTGTCTCATATGGCGATGACACCACCAGCATAGCCGTATTCGAGCTATTTCGAGAAAACTTACTTTTATGACGATAGTTTTCTCGATTACTCAGACACAGCCCCAGATCCAATAGCGGCGACATCGGTAGGAGATATAGAGAATACTAGCCTAGTGTATTTTGATATCACGTTAACGCAGGCGGTGGTGTGGCACACTTCGTAATGCAATTTGTTTTCAGCCGGGACCAAAACTATATGAGTATTTCAGAGAATTCTCAGTTGAAACATAAATATTAATATATAATGTATTTCCTTTCAGTAACCATGGAAACGATGATGAGCCACCTGCTGGCGAGCGCCCGGGCGAACCTGTCAGGGCAGCGCCACGAGTCTCCAATGGACCTCAGCTACCACAAGGCCGGGGATCACCAGTGCGAGCACTTTGTCGACCAAGAGGATTTACGATCCGAGTCCTTCCTGTCACAGTCGTCCGAGACAGACACGTCCGCGGAGGGCAATGGGAACACCGTTGCGCATGCTCAACTGGAATCGCCGCCGAATTGGTACCCGGCACGGACACCTGGTGTTTCCCAAGGCTTCTGTTCGTCGACGTCGAGCGCTTTCCGGCGCATCTCGCAAACACAGACCGATGTACATATTTCATGGGACAACGACGCGTCGACTCCAGCACATTCTCTCGTTAGAAACAGCGTCAAGTCAGACCCAGATCTAGTACTCAGTAGAAAACCACACCCGTTTTCGATCACCGCTATTCTCGGACCCGACTGTGTGTCCAACAACAACAACAGCCACACAGACTCGGCCCCTGCCCAGGTATTCAGTACAATCAGCGCCATGGAGACACAGTACGTCTACAATCACCATTACCACGCGTCGTTAGGGGGAATTCAACAAAAACAACCCAGGACGAGCACGCCATGTCGGGAGAGCGCACCTGCCCAGTTTGATCCGTCAGCACATGCGTATTGGTGCCACGTTTGTAACGAGTTCTGTGGCGGGAGATTGGAAGCGGACAGACACGAGCAGGCGCACCGGTCAGTGAGCGCCACCTGCGGATTGCGGAGACTGACATTCAGGCAACATGGGTATGTGACCGTTCACGAGCAGACGGGATACCTGGATAGAATCAAGTGCGGACTGTGTAACAAGATTATCGCCAGCTGTTTCTTCAGTAAGCACCAACAGCTACACAACGGCCATGTGTGTCGTGTGTGTGATCACGAGTTTTCCACGAACAGCCGACTGAAAGACCACGTGACCGTACATACCGGACGTACTCCATTTGCCTGTGAACTCTGTAACCGGAAGTTCGCCAAGAGATCTTCATTTACGCAACACCAGCGTTACCACCGCGAATACAAGAGTTTTCAGTGTCAGTTTTGCGCTAAGTATTTCAACAGCAAATACGCATGTGTAGTGCACGAGCGTCTTCACACTGGAGATAATCCGTTTAAATGTGAAGTACCCGGATGTCAGAGAGCATTCCCGCAGAAAATACAGTTACGTCTGCACATGAACACACACAAGAAGGGCATGTATTAAAGTAATTTTGAACTACGAGTATACGCTACATGAATTGCGAGCTACAATGCGATGTACATTTATCCGAGGACACATGTGACAAGTCATGTGATATTGTACCTACGAAGATTGTGCGATATCTCATGAAAAAATATTTACAAAACTTACGATATGTTCCGTTAGTGACGTCGAAAGTAGGACAAAACGTTCATAGCAAATGCGGAATATAATTTAATAGAATATATCACAATTTCTGTAAATATTGTTCATGAAAAAATCGCACATCTTCTAACGAACAAAATCATATGGTTTGTCTCATATGGCTTGGCCATAGCCAGCATAGATGGTGGCTCGTTAGGGACATTTGCCTCTTCGTTTTACGCCACATACAAACGAAAATTAAGACCCTTACATTTCGTTCCATCCATTCTCCGTGGCGTAGTCACAAATGAACGACATTTAAGGCTCTTAATTTGTGTCTATACGTGGAGTAGAAACAAAACAATGAAATCTTAGGTTTTATTTTTCGTCTCCAGTATTCACATACGAGCAACACTATATTTGAGCCATGGCCGAAACAATTTGGTTATGATGTATTTACACGTTCATGTATGCACATGTATATTTCAATTTAACGTTACATGTGATGAACGTATAACTATTTAGAGAACGTATTCAAAACGTTTTATAACCTCGGGCGCTGATGCCTGAATATAAACACATTTCCTAAAGTATTCTCTCAAAATTTCTGGATCTCAGAATCTGACCTCGACTACCTTATACTTTGCTTTCGATCATAATATTTGAGAACAAAGAACCATGGATATGCAGTTGCGAACGGTAACTCTTGCAATTACTCCCGTTCCGTCCGTCGCTACGGACAGTACGTTAGTATATTGCAAGTTACCTTCGCAACTACATGTATGTGCAGCAAGCGGATGAATACATATCCTTATAGATGAATAGTTGTAAATACATGTACAAACAATATGTATACAGAAACAATAATTTATTATTTGATAATAAACTGTATGAATGTATAAATTTGGATCTTATTTATTCACTAATGAGATCAGTTTTAGCTCACATGAGACAAGGCTCAAGTGATATATTGTTACCGCTATTCGTCCGTTGTCTGTTTGTCTGTCGTCGTCCATTGCACATTTCAAACGTATTCTCCCAACATACAGTGACAGTGTAGACAAAACTTCCCACCATGGACTAAGTACAGTGGAACCTTTCTAAACCGGACACCCTGGAAGGTCCCCAGGGTATCCGGCTTAGAGAAGTTTGACTGTAAATCAGGCATTTGATCATTTTGAGCCATAGCTGTGTGCTATGCGATCACGAACAGACATTATCACCTGAGATAAATGACCAAGAAACGCATCAAACATAATATCACAGGTGTTTACTTGGTGTCCGGGTTCGGGTTCGATTCCAACCTCGACCCGCTCCGAATGGCCGATTCGGCGTGTCCTTGGGCAAGACTAATCATGTCGGTCCCGACATGCAAGGTCATCAAGCCAGTGCCGTCGTTAAATCAAAGCGTCGTCGTCGTTATGTGATATATCAAATCAAATCGATTATAATTATGAGACGGTTGCTTTTATACACTAAACATTCCCATGGCACACTTTTAAAATAAATACTAGGAATGGTAACAGAACATAAATGTGGGGCAACACCGTGCAATGTTCTCCGTACATATGTATACGTGTCAATGTTAATAATATATACTATGACATAAGCCATTTTGTTTTCAAACAAAGTTTTAGCTAATACATTCTTATAACCGATTAAATTCTTATTAAATTCTTAGATTTTAGGGAAATTCTGAAATGTGATAAACCCAGACTTTCAGGAAATTCCAAGCACATCTCGAAAGTATATGTTTTCATCACTCATTTGAAATAGTATGAAACTTTTGAGAGAAAATTAGTATCCTACTTTCTTTCATCTCGAAAGTATATGTTGTCACCACTCATTTGGACCGTCTCGACGAGACGGTTCAGATGAGTGGTAACACCATATACCTTTATGGAGAAATAAACATAATACATTTTATGAGATTGTTTTCAACAAAGATAACCCTATACTTCGACTGACATGTGATATGTTGATTGATATATTGTGGTTTTACGTCCGTTCAACAGTTCGACGAGATAAAACACGAGATTCAGGAGATTTGTCAGCCCAATAAATGATGGATCCGTGTCATAGATGTGTGATGAAGCAATTTATCTCGTCAACACAGTGCGTATGTGCCGTGAAACACGGTGCCGTGAAACATTTTTGATATCCAGTCAATACTAGTTTTGCATTTTACAGCCATTTGTAGGTATTGACGGGATAAATAGAATAGTAGGTTAGTGCCGTGAATGGGAAAACATATCTGGCGCGGCACGGAAACGGGATGTGCTCGGCAGAGCCTCGCCCATCCCGTTTCCTGAGCCTTGCCAGATATTTTTTCCCATTCACGACACTAACCTACTATTCTCTATATATGTGGCTGTGACTGGAGAAATGAAGAAATGGAGCTTATGGGATTTCTGACCAGTGCAGCATCTGATCAAATAGCACGCTCCTGAAGCCTGATAACGACGTATGTTGCTTGTTAGAAGCACGGCGGGCGTTTCATTGCTGGAATGGCGAACTGTGCAGATCCTGATCAGACTGTGCGCCCATTTCTCCAGCCACAGCCACATATTGTTTATGTCGACTTTAAAGGTACATGGTCACTCAGTAGGCACAAAATGTTCTTTATAGGAATTAAATAAGTGTATAATTGTGTCACTATTCAACCAGTTCTAACCCGCTATACAGATATAATAATTTAGTAATGTTTATTTTCCTGATAGTGACGCGCGGTGGTATCGGGCTATTTTCATATGCAAATGAGGCATGATATTTTTTAATTATTTATACTAATTAAATGCGTCACCTGAAAAAATAATATTTTCGACAGATTATAAAGTATGATCATCGCACATCAAAAAATAAATACAGAGAATAAATAGCAATGTCCGTTAACATTTTAAGGAAACACGGTTATCAGTGTGTAAATTCACGTCTGCTATACAATGTATAATAATACCAATCGATACGTGGGGTAATGGTGAATGAATGTTTATTTTGCCAGAAAATGTCTCAGATGATGTCTCTGATATAAAGAACATTTTGTGTCTACTGAGTGGGCATGTACCTTTAATAACTACGATGCTACAGCGGGGAAATTAAGACATTCAACTAATGAACATGATGGGATTTACATTTGTAATATAAAATATACACGAATGAGCATCTTTAAATCTCACAGCATCGTGCAATATACAAATATTCACATAATCGGTACATGTATGCATGTGGAATTAATACACGGGTATATATACAAGTACATGGGCGACAATTGCTTTATAAATTCATACTGTATTGGAATGCAGTGTGTGTGTTTTTATTTGTACGTATATGCATGTCTCTCGTAATTCTTCATAGAATGGCAATAGTACAATATCTGTATGTAAATATAGTGTATGCTGTTTTTGTTTTGTACAATTGGTGAGACGTAAATAAATATTAAATTCTGAAGTATTCTAATTAACCTGAATTTTCTGGTTGTCATCTATGAAAACTTACGTGACAGCGGGGACCATGTATACACACAGACCCAGTAGCCGATTTCATCAAAATTGCAAAGTATACTTATCTAGCAAAGTATACTTTGAGGGAGTAATCATTTCTTTTTCCTGAAATGCAATATGTCATATAGAACTAACGATTGCATATAGTTGATGATTAAAACTATGCAGAATTATTATACTGAATTTATTACATTATCACAGCCAAAATGGCTGTGATAATGTAATAAATTCAGTATAATAAAAATTAATAAATTGATCCTAAAATTGAAAATTTCTCCCTCAAAGTATACTTTGCTAGGAAAGTATACTTTGCAATGTCGGTGAAATAGGCTACAGGTGAACAGTCAGAACATTCTGATTATGACATACAAGTAGTTTTGTCACTGAAATAGGTAAAGACACGCATGATCGTGGTTATTATATGCAAGCCATAAACATTACATGGATGTAATTATCATATGTGCATGCATTTGCTAATCCAGATCATTCAATCGATAGCTTAATGAACTGGAAAAGCGATTGGGACAAGACAAGATATAACTTATTGACATACAATGCTATTTCAGATGTGACCTATTTCGAGACGGTCCCTCTTTGTATACATGCACATGTATTACATAGCTCCGCCTTAATTCTTGACCGCTTTAGTTCTGACTACATAACTCTAATTACAGTTCATTACATTGCATTACATGAGAACATAAGTCCAACCTGTTGCATATAAAGCGGAAAACGTGCAGCTAGACCGCATGCACAGAACTGCTTCATTTTCTTTATATCCCGGTCTCCAACTTTCCAGTTACACCAGGGTAAAACTATGGTCGGGGTCTGATGAAGTAAAATAGTCAGCATATTAATATGCTGACTATTTGACTTCATCAGACCCGTATTTGTTTCGAAAAAAAAGAGGATTATGTGATAAATCAAATCGATGATAACTATCAGTAGCCGATTTCAGCAACACGACTACAAAGTATACTTTTCTAGCAAAGTATACTTTGAGGGAGAAATCATTTATTTTTCCTGAAATGAATTATTTCATATAGGACTAACGACTGCATATATTTGATGATTAAAAGTATGCAGAATTATTATACTGAATGTATTACATTATCACAGCCAAAATGGCTGTGATAATGTAATAAATTCAGTATAATAAAAATTAATAAATTTATCCTAAAATTGAAAATTTCTCCCTCAAAGTATACTTTGCTAGAAAATTATACTTTGTAATGTTGGTGAAATAGGCTACTGGCGATTGCTTTGATATACTAAATATTCTCTTGGCAAGGCAAACATATAAAGAACATTGCTAGTAATGTAAAATAAACATATATGTACACGTGTATATACATGATAAAAAAACATACAATGTTCTGTGTATACATGCATGTATACAATTGTCAATCAAGCAATGTATACCCATGTATAATAATCTATTGACAATTCATATACATGTATATTGCTAACATTGGCACTATGAAAATCTGATAATCCAATCCTGATATGATAACAATTTTGATAAGTCAGATAAGAAACTGAGAGTCATGCTAACATTCTTAGGTTTTACATACTGACCATGAGTGTCGAAAATTGAGATGACACATTGATTGTCATTTATTTGACATGGTACACTTTCATAATACAAAATTCCTACAATGGAAAAGGCGAGACAGTGAACAAATAGACATGGGGTTGTGGGTAGGGGAGGGGGAGTTACATTTGTAATATAAAATGTACGTACATTTAAAAGGGCATACCAGGATTTTTTGGAGAAAAAAGAAAATACATGTATAAACAATAAAAACGTGTTTTCAGCATGGCCCTTCCTCTGTAAAGCGATTTAATTGAAGATATATGACGATGTACATACATATCGGATTTCCTTGCGTTCAACAATATAAAATCTGATACTTAATGCACCGATATCGGTGGAAATTGAAACAACCCAGCGGTCCTAGTATCGTCATATACCTTCAATTAAAGTTCTGATTTCAGGGCTGAATATATAGTTTTGTTATTGTAAATATTCAGTTCTGATTTTGGGATTCCCCCCCCCCCCCCCCCCATTTGTACTTGGACATGTACTTGTACAGGTAACATATGGGATTTAGTACTAAACCCATTGACCCGGCCTTAAATGACCTTAGCTGTTGATAGGCCGTTGAAACCCAACAAACAAACAAACAACACCTTAATTAAACCACTTTACACAAGGCCATCATAAAAACACATTTAACAAAAATATCCTGGTATGCCCCTTTAATTCATAAGTTCCCATTATTAGATCACACAACATCGCTTAGTACACAGCACGTAATGTGTGGCTGTGATTGGATAAATGGGGCTTATGGGTTTTGTGACCTGTGTATATCCAGACCAGCCTGTGCATCCGCACAGTCTGATCAAGATCTGCACTGTTCACTATTCCAGCAATGAAACATCCGTCATGCTTCAGACAAGCAATATAGATCGCCATCAGGCTACAGAATGCGCTAATTGATCAGGAGCTACACTGGTCACAAATCCCATAAGCCCCAATTCTCTAGTCACAGTTACATATTATGTAGAATATATAATATATGTATGTGAAATAAACACACGGGTAATACGATTTATCCCGTCAACACAGTGCGTATGTGCCGTGAAACACGGTGCCGTGAAACATTTTTGATATCCAGTCAATATTATTTTTGCATTTTACAGCCATTTGTAGGTGTTGACGGGATAAATAGAATAGTAGGTTAGTGCCGTGAATGGGAAAACATATCTGGCGCGGCACGGAAACGGGAGCCACATGCAGTCGGCGTGTTTCGGCTTTCATCGGTATAACTACATATGAATAACAAGGCTTATAACTTTGGTCGGACACGGCCTCGTATCATAACAAAATACATTGTGTTACATGTTTAACATTGTAATTGCCTATGCATTCTATGTATTTCTGCAGGATAACGATAATTCTAAAATGAACATATGAACTTTCCACTACAATATTGGCATTAGAGCCCTAAACACATTATTTAATTTGTTATGATACGAGGTCGTGTCCGACCTAGGATAACCAGCTGTAATTCGATATTCTTTGTATAATTATGTTCCAACTATGCTCTTTCAGCAAGATAACTATAGTTCTCAAATGAAC
This sequence comes from Conchocele bisecta, assembly GCA_029237695.1. NCBI lineage: Eukaryota > Metazoa > Mollusca > Bivalvia > Lucinida > Thyasiridae > Conchocele > Conchocele bisecta. The sequence continues at coordinate 34,742,522 of CM055273.1, forward strand.
ATGTGCACTTTCCGCCAAAATATTTTCATTAACGTTAATAAAATCGCGGAAGTTGTTATGATACGAGGTCGTGTCCGACCAAAGTTATAAGCCTTGTTATTCATATGTAGTTATACCGATGAAAGCCGAAACACGCCGAATGCCTGTGGGGCAACCTTCGTGGTAGTTATATGCTATTCGGGTTAAATACAAATACACCACCGCCTTCGCTAATTTTGCCAATATTTTAGATTATTTTTATTTCAAAATACTTCACAATTGTGCTTGAAATTAAGAAGCTTGATTGGCCGAGCCTGAGCTGTGCTACAGCTCAGTCTCGGACATTCAAACTGCTTGATTGCGAGTTGAGATTGCCAACAGATGTGCTGAAACGATGACATATTGGCAAGATTAACGCCGGCGGCTGTGCAGGTAAAATGCACGTTCCATGATCGTGGTCATACTGTGAAAACCATAATCAGTACGTAATAATTATAGTTCACATATTCAAGGTGTATGATCACGTGGTTACAACAACAACAACAACAGCAATAAACTACAGCAACAAGTAATGAAATTTCCAGAAGCCTCCGATTCAAAGTACGTATTCTTTTATCTTGTCATTATTATGCAACGGATTTTATGACATATGGCGCATCAAACGCGTCTTGTGAAGCTGCATTTGGTTGTCTCTGTACGTTAGCCGAAACTTCTGTCGTTTTTGCGAAGAATCGATTTCCGTGTGACACGGAAATCGATTCTTCGCAAAAACGACATATGTCTATGCCGAACTCCCGGGACAACAAAATGCAGCTCATGAAGACGCGTTTGCTGCGCCATATTACATCAAAATCCTTTGTATATTAAGGAAAATATCAAATAATACTTACTTTGGAGTGGACGAGCTTTCAAAACTTTCAGCAATTATTGCTGTTGTTGTAACCACGTGATCATGCACCTTAATATTGAATTCTAGAAAAACTTACACCTATTCCTTAACAGTAACATGCTTGATAATTATCTTATTATTTTTATAATGGGCATAACCAGTTTCAACTCGCCAGTAGCAAGAATTTTGCCAAAAATGTACATGTCTTATTGAGGGTCAATCAAGGATATCGGAGTTCCGGCAACGATGAACCCCGCCGTTAAAGGTACATGCCCACTCAGTAGGCACAGACTGTTCTTTATGGGAATTAAATAAGTGTATAATTGTGTCACTATTCCACCAGTTCTAAAAATAGCAAGTGCCCGCTATACAGATATAATCATTTAGTAATATTAATTTTACTGATAGTGACTCGCGGTGGTATCAGGCTATTTTCATATTCAAATGAGGGATGATATTTTTTTAATTATTTGTAATAATTAAATGCGTCACTTGAAAAAAACAACAATATGTTCGAGATATTATATAGTACATGTATGATCATTGCACATAAAAAAATGAATACAGAGAATAAATAGTCATGTCCGTTAACATTTTAAGGAAACACGGTTATCGTCCCTGATATCAGTGTGAAGATTTACGTCTGCTATGAAATGTATAATAAAGACATGGGGTAATAGTGAATGAATGTTTAATTTGCCAGACAATGTCTCAGATGATGTCGCTGATATAAAGAACATGTTCTGCCTACTGATTGGGCATGTACATTTAAGTATACCATTCGCAAGCTCCCAAACAACCATTGACTTAGCCATGTAATTTATCACCATACCGAATGTTCTCAAATAGACGTGAATCGGGAAAAGCAGGTGTCGAACACGAAACTGTTTCGCCAGTTGTCTATTAAACCGTCTATATTGATAAAACAAACGAAGACTATGGTTTGCAAGTATAAATAAATGATAACACTATTTAATGGAAAATATACGCATGTTATGATGATATTTTGTTTTAACATTTACAATGTTGATCAAAAATTATTTGTTATGTTCCATCTTTCTTATAGACATCATGGTTTGACAACACTTCAGAATCATCATTTCCATTGGAAATTATTCTAAAGTGTTGCCAAACCATGTTTTTATTGAGAAATAAGACAGCATGTAAAACAACAGCAGACGACAATTATTTTCACTTCCCACATGCTAAGTGTTAATATAAATAAACCACCAAATGTTACAAATGAATTAAGGGCCATTTTGTCAGCCAGGTGATTAGATTGGGGGAGGTGGTGGCAAGTCAACTGAACCATGTCTTGAGGAGTGTGGAAACGGCAGCGTTTTGATCACTAGTTCATTGAATTGTCCACCAATGCTCTTCATATTGCCTTCACCCGTTGGTTGCAATTGGGAATGACTTGGCGGAGAAATATCTATGATGGGATTGTGTTGGATATCAGCTTTAACTGTATCTATTACAGAAGACACTAGCGAGGTATCTGATGGTTGTGTTGTGATTTCAGTTACAATTTCGTGAGGTAAACTAGTCCCCTTGTCTTGCGTAAATGTATTTGTAAACACAACGTCGTTTGTATTGACGAATGCAATGTCGGCTGTCGGGTCTATAGGTATGTCTAGGTACACTGGGTTGATATCAGTGAAATTCATATTTGCAGTGATTGATGTCGGATCGAAAATAGCCCAATTCGGGTTTTCTGCCAAAGGATCGTACGGTATCACATCCGGTATTGATATTCCACTTCCGGTTATGGTTGAGTCAGTCGGTGGTGGGTGTGCATATGGGTTAACGAACCCGCCCTGTTGATTGATTGAGCTTGTAAAGTCAATATGAGTATCGAGTGTCGACCCGAATGTAATATCTGCAGGTAGGAGAGTGTGGTCAGATAGACCCTTGCCAACCGGTGTTATCTCTTGAGATCGCAAGTTTCCTGTGGCTTCAGACAATGGGTTAGGTGATTCAATGTCGACAGGACGGTTGGAAATGGGAACTGCTGGACCTTGCGGTAAGTCATATCGTGGTGCCATGTCCGCAGTCGAATCAGGGACAACGGCACTTATTGGCGGCGGCGGTAGATCGACCGGGTGCTGGAGCATAGCAAACGTCTGAGTTGATACCATGGACAATAGCGCCGACTGGTCAATGAACGTCGCACCCGTCGGTGTTAACGTTTCGGTGATTGTTGATATAGTATCGGTTGGAAACGTTCCTAAATCAATTCCAGCGGATTGCATATTTGTTGGGTTCATTATTCCGCCCACGTTCGTGTTTGCTTGAAACTGTATATCGTTTTGGGGAATAGTATTATCAACTGTTTGTATCGCTTCACCACCAAACTGTTTGGGGATTACATTCCCGCTTGTGCCGAATACATCATCAATAATACCCGCACTAGGTCCAATGCTCGATGAAGGACTATTTATCAAGACATTTGTCGTCGTGGACACGTCTCGTACTGGCCCTGTCCCCACTGATTCCGGTACAGTTGGGAAGAAACCAACGGAATTTGATCCTTCGAGTGGCGTGCCACTTGCTAAAGTGTTAGTAAGATCAAACCCATTGTTTTCGGAACTTGCAAACAATGTGCTGGGAGGCTTTATCGGCGTGGTAGCGAGTTCATGCTGACCGCCGCTAGATTTGGATGGATTGGCGAGTCGTACTGGCTCGAAGGAGTTAGTTATTGGGTTGAATACAGTAACCATTCCAGCATCGTGAGGTGTGAAGTTAACCCCCTCGGCGACTGCTGGTGAGCTCTTGTCTGGACGGATCGCACTAGCGTCATTGATTGTATGGCTCTGCGCGAAATTCACGGCTTGTATAGTCTGTGTTAAATCTGCCGATGGTGTGTTTGACATTGGCGGCATGGTATCTTTAAAGTTGTTATTGGCAGCGCGTTGTACACTATTTGGTGTTGGAAACGTATCACTACCTCTACCATCTGGCGAAAGAAACGTACGTAAGTCACCTGGAATAGGCAGATTAGACATAATAACTTCGCTGAGCGATAGTGGCTGTTTACGCCGTGGGATGGTGTTGCCAAATAGGAGATTTTGATTTCTGTCTACTGTTTTGGTGGTTTGGTGCGGTATAGAACCACTTAAAACATCAGTACCAGCAGCTTGACTAAGCACATTGGATCGTTGTGTGTCTAGACGTGGTTTCGTGCCAATGTTGGCGATGTCAAACAGCTTGTTCTCGAGTGCAACCGAGGAGAAAATGTGCTCACTGAATGGGTTTTGCATCCGGTCAGGTGGTTGGATGGAAACTCCTGTTCGTGTGGTTAAATCGGCCGAGAAATCTGAAAGAATAATACTTTACGTCTATTTACTTTATATATATATTTCAAATTTTATTTCCATCTATATGCATTAAGTGTACTGACATGCCGAATTTATTGTTATTGCTACACATATAGATACAAATGAAAGTGCTGTACCCGCAGTCTCATCCGTGTCTATTCAGCTCTTGGCTATGTACGACAGGCGTTCAAGAAGTTCCGATTACGAAGGCTGTATCTTTTGCATTTATTGAGCTACCATCTTGATTTTTTCTTTGATTTGAATGCAGATGTATCGAAGATGTTCGTTAAGTTTCCATAAAAACAGGCAATACGCGCGCGAGTTGTCGTTACTATAGCAACCGCTGTTTGTGCCATGTGGCGCAACTCCATATGCAATCACAATATACATTAATTTCAATTTAATTGATAGAAATGACGACATGTAAACTTACTAATGTGTACGTAATATATGTCCCTTGATTGTGATACATTATCATTTACGTCATAATTTACGTCATCGAACGTTGCGTGTGCTCTAAGGTGACGCAGCTTTGTACGACAGAGCCGATCGTTAACACATAATTCTGTGTTGCGACATGGAAAATAAAACAATGACACATCATTTGCAGCTAGAGATGTATGCGAATGGTAGAATACCACAACAATGAATGCCCGACGATTTTGGTAGTTTTATTGAAATGATGGAGACAATGTGGTCTGGTAAATCAACCTCGAATTTGTGGAATAAAAGTTTAATCTAGTATAGGCACGAATTAGTAACACAATTCCATAACAAGTTGCACATGATTAATCAAGCGTGTTTCGAAATCAAATTAGCCGAGGTATGTGGGTCGATGAGGCAGACAGTTGTATTGGAGTAGATGTTGCCGATTTTGATAAAAAAAATAATGCGTTGACGTAACGTCGAAATTGCACCACCTACTGTTTGTTCTACGTTTTGCTGCCGACGAACTTTTGGCTATTAAATACATTAAATGTTAACAATATTTAAATGTAAGTACTTTTTCGTCAATAACAAAAAAAGTCACCTTCCCCAAAAAATATTATTTAAAGAAATTCCATCAAATATTGATTTTATTGCGAAAAAAAGGTTTTCCTATGGGAATTTAACATGGGGACTACAACTATATTTTTTTTAATAGTTTTTTTATTTGTGGACCGATTTTCAAAATATAACTTTTCTTTTCTTATTTACATAATTTCCAAGCTATCTAGCCAATATCTAGCCAGGTTTCGGAGACAATTTCCAAAATGTTTCGTTTTCACCTCTTCCACCTCTTTTTCCCTCATGATAAATTCCCATAGGAAAATCTTTAAAATCAATATTTAATGGAATTTCATCAAACAAACATTATTGGTGAGAAAGTACTTACATTTAAATATTTTTTAGATTTAATGTGTTTAATAGCCAAAAGTACGTCGGCAGAAAAACGTGGAAAAGACAGTAGTAATGACTGTACTGGTTCAGTTCAATACTGTACTATTTCGATATGACGCATACTTTACTCATTTAACGTGCCATTTATTGTACAGATATATGTCGAAATATGAACGTTGTATGTTTGAACAGTCAAAATAATTAGTCTCCGTATGCGAACTTTTTCAAGGCCCCTCGTACATTAAAATCGTCATCACGATATACATTGTTCACAATATTTGCAAATGTAGTGCAGATCCAGATAAATGCTTCGCTGCCGCAATATATAGTGCACTGTCTAGGGTATGCCCAGGCTCGTAATCTGTCGCATTCACCAGTTTCTGAATCACCAAATCGAACGTTTCACTGAATCCAACAACAATTACAAAAATGCACTGTTGATGTTTTCAAGAATTACAAAATAGCAGATACATACATTGTATTACCATTTAGTAAGGTAATTATAGTAATGGCAATGTATTTGAAACGTCTCAACTTTATACTATCTGTACTTAACTTCGACATGTGTCGGGCTTTGCAACCTTCCGCACCAGAAGCCAGTTAGAAGAAAATGCACACATAGCGGATTGACATATATTAAGACGTACATGCATACTTTAATTTGAAACATAGGCATACATGTTAATGGGTTGTTAATAAGAAGCAGAATGCATGTGTGTGTATGTTGAGGATTAATAAATACATGCATTACAAACGATAGCAACTTCAATGATGATCTGTCGTGAGCAATGTAGTGACATCGGATTTTCATTTACATATGCATTGTACATGTATGTTTACACAGTGGACATATTTTTCTTTATTTATATGCTAGGTGATTTCATGATTGGCTGCATACTAATATTGTATATCTTATATTATGCACTGATGTCATAAACATCTGAAATATGGAATATCGTCGTCCGATAAGACAAATTGTTCAATAATTAGTAGATCAAAAGCGACTTTACTTGATGTATTTAGCTTTCATTTAAGCTTGAAATAGTGTCCAGTTACTTCAAGTTTTTAGTTTGTATGACTTCCACCCCAGCCCTATGCTATAATACGGCCCGCAAAATCAACACCACCGATGTCTTACATGATTCGTGGAGGTGTGTATTCTCATAATAACACACAGGTAAGGTAACACGCCATGCAGTGTCTGCGCAGTTAACAAGTGTAACAACATAACACATGCAATGTGTATTTTCTGATAGTCGTGTTCGACGATCATCATTATTGCAGCGATTATCCCAGTGCTGACTGTGTCTTATAACGATCGACGATCATTAGCAAGCCAAACCGTTCAAAAAGGATACTTTAAATACATCCGAAGTTAACACCAGAAGTAGGTATATTATCGAAAGCACATCAGTATTATGCCCACAGATAACCATTACTAAATATTAGTATTATAACCAAGGTTACAATATACATGCTGTTAATGTGTTAGTGATACACAATGTATTTAATATCTGCTACATCGTTTTTGATAGGCATGCTAAATTAGCATATTAGTGAATGACGAAAATTCAATACTAACAAGGGCATCGTTATCACTAAGCTAATCCCCTCGCTGAAAGCCTTGATAATAAAAATAATTTGTTTTGCCTTACAAACAATGTGAACCTCAGTAACCTTGACCTTGGGCGGTCGGACGTGGGTCGTATGCAAAGCAAGCAAAGCACCATCCCATGACACACATTGTGGCAACATATTATCAAAATCGGTTAAGCGGTTCATAAGCAAATAATTCCAGCACAACAATATTTACACAATTCCCTAACATTTGATTGGCCCGTAGCAAGTCTCTGTCCAAAATTTATATCCCAGTAAACTCCCACGCCGAACTACTTTCCATTCATTCCTATATTGAAAAATGGAAGGTGTTGCACGCACGTACGTACATGGACTGACGTTATATCCTCTCGGGTCTATCGACAAAGGGATACTAATAATCGGTATATTCATCATATTATAGGAATGAATGGCATTTTTGTGGAATTTATCGGGGCATAAACTTGGAAAAGTCGCGGGAATACTGGACGAAGGTCGAAAGGCCTCGTCCAGTATTCCCGCGACTTTTCCAAGTTTATATCCCGATAAATTCCACAAAAAGGCCATTCATTCCTTAAAATTCCAGCATTTGAAATAAATTCATCAAGAAAATGTGTTTATTTTCCGTTTTCTTAAGAATTATTTTAACTGCGCCTCACGGTTACGGAAAGTAGTTCGGCGTGGGAGTTTACTGGGATATAAATGTTGGGCAGAGACTTGCTAAATGTTAGGGAATTGTGTAAATATTTTTGTGCTGGAATTATCCATATGTAAATATGCATGTTACTATAATGATAGTGTCACATTGCCATTATTAGTACGTTCCTGGTTCGCGTACTGTCAGATCTGTCAAGGCGATATTGTGGTATTTTTTTGTATATTGTACACTCATTGTCTAAGGCTAATTTACCATGTCTATCTGATAATAACTGGTGGTATAGTTTTGGAACGAGTGGAGCAGATAATTCAATGTACTTGTTCCCAACTTCCAATTTATTCACCTAACGCCATTACCAGGTGTCCGTATATAATTGAAATGTGTAGGTCGTGTGTGCCATACCATAGTTGCCACAGCACATTATATGCTACTCACATGGAATCACATCAAACAAATACATCCACAGTATCGACAATGTTATGAAGCATGTTGTCCAGATCGTCTGTCGCAGCATCGGGTTCTGGGACGGCCCGGGTATGTGTCGTATTTCTTGATTTTGTTATATCATTAGCAATCTTTGTGGCAGTCTGTTGAGTAGTTTTCAATTCAAAGAATGGAAACGTGATCAAGTCTGTGGTCGTTGTTAATGATTCCACTGGAACTTGTGGTAATGTTGTTGCCATACGTGTAGTCAATGCGTTAAGTGTTGTGCTTGTGTTTCCTATTTTCTGCGAGAGATCAGTAGTGGAGATAGTATTTAGTGTCGATGAACTATTTTTGGTAACACTTATTAGTGATTGTGTTAAGATATCTGGCATTTGTTTGTCTTTATGGAAAACATTATTCGTATCAGCACTATGGTCTGTTGAGTTCTCTATTGAGGTATCAAACATATTAACGGAATCCATAGTTAGCTTTGGTGCGCGTTGCGAAATATCCTTTGAGGACAGAGGTACATGTGGCACAAATGAACTGAAGATAGATATAAATCCAACTGAATCCACATCGGTTCCATGGTCTTCTATAGTTGTTATTTCGGCGAGTGGACCGGACGACACACCAACTCCTTCGTGAAAAACAGATAAGGTGTAAGTCCGATGTCAGTATTCAAATAAAGCATACACGCCGCATTTGGAATGGTGCGCTGGGTTGCTGCTAAATTAGCATATGTTGGCGATTGCTTGTTATACTGGTTAGCCGTCAATGCTGCTTGCACTTTACTGAATCGAATGCCGACTTACTAAACACGGGCGCAGTGCATGTAGAGCATCGGAGTACTGGAACGCAATGATGCGGCTATTTGTTGCTGACGATGTTTTCTTATAAATAAAACACTACCAAATGCACTAGAATTACACATTTGTGAGAGTAGAGTTTGTGCAGTATATGAACAATTAACGATTACAGTGTAATTTTTCATTGATATTGTAATTTCTCCGCATGAACATATCTTTCACTTTCCAATCACATTAGTATGCGCCAGCATGCATATTTGTGAATATTGTCCATAACAAATTATAATATTATATAAGTCACATATCGTCCACACGTAAAGTTGATCAACTGTACATCTATACATTGTCACGGTTCCCGACATTCGCATAAACAATTGTCACGTTATTAACGTAGGTCATATTATCCAACTTATATTTACAGTTTCTCATCACTTCTTCATGTCCGTTGTAACAGCCATACCAAATGCAGTTAGAAAGTATGCATTCGCTTATTTGCTATTTTCCATCTACTATTCTGCGTACAACTAAGCTTAAATTGGTGATACATTTTAAATAAATGTATGTGATAATTTTCATTGCTCAATATTTTCTGCATTGATTCCTCATGTGTGCAAACTGATTTGATCATTTTTGGATACATAACCGTAATAAACTATTAAATAGTTAATGACATCTTTAACATAATTTCTTTAAATAGTATAGTCACTCGATAATTCTAATCAGTTACATACGTCTCGCGTCATTAATACTAAATACATGTATAGTATATTCATGCATTTTAAGATTCCAAGTAAGATAATGGAAGACGATGATAATGGAATGAATCACCGGCATACATAATTAAACGTGTTTAAAATGAAAGCGCTAACATAAACTAATACACCGGGAACAACACTGACAGCTTATATATGCATACATCCCGTTGCATAGGTGCAAATTAACGGAAAGTCTATGGAGACTAAAAACTAAACAGTCGCCTGATAATTAATAAACACCACTATGAATGTATAATTGAACAGCCTAACACCCATTGATGAGGTGACTGATATGAGACAATTGTGGTATACTGATATATGAGGATTACAGTTCGGCCGCTGCGGCCTCAGCCGCAGCTATCTCAGCCTGTTCTACCGCGAGTGCCGCCGCCTCCTCCTGTGCCTCAGCCAGATCCGCCAGCACATCTGGATCTATAGTCGTCATCATCAACGCCGTCGAGATATCCGGAACAGCTGTTGTCATCATTGCCGGATCGATAAAGGTTTCATTCAATGATGTAGCGTTAACGACAACTGTTGAATTTAGTGTTTCCAGCGCAGTGGAATTATTAACTGTAGTTGTAGTGTTAGTGTCAGATGCAGTGATGTTCGGTGTGTCTGTTGAAGTGAGATTCGACGTTGTTAAATTAGATATAGTTGTGATATTGTGGGTGTCAACCGCAGTAATATTTGCCGAACTTCCATTAGAGGGAACACTGCTAGTCAGATTTACAACGGCCATAGCCGTTGTACCATTTATAGCATTGTATTCAGATGGCCGGTGCAACATGCTTATAGTCTCATTGCCAGTGTCATTTTGAGGTGTTCTTTTGTTGTCGTATTGGTGAAGACCTAATGCTGTAGGTACAGTTTGAACAACTTTCGTCGTACTAACTGGAACGTTGTTAGGGCTAAACATCTCTAGAATTTTATTTACGTTACTTGAATTAGTTATTATCTTCGCTAATGTTGGCAGTACAGCAAGCAATTTCTTGTGAATTACAGCGCCGATGTTGGTATTAGCATCGCTAGCTGCGATATTGATTGCATTAGCATCCGCTTTGTGCGCATGATTTGTTTTCTGCAGATCATAATTTGCTGACGCTGTGGCGATATACACAGACGCGTCTGTTTGTCGTCTTTGTATAGGGTTGACATGATATGAAGGCGTTGCTTCAGTTAAATTAGGCCTTTCGGTTATACCTTTTATACTAACTTTATCAAACCTGTTTACAAAATTGGCTATGTATGTTGTATTAATTACAGTTTCCAAAGACGTTTCAGAAGTTGCAGAATCTGCAACAGATGCGTGTGTTTGATATGAATGGTCCAATACTGGGCTGTCAGCATTCATATGTATGTCATTTGGAGGGGCTGTGATATGTATATGAGAAGGAATGTGTAATTGTTGTGAATGGTTTGCAATTACTTCAGCTTCTATTTTATTAGAAGCAGTAGGGGTGTTATTTGCACGTGTTACGTTTGTTTCATTAAAATGGGAATGTATAGTATTAGAATTTTCATTCGATTCATTAAATTTCGCGTGAAAATTTGCCATTGCTAATTGTTGTGCATTAGGTTTTACATGTACACTGTTTGAATGTCCCACTGTTTGTTGAAAATCAGCAACATGTTTATAATTTGTCTGCGCGGAAGTTGGTTCGTTAGCATTGCTATACTCGTGCACATTATTTAAAGGCCCGGCTTGTGTTTCAATTGCAGCTGCATGTGGTAATTGTGGTACTGTTGGTTCATTATGAGACGTTTGTATACTTTTTGAAAATGTTTTGTTTTGAGTAATAACAGTTGCGCGTTCTTCATTAGTACGTGCTACTAGTGGTACAATTTCATGACTGTTTAATGTCGTATCTGTGTGATTCCTCACAATAGGATTGGTGTTATTGTGTGTATCTGAGAGCAGCCCAAATATGGTAATATTGAAATCTGATGGTGGTTGTGGATAATAAGCACTCGTGTCTAATACTGTGATATTCGAATCTAATAAGTATTGTACTTCATGAGGGCTTAACTGAAACACGCTATTATTCAATCCACTAACAAACGAAATGTTTACCCCGTGAGGAATCAAATCAGTGATATGCGGATGGTGGTGATTACCTTGGTCAAGGTGTATGCCAGTATCTGCTACAACACTTTTTATATTATCAACGATAACAGTTTCGAAAGTTGAGTTGACATCCAGCACATTATCCGCTGTGTTGGAAGCATTTACAATTCCAGTAGGACTAGTTACACTTGTTGACAATGCAGTGGCAGATGTTATGTCAGTTCCGGTTCTGTTTATATGTGTTAGTTCTCCATCCGTAGTTAGTTGCATGCTGGAACCATTGCCAAAAATCATGTGAGATGGAAGTGGAGGTGGAGGTGGCATAGTGAAAGGCGTAGGCCCTGGTGTATTTTTATGAAAAACAACATCACCTGTAGGTGTATTGATACCAGTACCAGGTAGCTGCTCCGTGGGAATTGGCATTGTAGGATCGGACCAATCACCGACTACATTCTTGTTATTGGCAGTCAAACCTGGTGATATACTATGTGTTGTAGGTTGAGCCAGCGCAATTATTTTACTGTCTTTCTGTGCAGAGGTTGCGGATGTAATAGGTGTGTCGAATGGTGACGACACGCTATCGGTAGCGGATATAGAACTAGGATGTGTTGGTATGCTGAGATCATTGGGTGATATTGATGTAGAAGATGCTGGAACGTCTGGATTAACTGGCGGAAGGAAATGTCCAAAACCCGTTATATGATCAAACGGTCCTTGTGATATTTGCGGTAACTTTCCAGAATCACTCCAAGTCATTGGTATTTCAGCTGTGACTGGTGTCTTGCTTTCTCCCATAGGGTTTTCTGAGAAAAAAAGAAAAACAAACAATATCTATTAAAATCAAATGAATTAAAATAGTATATTATGAACTATAATACAGCTTAAGAATTGCATGCAACGTCACTATGTTAATTATTTCTATTCTGCGTTTTAATTCGTGATTCAGCATACACTAAAGAAGAATACATATGCATATGCATAAGGAATGCTGTTTTCAGGCAATTGTGTTTCCATTCATGCACATCCGCAGATGCTCACGTATGTCAAACATAGGCATAGTTATATTTATACATGTTAAGTCTTTGTTGTCACCCTTACCTATCAATGAAAAATGAACTACATATAATGTATGTGGCACGTAACAAATGAAAATACTAGTATTCTGCTTTGTTTATAAAATGACGTAGCTTTGCCTTAAAGTGCTAACCCGAACATGTTGTGTGGTTGCACTGTGATTCAGGCAAATGGGCAGTCCAAGATACGATTGTGTTGAACATACAATAGCATCGTAGACAACATAGTGTATAAATTGCAATTAAACCCATCATGCTTAATCACATATATGTTTTCGGAAGGTTTTCTTTGTTCTACTGTGTTACATTAAGAAATGAATCACTACTAACGTTGAGAATTTAAAATAGCCTGTGCTATGCCACTGATGTCGGGAGCACCAGCCGCACCGAAAGTCGGATTCAACATGGACGACGCTAGCAGTTCCTTCAATACGTCCGTCACCATTGCTCGTAGTGTACCAGCATCAGTCATGAGGCCAGCATTGCTCGTCTTGTCGGATACAGTTTGCATATCTACGTTTGCTGGCACGCCTGTATATGAAATTAATGAGTCAGATGGCATTAGCCATTTATCCATAATTCCAAAGTGTGACATATTTGAAACAGTGTGGTATTTTTTATTGTACGTTATAGTTATAGTGTAAATTAACTTAACGTGCCGTTTCAAGTTGTACACTTGAGACTAAATTTAGAGTATCTAATGTGTCAAAACATGTATTTCCATTATCATTATACTGACATGTATATACGATAATGTACATGTACATCGCAACAAAAAATGTAAAATTGAATACGTGAAATTGGCTTGTTTTCAATAACTCTTTATGTGTTTGATAAATAACAGCTCTTGCAGTTGTCACTATTTTCCAACGCTTATAACATTTAAATACATGTATTGACTTCAAATTCTAATACAAATTAGTATTAGTGTTTACCATTATATTTCTGTGTATACATATGTAGTTGTATCTCATGCACATTGTTTGTTAATATGAACATGGGAATTATTTCACTAAACTTCGTGACAGTAGTAAGTTAAAAAGTGCAGCATTAACATTTACAAAATAGTATCACTGGCAGACGATGTAGACAACTCGATATAGGATTTGTTGCATTAAACACCATTAATGAATCAGAGTAATGAGAGAAACTAATTCCTAAAAGTAGCTATACAAACGTATTTATCATGCCAAATTTAGTGAAAGTGGACCCTGTTTATGTTAATAGGTTACTGTTTAATATACTGTTTAAGTCATAGGCTAAATCTAAACCTATATTGGAAACAATTGCTAACTATCTTTGTCAGTGCCGATGATGATGATGATGATGATGCTGTTGGTGATGAAGATGATAATGCTCAGCATAAATAGCATTTAATAACTAAGCTTTGCAGTTGATAAGTATTACAACAGAGAGCCGCCGAAATATGTGAATAGAGAACAAGATACCCAAAGGAGACATATAAACCCACGCACTAAAGAGACAATACATCATGATAAACATATGACACGTGCACAAACCAAAGGTACATGTATGAGTGCAATAATACGCTTAGCCCAGGTTTGTCGTTTACTTTGCATTTTTCGCTGCTGTTATTATGCTAAAATTCACAATATCACAAAACCCACACGGCATGTCCAGCGACATAAACCTGTCCGTGCTCCCCATAGGCAACTTACCTCCGGATGAGGTGCTGGTCCACGTACCACCAGGTAGAGTGCCCTCTGTTGGAAAGCCTCCTTCTAACGTACTACCAGCCTCGGCAGAAGCAATACGTCCATCGATGAATGAAGACGATACCTGTCCAAAAGATACAGAGTCGGTGTTCGTAGCTGTTGCGTCTCAGCAAGCAGAAATACGTACATATCAGAGTGATTGAAAATACAAAACAACTGATACTCACAGTGATGCGCTTGCCTTCGAACATAGAATAATGTTCAATATATTTAAGTGTGACATATTTCAATCAGATACCATGAACAAGCTTGTCACAATTGAATTGTTACAATTTACGTTTCATTGTATGTATATTTCTTGACGTTATAATGATAAACTAAAGGAAACACGATTATAACCTTACACCTGGCACCTACGGGGCGCCATGCAGGACAGGTTAATTATGTGTACAAAATTGAGTTTTGTAACACTAAAAATCACAAAATTCAATTCTGTGTCACAAAATTCAATTCTGTGTCACAAAATTCAATTCTGTCAATTCTGTGTCACAAAATTCAATTCTGTGTCACAAAATTCAAGTCACAAAATTCAATTCACAAAATTCATTTCTGTGTCACAAAATTCAATTCTGCATACGTTTCGTATACAAAATTCATTTTTGTTATAAAGGATTCAATTTTGTAAGACAGAATTGAGTTTTGTGAAGAAAATTCAGTTTTGTAGGACAGAATTCATTTTTGTCCACAAAAATTAGTTTGCGTAGGATAGTCTATGTACGGGGCGCCATGCAGGACAGGTTAATTATGTGTACAAAATTGAGTTTTGTAACACTAAAAATTAAAACCATTCGTTTTGTCACATTCAATTCGTGTCACAAAATTCAATTCTGTGTCACAAAATTCAATTCTGTGTCACAAAATTCAATTCTGTCAATTCTGTGTCATAAAATTCAATTCTGTGTCACAAAATTCAATTCTGTGTCACAAAATTCAAATCTGCATACGTTTCGTGTACAAAATTCATTTTTGTTATAAAGGATTCAATTTTGTAACACAGAATTGAGTTTTGTGAAGAAAATTCAGTTTTGTGGGACAGAATTCATTTTTGTCCACAAAAATTAGTTTGCGTAGGATAGTCTATGTCATCTCTACGTTGATTGGTTGAGATCGGTCTTAGTCCATTTTACTAGATGGTGGAGTACACTTGCAGGTTTAAATATTTCAATGCGAAAATATAACCCAATATATCAATATTATACTTCTTTATGGACATTTATTTTGGTTATATTATGATTACAAATGAGTGGTCACACCATATAAGCATATATACTTTGAAGGAGAAATAAGAACAATATTCAGAATTTTCCCTCAATTATGTAAACAGGGTCAAACATAAAGTAGCCGGGACATAGCTAGACCTGAGAGCATGCCCATATATAGAGAATACCAGGCTAGTGTATTTTGATATCAAGTTTATCAGGCAAGGCTAGGAAACGCGTAGGAATTCCGAGGCTTGCCGAGGAATTCCTACCGTTTTCGAGACGAGCCTGATAAACTTGATATTAAAATACACTAGCATGGTATTCTATTTATCAGGTAACGTTTTATGCTCGAAAATGACATTAGATGACGTCGTATTCTAACAGTAGATCTGACCTTGTGAAACAAATGGTATTGGATCTGTGTCTACTAGTTGCGAAGTTACGTGTTCGCAACTATGTGTCTACATGCATTATTTACAGTATACACCATCTTAGTATCCATGGTATCTACACAAATACTACAAATGGTTTCCTCAAATGGCCCAATACACACATTCTGTTTATAAACACAGACAGCAGTCAGAACACAGGCCACAGCGCGTGTATTATTGATTTAACTGGGGCAGGTGTACCTTGCGATACACACTAAATGACGTCAGTACTCGCGGGAGATCTACATGTACATGAATTATGTGCACAATTATAACGCAAATGAGTTTAAATACGAATGGGTTTGTCAACGTTTGACTGTTTGGAGATAGTTGAAGCAAAATGGCAGAATGAGAAATGAATCATCGGCAGAATGAGAAATAAATCATCGACATTGAATGTGTAGATCGGCGACCGTGACCCATTTCTCAAGTGCAGTTCCTGACCAATGGTAGTCCTTCTTACATGCGTGTGCAGAATTGACAGAATTGAATTTTGTGGCACAAAAGTGAATTTTGTGACACAGAATTGAATTCTGTGGCACAAAAGTGAATTTTGTGACACAGAATTGAATTTTGTGGCACAAAAATGAATTTTGTTGAACAAATTGAGCCATGTCCCACTTGGCGCCCCGTAGCACCTCTCAAACTATTATTTGAATGGTTGTTATTGGGAAGGAGCCTTACAGTTGCATTGACAATAATATACAAAACAACTACATGTACATATGTATACATGTCGCCTATGTATTCGTATTACATGTGAACCAACGTATATAATTACGTACCTGTCCGGCATTGGCTGATATAGCGGCATGCCCTTGTTCTGTTGTAGAGACACGGGGAAAGTCGCCGATGAAGTTCATTGTACCTGCCCTCACGATTGGACCGTCGATGGTGACTGGCGTTGCAGCGTCGAATATGGGTGTGATTACATTCGGACTGACATTTGTTATTGTCGCTCCTGTGAAAGGAAGCATGTGTACGTGTAGTTACTGTTTTCTAACAGTAACCGAATCAGTGTATATGTAGTTACTAACTACACGCAGGGTGCCAATAGAATTTAAATTCCACACTTCACCGAAACTTCAATAATGAATCGCCCAACCATGCACAAGCTGTTTCAGAACATTCTCACATGTCGCTAGGAAAAGATATACCCATACATGGTTCGGCATACGCATGGGCTACAATACATTGCGAGTGATTTACTTATACATGAATAATACAAAGTCGCGTAATATCCTAAAACTACGGAACTCGTGAATATATCCACTTACAAATTAAATAACCTACAAATATACCTACCTGAACCAGGATCTTGTAAGGTATGCGTGTACTGTAGCGTATCTGGGAATAACTCTGCCTTTGCTGGTCCCGTTGCTGGCATGAATGACAGGTCAGATCCTGTGCCTGTAGAAAGCATTCCTGGATCTGTGAGTGTCGTGACCGCTTGTGATAGTGTTGGCTGCGTTGCGAATTGTTGGACTGGTGTTGTCTGTGAAAGAACTGATTCTGGAAGCAATGGTTCTGATGGTAATGAGTCCGCTGGAGGTGATTGCGAAGACGATGTGTCCGCTGACATCGACTGTACAGGCTGTTGCGATAGAAATGGTTCAACGGGCAGTGGTTGTGATAGGAACGAATCCACGAGCTGTTGTTGTGATGGGAGCGAATCAACTGGATGTGGCTGTGGTGGGAATGAATCCACGTGGACTGGAGGTGATGGGAATGAATCCACAGGGAGTGGTTGTGATGGCAATGAATTTGCAGGGAATGGTTGTGAAGGGGATGAGTCCATGTGCTGTTGTTGTGATGGAAACGGTTCGACAGGCAGTGGTTGTGATGGGAATGAATCCACAGGAAGTGACCGTGATGAGAATGAATTCACAGGCAGTGGTTGTGATGAGAATGAATCCACAGACAGTGGTTGTGATGGAAATGAACCCACAGGCAGTGGGTTTGATGGAAATGAATCCACAGGGAGTGGCTGTGATGGGAATGAATCCACCGGCAGTGGTTGCGATGGGAATGAATCCACAGGGAATGGTTTTGATGGGAATGAATCCACCGGCAGTGGTTGTGATAGGAATGAATCCACCGGCATTAGTTGTGATGGGAATGAATCCACGGGCAGTGGTTGTGATGGGAATGAATCCACCGGGAGTGGTTGTGATGGGAATGAATCCACAGGGAGTTTTTGTGATGGGAATGAATCCACCGGGAGTGGTTGTGATGGGAATGAATCCACAGGGAGTGGTTGTGATGGGAATGAATCCACGGGGAGTGGTTGTGATGGGAATGAATCCACGGGCAGTGGTTGTGATGGGAATGAATCCACAGGGAGTGGTTGTGATGGGAATGAATCCACAGGGAGTGGCTGTAATGGGAATGAATCCACATGGAGTGGTTGTGATGGAAATGAATCCACAGGGAGTGGCTGTGATAATAATGAATCCACTGGCTGTGGTCGTGATGGGAATGAATCTACTGGCTGTGGTTGTAATGGGAATGAATCCACGGGCTGTGGTTGTGATGGGAACGATTCGACAGGCAGTGATTGTGATGGGAATGAATCCACAGGGAGTTGTTGAGATGAGAATGAATCCACAGGGAGTGGCTGTGATGGAAACGATTCAATAGGCAGTGGTTGTGGTAAAACTAGCTCTCCTGGCAGAGTTTGTGCAAGAAATTGATCCTGTGTAAGTAATCTGTCAACTGGAATCGATTGGGATGGAAGTGTTTCCACTGGTAACGATTGTGACGGAAATAGATCAGGCGAAAACGATTGTGACGGGAATGTCTGAACTGGTGGCGATTGTGGGAATAGCTGTGTCGACATTGATTGGGCTGGAAGCTGGACATGTTGTGTTTGTGCTGGTAACGTTTCCACTGGCATCGATTGTGTAGAAAACGGTTCAACAGACAGTGGTTGTGTAGGAAAGGTCTCCATAGGAAATGAATGTGATGGAAATGCTTCCGCTGGTGTCGATGGTGAGGAAAACGAATTCACATGTTGTGGTTGTTTTTGGAATGTTTCCACCGGTGAAGACTGTGAAAGAAACGATTCCACTGGTAAAATGATGTCTGAAACAGACTGCGCCGACAATATCGGGTCTTGGATTGTATTTGCTAATATGGAATGGCCAGTGATGTCCTGGCTCAGTATTCCCGATGAAGGCAACGATTGTCCTGTCAATGGTTGTCCCAGTGCTGGTTGTGATAGCATCGGTTGAGAAGATAAATCTGAGAACACTTCTGTGGGTAATGTCTGATCAGGCAGCAACTGTTTTGGCAATGTCTGATCTGCAAACAGTTGTGGAGGAAGTGTCTGATCTGGTGATAATTGAATAGGAAGTGACAGGTCCGGGATGCTGCTAGCAGACAATGACAGAGTTTCGGTTGATGGTATCGATACAGACTGCGCTGGAATGCTTGTAATTGGTATCGATTGTATTGGCTGTGTTGGTATAGGCAGCACTGGCACAGCACCACCTATAATTGATGTTTGAACTGCTGTTCCGTCGGCTCTTGGTTGTCGCAATATATCGTTGGAGGCAGTCTGGAGACCCGATCCAGTCGTTAGGGATGGTAAACCTTTTGATCCCACAGCAGCTGCGTCTAGACATTAAATGTAAAAGCATTAGTGAATAACGAGAGCAAACTGTGTATGCGACAGGATTAAAATACTGTTTTTTAATGAAAATGGAATTATAAAAGTTATAATTAGCAGTTCAGGAAATGTGTCTATTGTATTTAGCTTTCTGAAAAACAGCATATCTGAACAGTCATAATGGTTACCTACAGAATTACGATTTGGTGTGTGAATCCACAATCAGTCTGTCACGGATTATTGCATAGTGTAATAACATACAGATGAAATGAAATGTAAGATATGACTCGATATGACTACCACAGATGACGTCGTTATCTATGGACAGAACGAGGACTTGTTTACGTTGCGTCCTTACACTGACGTCATTCGGAAACGTCACGTGACGTCAACCGACCACTGGAACGTCAGTTTTCACTTTGTTGTAACCCGGATGGTGATATCAGGTCAATGCCTGATACAACAATATGTTATCAGTCAGTACGTATTCGGTCAATACAGGGCAGGTTACCTGATAAAACACTGTTCTGGTATTCACTAGGCATTTATATTACAGTAGACACATACCCACTGCTAATGTAGGGTGAACGGCACCAGTCAGTGACGCTCCTCCAGTGGGTCCAGATGACTCAGACGCCGATCCTGATGCCACCTGCACGGTGGAAGAGCTGCCGGCGGCCGACTGGGTTGAGCTGGTGGAGCTGGTAGTCTCCGTCTCGATGCTTGTAGTGACCACGGTACGGGAGGCTGCCGGGATGATACTGGCTGTGAGCACGGCCTCGTCCACGCGGGTCGTCGGTACGCTGCTGCCGCCTGTATCTCTGTCGGGTAAACATACAGCGAATATTTGTTGAAGGTTCCCAAACAAAACAAACGAAAACGAATGGATGAAGATGATCGTTTTGTACACTGATATGCATAGAAACGATGATCATACTAAACCTTATACTAGTAACATGCATGAAAGGAATGCATCATAACATAGTATGCCTCCAGCAAATAAATGTCCCAGGATATGACGAAAAGATAGAATTGAAAAACGATGCATGTCCATGCCTACACCGAGAACGATAGGTTGATCAGCATTTATGGTATGTATGAGGGTCATATGGACATGAAAGGATGGAAACAAAAGTGTCGTCTGCTGTTATTTCATTTTGTCATATTCCTTAAGAATTAAAGTATTGTTTTGGCAGCTCAAGAGAAATTGTCTCCATTGCAGACCATTCTCGTGTGCTGTCAGCACATAGTTTGTTTAATTTATTTAATATATGTAAGCCGACAGAGGTTACTAACTTAATCCGGTTTGTGTTATCAAACTTTGAAAATCACTAGTAACTTTTGTTTGAACAACTTGACATTAGCATTGGCGGAATTTGTCACTTTGACGTTACGTTGCTTACTTTAAACTAGACTTTACGATTTGTCTGCTATATATGTCATACTGGTTACCTCTGGTTGCTGGCAGACAAACTGGGATTCCCGCCAACGCGCGCTCTCTGTCTGGCGGCGTTCATCGCAATAATTCGCCGACGGATTGCTGACAGCAGCTGTGCGCGTGTGCGAGGTGTTGTCCTCGTGCGCGCGAGCTGTGGCGTGCGTCCTGACGTCACAGTCTGTGGTCGTGTAGACCGAAACAATGTTTGGTTTCTTGACGGTATCGCAGCGCCACCTGTGCGTCGTCTCGCAGCGGCAGCGAGTCTCATGCGACGTATGAGATCGGGTGTTAACCCCCCAACACCTAATATGGGAAATAAAGAAAAGATAAACAAAATATTTCAATGAACGAATGGAAACAAACACTTAGCACCAATATACTATGTTCGACGACTATCATGGATCTATTGACCCGATAAAAGATAAAAACTAGCAGACCTATATTAATACTAGTAACGTGCGCGTCCAATGTTGTCACGTGGATAGCAGTAGGTCTGTGCGCCATGCATTCATTTCAGAGGGCAAATGTGTGTTGTTCAGAAGCAGGCCAACTACACGTGATTTCCTTTGAAATATGCATGTTCTGGATACTGTAGTTATTAGGCCTATCATGACATACAAACTGATAGTCAAGTTTGCATTGATATCCTGGTAATGCTCTCCTAGTAACCAACTATTTTAATAACGTAAGTTGGCCACGCAAAATAACCGAAATAAGCACGAGTTACATTGCGGCGTAGGTTAAGACATCTGATATATGGATCATACCATGCAAGTGTATTTTGATATCAAGTTTATTCGACTATGTTCGCAAACGGTAAGAAAACGTATAATTTCCTCGAACTTTCGATCTCGCAGTTGCGATCTCTTATATATATTACCTGGCTGTGACGAGGGCGGCCTGACGAAGACGATGTTCGGGGTACGCGACGTTCCAGCTCTGCCCGCTGAAACAGTAAACGTACAACGATCACAGCAACCCGTGTAAACATTCATGCACATTGCTGATCATGTGTGTTACAAATACTGATGGGTATTTATCACTGTCGTTTTAATATCGTCCATCGGGATCGTTTGGCTTACTCCACTTATACCCGACAATGTTTGTCATTCGGTCATTTGAATTGGCATTGCATTTTAGAGCAAAACGATTAGACCACTGTCTGTTTCACGAAAGCTGTCTACATTTTACGGCTATATAAACAATGCAAAAACAATATTTCTTTCGATAATGTTAAATTTTATCATAATTTAAGAATGAGCCTTCTTTTTATGTTGTGAAATTTGGTCCAATATTGATTTTATTACGAAACAACAATTTTCCCATGTTAAATCCCGGGGAATTTTTCTAATTTCATAAATAGCGGACCGATTTTCAAAATTTAACTTTTGTTGTCTTGGTTAGATCATTTCCAAGCTATCTCGCTAGGTTTCAGAGTCAATTTCCATTTGTTTTCGTTATTTGACTTCTCCCCAGCTCCTTCGCCTCCTTTTCACGAGTAATATACTCAAGTGAACAAGTCTTGTCCCCTTTTATAATTTCATATTTTGAGATGAATTGATGACGTATAATTATAAAATTATACACACAAGATCGCACGGGATATCCATTTGCGATGCCCGGGTTTCATTGAATTAATTCACCTGTAACTGCACGTGCGCCACGAAATTGACGTTTTATCTTTTTGGCATGTACGAGGTGCTCGTGCAGTATTCACTTCGACATTATTGTCCATTACGAAGCATACAAGTCTGCCAAGTTAGAAAAACACAAAAAGACTCCCAACAAAGGAGAATACGCGCTGTAGGCAGCATTTCAGACGTAGCTTGAGTAACGTCATGCCGACGTTAGGTGAACATTTAAAAGAACGCGCATGTTGGATGCTGGGGCCCGATAAATCGATGTCGCACGTCATTTTTGAGTACGTCCGAAGACAATTCGACGATTGAGGGTGAAATTCCGGCGAACAGGCTCCGTCAAACATTGGCCACGCAGCGGGAGACCGCGTGTGACGTCACGACGTCAAGATCAGTACATACGAACTTCACACTTGCGTAACAGGGTGGAAAATGCTACGTCGACGTCGAGAAGGATTTTAGGGAGAGCCGGTCGTCACGTTAGCAGAGCCACCGTCAAAAACCGGCTGAGGGATATTGGCGTCAGAGCGCGGAGACCATACGTTGGGCCTATCCTATCACGATGGAATCGGAACAATCGCCATGTTTGGACCAGAAATCATTTGCGATGGACTCGGAGAGACTGGAATAATGTTGTGTTCTCCGACGAATGCAGATTCGACTTGTCAACACACGACGGTAGGACGCGCGTATATCGACGCAAGAACGAACGTTATGCCGATTGTTGTGTGTTAGAGAAAGCCAGGTATGGCGGTGGATCGAAGATGTTTTGGGGCGGCATAAGTTTTCACCACAAGACGCGTTTGGTGCTAATTGAAGGAAATTTGAGCGCAGCCAAATACAGAGATGTTGTACTGGCCCCGGTTGTTGTTCCGTTGTTTGACGTTAACCGTAACATGATGTTTCAGCAAGACAATGCCACAAGCCACACTGCTAACGCGACTACACAGTTCTTGGAGAGACATAACGTGAATGTTCTTCAATGGCCAGCGATAAGTCCGGATCTAAATCATATCGAGCATCTATGGGACAACGTCAAACGTAAATTACGTCAACGTCCACATCCTCCGAGAAAATATCAGTGATCCCTTGACATCGACTTGTAATTGTAAGCTCACATCAGCGATGTTCAGTGCAGTTTGATTGCTGTATAAAGTCTCCCCGTGCGTTGTGCCAGTTATGCTATTATTTTTCCGATCCTCGGTGTTCGTTGAACATGACAGTCCTTTCAATAGTTCATAATGTATATAGTTAAAGTTGAAGTTAGCCTATACCCTTACTAAGAGACATTTGTATAATGAACTGTGACATGCTTGGCAAGGTGCAAGATCACACTTGCAATGTATATTCTTCTGATAGTCGTGATGATGTTCAGCAACGATGACCTATTGGCAAGATTAGCACAGGCGGTTGAGTACACTTGATGTATGCTGCCTTGTAAGATAATGTGAAACAACACGGGGCGGCATTGTGATACGCAGCCGCCTGCGTTAATATTGCCCAGAACATCTAAACATATATTGGCAATCCCAACTCGAAATCAAGCAGTTTGATTCACTAAGACTGAGCTGTAACACAGGCTCAGTCAATGAAGTTAATACTTGATTTCACGCGCAAATTTCAAGTATTTTAAAATAAAGATATTAACAAATATTGGCAAGATTAGCGCAGGCGGTGGTGTACGTACGGACAGCCGAGCGCCCCCGCGCCCTGCTAGTAGCCTCGATTAGTGACCGGGCGTTGAACGGCAGCCGTCGCAGGCCCGCTACACTTGTGGGAATCCCGTGCACTGAAACAGTAGAGTATAAAGTAGCAAAGCGTAGCGCAGTATAGCACATCGTAACGCAGTATAGCGCAGTATAGCAAAGCGTAGTAGTCGTGGCAGGCATGGTGGTACAGGCAGGCCTCTGTATATCGCTTAACCTGAGGCGTGTGCACTGGACGTCTTATATATATCCTACTTGCATAGCGTAGTGTAGTATAGCAAAGCGTAGTCGTGGCAAGCATGGTAGTAGAGACAGGTCTCTGTATATAAAAACATGGTTTGACAGCACTTCAGAAGTGCTGTAAAAGCATGTTGTAAATTATTCTAAAGTGCTGTAAAGCATGTTTTTGATAACAAAAATGGAAATAGAAATGAACAGCATGAGGCGTGTGCATTTGACGGCTTATATATATCATACGTGCATAGCGTAGCGCAGTATAGTATAGCGTAGTAGTCATGGCTGCTGGCGAGCATATATATATCGTTTAACCTGAATTTTCAGACTTATCGCTCAGTGCACAAGCCAGAAGATTCAGGTTATATATTGCTCAAAATGTTATAAATTACAACATAGGAGACACGCCATGCGATAGTTCATAAAAAATGAAAACTTCACGATAGTTTCCGTAAATGACGTCCAAAGGAAATGAAACTTTCATAGCAAATTTGGAATTGAATTCCGCAATTGCTATGAAAATGTCGTTATCTTTCGACGTAATTTACAGAAAATATCACAGTTTCTGTAAATTTATTTCATGAAACATCGCACATGATCTTAGGGACATGTACAAAATCACATAGCGTGTCTCATATTACGTGCATGAATGACGCTGCTGGAAGCATGTCCCGAAGTAAAGGCGATCGTTCTGGTGTAGTTGTAAAGCATGTCCCGACGTAAAGGAGATCATTCTAGTGAAAACGGTTTTCTTTTAACAACATTTACGTCACGCCCCAGTTGTCAAATATGCCTATATCATATTCAAAAGATTGTATACCAGCATGTATATTACACACTGTCTGTTCCTGTATCCGATTTCACCAACATTGCAAAGTATACTTATCTAGCAAAGTATATTTTGAGGGAGTAATCATTTATATTTCCTGAAATGCATTATTTCATATAAAACTAACAATTGCATATATTTGATGATTACAAGTATGCAGAATTATTATACTGAATTTATTACATAATCACAGCCAAAATGGCTGTGATAATGTAATAAATTCAGTATAATAAAAATTAATAAATTTAATAAATAAATTTAATAAATTAAAGCTCATCGGCAGAAAAACGTGGAACAGACAGTAGAATAAAGTACATGTTGGGAACTACGTGCAGTTAGGTCCGCTTGGTGCTGATTCCTTCGTGTACAATAATCACAGCCGTTTGGCATGCATGCAATAGCCTGATGTAAACGCAAATTAATGCACAGTATAGCAACTTGCACGGCATAGCGCGTCGTTTTGCACAAACGCGCAAGCATACGGAATACAATAGCAGGATAATGCAGTCCAAACGGGCTTTAGCATCCTTAAGCGAGCGGACAGCATACCAGCAGGACGAACGTGGTTAGAATGACTGAATTACTTTATAGTCGACTCAGCTTGACCTGTCTGATTGACATCTGAACCTGTGATATGGTATATGTTTAAAATGAATTACATTGTTATCTCTTTTATACTGTATACATCGTTCAAGGTAAGTGGCATTGTTTGAATGTTATATGTCTTGACATGCACGCTGGAAGTTCTATACGACTATTTTGGAAACTGTGCCTGGAAATATTAATTACCAACTCTGCATCAGGAGTACCATAACATTGTATATACATGTAATGTATGCATAATGTAATACATAATGTAAAGCATAACGCTTATTAACATTCGGAAAATACAACTACACGCGCGAGTAGTGTTTGGAACACAATAAATACACTCTTCGCGTTCATTTTTGCATTATATATTGTATTTGCATCAACCTACTTTAGAATCGCCCAAAATATTCATCAAAAACGTCAAACAGACAGGCCAATTTGAAAAGACTATATATCCCGCAAGCGTACATAAATGAGCACAATACCGCAATGTGATTTCATTGGTTCCAAGTTATCACGTTACCTCCCAAACTGCGCAGTCGTGAAAGTGGCGCAGCCGCAATGCGCCGTCCAGGACCGATAAATCTCTGAGCTCCTAGAAACACGAAGAAGAACAATAAATCAATTAAAAACACGTTTAACTTTATATGATATTAAATATTATTAATCATTCAGTAACTCCAACAAATCGATATCCTTTTGACCATGTATAGCGGGGGTTGTGTT
Source organism: Conchocele bisecta (assembly GCA_029237695.1). Classification (NCBI taxonomy): domain Eukaryota; kingdom Metazoa; phylum Mollusca; class Bivalvia; order Lucinida; family Thyasiridae; genus Conchocele; species Conchocele bisecta. The sequence continues at coordinate 34,769,612 of CM055273.1, forward strand.
CAAAACCAACGAGCATTGCAAAAACGCCATTAACATTAAAGTTTACTAAAATGGACAAAGAGTTCGCGCACGCAACATTCATGATCTTCCATTCAATAATATTGTTTTTGTTGGACATACGCGGTCGCTCGCAGGCCACACCGAACGCAGATCTCTCCGCTGAGCCAGGCTGGCTGAGCATTAACACAGTGCGACAGCAAACCACACTCACCCGGCATAAGTTGCAATTGCGGCCTCCCACCATTGCGTCCCGGCAATATAAAGCCCAGTAACCGTGGGGTACCTGATAGAAACAAGAAGCATCGGTTAGAACATTCAAACTGCTGCTATGCGGTGATAAGCAATAGGGGACAGACGATTGTTCGAGCAGAGGTTGACGGCAGTATACAGTTATTTCATGGTCATTCGAGGAACAATGAAAACACATTGCCCCGAGGTGCTGTGGACGACACAAGGCACTATTGCCCTAGGCCGTAGGGCATCGGGTCGTCCACAGCACCGAGGGGCAATATGTTTCTACTGTTCCCCAGATGACCATGGACTAACTGATTTATTACTCAACCTGTAATATACAGTATGTGGATTTGGGGTGGGGCACATCGACTGACCGATATAAATTGCATGAAATTGGATGACGTTATCCTTGACAAAAATCATGAGTCGTATGTTTTTAGAGGTGGAAACAGTTTTTACTATTCCACAGCAAGGCGGAACTATTGCCTAGACACGTGAATGTATTTCACAGACACGCAAGATTCCAACGAATAGTCAAAACTATGTAGTATCAACCTATAAAGGGAGATGGGTAATAATGCAATGTAATAGTCAGTCATTCAACTAAGCACATTATCAACGCTGGACCAGTAGTAACACGTGCATGCCATTTGTTTTATGTTTTGTTTAGTTATTAGGCCCTACTTGTATATTCGTTTTCGTCATCGTATGCCGCTTGACTGCGGAATTTGTCTCTTTCAATATACTTAATTTTTCACCGTTGTGAACGGATAACTGATGGAAATCGTATATTCTCCATTGATAACTACACCTTCCACCCCTTACATATCAGGCCCGTACGCAGGGGGGTGCGACGGGTGCGTACGCACACCCCTAAATTCGCCGAGCCCGCTATTTTTCAAACAGTAGTCTCAACAAATCTTGAAATGCATTAATATACAGGTAATTTGCATGAAAATGTCACAATTTACCACCGTTGTAATCCGAATTTAAATGACATAAAATGCAGGAGTGCATTTCAGGCCATCTAGGTTTAAAAAATTTCAGGGGTTGCGTCAGGGGCTCGCCCCATGTAGTGGCGCGAGTACGCTAGGGGGGTATCCCCCTAGCGTATTCGCGCCACTACATGGGGCTCGCCCCTGACGCACCCCTGATGCACCCCCCAATAGAAAATCCTGCGTACGGGCCTGCATATCCAAAGTTAATTGGCTCTTCCCTGCACAATGTTTGATTCCATTAATAAAAAAATGTGTACATGTACATGTATTAAGTATAAGAATTGAACAATACTGACAAATACTGCAGATCCTGATTGGACGGCTCGTTACAGTGTTTGTACATGTTGTCTTTAGGGTATGCATGGTTGAAAGGGCTAAGTACATCGACAGACATATTTACCTCTGGATGGTGTAGTACCCGTCGTGCCATTCCCCGACAAATCTGAATAGTACAACACATATATCTCAATAGAAAACATCAATGCACATAGGTCTATGATCTGAAACAAATCTGAATAATACAAGAGGCAATTGTGCTCCCACATTGGATGTTTTGCTGTTTTGTGGTATACATTTATACATATATACACATATAATAAACAATAAAACAAAATGCCCGTTTGCAATATAATGTACATCTTTATGTAGACATTAAATATAACAGTCTCCGACTGTCTGTAACCATTAATCAAATTAGGAAATTTAATTACACTGTTATGTGTATGTAATTGTAAACATATGAACCAATATTTGACATTGATGCTTTTCCACATGCCATGCATACTATTGCAGCGCATTGCCGACTAATTTCCTTAACCTACCTTTTATTTAAACACGAAAATGTTAACTTACGTCCTCAATGAACAATACATATCACATTTAATGGATCAGCGGAAGGACGCAGAGTTAAGCACCTTAGTTTCATGGCCCCTCCAATGAAAGTAAGAATGATACTTACGATTTGCGCAACAGAATCCTGAAAAGGGAAACATTATACAGAATTAATACATTATCAGTGTGGCATTGCAATAGACAAATTGGTACTACCGAATGTGTCCATTGGAAATGTTTCTAAAATGTACTGGCAAAGCATGTTTTTTGATGAGTAAAATGACAAATGAAAAGTCATGCAGAGCATGATGTTATTAGCCGATAACATCAGGGTTCAATATATGTCCACATTTTAGTAGTTACGGAATTTCAGGGAAAAGTGAGAGAAGTGTTGATTTCCTCACCAACCAAATTCTCCCAGTTATATTTAGCTATCATTAATATCTGATCATAGCAATACTTCTCGTAGTCAAATGTAAATGAACTAGCCACAAGTTTATACAACATTATAATGTGTTAATCACTTCTCTATATGCTGGTATATTTGAGAAAAATAAGTAGATTCCGTTATATATATTGGACCAAGTGATGTTGGTGTGGTAAGGGAACCTGCCACCATATCAGCAAATGGTAGTTTCAGTGTTGAATGGATATTGTATATCTCCCACTGTAGCGCCGTTAAACGTAAAAACGCTAAAGATAAGCCAACGTAACATAAGATAATGTTGATGTTGTTTCCCAAAAACATCTGGCATCTAAGGGCCGTAATGGCTCCACTTTTCTCTCGGTACAGTATAAATATACTGCAGGGACAATCTCCACTCGTATATTGTTAATTCAACAGTTTGTAGCGTATATTCTCGGCGGTATTTATACTCAAATGTACTTTGCAAAACAAATTACCTGTATCTAATGGTTGTATCTTCTTGCAAATGAAGCTGATGTGCGCTTATCAAGATCACGTGATCGGCAACTGTATTATTGATTGGTCAGCTGGGTGAACCAACATTGGTCCGGTCCAATCAAATGACGAATACAAATCACGTTTTATAACGAATAGTTTGGGGTGAATTGTAGAGACTCCGGCACCGCATGTTATTTTTTGTTTCTTGGTGGTTTTGTATACATTTGAGGTCTGGCTTTCCGAAAAATCCGGGTGCCATTTTTCTCGGACACGTTCAATGTCATTTCAAGGTCATTGACCTTTTTGGCATAATTGGAGGCCGTGTACCCTGAATTATACACCAATATGTCGTGTATGCATATGACCCTAAACTGGTATAAATTACACGGAAGAACCGACTAATAGACACACTAAACATTTTCGGAAGATTCGATTTTCAACTCACATATCTGGCGGTCATATTTTCAAGATGGATATTCTGAAGCTCTGTAAGTGTAGTATATTCTGCGACTGTCGTCTGTGTTGAGAACAGACGTCCAGACTTTGTCTGCCCTACTTTTGTGGGTGTCAAAATTGTCTATGTTCATGAAAGTAAATTACTATGGATTTGCCATTTACTTGGCGGCCATTTTGAGTTTTCTGACAATGGAGTATGTTAACTGCAACATTATTCCAGTTGAAAGAATTAACCTTTGAATATAGGTGAAGGCGCTTAGCATTACACAAATATGTAGCAAGTCAACCGAAATCTCATAAATACCCGATTTTTGGCGGCCATCTTGAAAATATGATAATTATATACTGAATATTAGTGTAGTTTACGTAAATTCTTTAATATATCCATCAGAAATGTTTTTGAACAAATTACATCAATTTCCAAGTTAAGGACCATGACCTATTGGCTCATATATTGGCAGTTTTCGACTTCCGTCAAGCATAAAGTTCAATGACCTTGAAATGAACTTGAACTTGGTTTAAAAAAATGGCACCCGGATTTTTTGGAAACCTTATACATTCAAGTTTATAAAAACACCGGGTGCCATAAATTAACACGAGGTGCCGGAATCTTATATATATATACCTACTTCCGCTCCAATCAGATGTATACTTACGGGAGCAGCTGTATTTTTACAGGTGCAGCTGCATTTTTTACAGGTGCAGCTATACTTTTTACAGGTGCAGCTATACAAAATACAGGTGCAGCTATACATTTACAGCTGCAGTTGTACATTTTACAGGTGCAGCTACAAAAATACAGGTGCAGCTACAAAAATACAGGTACAGCTGTATTTTTCACTTACAGGTGCACCTATACATTTACAGCTGCAGCTGTACATTTTACAGGTGCATCTATACATTTACAGGTGCAGCTATAAAACTACAGGTGCAGCTGTATTATTTACAGGTGCAACTATACATTGTCAGCTGTAGCTATATAATACAGGTGCAGCTGTATTTTTTACAGGTGCAGCTGTATTTTTTACAGGTGCAGCTGTATATTTACAAGTGCAGCTGTATTTTTTACAGCCGCACCTGTATATTTACAGGTGCACCTGTATATTTTTATAGCTGCACCTGTAAATTTAGTTTTGACCCCGTTCGTACACCATACAACTGTTCCTTGTAGTTATACAGACATAGATCATACCCAGTGAAAATGTGTAGCATATCCTCACAATTTTATGGATTAATGTTTACCAATAATATTTATTTCAAAGATACATAATATACATCAAATTATATGCATCTGTGTTTTACCATTTTCCCCACTCCATTACTTTAGCTTACCGAACTCTTGTAGTTATTTTTAAAACGTTTATTTATAGCCAAATTACCGAACTCTTGTAGTTAAAACGTTTATTTATAGCCAAATTGTGTTATTTCGCTATATTTAAAGTTTTAAACATAGATAATGGCCAAAAAATTAAAAATTATCCGGTTGATGTAGTTTGGAAGTGATACAACACATTTCGCGTTTGTAGATTACCGAATATAGGAGAAAAGGGTGGTTACCAACTTTTTCACAAACCAATGGATAACCAATATATAGCCGATCGATGGCACGCCGTTCTTATATTTATTCCCGAAACAAGATATCTACTAAAAGATATAAGATATCTACTAAAATATATAAGATATCTATTAAACATATAAGATATCTTAATTAATTTGCATTTATATAATATATCTTATAAACTTTAGTAGATATCTTGTATAATTTAGTAGATATCTTATAAACTATATAAGATATCTCATAAAGTTTAGTAGATATCTTATATACTTTAGTAGATATCTAATATAAAATTTTATATAAGATATCTACTAAAGTTTATTAGATATCTTATAAACTATATAAGATATCTCATAAAGTTTAGTAGATATCTTATATAATTTAGTAGATATCTATATGTTATTAGATATCTTATAAACGATATAAGATATCTTAAACTTTAAACTAGTAATATCTTATACTTTATGAGATACTTATATAGTTTATAAGATATCTAATAAACTTTAGTAGATATCTTATATTTTAAAATTTTATATTAATATCTACTAAAGTATATAAGATATCTACTAAACTTTATGAGATATCTTTTATAGTTTATAAGATATCTACTAAATTATACAGATCTACTAAAGTTTATAAGATATCTTATATAAATGCAAATTAATTAAGATATCTTATATGTTTAGTAGATATCTTATATATTTTAGTAGATATCTTATATATTTTAGTAGATATCTTGTTTCGGGAATAAATATAAGAACGGCGTGCCATAATGGCACGCCGTTCTTATATTTATTCCCGAAACAAGATATCTACTAAACACTTTATCTAGATATCTTATATATTATATGAGATATCTACTAAGTTTAGTAGATATCTTATATAGTTTATAAGATATCTTTATATACTTTTTTATATAAGATATCTACTAGTTTAGTAGATATCTATAAAAATATAAATGAGATATCTATAAAGATATAAGATATCTAACTAAAGTTTAGTAGATATCTTATATAGATATAAGATTCTACTATACTAGATATCTATTAAATAAAGTACGTATATATATAAGATATCTACTAGTAGTGATTTATTAGTTTATAAGATATCTTTATATACTTATATAGTATATAAGATATCTTATAAACTATATAAGATATCTACTAAACTTTAGTAGATATCTCATATAATATATAAGATATCTAGTAAAGTTTAGTAGATATCTTGTTTCGGGAATAAATATAAGAACGGCGTGCCATACCGATCTATAAATAGATCGGCTAATAATAAAGCATAAACAGCAGACGACAATAAATCTATTTCAGCATTGTAAGTGCGTATTTTTTTCAAACCGGACGACGAAAATATTTCCCACATTACGGTAACATACAAACTCTAGTTCCACGCTACGTCAAGATTAGTAGTACTGCAGATGTCATGAGCTAGTTGAGAGGTGTGTGGACAGTAAAAAAAATATTTTTTTATTGCGTAGTCTCCGTATCCAACGTATGAGTTTTACTTAATTTTTATTACAGTGGAACCACTCTAAACCGGACACCCTTGGAGGTCCCCAGGGTGTCTAGTTTATATCTAGGTTCCTCTGTAAAACATACAGAATACTACCTCATGACGCGCGTGGCTACTTCGTGATCACGAACAGACATTATCATCAGAGATAAATGGCAATGCATGCGATCAAAACTGAGCATAAATCAATTTTCTCTGTGCCCGGTTTAGAGAAGTTCGAATACATATTACTCAAGATTCACGACGAATCTATGCTGCATTCGTATCATTTTACCTGCAATATGACCAATAAAAAGGCAGGAACCGTGTTTCCACTATTAAACAATGATTACTACGCATGCATGCATTTATGAAATAATCATGGCCTTGAATTTATGTATATTACATATACATCGACATTGGGGCACGTCAGTCAATTAACCTTAAATTATTCACGGAGACGGGCACTGTTATAAACCTGTCATGTCATCCCAATTAGCCAATCAAGTGTCACAAAGACGGGACTACTTAAGTATGAAATACACACGTCTCTGCCCATTTACACTGTATGTTACGTTACAGCATCAAGTGAAAATCGTTCATTCACCTGTCATGTGTATATTACCGATGAAAGTAATCACACGTGCCAATGTGTCACCTTGTGACACCTACGTCCGAGTCGATGGCGGGATACACGTGCCAAAGGCACAGCTTTGTCTGACAAGACTAATATAACAGTTGCTGCTGTATTACAAGAACTGCATATACTGTGTATCAGAGTAACAGCCTTGAACATTATCATTCATAAGATATGTTTTGCAATCTCAACAGGACCAGCTTCACTATACATATTACTATAATATTGTTTTATCCGATAACTCGATGAATTAAACCACACCGATGGAATATTTATTTCATAGGCACACGTTTTGTATACAATGTGATACCAACGAATGATGCCAAATAAAGCGTAATAATTACTAAAAGTAAACTAAAAAATATACACATACATGCTTATCTATTGCTATATGTAATGCACATGTTTTAACCATGACACAATCGCGTAGAAAACAGATATAATATAAATGTTTCAAATAAAAATTACACTGAGCGCGCTATGCAAAAACCTGAATTGTGTTTTCAATATTACATGCACGTATCTAAACAGGAAAAAGAAATCCAACAGTTGTATACGTTCAATACGCTATTTACAAGAAATCAGTAACATTGAGGATCCCAATATTTTAACGAAAAAAAACAACAAACCCTAACTTAATCTTCCAAATCATGTGACCTTCACTTTGGGCACGGGCCCGCATAAGCGGGCCACATAATAAAAGTATGTAATAAGTACATGTATATGAAGTTTCAAGCCAATCTGACTTACGGTTACAGAGCTAGTACCCGAAAACTTTAACGCAAATCTCAGACGGACGGACATACAGGGTGGTGGCTGTATGTATACCACGAAATTTCGAGGTACATACAAAATATCTCTGGTGGTGAATCAAGTCGACAAGGTAGCACTGTCACATTTGTTTAAACAATACTTTCTTAATTATTTCGTAAAACATGTTATCAGTATCATTCTTTGAAGGATTATTGCTACACAATCAATTCAAATACGTATGTCACATACTATTCAAATAAGAAAGATCAGCAGCTGCTGATCTTTCTTATTTGAATAGTATGTAAACTCATTTACCGAGAGCATTGTAAGTATTCATACTGATATATGTACACGTGCACTGCGTATGTGAAATATTTCACATGACGTATTAGTGGCAATACCAGGTCGTTAATTATTGTTAATACTGTATAATGTATGCACAACCGCTGCAAAGAGCATAGTTATACAGGGTTAACTGCTGTTTTAGTTCACTCTATACGCCCTTATTGTGGTTTACACGAATTCCTCAATCCTGGAGTGCTTGAAAACAGTCATTGCGAAACGTTCTATTTCTACTATATTGTTATTTTAACGTTATTAAAGGTGTACAGCGTATGCCCACTCTTCTTTATAGGAATTAAATAAGTGCATACTTGTTTCACTATTCCACCAGTTCTAAAAATTACGAGTGCCCGCTATACAGATAGTATCATTTAGTAATATGTATTTTACTGATAGTGACTCGCTGTGGTATCAGGATATATTTTCATATTCAAACGAGGCATGATATTTTTTTAATTATTTATACTAATTAAATGCGTCACCTAAAAACATAATATTTTCGACAGATTATGAAGTATGATCATTGCACGTCAAAAAATATCTGCTAACATTTTAAGGAAACACGGTGATAACTATTGGCGGAAGGCTGAATCCAATACATGTATATCATGTATATATAATTGAACTTTTAAAAGTTTATGCCCCGATATATTCTCAAAAAATGTTTATTCATATAACATACGCATTGTTCATACCAGAAAACGGCGGACTGGCATATTTCACCCTGGACCTACTCTCTGTTTCACGAAACCTGCCCAAATATTACGGCTATACTATAAACAATATAAAAAACATTATTTCTTTCGATAATGTTAAATTTTAAGAATGGGCCTTCTTTTTATTACATGAAATTTGGTCAAATATTGAATTTATTTTCGAAATTGACTCTGAAACCTTGCTAGATAGCTTGAAAATGATCTAACTAAGAAAACAAATGTTAAATGTTGAAAATCGGTTTATTATTTCTGAAATTAGAAAATCCCCATGTTAAATTCCCACAGACATCTTCACTCTCTGTGAAGATGTATATGGGGAATTAATATGGGGAAATAGTTTTTTTCGCAATAACACAAATATTGGACCAAATTACACGAAATAAAAAGAAGGTTCATTCTTAAAGTTTGCTCCAATTTAATATTATAGTTATTGTATTGCTTTTGCATTGTTTATATAGCCGTAAAATATGGGCAGGTTTTGTGAAACACAGTAAGCTTGAGCCCGTCATATATTTCGTTAAAGGCACTAGCTAGGTCTGATATGTGCACAAAAAAGGATGAAACCAACGAGTAAAATAAAACTTGATTATACACTTGTATCGTATTTCCGATGCGCATGCAGATCTGTGTCTACACTGTTACAGGGGCGTCGGAACAGGTCCGGCAGGTCCAGCGACTGCCGGATCAATAGTTTTAACATATTTGTAATTCATGTATAAAAAAAACGGAATGTAAATATTTTTCTGCAATTTTTTTCATTTCTCATCAAAAGTGTATGTTGTTACCACTCAGTTGAACCGTCTCGCCGAGACGGTTCAACTGAGTGGTAACAACATACACTTTTGGTGGATACCGGGGGCACCCAGTAGATTCGCAGGACCAATCTTATGATGCTTCCGGCGCCCCTGTGTTAGCAAGATCATACGTCCCATTCTCCATTCACAGACAGATATATCATATCGTGTTCTTGTCTGTTGTCTATTGGATATGCTCGTGCATTGGTCATTTTGTAAAAGGTGTTGCCTGAGTGACAGTTATTGACAGGAAATGTCAAACACTGACACTATAAACATCAATTTATGACGAGTAACGGCAATACATTGATGTGCTGGGATCGATTGACGATCATGTTATGATGGGTTATTAATAACATATGTAGCACGCGACTTTTATTATTCAATATCATATAACAATTATTGTCTCGTAGACGATCGCGACAGTGAGCATAACAATTTGTCTTATACCAGACGAGACGAGACTTATACCTACGAAGCCCCGCAGGGGACGTAGAATTTTTTTTTTTATTAATTCGTTTCCACGAAATAATAATTAGTTCCCTCGATTTAACAATTCGTTCCCACAATATAACAATTCGTTCTCATAAATTAACAATTCGTTCCCGTGGGAACGAATTGTTATTTCGTGGGAACGAATTAATAAAAAAAAGAATTCTACGTCCCCTGCGTGGGCTCCGTATATACCAGACGATGAAATAACACACTACTGTAGTCTGATAATGATCTATATTGCGCATGTACATGCTGATCTGGATATATACTGGATCTACACTGGTTGCAAAATCCATAAGCTCCATTTCTCCAGTCACAGTCACTTATTTATTACATGTAGAAAGAAAAACGAAATGAATCAAACTGCAGAGTTTCGCTTTACGCACTGCAAATGAACTACATCAATCACACACACTATTTTATTTGATCAAATATCTAGGAGTTTGTATTCTAATTGACTCAATACTATCATAGAATGTGATTAACAATGGAGATAATTTGATAATGCTTTTCACATATGTGACTGTGACTAAGCAAATGGGGCTTATCGTGTATGGGGTTTGCGCCCAGTGTAGATCCAGATCATCATGTGCATCCGCACAGCCTGATCAGGATCTGCACTGTATGTCATTTCATCAATCAAACACCCGTCATTTTTCTGACAAGCAATATAGATTGTTATCAGGTTACAGGAGTTTGTTATTTGATCTAGATCTACACTTGTCTCAAAACCCATAAGCCCCATTTCGGTAGTCACAGCCACAATTAAGTTGATGCTATTTATAATGTTGCAGTGTATATGTGTTACCCAGTGACCTTAAACTAGAACAGTGTGCCTGTGAGATACGCATAGCGCCACCTGTGGCCGCTTTTCAGTACCAACATGGGACACTACTCAAAAATTGATTGGACGCTGGGAGAATATGCTAGCGCTACACTCTCCCCCACTTGATCGTTGTCAAGGAAACCAAGTATGATGACCGACATTGGTTCAAACCGTCAAAATGGCACATTTCACCAGATGTTAAATTATTAATACATTATACTTTCACGCTCATAAATACCTGCAAAATAACTGTGTCTTATAATTAATGAGGTGTGTTCATGTGATATTATGTCTCGTGAAATAATTCATATTGTCAATAAATCGCGTTAAAGGTTACGATAAGGTAGGTATGTTAGCATATGGCGAGACAAATAATTGGCTGTGACTGGAGAAATGGGGCTTGCGGGTTTTGATACCAGTGTAGATCCAGATCAGCCTGTGCATTCGCACAGTCTGATCAGGATCTACACTGTTCGATATTCCATCAATGAAACACACAGCATGCTTCTAACAAGCACTATGCTATTTGATCAGGAGCCACACTGGTCACAAATCCCATAAGCCCCATTTCTCAAGGAACGGCCACGTATAATGAGAAAGTGTGCTCCATCACTTTATCAATAATAATAAGACACCGTGCAACGTTCACCTAGCTGTCTCTAAATATATACCACCATTGTAAGCCATCATTAGCATATCATTAAGCCACAATGCTAATTCATAATTATAGTCTAGAAAATACGATCTCGTCTTGCAACCAAAGAACTTGTCACATTTTTTAGAATTTATATGTTTTGATTGATTGATTGATTTTGGGATTTACGTCCATGTGGAGTTAACACCTTATTCCACTGGTGCCTTCATTTGTAGTAAGCATTATCATCATTAACCCGAATGTACTGTCTGACAGACAGACAATTTGGATTATGTCATCAATAACAGCGTTGTCCACACATCCTATTGACTGCTTTGTCTAGATACGAAGCACGATGCGTATTTTCTGGAAGTCGCATTTGGCAACATTGTACGGAGCCCCGCAGGGGACGTAGATTATTTTTTTTAAATTCGTTCCCACGAAATAACAATTTGTTCCCTCAATTTAACAATTCGTTCCGACGAATTAACAATTCGTTCCCACGAATTAACAAATCGAATTAACGGGAACGAATTGTCAATTCGTGGGAACGAATTGTTATACCGTGGGAACGATTTGTTAATTCAAGGGAACGAATTGTTAAATTGAGGGAACGAATTGTGATTTCGTGGGAACGAATTGTTAATTCGAGGGAACGAATTGTTAATTCGAGGGAATGAATTGTTAAATTGAGGGAAAAAATTGTTATTTCGTGGGAACGAATTAATGAAAAAAATCCATGTCCCCTGCAGGGCTCCGTAACACTGCAATATGCATGAAATAATGACAGCAATGTTTCCGCCTTGGAATTTTCAGTGAACAAAATAGTTCAGTGAGAATATTAACCTTAATATATATTTTAAAACGAGTACAAACTAATGGCATGGCGTAAGCGTGGTCCTTATTGTTAGAAGAAATCTGATTTATTGGTCTTTTCTATACAATAGCAAGTTACTAGTTAGATATATATTGGTGAAATAATTCTCTTAGCAATACAGATCATCATGGTCATACGGTCAACCGCGTATATGCAGATGAGCCGGGCTCCTGACGAGCCGTCTCGGCTTATATATGCACTGCAGGCGCGGATCTAGCACTGGGTTGTGGGGGTTGCAACAACCCCCCCCCCCCCCCCCCCCCGTTCAGACACGGAGGTTACGCAAATATGAACTGATATGCAATTGTCATGATGTATTCATGATGGATAAACATGTTCGATATGTGTTTGAAAACGTGAACCATACACAATTAATCGATTGAATATGTATATGTATTGTGTTTGTTACTGTAGCTACTTTACATTGTATTCGCACGATTCATGATTGATCATAGAGCGTTGATCATTTACGGTGCCATGAAAAGTAAACGCGGGAAACATGTGCACGCAGCAGAAACAACAACAACAATAACCTGACTGCTCTAGATTTGCACGATGGAGCCTGTCGCGAAAAAGATGCGACAGACCAGCATGAAATCATTTTTCACTGATAGGTATAGTCAAAATGTGTAACTTATTTATGGCAATCTCCACAGACCGGTGCCCAATAATTTCCTTGCTCAAACTTGTCGGCGTCAAACACATAATAGGTGCTACCTATGTGACGGGCTTCAGCAGCTGAACAACATGGCTCATATTGGTGAGGGGGTGGACAGGGGGGTCAGTCTAGTCTCCCACCCCTACCACCCATCTCCCGCCCCTACCTCCCACCTCCCGGCCCCCTGTTCTCCCACCTCCCACCCCCTACCTCTCATCTCCAGCCCCCTACCTCCCACCTCCCGGCCCCCACTCTCCACCACCTGAGGCTGTCCTCATTGGTCGTATAATATCCAGGATCCACTGAGTAGCCTACATGGCGCTGACCTGTGTACATGTAGCCTATCCTGTCAGCGGCGTGTCTGGAGACAGAAGTGACCCAGATTCCGCGTGTACATGTAATGCCGATGTGAAACCGAGGCTGTTGCTTTGCTGTTTGCTTATAGTTCACTGGAAGGTTTTGGTGACTGTACTGTAGCCGAATAACGCGGACCATTACGACCGTTTTTTTGTTGGTTTTTTTTCTCTTTATTTTTGAGGTACGGGCGAATCGCATTATAATTGAGATTGCGATACGCGATCACGATATAAAGGTGAGTTGCAGTGTATATACTACGGTACAGAGTGTCCGTTGACGGAAAGTCAATCCATTACATGTACTTATGTTTTACGTCAGCTGATTACAGGTATGTGGTTTTGATAATCAGTTAACTTACAAAAGAATATCATCATAGCGGTAAAAAATAAAATATAACAGTTTATTACCATCTCGAGTCCGTAAAACCCAGGAAAATGCATTTCAGGACATCTGTATTTCAATTTTTTCCGGGGGTGGGGGGGAGGTGGGCATGCACCCGGACCCCCCTAGCAAACTCGGTCCACTATGTTTTCCCATTCACGGCACTAACCTACTGTTCTATTTAGCCCGTCAACACTACAAATGGCTTTAAAATGCAAAATATAACTCCAGCTGCATCCTCAAAATCGGAGAATCGTCTAGGATGACAACCGCACACATTACTACGCAGTGATTATGTTGTTTTGACAGGATATCAAAACTGTTTCACTGCACATACGCACTGTGTTGACGGGATAAACATGTTTTCGTCTGGTAGTAACCGGTGCAAGAAATTTGCACCGGTTACTAGACGAAAACAAATGCGTTTATACGATATCTCTAAGTGGAGTTAAATCAGGTGCATTTTCAACGTGAAACACACTACACCGGCGCCGAGTGCAGCACCTGTGATGTAATACACCATCTACAAACGTTGTACACGCCGTAAGCTCCTTTTCTTAGCCAGTGACCCAGTTGCACAACCGCCTGCGTCAATCTTGCCAAGATGTCAACGTTTCCAACCATCTACATTTATTGACAATATCAACTCGCAATCAAGCAGATTGATATGCTGCGCCTGATATGTACTACAGCTCAGGCGTAGTATATCAAACTGCTTGATTGGGAGTTGATGCGCCTGAGATGAGCTAAATATCAACTCGCAATCAAGCAGATTGATATGCTGCGCCTGAGCTGTACTTCAGCTCAGGCGTAATATATCAAACTGCTTGATTGAGAGTTGATGCGCCTGAGATGAGCTAAATATCAACTCGCAATCAAGCAGATTGATATGCTGCGCCTGAGCTGTACTTCAGCTCAGGCGCAGTATATCAAACTGTTTGATTGCGAGTTGATATTTAGCTCATCTCAGGCTCAGCAAATCAAGCTGCTTGATTCCAAGCACAATTGTCGAGTATTTTTAAATAAAAATAAATACAAATATTGGCATAGATTAGCGCAGGCGGTGGTGTATTGGTGAAAGCGTTAACGTACCTGCCGTTACTATGACAACTGCAATATAGGCACGTATTCTCTGTACCACGTGCATTATCCTCTGTCTGGCGTAGTAATTCGATATAATGTTCGTTTCACTGGTGAACCGTCTAATCCGAACTATTGCCAAAGATGTCCATTATTTTCACAACATGATCGTATAACGTAGCTTTAAACTTATGAAGTAATGCGCACTACTTATTCAAGAAAGCCGCTGACAGATATGTTTGTATACGGTTCAAAACGCAGTGTAATGTTAAATGCACCGTTCTGTTTAAATTTATTACTTTTTGGCAAGATTTTTTTTTCTGCAAATGGCGAGCGGGCTTTTGCTTGCCAACACCAGGAAATGCGTTATCGTACACCGATCCTCTGTATCGCTTCCCCAAATAGACTGATCGGTATATCTCACGTGCAGATGTGACTGGATAAATGGAGCTTATGACATTTATGACCAGCGTAGTTCCTGATCAAATAGCGCACTCGTGTAGCCTGATAACGATCTATATTGCTTGTTAGAATAATGACGGGTGGTTGATTGATGGAATGGCGAAGAGTGCAGATCCTGATCAGCCTGTGCGGACGCACAGGCTGATCTGGATCTACACTGGTCTCAAAACTCATACGCCCTTTTTCTCCAGTCACAGACACAGTTGAGTACATGACGTTAGCTGTCATAAAACGTCAACGTAACGGCGATTGAGACAAAGCGAGTGTCACAGGATACTAACGTTGTCAAACAATGTGCGCAGTGTGTAAGCGGAAACTACACAACCGCCTGCGTTAATCTTGCCAACACGTCGTCGTTTCCGAACATCTATCGGCAATCACAACTCGCAATCAAGCGGTTTGGTCGGCTGAGCCTGAGCTGTAGCACAGCTCATGATCAACCAATCAAGCTGCTTGACTTCAAGAACAAGTCAAACATTTTGAACTGAAACAATTTTCAATTATTACACTATTGCAAATTATTTGCACGGGTTTCGCTGTGAGAGAAAACCCGTAATCAACTCCTTGCAAATAATACACCGTGAAGAGAACACCCGTAATTGCGCACCTGTTTTCTTGGAATCCACGAGCTACCATGCACAATGTTTATTTTTGTATTACAGTCAAAATAAAGTTATTTGAAAATTTGGAAAGGGTCTCATCTAATGAACACATTCCAAACATGCACTCAAATATATCTGGCTCATAGAAACAGCTGTGTAATTTGGGTTTCAAAAAGTTTACATGACGTCACATTTGTCGTCACACAACGTAACGTCAAAACGCGGGAAAACACGTCGTTGTATAAGTATATTGCGCACATCACAATTCATTGATTATAATCTCAAAATAGACTAAATGTGCATATATATCCGCCGTGGAAGTGCAATAAATAGGATATTCCATCGTACATGTTTTAATAGCGGAAATAATTCACCCGTGTCCTTCGGCGTACGTGCAAGCAACTCGTTCGCTACGCTCACTTTTTGCTTACGCGGAAGACGACGCACACTTGTGTATTATTTCCCGCTATTCAAAATGTACGATGGAATATCCTCTATATATTGGTAAGATTAGCGCGGGCGGAGGTGTACACGCGCCCATGTCTCCACTGCTGCTGTCATTTGGCGGGATTCTCTCATGCAGTTTCTCGGTGATTTTGCAACTAAATATATTGCCAACCAATCCCATAAACAGCAACAGTTTAACATTGTTTTAGTATTGCATTTGCCATAATTGCATCTGATATGTACGGTGGCACAGAGGGGACATGGACATATTGTTTACTTTCGAGTGCTCACGCAATAGGTTTTGCGTGCGCACGCGATAGGGTTTTGCGTGCGCACGGGATAGGTTTTGCGTGCGCACGCGATAGCTTTTGCGTGCGCACGCGATACGTTTTGCGTGCGCACGCGATAGGGTTTGAGTGCGTACGCCATATGTTGTGCGTGCGCACGCGATAGGGTTTTGCGTGCGCACGCGATAGGTTTTGCGTGCGCTTTTGCGTGCGCTCGCGATAGGTTAGCCAATGAAAGCTAACGCGTGCGCACGCAAAACACTGTGCAAAACCCTATCGCGTGCGCACGCAAAACCTATTGAGTGCGCACGCGAAAGTAAAAAATATGTCCATGTCCCCTCTGTGTCACCGTAGATATGAGACACACCATGTGATTTTGTACCTTCGGACATCTGTGTAATTTCATAAAATATGTTTACAAAATTTCATAAATAAAGACAAAAGTTGACAAATTTTCAGAGTACATATGCCATGTACTTTGAAAAATGTGTCAACTTTTGACCCCATTTACGGAAAATATTGTAAATTTTGTAAACGTATTTCATGAAATTACGCGGATGTCTGAAGGTACAAAATCACATGGCGTGTCTCATATGTACATGCGTGTGACAAATGAGAACACAGTGTTTTGCTTTAAATCACAGGTGGATAAAGCGTGGTAGGGATAGTCAAATGTTTAAAACATTGGAATTATGTTTAGAAACCAGCAGAAAGTAGGAGAAATAAAAATTGCAATGCAAACAAAAAAAATCTCCTCTAAAGGCATATTATTCTAATAATAGGTTCTTAGAGGCTGTTTATTATATCAAAAATCGATATTCATTTTGCTCATTTACACACCATATTTAAGGCACACACCAAGTCCATACCTGTTGCGGTTAAACAAGTTTGGCAGTTTCCAAGTAGAAAAGGCGGATATAATACATGGCTGTGTGTCGAATCAAAAATCGAAATTCTTTACGCATCTACACACCATAAGGAAGGCACACACAAAGTTGCAAGTCCCTAACTATTACGGTTAAAAAGTTTTACTTCTTACAAGAAACATGACGGACGGACGTACGGACGGAATTAAGTACAGACGGACACCCGTGACGAAAACAATATACCCAATGTTCTTCTTCAAAACGTGGATACAACAATCCGTAAACATAATACACACTTGTATCTGCCATTAGTACATCGAAGTGGGGCCTCATGCTGACATGCCAGTGTGAGACCAATTGCGTTTATATATATATATATTATGCTATTATGTCATGCACATTTCTATGGGGGCAGCCATATTGTCGTGCTACGCCTAAATGGCGAGTACGGCCAAGAATAGTTCCCTGTGCCAACTTATCCTATGGCGTTTTGGTCTGTCTTGCGTTGTACCTAAAACTCTACATATTCCATTCTCTATAGTTTTCACAGTTTTTGGGCTCAGTTTATCAGTTAAATTCTGGAAAATACGAATCAAGACATTTCGTGCATATGAATACAGCAGCTATTATCTTTAGTCCTCACCGTTATCATAGGAATGTATGGCCTTTTTGTGGAATTTATCGAGGTATGAACTTGGTAAAGTCGCGAGAATACTGGACGAAGCATAAAAAAATACAATTTTCGAAAAAGAATAAAAACATTATTATTTTTTTTTTTTTTTTCGAAAATTATAATTTTGTTAAGGCCTCGTCCAGTATTCCCGCGACTTTTCCAAGTTTATATCCCCGATAAATTCCACAAAAAGGCCATTCATTCCTTATAATTCCAGCATTTGAAATAAATTCATGAAGAAAATGTGTTTATTTTCCGTTTTATTAAGAATTATTTTAACTGCGCCTCACGGTTACGGAAAGTAGTTCGGCGTGGGAGTTTACTGGGATATAAATTTTGGACAGAGACTTGCTACGAGCCAATCAAATGTTAGGGAATTTGTTCTGGAATTATGAAGCAGTGACCTGTTAGCCGCCATTTTCGTACACTTTTTTCTGGGAGTTTCAAACAGTAATTTATTCAAGAGAAAACGTATGGATAGGAATGGGTTTGCACCATCACAGTACGTTTGCCTCTGTATGCTAGAAAATATGCAACGTTAAGTCTCCAGTTCCGCAAGTGATCAGTTTGTGTGGAGATAACATATAGTTCAGTACTTTCAGTACTTTGATTGACATTTGTAACGTGACTATAGTAGGGTATGTAAGATTAAGACCCAATTACCTTGTGCATGGCCTATCAATTAACATTCGATCCAGCCTTGTTCAAGGAGAGGAACTCTTAAGATAGAAATATTTCGTTCCAATTCTCTTACACTGCATGTACACCTACCATTTGGTGACGGGCATATTTATGATAGGCCTATCGGCACGTGAGCAGTACACGTCCTTATGGAACGCCAAATCTACATAAACTCAAATATGTATTGCTAGCTATAAATATTAGCATTAAAATATTTAGAAGACTTAGCATTAAATATTTTTAGAGCTAGCATTAAATATTTAGAGCTAGCTCCAAATCATTTGAAGAGCTATATAAATCATTTAGAGCAAGCAGTATACCTATTTAGAGCTAGCATTAAAGGTATATGCCCACTCAGTAGGCATTACATGTTCGTTATAGGAATTAAATAAGTGTATAATTGTGTCACTATTCCACCAGTTCTAAAGAGTATGAGTGCCCGCGCTATACAGATATAATCATTTAATAATATTTAGTTTACTGATAGTGACGTGCGCTGGTACCAGACTATTTTCATATGCAAATGAGGCATGGTATTTTTTAATTATTTATACTAATTAAATGCGTCACCCATAAAAATTATATTTTCGACAGATTATAAAGTAAGATAATTGCACATCAAAAACTAAATACAGAGTATAAATAGTAATGTCCGTTAACATTTTAAGGAAACGCGGTTATCGCCCCTGATATCAGTGTGAAATGTTACGTCTGATATAAAATGTATAACAATGCCAATCAATACGTGGGATAATGGTGAATTAAAGTTTATTTTGCCAGAAAATGTCTCATATGATGTCTCTGATGTTAAGAACAGTTTGTGCCTATTGCGTGGGCATGTACCTTTAATTATTTTAGTTTATGTAGATGTGGCGTTCCGCCAAATCTACATAAACTCAAATAATTATGTTGGCTCTAAATAATTAGAGCTAGCATTAACTATTTAGATCTCGCTCCAAATGAGTAAGAAAGCTATTCAAATGAGTTGGAGCTAGCTCTAAATATTTAACGCTAGCAATAATTAGTTGAGTGTATGTAGATCTGGCGTTCCATACGTCCTTCACATCGATGGAGTCAACCCAATCTCCGGGCTGAATAGATCTGCGGATAGACAATCTCCATTACGAACCAATCTACTTTCATGAATTTGTTCAAATGCGACAGGTCTAGCACACAGGTGGAAGACCCGGACCTACGACACAAAAAAATGCCTATTAAAAAAAAAAAATCCCATTACCCCACCCACTTGGTCTCGTACAGTACCATATTATATTTATATAAATAGAAGATGGTAATGTACGAGACCAAGTGGGTGGGGTAATGGGATATTTTTTTAATAGGCATTTTTTTGGTGTCATAGGTCCGAGTCTTCCACCTGTGGTCCAGCACTGGGCGCAACTCGGGTTAGGCGCTCATGCAACTTGTCGTTGCTTTATGATGGGACTACAATTTTAAAGAGCCGGTACTTGAGAAGCCCATGGTAGAACAACCCCGGACTTCTGTTGTGGCCTTCTTCTCCAGAAGCAGGCCCGTACGCAGGAATTAATAAGGGGGCGGGGCGTTATCGGCGCGAAGGGCCAACATTTTTGTTTGCACATCCACGGACAGACCTCGGCAGATTAACCCTTTCACCCCTAAGTAACTGGAATGGATTTTGATATGTTAATTGTGCAACCAATACAATGCAATCATCACACAATTATTTTCAGACCAGTCCATTTATGAACCATTTATGTCCATTTTGTTCTCAAAATTATGAAAATTATTTGCAAAATGTGCAGATCCTGATGAGACGGCTCGCCACGAGCTGGCTCATCTGGATCAGGCTACACGTTTTGCCAATACCACTATACAGGCATGTGGTGTTGAAAGGGTTAAGGGGGTGCGTACCACCAGTCGCGCGTCCTCTGTGTACGGACCTGAGAAGGGAGGACACTAGAACTATGATTATACCATAGACTAAGAGCCTCTCTTCTGTTGTATAGATACATGTATCTGCCTACCCCATCGCAGTTAGTTGCACAGTGTAGCCCGAAAAAAACAACATCTGAATTTTGGGAAAGGAGAACGGAGGCTTATCGTGTAATATATACGGCCAATGTTTGGAGTAAATTGGTGACTTATATATGATGTTCTATTTGCTGTATAAGTGTCAGTTTTTGTTATTGCGAACAGAAATTGTATGGATCTAAATTGTATGGATCTAAATTTTGATAACTGAAGAAAAAAAATCTTCCCAAGCGGGGAATCGAACCCCGGCCGCCGCGGTGAGAGCGCGGAATCCTAACCACTAGACTACTTGGGATATATGAAATGTCGTTGACGTTTATCTATTTATCGATATGTTTTGTTATTTGCAGCCTGAAAAGCAAAGGTAAACCGAATATTGACAAAATGGCTGCGCCCACGAAGAACACACTTCGTGTCTTAGAATTTTACAGTGGAATTGGTGGTATGCACTGGGCCCTGAACGGTAAATATCTCAAAGTTGTGTGCTACATGTCATTTCAATCTGTTTGTGTCTATTATGCGACATCTCTGTAGATGTAGTTACAATTACCTATATACAATCGTAGTGCTAGTAGCCGATACGAATCAGTACTCGGATAGTGAGCAGTTTATATTGCCTGTATTCTAAGTGTTATACATCAAGAATATGCTGACAGAACAGGCGCTACACTTGCCACATAAATTCATTTAACCCTAATTTTCTATCAGCCACCCGGCAATCGACGGCACTTCGTTTTCGTTTCACTAGAATTTTTAACTATTTTGAAAGACTGGAATTCGCACAAAGCCTTTAGTTTTTGTCGAGCTCACTTGCGGAAAGCGAGACATAGTGATCACAATGACGTCTGTCCGTCCGAAATCTGCGTTAACATTTTTAAATACCTTAATATATCTGCAGTCCTAAGTCACTTTGACTTGAAACTTCATATATGTATTTGTCATCATCCATATATTCATGCTGTATCCCACTCATGCGGCCCCTGTGTCCAAGGTCAAGGTTAAAACATTTCAAATACCTACTATCTCTGTAACCGTAAGTCGGATTTGCTTGAAACTTATGTATGCTTATTGGTCATCGTCCATATATTCATTCTGTGTCCCACTCATGTGGCTCCTGTGCCCCTATGTCAAGGTCAAATGACTTAGAAGTTTGCGTTAAAGTTTCTGTCAAAATTTGCTTAACTACATGAAAACCGGGTAGGCCAATGTAAGTCACCCTGTGTGACAGCCAGAAAATCTGGGTTAACCCTTACAGTGCTGTCTATTTTTTTATTTTTCTCATCAAAAACATGGTTTGACAGCACTTTACAATCATTTCCAATGGAAATCATATATGGAAATAACCAATGGAAATGATTCTCAATTGATGTCGAACCATGTTTTTATTGAGAAAGAAGGCAAAAGATAAAACCAATTGCTGACAATTTTTGTTCCCAGCATTCTAAGGGTTAAAATTCCTTTAGCCCCATTTCTCCAGTCATTGAGTTTATATGTTACAGAGTCTGGACTGGAACATAAAGTCATCGCTGCATATGATGTCAACGGTGTGGCAAATAAAATCTATCAACACAATTTTCCAGAAACACCAGTGATAGATCGATCGATTGAGGTAATATGTGGATTCACTGAATAAATGAGGCTTATTGGTTTTGCGACGAGTGTAGATCCAGATCAGCCTGTGCATCAATAAAACACATGTCATGCTTCTATCAAACAATATAAATCATCAGGCTACAGGAGTGTGTTATTTGATCTGGAGCTACCCTGGTCACAAAACCGATAAACCACAGTCAATAATGTAACGCAATAAAAAAAGTACTTTGGTTGTCAGACATGAGGATTGCGGAATGTAACGCGTCTGTGCGGATTTAAAAAAAATAATGTGTTTGTATGATATCTTCGTCTCTGATATTTATACCCCCCGCAACGAGTTGTGGGGGGTATACTGGATTCAGGTTGTCCGTCCGTAAACTTTAAAACATCAGAGAAATATTGTTATAACTTCTATTTCCTTCATCTAAAATGCTTAATATTTCACACATGCATTCCTGTAAGGCTCTACTACCATGCTGTACCAAATCCACGACCGTCCACCCCCGCTGATCCCAATACTTAGTTTCTTTACAAAACTTAACATCATAGAAATAAGTTATAACTTCTATTTCCTTCATTGAAAATTCTTAATATTTCACTTGTGCATTCCTCTAAGGTTGTACTATCATGCTGTGACAAATCAACGACAGTCCAACCCCCGCTGATCCCAAGGTCAAGGTCGTATACTTAGTCTCTTTACACAACTTAACATCAGAGAAATATGTTATAACTTCTATTTCTTTCATCAAAAATTCTTAATATTTTGTGCATGCATTCATCTAAGGCTACTATCATGCTGTGACAAATTCCCGCTGATCTCGAGGTCAAGCTCACATACTTAGTCTCTTTACAAAACTTAACATCAGAGAAATCGGTTCTATTTCCTTGCTAGGATCTGCTTCACATTTCACACACGCATTGCTCCAATGGACCTCTACCACCCTGTGACAAATTCACGTTCATGCCGCTCCCGCTAAGCCCAGAATCAAGGTCACAAGCCCACATATTTTAGGGATACCTGGGCCCACGCGGGGGGTATTCCGTAAGCCTTGCTTACTGACCAATCTAGTTTTTCATTTTGTATGCCAATTAAACATGTGGTTCACATGTATGCTTACTAAAGTTACTATAACCTCATTATTGTAATTGTAATTGGGTAAAATAAAATCACACTACTGTTTACACATCGACATACAGCAATTATTTAATAGTTTGCTTCGAATTGAAAACACATCTTGGTATTTCATTAGAATTGTCTCAAAGGAGACAATTCTAATGAAATACCAAGATATGTTTTCATGGAAAATAAGAAAAATATGCTATATTTGTGGTTTGTTTATTGTTTTCTGTAGCATGATAAAAGGTACCACAATTTTTGTATTGCTTTTTGATACTCGCTACTTCTGATTTCAATTGGGTTTTTGTTGGCAATTTTAATTGGGTATTTAAGCAAATATGCAGCTTATGTAGAGCTCTGTATTAAGGTGTGTTTCCCAGAATAAATTGTGTCCCTTTATCCCCTGTAATATCATACTTCAGGTGATTGGTGCCGCCCAGTTCAAGGACGTAGATATGGTGCTGATGAGCCCGCCCTGCCAGCCGTACACACGTGTGGGCAAGCAACACGACCTCAATGACCTTCGGGCAAGGTCATTCCTCCATATACTTGATCTTTTACCAAGGTACACTTCTCAACAACATGACACCAGTGACCTATGGTCAAGATGATTTCTCGATAAACGACCTTCGGGCAAGGTCATTCCTACATATACTTGATCTCTTTCCAAGGTTAACTACTCAACAACACAACCTCTATGCCTTATGGTCAAGGCCATTTCTCAACAACATAGCCTTGGCTACCTTTGGGCAAGGTCATTTCTTCATATACTTGATCTATTCCCAAGGTAAGCTTCTCAACATCACAACCTCTATGACCTATGGTCAAGGTCATTCCTCCATAAGTGACCTCAATGACCTCTTGACAAGGTCATTCCTCTCTATACTTCGTCTTCTCCCAAGCTCAGTGACTCATATGTGATGCTAGATCATATTATGACCGAGTATTTTTCTATAAACCTGTGTTTAGCTATTCATCAAAGTCTTTCCCAGTTTATGTCAAATAACGACCTGACAGACTTCAATGCGTTCATTGCAACATATGGGGAATTAGACTTAATGGCATACATACATTAGACACACAGATAATTCGCTGACATGGAACTTACATAAACTATCTGTAAGTGGGGATATTTTTTTTCATTTCCATTATTTATCATTAACTCTTAGACCGCTACACACAACAATTGCCGTCTGCTATTGCTTTTATATCTTGTCTTATTTATCAATAAAAACATGATTTGACAGCACTTTAGAATCATTTCCAATCTAAAGTACTGTCAAAGCATGCTTTTGATGATAAAAATGAAAAATATTAAATAAACAGCAGGCGACAAAAAAATAAGATAGCGGTGTAAGGGTGTTTATACATGTGCTGCAATTCAAGTGGAGGTTTATGGGTGGGGGAGGGTTTGGTTGGTGTGGGGTGGGGTGCAAGTTTCCAGACAAGCAACAACAACCAATCCTTTCCTGTGTTCCATGTTACTGTTGTTTACCTGTAGGCTGGAGAAGCACCCATCGTATCTATTGGTGGAGAACGTCAAGGGCTTCGAGATTTCCGAGTCGCGCAATAAGCTGGTGGACACGATAACACGGTGCAACTATAGTTACCAGGTATGGTCGTAGATGATATTGATAGCAAAGATCCAGATTGGGTGCATATTTGTATACAGTCAAACCTGTGAACGAAGGCCAGCCATGGGATGTGAAAAATCTGGCCTTTGTTCACAGGTGGTTTTTATTCGCAGGGTCATTTATACAGTAATTGTGCCAATGGGACAACACACTTGTGGCCTTTCCAGCCAGGTGATTGCTATTCGGAGGTGGTCTTTCGCACAGGTTCGACTGTATTTTACACATTTGTTTTAGTCTTTTAGCTGAATAAACTTTTTAGCTCACCTGAGCGAAGCTCATGTGAGCTATTGTTACCGCAATGTGTCCGTCGTCGTCCGTAGTCGTCCGTCCGTGAACATTTTCAAACATCTTCTCCTCGTTAACCATTGGACCTATAGTCACCAAACTTCATAGTCATGGTCCTTAGGTAGGGGGATTACAAAATTGTTAAAATGACGTCATTATGTAATCCAAAATGGCCGCTGCCTAAAAATAGCACAAATTCTTCAGAGAAAAACATTTCTCAAGAACCGCCAACCGGATTTCGACAAAACTTGGTAGGAATGATCGATGTACAATGCTCTTTCAAAGTTGTTAAAATGGTGACCCCGGGATCAAAAATGGGCATGGCCCATGGGGTCAAATTTAATTTTTGACCGAATATGGTCATGTCATATATCAAATCGAAGGTATCAACGAGGCGATCACTCTGGTGCATTTTTTGTCGAAATCGGATGGTTATGTCATCAAAGATGGCCGCCAAAATGTCAAAAGGTCATTCTTTTATTAGAGATTTCAAAATTCTTCTTCACATGAACCGCTTGGCCCATGGTAGCCAAACTTAAAAGTTATGGTCCATAGGTGAAGCCTTTTCAGATTTGTTAAAATGGAGGTCATCGCTAATCCAAGATGGCCGCCGTCTAAAAGTAGCATAAATTCTTAAAAAATCTTCTTCTCGCAGGAATGATCGATGTAGAATGCTCTTACAAAGTTGTTAAAATGGTGACCCCGAAGTCAAAAATGGGCGTGGCCCGTGGTAAAATTTTATTTTTGACAGAATATGCTCATGTCATATATCAAATTGAAGGTATCGATGAGGCGATTGCTCTGGTGCAATATTTGTCGGAATCGGATGATTATGTCATCCATAATGGCCTCCAAAAGGTCCATTTATTCAAGATTTTGAACGTCTTTTTCTCAGGAACCACATGGCCGATGCTGGCCAAACTTCATAGTAAGTTAAGATCCTTGGGTGAAGCATTTTCAGATTTGGTAAAATGAGAGTAATCGCTTAATCCAAGATGACCGCCATCTAAAAATAGCACAATTGTTTTAAAACACATATGAACTCAATGTCACATTCTCCTCTGGTGTTCATGGAGTCAGGTGAGCGAATTAGGGCCATCATGGCCCTCTTGTTACTTCTATGTACAAACTATGCACAAGAATTAAAAAATACTATCAATGAATTGATTTTGAAAATGAGGAGCAAACATGCTGTAATAAAGTTAAAAACTCATTTATTTGAGCTGATAAAAAGGTGGAAGACTCGTACCTGTGACACAAAAATCCATTACCCCACCCACTGGGTCTCATACAGTACTATCTTCTATAATAGAAGATAGTACTGTATGAGACCAAGTTGGTAGCTCAAATAAGTGAATTTTCAATTTTGTTTGTTGTTTTATTAGCTCATTTGAAAAATGGGACGTATTATGGTATAGCGGTGTCTGTCCGTCCAATTTGCGCTAAAGTTTTTGGGTATCAACTGATCAAATATCTCTTACGTCGGATTCACTTGAAACTTCAAATATTTACACAATTTCCTAAGTTTTGATTGGCCCGTAGCAAGTCTCTGCCCAAAATTTATATCCCAGTAAACTCCCACGCCAAACTACTTTCCGTAACCGTGAGGCGCAGTTAAAATAATTCTTAAGAAAACGGAAAATAAACACATTTTCTTGATGAACTTATTTCAAATGCTGGAATTATAAGGAATTAATGGCCTTTTTGTGGACTTTATCGGTGATATAAACATTTTTCTGTTTGTATTGCAGGAGCTGTTATTGACACCACTACAGTTCGGTATTCCCAATTCCCGTCTCCGTTACTTCCTTATTGCTAAGCAGAAGCCACGACCATTCGCCTTCAATGCCACGCCAGAGGTGGGTAGCCTTAGTGAACTACTCATAAACTACACTTGTAAAGTTATGTAAATACCTTAACCCAGTATATGCCGAATACAACTTTACTGATATGAAATTTTTTAAATATTTTATTTTTGTTATTTCTCAATGAAAGTAGATGTTGTGACCACTCATTTGAACCGTCTCGACGAGATGGTTCAAATGGTGGTCACGACATATCTTTTTGTAACTTGTGTGACCTTGACCTGCCATGCCAGAGGTGGGTATCCTTAGTAAACTACTCATAAACTACACTTGTAAAGTTATGTAAATATCTTAACCCCTAAATAACTGGAATGGATTTTGATATGTTTTCCGACCAATCTATTTGGCACAAAATGATTTTCAGACTACCAGTAGTCCATTTATGAAAATTGGGTGTTTGTTTCTTCTGAGGAAAATATGAAAATTACTTTTAACAAGTGCAGATCCTGATGAGACGGCTCGTTCTGTAATTGCCATATATACATAGTTATTTCCCATGGTTAAATTTTCTGTTTGGAATTTTGCAATTGTGTCTCGTTTTCTAACGAAGCTGTAGGTGTGGCATCCGTGTTCTATGAACGCATTTTGTAGTTCATTATATAAACTTTTTATTATTTTAAATCCGTTCAATACAAGTATGGTAGTACATCGGTAGAGAAATTTCAGTTATTATTGTCACAACACTAGCCAGACAGTCTATTTATATCCACACAGATTATGCAGATGCTACCAGATTGCTGCGCCCGGTGGTTGACATACAGAATCCAGGCTGAGTCGGAAATCGCATCCTGCGTTTGTGGTGGTTACCATGGAAACAAAAACAACAATGCTGACGACATTGTGGAGTTTGAAGATAAAATCACAAGTAGTGACTCACCTGCTGGAAGTTGCATTGTGGGTGAAACCACGGTGACGGGCGGTAGTAATAATAACAACAACAATATCGCTGAATTGGCCGATGTTTCGCATAATGCTACCACAAGTTGTGTTGATCGAAGAAAACACAAACATACGGACGAAAATGAATTGAACATTCCTGAACGCTCAAACTGCAAGCGAAAAAAGACAGACAATGGAACTACTTGTTTAGCAGCTGTAGACGTGCCATCTGCTGCATCAGGAAGCAGTCTCAAAACAGATCTGTGTATTACTGAGCCATTGCGTAGTGAACCAGTGAATACGACGGATAATGAACACTGTTTACAAAATTACGGACATAACCTGCGACAATGTTCCCGAGAGCAATATGGACCATGTTTAAAATTGCAAAGTTTCCTGGAAGCCACTTGTACAGATTTACGCCACTTTGAGCCTTATTTACTGCCGGATAAATTTCTAAAATTGATGGTTATCATGGATATCGTGAATCCGTGTTCGTATAAATCAACTTGTTTTACGAAACGATACGGACGTTATATATTGGGAGCTGGATCGCTGGTACAGATGTGTAAAGACGTAGAGTGTGTTATTGCTGTGTCGAAGCTTAAGGATCGTGCGGTTGCCATGAAAAATCGCGACGATTGGGGCAATACAGAGTATGAAGTAATCCGACGATTACAGCTGCGATATTTTACTCCGCGCGAGGCGGCAAACATCTTGTGCTTTCCAAAATCATTTGGTAAGTTCTCGTTAGAAAGTGGAAAAGAAAAATTGTCGTCTGCTGTGGTTTCATTTTTTTTCTCTCAATAAAACATTGTTTCGCAGCAATTTAGCCTGATAACGATCTATATTTCTTGTTAGAAGCATGATGTGTGTGTTCATTGATGGAATGGCAAACAGTGCAGATCCTGATCAGACTGTGCAGATCTGGATCTACACTGGTTGCAAAACCCACAAGCCCGATTTCTCAAAACAAGAATTTGAAGATAATTACTATTGCCAGTAAATTTATTCAGATCAGAATTAAGGTGGAGGGTCAGCAGGTTATATTATATATGAGACGTGCCATGTGATTTTGTACCTAAGAACATTTTTTCTGTAAATGACGTTGAAAGATGACAAAATTTTCATCTTTCCTGTAATTTCATCCTCTTTCGATGTCATTTACGGAAAATATCGTAAATTTTAATATTTTTCATGAGATATCGCACATGTTCTTAGGTACAAAATCACACGACATGTCTCATATGTAGTTGTGGAGAACACCGACAGGCACGTAATAAACCCAAGGGTGGGAACTTTTTAAAACAGGATTGAATGTTCCTGATAACTGCAGAACAAAAAATGTTTCAACATGGGAAGCACAGTTTTAGGCAATTGTGTATATGCAAAAATATTTTGTTTAGCCATGTTCAGAATTAATCTCTGTGTTTCAGGTTTCCCCGACGACGCGACCGCTCGACAACGGTATATGGTGCTCGGCAACAGTTTGAACGTACACATCGTTTCCGTGCTAATCAGACTGATGACATGTGAACCGCAATCCTAGAATTCAGCTCGACACAGATTGTGAAAATGGGGCTCACCCTAATAGCCATTACTGCCATACTAACTCTAAATAATCGGACACCATTTATTTGGGGAAAACGCATATTATAGGAATGAATGGCTTTTTTGTGGAATTTATCGGGGTATAAACTTGGAAAAGTCGCGGGAATACTGGACGAAGGCCGGAAGGCCTCGTCCAGTATTCCTGCGACTTTTCCAAGTTTATATCCCCGATAAATTCCACAAAAACGCCATTCATTCCTTATAATTCCAGCATTTGAAATAAATTCATCAAGAAAATGTGTTTATTTTCCATTTTCTTAAGAATAATTTTAACTGCGCCGGACGGTTACGGAAAGTAGTTCGGCATGGGAGTTTACTGGGATATAAATTTTGGACAGAGACTTGCTACGGACCAATCAAATGTTAGGGAATTGTGTAAATATTTTTGTGCTGGAATTATTAATTGATGGTTTCCCCACAACTTTGAGCGTATGGCAGTACTGGTTGAATCACAGTAACAATGTATTTGGATACAAATTATTTTGGGAAACCCCTATTTACTAGGGGTTTCCCAAAGCAGATTGTGTCCGAATATTTAGGGTTAATATGGTATGTGAGGATATTAATTTGTGAACTGTGTACAAATATCCCCACATTCCATATTAACCCTAAATATTCAGACACAATTTGGACACTGTAGACAGATAACATGCGAATTACAATCCTAGAACTCAGTTGGGCCAGACTGTGAAAATGGGGCTTAAATCTGGCTGTGACGGGAGAAATGGGGCTAATGGGTTTTGCAACCAGTGTGTAGATCCAGATCAGCCTGTGCATCCGCACAGTCTGATCAGGATCTGCACCCTTTGCCATTTCATCAATGAAACACCTGTCGTGCTTCTAACAAGCAACATAGATCACTATCAGGCTACAGGAGTGTGCTATTAATCAGGAGCACTTGCTCTGAATATTTTGTCAATTTCGACGTCATTTGCTGAAAATATCGTAAATTTTGTAAACATTATTCAGGAGATATCGCACATCTTCTTAGGTACAAAGTCAAATGGCGTGTCTCATACAGGGTATGCTATAAAATGACAACAGAACTAGCTTTAGTTTTATATTTTATACAAGTTACAAACCAGCTGTGAAACATAAGTGTAACACTGTATCACAGTAACTGTTTACAAAATATAATTTGTGTAGTAGCATAAGCTTATAGAAAACAACAACAACAACAATTTGGCCTGTCTCAAAGATATTCATTTTCGCCATATTTCACTAATTATAAAAAAAAATGGCACATTGTCAAAATATGTACAGTACAGAAAAAACCTGTAGGAGATTTGATTTATTGGTGTTTAACGACGTATCAACAGCTGTGGTCATTCAAGGCCGGGCGGACGGGTTCGATCCCGCATTTAAACTGTTGAATTAGGGGGAAAATCCCAAAATTAGATTTGATTTTATTGGTGTTTAACAGCCATATCAACAGCTACGGTCATTTAAGGCCAGGCCAACGGGTTCGATTCGTATATAATTGGGGGGAAATGCCCAAAATCCGAACAGAATATTTATATCGAAAAAAATATATGCAGCCCTGAAATTAGAGTGAGTGAGTGAGTGAATAGGGTTTAACATCCGCTTTTCTGACATAGAGGTACAAGCCTCAGGGAGTCTACACGCAGACGGGGTAAACGGGGTCGTGTCCCGTATCCACCTGTCCGAGGGGGGTAAATCCCAACTTCAGAACTCAATATTTACAATCAAAATATATATTCAGTCCTGAAATTAGAACAACCTGATCTGGTGCCAGGCCCTCGCCACACCAGCATCATTTATCCCATCCCCTAAAAGTAATAGGATTAGCGCTAATCTTACTTTTATATATGGGGCATAGCCCGACTCAACTCTCACATACAAAAAATGTACATGAGGGCCAAATCCGGTATAGTGGGTTCCGGAAAGTATGAACCCAATCGTTAAGCCAGTTTAGTCGCCTTTTACGACAAGCAATGGCTACTGCAGCACTATTCTCAGGATCAGTTGATCCCGCCCCCGTGTCTGCACGAGGCTCCTGAAATTAGAATAAACTTGAGCTGGTGCCATGTCCAAACCACAACCAAAGTCACTTGGAACCTTCCCCTAAAATATGATTTACGAATAATCATAATATTCACATAAGGAGTATAACCCAATTCAACTGTCACATACAAGGATGCCAACGATGTACGTGGGGTCCAAACCATGTGTCCGGTCGGAATTCCGGTTAGGATAAATCCCGATCGTTAAATACATGCTCTCACCCGCCCCAAAATCAGAATGTTATATGTACATTGTTATATATTAATTATATATTTAGCCCTGAAATTAGAATAACCCGACTTGGTGTCGGGTCCATGCTCCACCAATCCAATGTCACTTGGCACCTTCCCCTAAAAGTAATAGGATTAGGAATAATCATATTACTCTTTTAAGGGGTATAACCCAATTCAAGTCTCACATACAAGAATGCCAAAGACGTACCTGAGGGTACCAGTAGCCTATTTCACCAACATTGCAAAGTACATTTTTCTAGCAAAGTATACTTTGAGGGAGTAATCATTTATTTTTCCGGAAATGCATTATTTCATACAGAACTAACGATTGCATATATTTGATGATTAAAACTATGCAGAATTATTATACTGAATTTATTACATTATCACAGCCAAAATGACTGTGATAATGTAATAAATTCAGGATAATAAAAATTAATAAATTTATCTTTAAATGAAAATTTCTCCCTCAAAGTATACATTGCTCGATAAGTATACTTTGCAATGTTGGTGAAATAGGCTACTGGTCTCCGGTCGAGTTGCTGGGAAAGAAATGGTCGAGATGAATCCCGATTGTATTTCCCATTGCATGCTCCCAACTAACCATGACATATATTACGGAGAAAAAAACAACAACTGATGTCCCTCTTGTATTTCATGGAAATGATAGAAAGATTACAATAAAGCATATGTATATGAAGATAATCGATATACATGTAGTACACAATCGATATAGGAACAAGGACTAGGATAGCAACAGTTCCCACCACCTCATGGTACTAAAGGGCACAGGCACGTTGTGGTATGAACGACAAAACGCTCTTTGAAGCTTACACAATTTACTCTTGGTATTAAATATCTAAAAGGTAGGACACATCGCCATCTTTTCAACCAACGTAAGTGGTCAGGTTTTGTTTGTTGGGGATTAACGGCATATCAACAGCAAATGTCATGCGGACCCAAGGTAAATAATCCACTTACGTTGGTTGAAAATATGGCGGGTGTCCTACCTTCTAGATATTTAATATCGGAATAAAATCGGGTATGGTTTAAAGAGCCTTTTTTCTCGCTCATACCACGAAGTGCCTGTGCTAAAGAGATGGTGAATAAAATATCTTATAGCTATACAGGAACATGGGATTAGGCCACTATCAGACAAAACAGGCTTCAACTTTTCACATACAAGAAATTATTTAATGGCTTATGTCAACAGCTGAGGACGGTTTCGGCCGGGTTAACGGTCAAATCCCGTAATATATTCGTTTTTACCCTTTCAACCCTAAATAACTGGAATGGAGTGCGATATGTTTATTGTCCAACCAATTCAATTGAAACGAAGTGATATTCAGACTACCAGTAGTTCATTTATGAAAAGGGTTGGGTTTTCCCCCTGAAAAATGTGAAAATTACTTGCAAAAAGTGCAGATCAGGATGTCACAAGCCGGCTCACCTGGGGGCCGTTTCACTAAACTCGTAAGCGCAAATTTAGAATCATCTGTAAATTTCAATTGATGGATTTACATTTATTGAGCATAGGCTGCATATGCAGCCTATGCTCAATAAATATAAATCCAACAATCATTTACAAGAAAACATCGTTAATGTGAAATTTACAGACTATCATAATTTTGCACTTACGAACATTTTAGTCGTAGGAAGTTTAGTGAAACGGGCCCCTGGATCTACATTGTTTGCAACACTGCTGTAGAGGTATGTAGTGTTGAAAGGGTTAAAACTCTCGCGCACAAGAAAGCCAAAAATGTACCCCCGAGGGCTAAACGAGCAAATGCTCAGGCTGGGTTGTGTTGACATTTGTTGCCAAGGTTATATACAAATGTACCTGTTTTTGTCAGACTGTGGCTTGTTATGTCACAAACTTTGTAGATATGCTACGACTAGTTTCGCACACTGAATGTCTCACCGGTACAACAGAAAAAGGACCAATCATATTTAAGACAAGCCATGCACTTTTATACCAAAGAAGATGTGTGGTTTTTGTCGCGCTCGCTTGCAGACAGCGCGATATAGTCGGCACATTGGCGTCCAAGTTTTTCGGTACACTAACAAAGCCTTGGTAGGCGCGACCTGTGGACCGCGGCCATCTAGTTTATGAAAAATATTCACAGAAATTGTGATATTTTCTGTCAATGATGTCTAAAGTGTACAAAACTTGACAAAATGTTCATAGCAATTTGCTCAGTACATTTTGTCAATGGTCTACGTCATTTATAGAAAATATCGTAAATTTTGTTGATATTTTTTTTCACGAGATATCGTACATCTTGGGTTCAAAATCGCATGGCTCGTCTCATTTGAGGCAAGACACTAAATCTACTGTCTGCTTCACGAAACCTGCCCAAATTTTACGGCTATATAAACAATGCAAAAACAATATTTTCTTTGATAATATTAAATTAAACCAACATTTAAGAATGAGCCTTCTTTTTATTTCGTGAAGTTTTGTTTGTTTGTTTGGGTTTAACGGCCTATCAACAGCTAAGGTCATTTAAGGCCGGGTCAATGGGTTTAGTACTAAATCCCATGTATTACCTGTACAAATGGGGGGAAAATCCCAAAATCGGAACTGTATTTACAATAACAAAACTATATATTCAGCCCTGAAATCAGAATATTCCTGATCTGATGCCAGGTCCTCGCCACACCAGAATCACTTGGCCCCTCCCAAAAGCTGTAGGATCAGTAATAATCTTACTACTTTTATAATGGGCAATAACCCAATTCAACTCCCAGGTAACAAAAGAGCCAAAGATAAAAACGTACCTGAGGGCCAAACCAGGCAAATCACGATTCCTATAATCCCTACCGTTAATTTACGCCGTCGTGAAGTTTGGTAAAATATTAATTTTATTGCAAAAAACATTACAGATGTCTGGGAATTTAACATGGGGAAATATTTGGAATTTCATAAATACTGGACTGATTTTCAAAATTTTACTTTTGTTTCCTTTAATAGATCATTTCCAAGCTATCTAGCCAGGTTTCAGAGTCCATTTCTTCGGGGTTTTTTTTACTCCTCCCACAGCTCCTCCCTCAGCTTTTCCCCCATGCTAAATTCCCAGACAAATAATTTTTTTGTAATAAAATAAATATTTGAACAAATTTCACGAAACAAAAAGAAGGCTCATTCTTAAATTTTAATAAAATTTAATATTGTCCAAAAAAAACACTTGTTTTTGCATGGTTTATAATGGCTGTACAATTTGAGCAGGTTTCGTGAAACAGACAGTAAGTTTGCCTCTTAGATTGATAGATTGATGGGGTTTTAAGTTTTTCAGTAAACCAGTTTACTGATTATTTCATATATATTCATGACAACACAGTGTACATATATTAGACTTAATTTTGGATTTCATTTTTACGGAGCCCGCAGGGGATGTAGAATTCTTTTTTTTATTAATTCGTTCCCAACGTAATAACAATTTGTTCCCTCAATTTGTGGGAACAAATTGTTATATCGTGGGATTTTTGTTTGTTTTTTGGGGTTTAATGGCCTATCAACAGCCACTGTCATTTAAGGCCAGGTCAATGGGTTTGGTACTAAATCCCATATATTACCTGTACAAGTACATGTACATGTTCAAATACATGTACCAATGGGGGGAAAATCCCAAAATCAGAACTGATTATTTACAATATATATATTCAGCCCTGAAATAAGAATAATCCTGATCTTATGCCAGGTCTTCGCCACACCATAATCACTTGGCCCCCTCCCAAAAGCAGTAGGATCAGTAATAATCTTACTGGTACTACTTTTATAATGGGCAATAAACCGATTCAACTCCCAGGTAACAAAAGAGCCAGAGATAAAAACGTACCTGAGGGCCAAACCAGGCAAATCATGATTCCTCTATAAGGAGGAATCCCTACCGTTAATTTACGCCGTCACGTTCTCCCGACCAACCACACACTATATCGTGGGAACGAATTGTTAAATTGAGGGAACAAATTGTTATTTCGTGGGAATGAATTAATAAAAAAAATCCCGTGTCCCCTGCGGGGCTCCGTACATTTTCATACACAAAGTAAGCTATGAACAAACATGCGCCATTTGTGTATACGTACATACATAGCCATATATTTAAAGCAAGTACACAATCAGTAAATATAGAATGTTTATATATATGGGGGGTGATTGAACTTGGCATTGAAGTCCAATGCTACACCCACTAGAATATCGAGCCATCTAGATCAAGCCATCCTACTTGGAGTTCGATAAATTGTAACATACTTTTTCTTGGCCGGAGGCATAAATGTTTGTTTGTTTGTTTATTAGTGTTTAATGGCCTATCAACAGCTAAGGTCATGTAAGGCCGGGCAAACGTGTTCAATCCCGTTTTAACCTGCTGCATTGGGGGGAAAATCTCAAAATCAGAACGGAATATTTACCAATACAACAAATATATTCAGCCCTGAAATTAGAATAACCTGACCTGGTGCCAGGTCCATACCAGGTCCATCACGACAGGGATGGCATACAATAAGTAAGTTATAGTTCACATATTGAATTTTTAATAAATTAATTATCTAAAAAATCAATATATGAACTATAACTATTACGAAAACTTTCAGCATGTGCAGCCTATGCTCAATAAATGTAAACCCATCAATTAAAATTTCCAGACGATTTCCACAGCTTGGCTAAAACTTAATGATTTTTGTAACAAATTTGGAGAACGTGCTCAGCATGCACACGCCCAATATTGGTATATAGCGGAGTAGTTTGTTTGTTTGTTTTGTTTATTGGTGTTTAACGGCCTATCAACAGCTAATGTCATGTAAGGCCGGGCAAACGGGTTCAATCCCGTTTTAATCTGCTGCATTGGGGGGGAAAATTCCAAAATCAGAACGGAATATTTATGTCGAGAAACAATATATTCAGCCCTGAAATTAGAATAACCTGACCTGGTGGTAGGTCCATACCACACCAAAGTCACTTGGCCCCTTCCCCTAAAATAGGATTACGAATAATCGTAATACTCACATAAGGGGTATAACCAGATTCAACTGTCATATACAATATGCCAAAGACGTATGTGAGGGCCAAACCAGGTCTCCAGTCGGGATTCCGGTAAGGATGAACCCCGATCGTTAAATTACCCATCGCGTGCTCCCACCTGCCACCCACTGGAGGCATAAATGACACGCCTTGTTGTCACTTAATGAAACGAGAAACATGTTACAATCCATACACGCACTCACTTCGGTGTCACGCCGCCTATTACATAATAGTATAGCGATTTGAAATCCTGTTTATGAGCTTCACGACAGGGATGGCATACAATAAGTAAGTTATAGTTCACATATTGAATTTTTAATAAATTAATTATTTAAAAAATCAATATATGAACTATAACTATTACGAAAACTTTCAGCATGTGCAGCCTATGATCAATAAATGTAAACCCATCAATTAAAATTTCCAGACGATTTCCACAGCTCGGCTCAAACTTATTGATTTTTGTAACAAATTTGGAGAACGTGCTCAGCATGCACACGCCCGATATTGGTATATAGCGGAGTAGTTTGTAGACAAATTACATGTCTTGAGATCTCTTTGACTACGGAATGTACATGGAAATTTAATAATAATACATGTTGATTATCACTCAGACTAGTGCGCCTTTGTAGACAAAACCTGCCCATATGAGTATGGCGATACATGTATTTATAAACACTGCAAGAACAACATTTTTTTACTCTTTTTTTTCTGAAAATCTAAGAATGAGCATTTTTATTTTGTGAATTTTTGTAAAATATTGATTTTATTACGTAAAATATTTTCTATGGAAATTTTGGGGGAAAAAGAGGTGCAGGCTGAGTAAAAAAATAAATGTTAACCTGTTAATATAGCTTCAAAATGACATGCGGAACACATTTTTTTAAAAGAAAATCAATATTTGGCCAAATTTCACGATCTTAAAAATATGCTCATCCTTATAATTTGCTATAAAGTGATTCTATGGAAAAACAAGTATCTTCAATGAATATGTACATGAAACAAGACAGTAGATTGGCAGTTGCGGAAAATGTAGGTGCTATATTATATATGTGGCTGTGACTGGAGAAATGAGGCCTATGAGTTTTGCCATCAGTGTAGATCCAGATCAGCCTGTGCTTCCGCACAGTCTGATCAGGATCTGCACTGTTGGCCATTCCATCAATGGAACACCCATCATGCTTCTAACCAAGCAATATAGATTATTATCAGGCTACAGGCGTGTGCTATTGGATCAGGATCTACACTGGCCACAAATCCCATAAACCCCATTTCTCCAGTCGCAGCCACTGGTGGGATATAAGTGATCTATAAGATTACACTAGCAATGCTATCCATAAGCAAGAAATCAATAACATGGATGGAGAATGTACCCCTCAAAAATATGTAACGAGAATTTCCAAGTCATTTCACCTTGTTTGTTTATTGCTGTTTAATGGCCTATCAACAGCAAAGGTCATGTAAGGCTGAGCAACGGGTTTGATCCCGTTTTAACCTGCTGCATTGGGGGGAAAATCCCAAAAATCGGAACGGAATATTTACATAGAGAAAAAATATATTCAGCCCTGAAATTAGAATAACCCGACCTGGTGTCAGGTCCATACGACACCAAATTCACTTGGCCCCTTCCCCTAAAATGGGATTATAAATAATCGTAATACTCACATAAGGGGCATAACCAGATTAAACTGTCACATACAAAATGCCAAAGAATTAAACTGTCACATACAAAATGCCAAAGACGTATGTGAGGGCCAAACCCAGTCTCCTGTCAGAATTCCGGTAAGGATGAACTCCGATCGTTAAATTACCCACCACATGCTCCCACCTGCCACCCACGACCAGGTCAGGTTATTCCAATTTCAGGGCTGAATATATATTTATTTCGATGTAAATATTCCGTTCTGATTTTGGGATTTTCTCCACTATGCAACATGTTACATGCAGGATTGAACCCGTTGGCCCGGCTTTAAATGACCTTAGCTGTTGATAGGCCGTTAAACACCAATAAAATCCACTATAATTGGACTGTTTGTTTGTTGGGGTTTAACGGCCTATCAACAGCTAAGGTCATTTAAGGCCGGGTCAATGGGTTTATTACTAAATCCCATATATTACATGTTCAAGTACGTGTACAAATGGGGGGAAAATCCCAAAATCAGAACTGAATATTTACAATAACAAAACTATATATTCAGCCCTGAAATCAGAATAATCCTGATCTGATGCCAGGTCCTCGCCACACCAGAATCACTTGGCCCCTCCCAAAAGCAGCAGGATCAGTAATAATCTTACTACTTTTATAATGGGCAATAACCCAATTCAACTCCCAGGTAACTAAAGAGCCAAAGATAAAAACGTACCTGAGGGCCAAACCAGGCAAATCGTGATTCCAAAAAGGAGGAACCCATACCATTAATTTACACCGTCTAAATCGCCCGACCACCACCCAATTGGACCGATATCAAACACATGTTTTCATGTATGTCTATGGAAAGAAGGGATTTTATTCCATATCTATGGCACGTGGGTGTAGGCACAACACTGCACCAGAAATATGTGACTGGAGATTGGAGCTTAATATGGGTTTTGCGAACAGTGTAGATCCAGATCAGCCTGTGCATCCGCACAGTCTGATCAGGATCTGCACTGTTCGCGATTCCATCAATGAAACACCCAGCATGCTTCTAAGAAATAACATAGACCGTTACCAGGCTTCAGAAGTGTACTATTGTAGTTCACCAGGAGCTAGTCTGTTGAGCCAATTTCTCCAGTCACAGCCACATATAACAAATTTGCTGAAGAAAGATGTTAGTAATTTTTAAAGGTATGTACATGTAAAGTCACAAACAACAGAAATTCGAGACAGAAAGTTTACAGCGATAGTCGATAGCCTGCTTAAAAATATCTGGCATAAATAAAATATAAAACAAAAGTAAAACATTATATATATTTGTATATACAAATAAATGTACAAAATTCCTAATCAAATATTAAAACCGCAGAATAAATAAACATGGTATGTATTCTCTGCTTTCTTGTGATATTTATTGGATATAGGTACATATGTTATGGATTTGAAAATTTATATAACTTTACTGGGTTTATTTGTAAGTAAACCGGACATAAGTTGGTATATTTGTAAATAAACCAGACAATATTGGGTTTGTTTGGAAGTAAACTGGACAAACGCTGTTGACTTTGTATATACACCGGACATTACCGAGTTTATTTGTAAGTAAACTAGACATACATGTAAGTTGTCTTTCCGGACATTACTGAGTTTATTTGTAAGTAAACTAGACAGAAGTTGTTGTCTTTCCGGACATTAATGAGTTTATGGTATTTATTTATTGAATGATGTTTGTCAACAGTTAAATGTAATTTTAGCCCATTTATTTATGAAGTATATTGGTCAGAAATGTTTTTTTGGGGTAATAAGCTGGATAGTAGTGGGTTTAATTGTAAGTGATTCAGACAGAAGTTTTGTTTGTTTGTTTATTAGTGTTTAACAGCCTATCGACAGCTAAGGTCATGTAAGGCTGGGCAAACTGGTTCGATCCCATTTTAACCTGCTGCATTGGGGTGAAAATCCCAAAATCAGAATGGAATATTTACATCGAGAACAAATATATTCGGCTCTGAAACTAGAACAACCCGACCTGGTGCCAGGTCCATACCACACCAAGTCACTTGGCCTCTTCCCCTAAAATAGGATTACGAATATCGTAATACTCACATAAGGGGTATAACCAGATTCAACTGTCACATACAAAATGCCAAAGACGAATGTGAGGACCAAACCAGGTCTCCAGTCGGAATTCCGGTAAGGATGAACCCTGAATCGGACAGAAGTGGGTATATTTGTAAGTACATCGGATTGTAGCAGGTATACGTGTCCGTAAACTGGACTGAATCTAATTAAAGTACATTATGATTTTGCTGATTATTATGTTTGGTGGCCATCTTGAATTTCTTTTGAATGTCAAAATTATTCATAGTTCCTGAAACATTGTTTTGTGGACACAATGTTTCAGGAACTTTGAATAATTTTGGTATTCAACATAAATTCAAGATGGCCACCAACATCCTAATGACAAAG
The DNA here is from genome assembly GCA_029237695.1 of Conchocele bisecta. Taxonomy (NCBI): domain Eukaryota; kingdom Metazoa; phylum Mollusca; class Bivalvia; order Lucinida; family Thyasiridae; genus Conchocele; species Conchocele bisecta. The sequence goes on from CM055273.1 coordinate 34,811,038, forward strand.
AAAAATACACTGGAAAATCTTTACTTGACATTCTTAAATTTGCGACACATAGCAATATCTTCTGGTAATATGTGCATTCATTTGTGTATTTGCACATCGGAGATCATGGTCGATTGAACACAGTTTTACAATATCACAAGTTTAAATGATATGTCAAAAACAAGATGTGCAACAATGATAGCTAAAGGTAGATGTACCCTTCTGGCCTCATGTGGTCTATGAAAATCTAATAAAAAAACCCTACTCATAAAGTAATAGAAAATCATATGTGTGTTTAATAAGTCTTTATGCAGATACTGCCAGCAAAGAAATGACACCAAATGATGTAGTTAGAAAATAATATTAAACATATTTTGATGTTTTACATGTAAATTTTGCTTCATGTCACATAGTGATGTAAATATACATGTGCTACATTAAAATTGGTCTATTATTTGTTGATTACAGTAGCGCATGTATTTGTATTGGTGGCAGTATGTGCATAAAGACTTACTAATCATATGGTTTATTTGTGTAAGTAGCTATTACTTTATTAGTATGTTTTTTTATTAGATTTCCATAGACTTAACATGGGGCCACAACGGTAAAACTACCTTACCGTAATAACCCTAAATAGACACCATTTGTTTTGGGAATAAATAGGGGTTTCCCAAATCAAATTGTATCTGAACACATTGTTATTGTGATAAACCAGTAAAACCACACTAAGCCTAAATATCGAAACACTCTTTGTTATGGGAAACCATATATTTATATTTGCATTCAAGAATAAATCGGAGCTCCAGATAAGTTTTGTATCGAAAGAGTATATACCCCCAGATATCAAATTCAATGCATATTTTAATTTTACAAATGTGTTATTGATTTTCATCCTTAATAGTAAATAGGTAACAAATGATAAAAAAAAAAACATTTAAAAATTCACTTATTTGAGCTTTTTGCTTTTTGCAGCTCAACTATTTAAAGTAAATTTCAACTTTATTACAGTATTTCCACTACTCAATTTGAAAATCAATGCGTATTTTCACATTGGTGCGAGTATTTTGTACTCCCAATTTTGATAATCAGTGCGGATTCTGCTAAAATAAGTACGTAAAATACACCAATACGTTTGTTTGTTTGTTTATTAGTGTTTAACAGCTAAGGTCATGTAAGGCCGGGCAAACGGGTTCAATCCCATTTTAACCTGCTGAATTGGGGGGAAAATCCCAAAATCAGAACGGAATATTTACATCGAGAACAAATATATTCAGCCCTGAAATTAGAATAACCTGACCTGGTGCCAGGTCCATACCACACCAAAGTCACTTGGCCCCTTCCCCTAAAATAGGATTACGAATATCGTAATACTCACATAAGGGGTATAACCAGATTCAACTGTCACATACAAAATACCAAAGACGTATGTGAGGGCCAAACCAGTAGCCTATTTCATCAACATTGCAAAGTATACTTTCCTAGCAAAGTATACTTTGAAGGAGAAATTTTCAATTTTAGAATAAATTTATTAATTTTTATTATACTGAATTTATTACATTATCACAGCCAATTTTGGCTGTGATAATGTAATAAATTCAGTATAATAATTCTGCATAGTTTTAATCATCAAATATATGCAATCGTTAGTTCTGCATGAAATAATGCATTTCGGAAAAATCAATGATTGCTCCCTCAAAGTATACTTTGCTAGGAAAGTATACTTTGCAATTTTGATGAAATCGACTACAGGTCTCCAGTCGGGATTCCGGTAAGGATGAACCCCGATCGTTAAATTACCCATCGCGTGCTACCACCTGCCACCCACACACCAATACGTACCTTATATGGAGCTCTGATAAATTGTGTCCATATATTTAGGGTTACTATGGCAATTGCAATTTACAAGGCCTTGATAAATGATCATGTGACATGCGTATGACACAAATTAAATACATTCTGACATATGAAAACTATACACAAATACAAAAGTGGAAAACAATAATGCAGCGAAAGCTATCTAAACCAGACACAGAGCTCCAGTGAAGGTGCGTAATTTGATAAACTTTGGGGGGAATTTTGTTATTTCTTCACCAAAAATGGCAAGTTGGGAGTGCTTTAGAATCGTCTCATTGAGACGATTCTAAAGAACTCCCAATTTGCCATTTTTGGTGAAGAACTAAGAAAAATACCTCGAATATTTGGTCAAATTACGCATCTTAACTGCTGGTATCTGCAGACACCCTGGGAGGTGTCCGGTTTAGACAGGTTCCGCTGAACTGTAGAGATATAAGCACTCAAAGACATGTTTGTGTGCGTTGAAATGAAACACAGACTTTAATATCATGAGAAATAAACGGCCGGTGGTTGCGAAGTCAATGAAAAAAAGTAGGTCAAGGACACAGGAGGGTCAAATTGCATATCTCTGTATCTGATGTATGCAACAAACTGATTATTGTGCGTATGACTGGAAAAACAGTTGGTCATTGTGATAAGTCCTGTTTTTCTTCAAATATGCGTATATAAACTACCCTTTATGACTTTGCATTGACGGCATTAAGTGAATATGATACATTATGCAGATACTTATAAATACAAGACTTCGCGTCATCAACAATAACCCTATGAAAGGCTAATTAGAAAACAGGTGGGTTTCCTTTAAGCGCATTTCTTGATATTCTTCGAAAAAGATGACAGCACAATGTTGTCCACTGTCTTTGAATTATGGAGTTAGCCACCGTATCACTGACCCCTTGAATTATCGGAGTTAAACATGCAATAATCACATATTTCCCACAATGCCCTACATACCAGGGCTTCTAAAACTGAGATTGACAAACTATCCTTAAAATTTGGTCCATACTAACAGTACATACCAACACATTCATAACAACAGTGGAAGAAGGGGACCAACTCCCTTATGGAGCTAAGACCCCTTCTTCCACCTACACCTTAAATCATCGGAGTTAAAAATGCAATAATCCTGAATTTCCCACGATTCCCTACATACCAACACATTCATAACCGCTGTGGTAGGGATCAGTGGAAGAAGGGGGCCAACTCCATAAGGGAGTTAGCCCCCTTCTTCCACTGACCCATTAAATGCAATAATCCCAGATTTCCCAAGATGCCCTACATACCAACACATTCATAACTGCACATGACAGCTTTGACAGTTATCAAACCAACAAGAAATCAATAACAGTGATGGATGTACCCCTGAAAAACTTTAACCCTTAGACCGCTACTCACAACAATTGTCGTCTGCTGTTGCTTTTATATCTTGCCTTATTTCTCAATAAAAAACATGGTTTGACAGCACTTCAGAATCATTTCCAACAGAAATGATTCTGAAGTGCTGTCAAAGCATGTTGTAAATTATTCTAAAGTGCTGTCAAAGCATGTTTTTGATGATAAGAATGGAAAATAGAAAATAAACAGCAGACGACAAAAAAAATAAGATAGCGGTCTAAGGGTTAATGCAAAAAAAGCCAAAAACTTTAACGCAATTTTCATTTGACAAACTTGGGCACAGAGGCCGCATGAGTGGGCATGAGAATATGAATTTATCCCGTCAACACAGTGCATATGTGCCGTGAAACACGGTGCCATGAAACATTTTTGATATCCAGTCAATACTATTTTTGCATTTTACAGCCATTTGTAGGTGTTGACGGGATAAATAGAATAGTAGGTTAGTGCCGTGAATGGGAAAAAATATATGGCGTGGCACGGAAACGGGATGTGCTCGGCAGAGCCTCGCCCATCCCGTTTCCTGAGCCTTGCCAGATATTTTTTCCCATTCACGGCACTAACTTACTATTCTCTATCTATTTTCCTTATTTCTGAACCAAAGTATATGTTGTGACCACTCATTTGAACCGTCTCAGCGAGACGGTTCAAATGAGTGGTCACAACATATACTTCTGATGAGAAATAAAGAAATTCTTGAGCCTTGCCAGATATTGTTTCCCTTTCACGGCACTAACGGCATGAGAATATGAATGATGATGACTATTAAGTGCATGGAGTTTCAAGCCAATCTCACTTACGGTTACAAAGATAGTATAGTAGGTGTACAAAAACTCTAACGCAAATCTCAGAAAGAAAGACAGACAGACAGATGTACAGACAGGATGGCGACTATTTGAATTTACAATGAAATTTTGTCAACTGAATGATAACCATCGATTTGACAAAATTCCATTGGTTCAGCTATCACAGCTTAAACCGCAGCCGAACCAATGGAACTCTGTCGACTTGACGGGCAACTCTGGCGTTTTCTTGTCGTCTTGTTTGAACCCGAATCGCTGTCGTCCAATTTCCTCGTGTTTTTTGGCACGGCGCAGCAGGTGTTTGGGTAGCATTGTTTGTCGGGTCCGCAGGCAAACACGCAGTCCTTCGATGTGTACAGGGATGAAGTGTCCGACTGAAGCCGCTGCAATGGATTGATTGGTTTGATTTGATTTATTGGTGTTTAACGGCCTATCAACAGCTATGGTCATTTAAGGACGGGCCAACGGGTTCGATCCCACATGTAACTTGCTGTAGTGGGAGGAAAAATGCCAATATCAGAACGGAATATTTACATTGAAATAAATATATATTCAGCCCAGAAATTAGGATAACCTAACCAGGTACCAGGTCCATACCACACCAAAGTCACTTGGCCCCTTCCCCTAAAAGTAATAGGATTAGGAATAATTGTATTACTCATATAATGGGGATAGCCAGATTCAACTCTCACATACAAGAAAGCCAAAGACGTACCTGAGGGTCAAACCAGTAGCCTATTTCACCAACATTGCAAAGTATACTTTCCTACCAAAGTATACTTTGAGGGAGAAATTTTAAATTTTAGGACAAATTTATTAATTTTTATTATACTGAATTTATTACATTATCACAGCCATTTTGGCTGTGATAATGTAATAAATTCAGTATAATAATTCTGCATAGTTTTAATCATGAAATATATGCAATCATTAGTTCTGTATGAAATAATGCATTACCGAAAAATCAATGATTACTCCCTCAAAGTATACTTTGCTAGATAAGTATACCTTGAAATTTTTATGAAATCGGCTACAGGTCTCCAGTCGGGATTCCAGTAGGGATGAATCCCGTTCGTTAAATTACATCCCATGCTCCAAACCAACCACCACATGGATTGGTTGGGGTTTTATGCCCATCCAACTGATTGTGGAGATAAAAGGGGCTTATGGGTTTTGCGACCAGTGTAGATCCAGATCAGCCTGTGCATCCGCACAGTCTGGGGGCTGCAATGGCTCAGTTTGGAAACGATAGGAATTCCTCAGCGAGCCTCAACATTCCAAGCCCTTCCTGATAAACTTGTTTGTTTGTTGGTGTTTAACTGCCTATCAACAGCGACGGTCATTTAAGGCCGGGTCAATGGGTTTTGTACTAAATCCCATATATTACCTGTACAAGTACATGTACATGCTTCAAGTACATGTACAAATGGGAAGGGAGGGGGGGAATCCCAAAATCAGAACTGAATATTTACAATAAAAAAAACATATATTCAGCCCGGAAATCAGAATAATCCTGATCTGATGCCAGGTCCTCGCCACACCAGAATCACTTGGCCCCCTCCCAAAAGCAGTAGGATCAACTTGATATCAACAGACACTCGCATGGTATTCCTCACTTTGCATAACCAATTACATTCAGAATACACCTTTACGGGTACAATTTCTTTTTAATTAAAATATTTTATGTTTGTTATTTCTCAATGAATGTATATGTTGTGACCACTCATCTGAACTGTCTCGACGAGACGGTTCAGATGGTGGTCACAATGTATACTTCTAAGCACTTATAAATATTCCACAAACAAAATACTGTATGCCCAACAATGGAATATCAATATTACCTGTGAAAACTCTGGTTGGATTGTCGTGGAATGTATGCCCGCCGTGTGGAACAGGTCTTTAACCTGAGCGGCTATTGTCATGTACTCGTGCAGGTTGTTGCATCGTATATGGGCCGACGCGATTATACGGTTGCCTGCTAACTGCCAAACGTGGAACTCATGAACTGCTTGCACGCCATCCACCTGATAATGGATTATGTGTTCTGAGCATGTGGTCGTGCTCGAAATTAGGAAGTTTGGTTGATTGGATTTTTACTTAAAAGATTGATTGGCGAAGGCTGATATGTTCATAAGACGTCAATGCGTTTGAGCAGTTATTATGAAATACACATTTGGAGATATCATTTAAGAGACTGTGGAACAGACAGTAGAATCCAACTTAGATATAAAATAAATGGGATTAATTGGGATTCACTGTGATTTGACTATCGTGCAACTTCTCTACAGCAGCCAGCCATGAGAAGACACAAGGCTGGCACTTATAGTGAGGTGGTTGTTGTAGAGAGGTTGAATATATTGGCATTTATCCAATTGGGATATACAATAGTGGTTGTTACTGAGAGGTGACAGTTGTAGAGAGGTGGTTGCTGTAGAGGTATGTGTTGTAGAGTGATGGCTGTTGTGGAGAGGTGGTTGCTGCAGGGAGGTGGTTGTTGTAGAGGTGGTTGTTATGGAGATGCAGTTGTTGTAGGGAGGTGGTTGTTGTAGGGAGGTGGTTGTTGTAGGAGGTGGTTGCTGTAGGGAGGTGGTTGTTGTAGAGAGGTTGTTGTGCAGATATGTGGTTGTTGTATAGAGGTGATTGTTGTATCGAGGTGGTTGTTGTGGGGAGGTGGTTGTTGTAGGGAGGTAGTTGTTGTAGAGAGGTGGTTGTTGTAGGGAGGTGGTTGTTGTAGAGAGGTGGTTGTTGTAGAGAGGTGGTTGTGGAGAGGTGGTTGTTGTAGGGAGGTGGTTGTTATAGAGAGGTGGTAGTGGTAGGGAGGTGGTTGCGGTTGAGAGGTGGTTATGGTAGACAGGTGGTTGTTGTAGAAAGGTGGTTGTGGTAGGGAAGTGGATGTTGTAGAGGTGATTGTTGTAGAGAGGTGACCGTTCACGGATATTCGACTGTACTTACTTGTTCTATTTTTTCCCTAATATCTTTGATATGTATATTCGTGGGGACCGTCTGCATTAATATTAAGGAGGCTTCTTTCACTGAAATAGGAAATGATCTATCTGACATGATATAGCAACATTAACCATTTCAACCCTAAGTAACTGGATTGGACTGTGATATGTTAATTTTCCAACCAATCTAATTGTCACAAAATGATTTTCAGACTAGCCCGTTTATAAGAAGAGTTGTCAGAAGACAGCGACGCTCGCCTGTTGGCAGCCTTGACTCAAAGGTGGCACTAATATTACCATTAACCCTTCCTACGCTGTTGACGGAAATTGCTGTCTGCTGTTTTTCATTTTTGCTTTAATTCTTAACAAACAACTGGTTTTGAGATTCTCATGTGCTGTCATTCTCATGTGCTGTCAAAACCAGGTTTTTGTCGAGAAATATTGAAAATAAAACATTTCCAGCAGACGACAGCATTTAATTCAGCATAGTAAGGGTTAACATTTCCACCCATTACACAAGATATCACTTAGTCTCATGGTTACATTTACTGATGTAGCAAATAGTGTACATGTATACTGAAACTACAACATACTCCAGACCTGTTTACCCCGAGCTGACACCTTCAGTAGTCCAAAGGGTATCTGTCAGTAGTTTTAGCTAACTGTCAGTAGTTTTGCAGGAGAGGGGCATTGAAGTGCCGAAGGCACGAACGTCGGGGCCGAAGGCCTCGACAGGGGGGAGAGTACGAGAGGGGGTGCTAAATCTAAGATGCAAGATCCTGCATTCTGAGAACATTTGAGTGCATTTTAATCCATATTTTGTAACCTAAAAACAGGCATTTTCTTACTGGGAATAGTCAATAGATCAAGTTTTTTAAATTGTATTATGTTCAAACGGTTTTATTTAGCATATTTGACTACACGTATGCATGAACAATGTGCAACAAATAAAAAACACGAACTCTGGACATAATAACACCAACAACAAGAGCGGCATCGTTAAACGAAGCTAATCATCACCTAACAAAAAGTACCTTACCATGCTTGCTATCAGGCGTATCATAAGTTGACTTGCAGATATGGTCACTTTAATACAATAGATAATGTTACATGACTAGGTTTGGTGTACATTGTGACTAGAAAATACAAGTTAGCAAATATGTAAGTTGACTTAAGGCTATGGTCACTTTAATATAATAATGTTGCATGACTAGATTTGGTGTACAGTTTGACTAGAAAGTACAAGTTAGCAATCAACTCTCATCAACAAACAGTAATTAAATGCACAGCCTCGCCACTGTTCCAGTATGGACTAGCACTATAGTTATGGTAGTTATGTCTATGAAACCAGTACTGATAGAGATCATAGCCTATAACTAAGTTTCTCCTAATCTTTAAGTGACCTATAATAGGCTCCTTTCAGTCTAGCCAATGTCTCACTGCAATGATCTCTATCTGTATCAGTCGAGTGTCCTGGTCGTGCCTTTAAAATAAAATCAACAGGGCCTCCAAAGTACGGTCTTTTAGACAGTACCTCTGGTCGGTCCGGTTCTTTCTGACTGTGGAGAAAACACGCTCACAGTGGGCACTGCTGTGAGGGATTGTTACAATACCCAGCATGACCATTGCCAAACCAGCGAACAGTTTATTGCCATTTTCATCTGCAACTCCTCCTATTTCTCGCCATGTATCATCAATACGATCCCTAATGCACGAACTAACATCGTGACTCTGATATTCAACAAACTGTTGTACAACCTGATCTTTTGATACGCCTGACAGTAAGCATGGAAACTTGTCAACAAAGAACACAAGACTAGCTACTTTTGCAGACTGCTGCAGCCGAACATCTGCCACCTCTGCATGATGCAACAGGGGCTCATTCAGTGGAAGTTTAGATTTCAGGTAGTCACATGCAGCTTGATAGTACACAACTACATTTTCATAGAACTCATCAACACGTTTCTTGCGTAGGTGATTTTCAACAGACTGATCAATGAATGCCTTAGCATCTTCCCCAATTACAAGATCCTGATTGGATTTAATGTTGTACGAAGTATGGTAATCAACCTCCTCCAACTTGCCAGTCATGGCAGATGGTTTTACAAATCTAACCAACACACTTCTTAGCAGACGGCACAGAGCACGCTGTAGGACATGAATTTTGGGATCCTCTGCTTGCAAACTGAGAAGAATCTCATCAAACATTTTTAAGCTATAACTTAAAAACAGCACATACAGTTTGTTTGTGGGTGATTTAACAAACTCGAAGACCGCACTAATTTTTTTCTCGGCATATGATGGCTCCATGTACACATTCTCAAACTCTACGTCTGTAGTCTTGGCCCCCGCCACCTTCTCTGTAGTCTTGACCACCGCTGTAGAAGACTTGGCCCCCACCACCTTCTCTGTAGTCTTGGCCACCGCTGTAGACTTGGCCCCCACCACCTTCTCTGTAGTCTTGGTCGTCGCCTTCTTGGTCACCTGCGATAAGATTTAGGAGTCAGTGCACCGACAAATCGACACTGCTACATTTTCAGCCATCGCAGCTTATTTGTAACCAACATATATTCTTCTCCGACTGCATGGAGATACTGGCTGATTGTACATGAAAAGTTGTTTGTATTTTGCATGCACTGGCTTTGTTCACTGATATAATACTTGATAGCAACAAAAGACTATGCAGCCAATGGCATGTATCCCCTTTACAAGTTATTCTGGATTTAAACATACCAAATATTGAAAGAATCCACAAAAGTCTGTACAAGTATTTTGTCTGTTAACCGTGAACCTTAAATTATCGCAGCTTGTTTGATAATCATCATACAAATGCATGTGTGAATATCTAGAATAGCCACAGATGTTATATACCTTCTCTGAACTCCTCTGTCGTTTGGCGTCAATTATGTCTTTCTGCGTCTTGAAGTAGACCTTAAGGGCATCCCAGTTGTGTATCAACCGCACAATACACCTGGAATTGAGTATATACTAGTACCGTAAAATGTATGTGCATGTATTTGGACCACACTTTTTCAGTAATCTTCACAAAATAATGGATGGTGAGAGTTCTTTAGAATGGTCGGTTATCTTGTATATTTACATGCTACATGTATTTTCTACAGAAATAGATGAGATATAAATATTACAATCTCATTATAGTCAAACTTGGCAACCCTCTAGTCATACATGCATGTCTTAAAGTCATAAGACATGAAACACTATTGTATGCATACATGTATACACCATTACACTAATTAGCTTTCAAATGGATATTTGTATATTAAAGCGGTACTGTGCTCTATGCACGTATGGATGCATAATCTGAACAGCGAATATACCTGCCAATACTTAGCCATCTTGTGCAGACATGTTTGAGCATTCTTTTCTGGTCTACGTTGTAGATTTCTTGTGTGCCCTTGAATTCCGACTTCCTTTTGTCACTCTTGTTGAAATAGTAGTATATATCAATCAACACGTCTTCAATGGCTGGTAGAGACTTCGCTGCATTTCTTGCAGCGATGTGGACGAGGTGCAGGCAACAACCAGATAGATACACCTGTCAGCCACAGAACATTTATGAAATCACATGCCATTTGATTCAGTAACTGCTCGACACATTGTTAGAAATATTTATTAATATGTAGCCTTTCACACAATCATAAGCTAATTATGCAGCATGTTTTTTGCAACAAGGAGCGGCACTACAGAGGATCCACCTACCCGTCCTGCACAGGGACGGAACACCGGAAAATAATCAAATCATATTTAATTTAGGAGGGATTTTCATGTACTTTGATACTGTTAACTGGCTCTGGTATATCTTTGCAAGTCATTAGTAACTGGACAAGAGCTAACTTTAATGACTGACCTGTGGCTGTTTCTCTTTCACAAAAGCAAAGACGCCTCTTTTGTGTCCAACCATAACATTCGCGTTGTCACACCCAAGCGACAGGCAGTTGCTCCATGGTATACTTTTCGACACAAGCTCATTATCGATCAGCTTAAATATATTTTCACCTGAAAATATAGGCCATGTACGCGCGGTTAAGGTTTCGGGCCGCACCAAGTATACAACCTTGACCCTGGGGTTAGCGGGGGCGGCACGGAGGTGGATTTGTCACATGACGGTAGAGGACCCTTAGAGCAATGCGTGTGTGAAATATAAAGAGAATGCAGGCAAGGAAACAGAAAATATAGGCCATTTACACGCGGTTAAGGTTTTGGGAAAAAAATAAACGGACGGACAGACAGGGTGAAACCTATAGGGCACCGCCGATTTCTTGTATTTGAAGTATCAATCAACAACATGTACCTATATCCCTGAAAATTATTTCAATGCAATTTTTTAATTTACAATAATTATTTGCAAGTGTCTTGTAAATAGAATTTTATTACACTTCAATGATCTGCTTATTCAAATTACCTGTAGCAGCTTCATTACAAACAGGAATCGACAGTAGCTCCGAGTTGACAGTCATTGTTGATGGGTCTAGAGTTCTCACCACAAGCGGAAATTGCTTGCTCATGTCATCATTACTCCCATCGGTGGATACTGTGAATGGCCCAGTCCGCATCCGCTCCGCTAACGTTGTTTTGGTGATGTCAGCAAGGTCACATATGATGGCCGTCGCCTTATGTCTACCACATTTCAAGCCTGAAAACCAAGGTTGCTAACTCATTTGACCTTGAGGGTCAAGGCAACATGGCGGTGTCTTCTTTTTTTGCGGGACACTCATATACCGAATATAATGCATAGATGAAGTTTCGCTTAAAAATTCCATATGGTATTCAAGCTATACTCTGCGGCGGCGGATGCTGCGGCGCGACGACTTCAAATCCATAGTACCCCCAGACTTTCGTCCAGGGGATACAATTACTTATTAGGCAATAGGCAGTAACTGTCTCAGCCATACAGGGATTAACATTTGCAAACAGTCTAGACTCAGAGCTTGTATATAACATTTTTTTCAGATTTAAACTAGAGGCACACAAAATTAATGCTCTCTGAATGAGAGTGGAGTGGTAATCTAATCACAAATGCACATCCATTTTGCAAAAGTGTAATGCAAATTGCAATGCCATTGAACCTTGACATTTGGCACAGGGGCATCATGGGTGTAATGAAAAATTACAATATGACTGACGATAAATATACATCATTAATTACCTGCAGCAAGCTTCGAGTCCGGAAACATCTTTTTCACCGTCTTGCACATTTTGTCTGCCGTAGCGAGAGGTAGGTTTTGTTCTGCAAGGAACTCACACATAATTACCTCTGCACGAATTGGCTCAGTTGGGCCAGCAGCACAGAATGATGTAATTGTCCTGTTTTCTGATTTGAGTTTCTTATAGTCTGCATGTTGCTTGCTTTCTATATGTCTTCTACAGTCGTTGCGACCAGCATGGGCACAACTAAAGTCACAGTTACACACAGAACAAAATACATAAGTCGCTCCTTTCCGGGAAGAGTTGAGGCACGGCCATAATTGTCTGTAAGTGTCTTTGAATCTCTGACAGCTTTTCTTTCCGACTGTTTCAGTCGAAGCGTCAGTTTTTCGCTTAGACATTCAGGATCTGATCTTCAATGACTGGAATCAGTTAATCACTGAGCAATACTAATGCAGGTGTCATGAACTTAACTTTAATCCTAGAGATAACTTTATAACGACAGACTAGTTGCGTAAACGGAGGCTACCACAATACAATTATATACATGTAGTAACTATTTTAATTATCATTAAACTTGGGTGTAAGGATATTATTTGCTTGACATAACATTTATAACTACTATTAAGTAAGTATGGTATGTAAACAAATAAAAAATATGGCATAAACATATATTAAATACATTGTCGTCAACATTACATGCTTTAATAAGTATATTCCATGTAAAAAGTAGACTTTTGACAAAAATAATATAACAAAAATAGTTACTGAAAAATGCAATGAACTTTTGCAACCCAAATACTTGATTGGGTTGCCATTCTTGCAACGAGTAATGTTGATGAAAATGTACTTAATATATGTTTATGCCATAATTTTTTACTTTTTTACGACATATTATTGAAAATAATGATAACAAAAATGGCCGCCATTTACAATATTTAACCAGTTTAACACATTTTAATGATGAAAATAATTCAAACTAGAGCAAGTGAGCGGGGGCTCACATATACCCCCGGCCACCGCCTGGACACAGCAACCAATGGCAACACAAAAATTCAAGTAATTTGACCTTGGGCCTGAACGCCACATGGCCGTTGTATAGAATGAAAATATGGATGATGATAAAGAAGTATATGAAGTTTGAAGTCAATCCGACATGGTTACATAGATAATGTGTAGCCGAAAACTTTAACGCTAATGTTAAACAAACTTTAACGTAAATTTCTAAGTATTTTGACCTTGACTTTGGGCCTGAAGGCCGCATGGGCCTGGTATAGAATGAAAATATGGATGATGATTAAGAAGTATATGAAGTTTGAAGTCAATCCGACTTACGGTTACATAGATAATGGGTAGCCGAAAACTTTAACGCAAATATTTCAAAAACTTTAACACAAATTTCTAAGTAATTTGACCTTGACCTTGGGCCTGACGGCCGCATGGGCATGGCATAGAATGAAAATATGGATGATGATAAAAAAGTATATGAAGGTTGAAGTCAATTGGACTTACGGTTACATAGATATTGGGTAACCAAAAACTTTAACGCAAGTGTGACGGACGGACGGACAAACGGACGGACAAACGGACGCCGAAAACTATATACCCCTCGGCATACTTTGTATGCCGGGGGTATAATTACATACCACACTTACTTAATAGTAGTTATTAATGTTATGTCAAGCAAATATTAATAATATCATTACACCCATGTTTAATGATAATTAAAATAGTTACTGTTTTTATATAGTGACACTCCATGCCTATATATATATATATAGGCATGTATCCAGGTCTAACAAGGTACATAACTGTGTATCATCAAAAACAGTATTAATTTAAACAACAACGACATTATTAAACAATTGGGTATAATTTGGTGGAATTTGGTAAAAACACTTTTTCACAAATTGACAATGGTGGACTAGTTTGTCGGTGGACTAGTTCGTCGGTGGACGAGTTGATCGGGTCACGCATTCAAAAAAGGAAAAAAAAAAGATAACTCCTTGCTAATTTCCGTGGAGCGCCCGTCGCCCCGTGAACCACACCACGTTAAATCAAGACATGGACACCTGCACCGCACTACCTTCGCAAATTTCAATGAATTCATTCGACAAAATACATTACATTCGTATAATAACGCGAAATTGTTGCAGTAAATTGACATTATTGTCGTCAGACGTAACCTTGTTAGTCTTTATCACCGGACGCTTGACGCCGGTACTTCAATAAACGTGGGTGCAAAAAAGAGCGTTTACCTGACCTAGACAACAAGCAAAGCGCCACACACCGCAGGTGTAAGGGGACATCACTGCGACGAAATTGGGCAAACGTTACAGAATTACCCGAAATGACCGAAAACGACCGAAAACGACCGAAAACGAATAAAACAGATCGGCGATTTTTGGAATCGGTAGGATTGCGATGTCAAAACGTAGTGCGTAATTTCAACGTATTGTCCGTGGAAACTACGGACAATCCGTAGAAGTAAACAGGTCTGATACTCGGCCACAGATTACCTGAGCATGTACTCTGAACTCCATGCTCGAAATCAGTCAGTTTTATTATAGGAATGAATGGCATTGTTGTGGAATTTATCGGGGTATAAACTTGGAAAAGTCGCGGGAATACTGGACGAAGGCCGGAAGGCCTCGTCCAGTATTCCCGCGACTTTTCCAAGTTTATAAATTCATCAAGAAAATGTGTTTATTTTCCGTTTTCTTAAGAATTATTTTAACTGCGCCTCACGGTTACGGAAAGTAGTTCGGCGTGGGAGTTTACTGGGATATACATTTTGGACAGAGACTTGCTACGGGCCAATCAAATGTTAGGAAATTGTGTAAATATTTTTGTGCTGGAATTATTAGTCAAAGTCGCGCTGTACTCGTTCTTGGCCAACATTAGTTTACTCAACCATCGATATGCGACCTCGTTATACCCAGATTAGACCGCTGACTAAATCCGTGCCTGCTGCTAATGGCAAATATTGGCAAAACGGACATAGACGGACAGATGGACAGCGTATTACGACATAACACGGCACGGATACTTACACAGTGGAATGGTTGTAGATACGATGATGCACACCAACACAATACTGAAATGTAAACAAGAAACCAGTAACACTGATGGATGTACCCTAAAGACTTTAACCCTTAGACCGCCATCTTAATATTTTTGACATCTGCTGTTTATTTTCTATTTTCCATTTTTATCATCAAAAACATGCTTTGACAGCACTTTAGAATAATTGTTTATGCTTTGACAGCACTACAGAATCATTTCCATTGGAAATGATTCTGAAGTGCTGTCAAACAATGCTTTTATTAAGAAATAAGGCAAGATATAAAAGCAACAGCAGACAGCAATTGTTGTGTGTAGCGGTCTAAGGGTTAATGCAAATTTAAGTCATATGCCTTTCACTTTCAGAATAGGAGCTATATTGGTGTGGTGCTAAACAATGAAAATGTGTATGATGATAAAGAACTACAGTAGAACATCTCTAAACCGGACACACAGGTAGTCTGTGTATCCCTAATTTTATGGGTTTCATTGGTGTATATTTATGATGATAATGCCTGTTCAAGTTCGCAAAGCACAGCCGCACACCTTGGCATAGTCATATGTCTGATTTACAGAGGAACATCTCTAAACCGGACCACCCTGGGAACCTCCCAGGGTGGAACCTCCCAGGGTGTCCGGTTTAGAGAGGTTCCACTGTATATGAAGTTTCAAGCCAGTCTGTTTGTTTATTGGTGTTTAACGGCGTATCATCAGCTAAGGTCATGTAAGGCCGGGCAAACGGGTTCAATCCTGTTTTAACCTACTGCATTGGGGGGAAAATCACAAAATCAGAACGGAATATTTACATCGAAAAAAATATATATTCACACCAAAGCCACTTGGCCCCTTCCCCTTAATCCCAAAATCAGAACGGAATATTTACATCGAAAAAAAAATATATTCACACCAAAGCCACTTGGCCCCTTCCCCTAAAATAGGATTATGAATAATCGTAATACATGTACTCCCATAAGGGGTATAACCAGATCCAACTGTCACATACAAGAATGCCAACGACGTACACGGGAACCAAACCAGGTCTCTGGTCGGTATTCCGGTAAGGATGAACCCCGATCGTTAACTTACCCATCGCATGCTCCCACCTTCGACCCTATAAAGCCAGTCTGACTTGCGAAAACAGATTGTATCGAAATACATTGTTATTGTGATAAACCAGTACAATCATACAATAATCTCGCAATGTACTGTATGGAAGCAAGTGCATGCAATGTGGACTTTTTAATATCTATTTATTGGTGATAGGTCCAAGTCTTTCATGTATTTTACTGTACAAAACCAGGTGGGTGGGAGTCATGTAATGATTTTTGAATGTAGGCCTTTATTTTTTTATTATTTGTTTTACATTTTACAAATCCGCCGCCGAAAATTTAGCGTTTTTGGAAGAAAAAAAAACATTTGAAGAAAAAAAATTGAAAACTTTGTTCCATTCTTTTTTTTTTCTTTTGATGACTAAATGTTTTATTTTCACTTTTCAATACATTATGTACACTGTATAGCAATTGAATATAATAGTATCTAATTATATTACACAAGTTACATACAAAATGTATTAGAAAGTAGTGTTGAGAAGAGCTTAAAGTTAGGGGAGAAAATCATGAGAAAAAGAAGGAAAGAAATATTTCCATTTGTGTTCCTATGAAATAAACCTGTTTAACTGAAACCTATCCCACTTGATAATGTGTTTTTCTCGTTTATCTTTCAAGTTTTTATGTGGCAATTTTCTGTTATATCTGATTTCTGTTCTTCCTGTAATTTATGAATGATTCAAACATTATATCACGTTTTTCATATTTACATGTTAATATGAAATATTTTCCTAGAGTAACGATGAAATTAAGTTGTGCCAAAAGTGCAATATCATTTATTCATATGTTTTAGCCTTCATTCATTATGCATGTTATAACCTAATTATCACTTAGGTAAGTTCTTGGCCGAGACCAAAATGGGTACATTCCCAGAATAAGTGTGTTATACTTTCAACATACATAGAGCAAAAATCATATGGGCTATCTACTTACTAATAATATTAAAGTTAGTGATAAAGTAATTTATTTATTCCCAGAATTCGCATCGGGTATTTGTATTGGACGATGTGTAACGTGGAATCTATAGTACAATTGAAACTTAATGTGTAAATTTGTTGCCAACACAGAGTAACACCTTAAAACTTGACTGTCCATTTTTGTTCAGATTTTACATTTTTCCTGTGGCGACGATTCTGATGTGGTGCCAAAACATGATGAATTTTTTATGATATATAGCGCACCAAAGACAATGTCTTCTGTGTTTTATGGTTGCACTAAACGTTCTTTACAAAATCCAAAAACTTTCATTATTAAGAATCAAGTACTGGGTATTTCTTAAATTCACATGCTCTAGATTTCTATTTACGTTCACGGTAACCAATTCTTCTTCAAAACAACAGGTTTACAGATTACAGCAAACTGTACAATAATGGATAAATAGTTTCGCATTTCCTGCACTATGTTTCATAAAAATTATCATTCCATTTGTATTAAAGATATTGAAGGAAAAATTTACTGTAAACATATCTACTGTCTGTTTCACGAAAGCTGCCCAAATTTTACGGCCATATAAACAATTAAAAAACAATATTTCTTTCGATAATATTAAATTAAAGGAAAATTTAAGAATGAGCCTTCTTTTTATTTCGTGAAATTTGGTCAAATATTGATTTTATTGCGAAAACAAAAGTTCCCCATGTTAAATCCCCATAGACATCTTCACTCCGTGCAAAGATATAGATGTACAAACATATATTTTTCTAATGAATAAAATTACTTTATATTGTTCTTCATATAGTTTATAACTCCCGACGAAAAAATAAAATTGGAATTTTTTTTTTTTTATGGCACTTCAGAGATTTGGTCGTTCGTAAAACAAACAATTAAAAAATAAAGGCCTTACCGTAATAACTGTAAATGGTACCATTATAGACTTAAATATTTGGATACTATCTGTTTTGGGAAACCCCTATAAAATAAGGTATTCCCAAAACAAATTGTATCCAAATTCATTGTTATTGTGCTAAAGCAATCCCACCATACTAACCCTAAATGTTGGGACATTCTTTGCTGTGGGTAACCAAAGATGAATGTGTGTTTCTCCAGAATCAATTGTGTTATTACAGTAATATTATTTTAGTCCTAGGTTCATCCGTACACTACCGCCTGCACTAACCTTGCCAATATTTGTCAATTTCATCTTTATTACAAAATACTTGAATATCGTGCCTAAGAGCAAGCAGCTTTATTTTCTGAGCCTGTAGCTGCTACAGCTCAGGCAATCAAGTGTGCTTTGTTCAGAAACATCGACATCTGGACAAGATTAACTCATTACATTCGGAATACACCTTTACGGGTATGAAATATTTTAAATAATTCATTTTTATTTTTTTTTATTTCTCAATGAAAGTATATGTTGTGACCAATCATTTGAACCGTCTCGACGAGACGGTTCAAATGGTGGTCACAACATATACTTCTAAGCACATATACAGCTCAGGCAATCAAGTGTGCTTTGTTCAGAAACATCGACATCTGGACAAGATTAACACCTTTACAGGTATGAAATATTTTAAATAATTCATTTTTATTTTTTCTTATTTCTCAATGAAAGTACATGTTGTGGCCACTCATTTGAACCGTCTCGATGAGACGGTTCAAATGGTGGTCACGACATATACTTCTAAGCACATATAAAGAAAATATTTAGAATTTTTAACAAACAAAATGACATATCCTCAGCATGATGTGGTGCAAACATCGACACATTCTTAATTTGCCACTTGTCCAGGTTGTGATTCAACAAATTCAATCATACACATTTTAATGTTAATGCTGCATTATTCCATCAAATAAGCTCTCGTCCAGATTCAAAATTCACTCGTCATTACGAGCGGACGAGTGGATTTGTCGAGGCCTGCGGTGGTGTACCTACCTCATGGCAGGATCTACATAGTAGACCCAATCCTTTTCGACAAACCAGATGATCAGGGCGCTGATAATGACGATCACTGATCCAAGGGCGTCGCCCATCACGTGTAGGAACACCGCCCGCATGTTCAGCTGAGCACTCGAAGCTGTGGGTATATAGAGCTCCAGATAAGGTGCGTATTGGCGTATTTTACTCACTTATGGTAGCAGAAATATCAAAAGAGGGAGTACAAAATACTCACACCAATGTGAAAATACACGTTGATTTTCATATTGAGTAGCGAAAATACTGTAATGAAGTTGAAATTTACTTAGTTGAGCTGCAAAAAATAAACACTGTTACAGTGTTTGCTTTTTGCAGCTCAAATAAGTGAATTTTTAAATGTGTTTGTTTTTATCATATTTGATAAGGAAGAAAATCAATAATACATTTGTAAAAGTAAAATATGCATTGTATTTCAAATCTGGGGGTAAAATACTCTCTAGATACAAAACTTATCTGGAGCTCTGTATAGAATAAACACCCGTCACCAGATCAGGATATCGTGATTTCATTGCTACTGTAACCTCAGTGTTGAAAAGTGAATTGATTTATTGGTGTTTAATGGCCTTTAACAGCTAAGTTCAGTCAACGGTTAGATTCTGCTTTTAACCTGCTGTATGGGGGTGGGTTAAGGGTGGTTATTAAGGTTTCTAATGCACTCTATAAATATCATGCAATCTAATTGGCTGATGGTCATACATTACAGGTATATCATTGTTGATGAACGGCCGCAAATTATTTCAATATGTATTCCTAGCGCGTCGCCATTAAACAGATTTTCCGACCTATCATTTTCTGATATACGCCGCAAATTTCAAAATTACAACACAGTTAACCCTATATTACAATACAGTTAACCCTATAAAATATATTTCAAAGACATTTTTCATGTACAAGGAGTGAATATGTGAATATATTTACAAACTATAACGGTTAATGACGCAACAAAACTTACAAAGTCTCTTCTCGTCAAATTCTACGATGATTTCGTTTGAATCTTCTGGCTCGGACGTTACCACGGAAACGGAATCACTGCGTGTATGGTTACCGTTGTCGACCAACGATTCGCTTTCAAGCAGTTCCAACACCGGCGCAGCATCCTTGGGAATCGTCTCCACGTGGTTCGGGGTGGAGGGCTTGTGTGGCTCACCCCCGCCGCCATGGCTGTGACCGTGCCCGCCACCACCGTGACTGTGACCTTGAAAAATAGGTACAAGGTCATCCATTAGTTGCTAGTAATACAGTGACTTTGTAAAAAAAAAATAGATTGAACACACAAGCAACGGTATCAACCTGTCCCTTTGATCTTGAAAAATAAGTTAAAATCCCATCAATTAGCTACCGTAATACAGTGGACTAAATTATGTAACATTTGACACATCATGATTATTGAAGATCCAACTCAATAAGATCCAGATCTCACTCACTAAGATACAGATCTCACTTACTAAGATTCCAATCATTAAGTTCAAACACACTAACATCCAGATCTAACTCACTAAGATCCAGATCCAACTAAGATCCAAACGTACTAAGATCCAGCTTCAACTCACTAAGATCCAGATCCAACTACGTACGATCCAGATACAAAACCAGAGCTCCAGATAAGCTGCGTATTTGCGTAAATACCCAATTAAAATTGCCGTGGTCATTGGGAGCCACGAATCATGATCGCGATATAGCCGGATCGCGAATTTGTAGCAATTGTTCTGTTAATGAAACCGGTGACGGTCTGGCCCGACTGAAAACAGACCAAACTTTACTCTGGCGGTATGGGGTCACGATTTTAACAATGAACAGCAATGTATAAATAATTAAATTTTACTAATAAACTACTTAAAAATGTAACAGCATAGATCTACCCTGAATTTATTATATCCTGTTGCATCGCAAGTATCCACAAACAGGCCCGTATGCAGGAATTAATTTAGGGGGGTGCGTTATCGACGGCGCGAAGGGCTAAACATTGTTTTTTGCACATTCACGGACAGACCTCGGCAGATTAACCATTTCACCCCTAAATAACTGGAATGGATTTTGATATGTTAATTTTGCAACCCATTCCAATCATCACAAAATGATTTTGAGACCAGTCCATTTATGAACATGAGGTGTTCTTGTTCTCAAAATTTGAAAATTACTTTCAAAAAGTGCAGATCCTGATGAGACGGCTCGTCATGAGCCGGCTCATCTGGATCTACACTTTTTGCCAATACCACCATACAGGCCTATGGTGTTGAAGGGGTTAAGGGGAGTGCGTACGCACCCGTCGCACCCCCTCTACGTACGGGCCTGCACAAACTAGTTTGTCCCTTACGGTAAACTGTTTACGCTTATTACTTTCGTTTCGCATGTTTACATGTTTTACGGTACACACAGCTGACGAATACAATACTGAGCGAGTTCGAGCTTAAACTATCGTTACTACAGTTGAACTATAGTTCAACTAAACAACCGCGAATGCAGGCTGGTTCGACCAGAGTGACGTTATAAATCTACTATAGTTCAACTAAACAACCGCGAATGCAGGCTGGTTCGACCAGAGTGACGTTATAAATCTACTATAGTTCGACTAGCCAAAAGACGCCTGTTCCTCCAGTTTCAAGATGGCGGCAAATACCGTAGGTAAAAAGTTTTAGAGAGTGGGAAATTTACATGGAAATTCTCTACTAGACATGTGCAATGCATCTACTATAGTTCAACATATAGTATGAACCTGAACTCGCTCACTGAAATGAGGCTGATGGGTCGATATGCGTTATTTTTAGGTGTGTGATACGTGTAGATACGCTACATACATGTACACTGATTGGACGGCGATAACACGTGATTAAGTAAGAGTATTTCATTGGCTGATCAATATGGCAGATTCTGAATCCTAGTACACGCGGCTGATAGCAAACTTCAAAGGCAATGTCAGCTGTTTGTTAACTTCTGGAATATGGATAACTGTCAGTGCTCAGATCTGTTAATCTGTATAACAGCTATTATCCCAGACAGCCAGTAGCACAGAGGTAGTAAACACACAGGGCTGTCTACATTCACAGTCAATTTAATTTGTCACAGATATGGGCAAAAAAATTGGGAGCCACGCGAGCACCGCGTAGCAACCGTGTTCGCGTAGTAAGCGATCGCGTAGAAACAGGACTCCCCTGCAATTACAAAATGTCATACCTCATATTTTTTTATGAAAACAGCCCGATACCACTGTTATTATCAGTAAAATAAATAGTGCTAAATGATTATATCTATATAGCGGGCACTCGTAATTTTTAGAACTGGTGGAATAGTGACACAATTATACACTTATTTAATTCCTATAAAGAACATTTTCTGCCTACTGAGTGGGCATGTACCTTTAAGATGCAGATCCAACTCGCTAAGATCTAACTCACTGAGATCCAAGTCACTAAGATCCACTAAGATCCACTAAGATCCACATCCAACTCCCTGAAATCCAGATCAAAGTCACTACTGTAAGATCCAACTTGCAAAGATCCAGATCCACTCACCATGATTATGGAAGAGCAAGAGCCCTATAAGATTCACGCCCAGCCCGATAGCGCCGACGATCAGCAGCAGTTTCGGGTTATTGATCTTCTCCACTTCGACAAGCCGTTTCAGGGCCTCGACAAGGATGGAGAAACAGAGGGCCAACAGGAAGACGGCGTTCACCAGGGCGCCCAGTACCTCCGCCCTCGCCCACCCGAACGTGTTGTTCTTGGTGCGCCACATCGATATCTGGTAACGGGACAAAAGGTGGTACATTGTATATGTTCTTCTAGGTTCACCACCCCAATATCTGTAGCCTATTTCACCAACATTGCAAAGTATACTTTGAGGGAGAAATGTTCAATTCAAGGATAAATTTATTAATTTTTATTATACTGAATTTATTACATTATCACAGCCAGCCAGAATGGCTGTGATAATGTAATAAATTTGGTATAATAATTCTGCATACTTTTAATCATCAAATATATGCAGTCGTTAGTTCTATATGAAATAATGAATTTAGGGAAAAATAAATGATTACTCCGTCAAAGTATACTTTGCTAGATAAGTATACTTTGAAATTTTGATGAAATCGGCTACTGGTATATAGCAATACATAGGAGACAAGTTTCACATCCAAACGTGGCTGCGACTTTTTTTCACTTTTAACCCTTTCCCTGTTTTGCGATATTTCGACTCTTCCAAATCGAAAACATCTGAATAAAAGAATCAAATACTGGGTCAAATGATGGTTAAATTATCTGATAGAGTAGAAAACATTGTGGGAAAAGGATAAATTGCTTGTTACAAGCAATTTCTCCTTTTCCCACAATGTTTTCAAAAGACATCTTCTGCAGAGGCGTGAAAAGTCGTTTCTATCAGGGAAAGGGTTAATAAACGGGCTGAAACTGAAACGGTAAATGTTATTGAGCCATGAGAATAGGTTTATTTATAGGTTATATGTGGCTGTGACTGGAGATAAATGGGGCTTATGGGATTTGTTACCAGTGTAGCTCCTGATCAAATAGCACACTCCTAGAGTCCGATAATAATGTAGATTGCTTGTTAGAAGCATGATGGGTTTCAGTGATGGAATGGCAAACAGTACAGATCCTGATCAGTACAGGCTGATCTGGATCTACACTGGTCGCAAAACCCAAAACCCCATTTCTCCAGTCATATATGTATTAGACTAGTGCATTACTATTTTCAATAAGATGATATGAATGCTGAAAACTGCATTAGAAAACGAGGCATATTTGATTATAATAAGCCATTTACCCGAGCGTTAAGGTTTCGAACGCACCAAGTCTGTGACCTTGACCCTGGGCTTAGCGGGGGCGGGACGAATGTGGATTTGCCACAGGGCAGTAGAGGAGCATTGGAGCAATGCATGTGTGAAATGTGAAGCAGATCCGAGCAAGGAAACAGAAATTATAAGCCATTTACCCGAACGTTAAGGTTTTGAACGCACCAAGTCTGTGACCTTGACCCTGGGCTTGCGGGGGCGGGACGAATGTGAATTTGTCACAGGGCGGTAGAGGACCATTGGAGCAATGCGTGTGTGCGAAATGTGAAGCAGATCCAAGCAAGAAAACAGAAATTATAAGCCATTTACCCGAGCATTAAGGTTTCGAACGCACCAAGTCTGTGACCTTGACCCTGGCCTTAGCGGGGGCAGAACGAATGTGGATTTGTCACAGGGCGGTAGAGGACCATTGGAGCAATGTGTGTGTGAAATGTGAAGCAGATCGGAGCAAGGAAACAGAAATTATAAGCCATTTACAGAGCGTTAAGGTTTCGAAGGCACCAAGTCTGTGACCTTTACCCTGCGCTTAGCGGGGGGCGGGACGAATGTGGATTTGTCACAGGGCGGTAGAGGACCATTGGAGCAATGCGTGTGTGAAATGTGAAGCAGATCGGAGCAAGGAAACAGAAATTATAAGTCATTTAACCGAGCGTTAAGGTTTCGACCGCACCAAGTCTGTGACCTTGACCCTGAGCTTAGCGGGGGCGGGACGAATGTGGATTTGTCACAGGGCGGTAGAGGAGCATTGGAGCAATGCGTGTGTGAAATGTGAAGCAGATCCGAGCAAGGAAACAGAAATTATAAGCCATTTACCCGTACGTACGTACACGTACAGATGCCGGTAACACTACATGTATATGCCCCCCTCACCATTCGATGGCGGGGGCATAAAAAGTTACATCATGTACATAGGCTAGAAACGTTTCATTCAGTAAACAAGGTGTATGATCACGTGGTACTAACAACAAGTACTGAAATTTTCAGAAGCCATCTGATTCAAAGTACGTATTCTTTTATAGTGTCCTTATTACGTAACGGATTTTGATGAAATATGGCACATCAAACGCGTCTTGTTAAGCTGCATTTGGTGGTCTGTGTATTTTCGCCCAAACTTATGTCGTTTTTACGAAGAATCGATTCTTCACAAAAACGACATAAGTCTGTGCCAAACTCCCTGGACCACCAAATGCAGCTCATGAAGATGCGTTTGCTGCGCCATATTTCATCAAAATCTGTTGCATATGAAGGAAAATATTAAATAATACTTACTTTGGAGTGGGCGAATCTGTTGTTGTTGTAACCACGTGATCATGCACCTTGGTAAAATGACGAATACATATACAATATGATTGACTGATTATTGGTTGTTAACCCTTTTCATGCTGAGGATACGACACTATGTTTGTGGAAAATCCTAAATATTTTCCTTCTAGATGCGGTCAGAAGTATATGTCGCAACCATCATTTGAACCGTCGTGTTGAGACGGTTCAAATGAGTGGTCACAACATTTATTTAATTGAGAAATAACAAAAGTAAAAGATTTAATAAATTTGTTGTTGCTTTTGTTGATCCTTATGCTAATCTTCCGCTAACTTTGGTCACATCCGTGCTTCGTAGTCTCATGATGCTCTACACTTTGTGCTTAAACAATTGTGGCGCATGCGTGAAGTAGGGATTAAAATAT
This sequence comes from Conchocele bisecta, assembly GCA_029237695.1. Classification (NCBI taxonomy): domain Eukaryota; kingdom Metazoa; phylum Mollusca; class Bivalvia; order Lucinida; family Thyasiridae; genus Conchocele; species Conchocele bisecta. Next base: position 34,836,752 of record CM055273.1, read on the forward strand.
TATTGCAACCTCCCTTTACCCTTAAGGAATCTTGGGAAAGCCATAATTAACTCAACTTTGCCATAGTCACTTATTTCCTCAACATTCCCCGTATATACTTTAAAGGAGATATAACAAGATTCTATTTTAGCGATACGCTTATGTATTCATCATTTAATATATCAAATAAAACAAATTTCACAGTAATCCGACCAGTATATGCCGTTCTTTTACGGATTTCATATTCCGGACAGCCAGTTTTTCCAGCCGTCACTGCATGACTAACTTCCCCTTATTTTGATTACCACACTTATTTCCCTTTGCGGTCACGTGGGTATATGACGTATCAGTAGTACTTCCGAAATGTATGCATAATACGATTATTACACGTAATAGTTCAACAGACTACTTAGAACTCCAGTTTATTACAGCGCTGACATATATATTATGGCACCCTAGCTGTACTATAAAAATATAAGAATGACCTAGTTACAAACTACATACTGAAATGCGACAGTGGGTGACAAAATGGACATACTGTGCAATTTTCAACAGCTATAGGATATACATCGTCAGGTTACAATCTATGTTTTCCCCGATAGTACGTATATATAATGCTAAATCAGACGGGCAACAGATTAGACACTTATCAGAGCTGTCAGAGGGGTCAATTAAGGAAAGCCGACTGCCCGGGGTGAAAGCAGTGGGAAAATTAGTCGCTCTAATTACCACGGGGGTGGGGTGTTATTTGAAGATTGTGTCAACATCCGCTGTACTTATCACAGCGATTAATTGCCCTGCCAATGGTCCTTGCCACCGGGCAGTGTGACTGAGAAGGTGCAATAAGCCAAACACAACATGGGGATTAAAGGGCGTTTGCGACCAGTGTAGATCCAGTTCAGCCTGTGCGGATAGCCTGTGCATCTGCACAGTCTGAACAGGATCTGCACTTTTCGGCATTCCTTCAATAAAACACACAAACATGCGATCTAGATCGTATTTAGACTACAGGAGTGTTATATTTGATTAGGACCTACACTGGTCACAAATCACACAAACCCCATTTCTCCAGTCACAGCCACATATAAGACCAAGCTATGTTTAATCGACGTAACCCCTATTTGGCAAAACAACGCTTTTCTCCTGGAAAACCACTTTAGTTTTTAACATCAAGTCCAAACATTTTCTATTTATTAGTCAGTAGGCAAATAGATTAGAAATAGTAAATAATTTACTGTCCATGTGAAAATTGAATACAATTTTAATTCTGTTTAACTGTCAAAGAACAAAATATGTGATTTAGTTATATTTTAGTATTCCAAAACAGTATTACGGAAAAATAAGCGAGTGGACATTCAAGTTACACAATTTTAGACCTGCAATATAACAATCATCCATTTGTGAAAACAAACACATCAAGATTGGATTTTCTAAACTGTAGCATCCTGATATGCACAGTGCACATTTATCTACTCTTCAATGTCTGTCAAAATGGACTCAAACAATCAGCCTGGCATAGGTGTGGCCTTGCGGATTCAATATACACATGCCGCATTATTTTTGACATCCGGCGGGCAACCGTTTGAACGTAGCTTCACACGTCTATCACTGACTAGGACAGAGACAAAATGGATTCAACCATTCAGCATAAAATAGGTGTGGCTTCGTTGAATTCAGAATACACCTGTCCCAAAGTCCACTTCCCTAATTTGCCTGCGGTCAAATCATCGGATAAGTTGTTTGTTATGCCGAACTACAGTGAAATCGCGATGGCTCGAAATGCCACGGGCCTGCATATTTTGTTTGAGTGATCGCATCTTTCGAGCCATCGCATCTTGCGATTTTGGTATATTTGTCGACTACTGTATCCGTCGGATTTAGGAAATAGCGAAGCATAATAGAGCGTATCCATGTTTTAGATGATAATAGTATTTATTCGCAGATTAAAGTTATCATGTGAAATTAAATAACTGTATTTAAATGTATTTACAAAACTGTCTTTATTTCAATTATTATCAAAGGAGAAAAGCTCCAGTATTTACTATAAATAGTGGCGCACATAATTAATGTCGCAGGTGGTTGTGACGTCACTCGAAACAGTAGTATGGGCCCAGCTCAAACAATGTTATACGGCGCAACTAAAAAATCGGGAATCAGTCAAGAATCGTAAAATGTTGCGACACAACAAAACATGCTGTACTTAATGTGTGACCAGTGTAAACGCTGATCAACTTGCAGACTCTTGCAACTTGATATGGGTTTACTATTTCACTATATTATTCATCATGAACTGAATGTGCAGGCCGATTTAATGCTGCACTGATCAGTAGAGCTCCTTTTTGTCACGACCAGTCATCTCTACTAGGAAGTGCGGTATTATTAATAGGCGTTTTTCGTAACTCCCGGGTAGCCACACGACTTTCGAGTCATCGTATAGCAAAATAGTGAGAAATGAGGCCGCGGGACATGAAAAATGTTTCGAGGGATTGCATTTTTCGAGGAGTTGCATTTAGAGCCATCGCATGTAAATTACATTAAATATATAGGGAAAATTATCGGGACCGCGATGCTATTTCGAGCGAGCCCGATATTACGAGCCATCACGATTTAACTGTATTAATGTCCTCCGGCGGCATCTGTTTGAACGTAGCTACACACGCATGTCACTGTTTATTTCAGCTCAAATTCCTTTTTTTTTCTGATTCTGGCTCAGCTGTCTGTTTAACCGTGAATTACAACAGACTTTCGCACAGATAGTCATCGCCAACGATTGCAATCAACGTATAAATAATCCAAGTATAATTAGGCGAAGGAATAACTAATGATTAACGTATATATTAAAGGTACATGCCCACTCAGTAGGCACAAAATATTAGTTTTACCACAGACATCATCTGAGACATTTTCTGGTCAAATAAAGATTCATTCACCGTTTCCTCACCGATTGATTGGCATTATTATACATTTTATATCACACATAGATTTCCATACTGATATCAGGGACGATAACCGTGTTTCCATAGCATGTTAACGGACAATACTATTTATTTTTTGATGTGCAATGGTCATACTTTATAATCTGTCGAAAATACTATTTTTTTAGAGATGCATTTAATTTGTATAAATAACTAAAAAATATCATACCTCATTTGCATATGAAAATAGCCTGATACCACTGCACGTCACTATCAGTAAAATAAATATTACTAAATGATTATATCTGTATAGCGGGTACTCGTAATTTTTAGAACTGGTGGAATAGTGGCACAATTATACACTTATTTAATTCCTATAAAGAACACTTTGTGCCTACTGAGTGGGCATGTACCTTTAAACGACAAAAACAAAGACATTATGCAACAAATAAATGTCCGTAAATCCAAACGATATTATATAAGAAACCATTATCAGGTAAGCTGTACTACTGCTACGTCACAGCAGTTATTTTTACAGCGCCACCTGGGGCCCGTTTCACTAAACTTCGTACGACTAAAATGTTCGTAAGTGCAAATTTGGAATCGTCTGGAAAGTTCAATTGATGGATTTATGCAGCCTATGCTCAATTAATGTATTATCCAATAATTGTTTACAAGAAAACATTGTTAATGTGAAATTTACAGACTATCATAGGTTTGCACTTACGAACATTTTAGTCGTAAGAAGTTTAGTGAAACGGCCCCCAGGCGCTTATGAGAAATCTCAATATCACAAAAAATACAAATGAACCGTAAATCAGTTATTATGGTCGCCTTTGTTGTTTTTAGAGAATTTTGAAGAAATTAAGTGATAGTTTGTAATGTGACCTTTAAGATTAAGGGCATCACACAGTATCTCTTCATTTCTTGTAATTGCAGTGACTACTCTAATCAGTATATGTCTGTGTCGTGAAGGAAATGCCCAATCATTGCTGGAATGTTGCCAACATCACACATTCTTGTCCGATTTTGGTTTATTAATGCCATACATGTATGTGCATTCAGCTTTGTATGTCCGCTCACCAGTTGATTCAGTGCTCTGTATGCTAGCAGGTCTGCTTCTCCGGTCTTCAGTCTCCGATCATTGCTCTCATCTACAAGAAATTGCGACAGTTGTCGCAATTTCTTGTAGATGAGAGCAATGATCGGAAAGCGTAAATGCTCTCTGCCATTTTTTGACCGAGCCTTTCTGTAATATTTTCTGTACATCTTTCTTGGTTAATTTACAATTTGAATTTTCCAATGACTCTGCCTCAGTTGCTTCTTCTTTTACACACTGATCTGCAAGCTATATCTTCATGGCCAGGGAAGCAGTGCGTTATTATGGACACTTGTTTGTCTTGTAACAGCCTGACTAGTTCTCGGATCTTGAGGACAAGCTCTATATTTGAAGAGGTAAATCGAGTTGAAGAGGTAAAATATTACTTACCCTAACGGAGGCAAATCCAACGACGAGCGCCACTACATCGGACAACATGTGGAAACTGTCAGCAACGAGGGCAATGGAGTTGGTGATGTACCCTACGATAATCTCCACCAAGAAGAAAGCCGCCGTCATGCCTAACATGGTCAGCAGTCGACACGCCTTTCCCGAATAACGCCCCATTATTGAAGACCACTGTCAAACAGAGACAACATGTTGTTGTTTTTTTGTGTGGTGGGGGCAACGAGGAGTTTAGAGGGCTCAGGGCTTCATATTATTGTCACAGCAGCGCTCCAGATAAGCTGCATATTTGCTTAAATACCCAATTAAAATTGCCAAAAACCAAATTGAAATCAGAAGTAGTGAGTATCAAAAAGCAATACAAATTTGATGGTACCTTTTTCATGCTGCAGAAAACAATAAACAGACCACAAACATAGCATATTTTTTCTTACATTTCTAAGAAAACACATCTTGGTATTTCATTAGAATTGTCTCCAAGGAGAAAATTCTAATGAAATGCCAAGACATGTTTTCATTTCGAAGCAAACTATTCAATAAGTGCTGTCTGTTGATGCGTAAACAGTAGTGTGATTTTATTTTACCCAATCGCTTCAGAAATGATGGGGTGACAATACTCAATTACTAATTCCTTATCTGGAGCACTGGTCACAGGGTGAGACAGATGCATATCCGACCACAGGACTCGAATCCAGGACCTCTGGTTTACCGTACCATCGCTCTAACCGACCGAGCTAACTGGGCACGAATACACATTTTCTCCCCAAACAGAGTTACGTACCGTGAAATTAACATAGGCTGGGTGAATAATTTTCAGCACCATGTCCATGCATGATGGTCAAATAAAATTTAATTGTGAGACATGTGCACCTTGAACTTTGGACGACGATTGAAACTGCTTTCTTTTGGCCTCAGGTGTAATCATCAGATAGATTCATAATTGACAAACATCTTAACATGTAGAGCCAATTCTCATGGATTCGTGCCTTCTCATTGATTCATGTCCCTAGAAAACAAGTGAATAAGCATATTCTAAGAATATTGTTAATTGAAAATATATTATTTTAAAAAGGTATTTTAAGTTGTTTCCCATGGTTTATTAAGTTACAGTTACATACAATTGTGATTTACCACCTACAGTGCAGTCTGCGTTTTTGTTCCACCGTAGACAACACTTGCAAACTCAACGCGAACGCAACGCAAACGGTTTGCTATAGCGTTGTATACATTGTTTAAACGTATAATACGGTTCGTGCACGTGTAATACACATTGTCAAACCGTTTAGTTTAAAAGCGTTGTATACGTTGTTTAAACGTATAATACGGTTCGTACACGTGTAATACACATTGTCAAACCGTTTAGTTTAAAAGCGTTGTATACGTTGTTTAAAAGTATAATACGGTTCGTACACGTGTAATACACATTGTCAAACCGTTTAGTTTAAAAGCGTTGTATACGTTGTTTAAACGTATAATACGGTTCGTACACGTGTAATACACATTGTTAAACCGTTTAGTTTTAAAGCGTGTAATACGTTTAGCTTCAAGGCGTATAACACGCTTTGGCGTATACATATGTAGCGAGGTGAAAGCGTTGAAACGTGTACAACGCTTTACATGGAAGCGTGTAGCTATATGAAAGCGTTGAAACGTGTACAACGGTTACACGTTTTAATGACACCGCATACTCTAGAAGTATATATACATGTACACACACGAAGAACGATCTGAGCATGCGCATTCTACGAGATACACGGTTGGCATACCAAAACGTGTAATGCGTTAAAACCCGTGGAAACGTGTTATACGTATAACACGGTTTCATCTGTACGGTGCTGTGTACATGTAGAAGCGTGTAACCGTTCGTCAAAGAAAGCGTTAAACCGTTTAAACGGTTTACCTTAGCGTTGTATACGTTTACAACCGTTGTATACGTTTACAACCGTTGTACACGGATTACACGCTTTTGAAACTCAATGCGTTGTTTACAACCGTTGTATACGTTTACAACCGTTGTACACGGATTACACGCTTTTGAAACTCAATGCGTCGAACACGGTTTGTTCGACTTTCGTGCATGCGCAAAAGTGGGGAAACGCAACGCATGGCCGAAAACGTATTACACGTAGACGACACACGGTTTGAAACTCCACGGATACGCAACGCACAACACTTTGTACACGTATAAACCCAGAACATTTTAACAGAAACGACTGTATTTTGTGATTTTTATACATATTTCCTTAATCTGAAGAGGGTCTGTTCGCAAATTATGCATAAAATGTGATATACATGTATGTTGATTTCTAAATGAATCTGGACTTCACCATATTTAAATTGTATGCATCTAGGCAGCAACACTTCTTTATTGTATGAGTGATCAAGGAATGTGCCTCAAATGTGAAAAAAGTTGTAGGGCACGAACCTGATGACTAGGTGACTTGGGTGGGTTATTTCTGGGGACTCGCATAAACAACAATTTTGGCGAATTCCTTATGTGCACTCATATTCAAGTGTTTGAACTTTATGTAGTTTCAGTCTGTAACTCTGTGACCCTCCCGTACCATACGTACCAGAGTTACAGTTCCTCCCATAGCATTCCCCTGCAGAGTAGCGAATCAGATCTGATTCACACTGAAAATGTTAATTATCAGGGCTCGAATTTGGCACTCGCATACTCGCAAAATGCGAGTGCTTTCTGAAAAATGCTAGTTAAAATCAAAGCCGCTCGCAAAAAACTGCGAGTGCCAATTTCAAAATGGAAATCCAAATTATTTTGTTCTGAACAGCGATCTGGATAATGAAATGCTCTCGTCAAAGCACCTTGATGATAGGAACATTGGAGGTCGTAAATATTATGTCACAGGTCGTAAATGAGGACGTTTTTGCCTGGGCTATTTATCAATTGCGACATCCCTCTAGGCCACATTGAAATACTACGACGCATTAAAGGTACATGCCCACGCAGCAGGTTAAACTGTACTACTACTTTTCATTTTCTGTCATGCCTTATATGAGCCATTTTTCTACCCACTAATGAGTTATTTTTAATTACGGCGCATGTTAATTGGTGTTAAATCGCATTTTATATGCCGCGACCAGAAAGGGTATTTTCCGACCTCGTGCTATTTTTACCAACACGCGTCACGTGACACGGTCAATCATATCACATCTTTGACATGCGCTGTAAGTATCGGAAGTTGAGAAGAAAAATATCTGTTCGAGTCCAAATCTAAATCTCCACGTAACTCTTTCCATTTGGTGATCTGGTCGCCAATATTAACCACTCTCTCTCTCTCTCTGTACTGCCTGTCCCTCAGACATTTCGCCTTTTTTTTGGCCGACGCCGTTTCATACAATTTCCGTTCTAGATGTTTCGACATGTTGATATTCTTGTTTACATATTGGGAAGCCTACTGGCGCGCGTAGTATACTGCGCATGCGCACCGCAAGCCGTGATGTGAAAGTCGTCGTCCCCGCACATTATCAAAATAGACTGTTACCGCCGCGCGTCGCTAACAGTAAATTGATAATTAATAAATGATTATATTTGTATAGCGGGCACTCGTAATTTTTAGAACTGGTGGAATAGTGACATAATTATACACTTATTTAATTCCTATAAAGAACATTTTGTGCCTACTGCGTGGGCATGTACCTTTAATATTATTACAAAAATAAACATTTCCGGTTTCATTTTAATTATTCACAAATTACTAAAGCTGGCAGTATAATCACATCAAGAAACTGAACAAGTTGATATTGAATATTTGTGTAGGTAACTAGATTTTTGAGCTACGTTTTTCCATCGACTACATGAGTGCAACAACCTTCATGTACTATGAAACCATATACTAGGATACATGTACATGCTTATTGCATAATCCAACTAAACATAGAAATTGCTAGTGAAAATCCAGTTTTGCTAGTAGAAAAAAAATCCACTAGCGAAAAAATGCTAGTGTGTTAAAAAGTTAAATTCGACCCCTGATTATAAGTAATTTTGTGTATTTTTTATATGAAGTAAATGTCAGTATTATGAAACTAGCATGTAGCTAGTAAATTTAAACTATAATCTACTAGAGACCCAATCAATACCAGTCATAACTCACATGACATATTTTTGTTGGACCCTAGTTTCTAAGTAGACAAAATTTTATTCGCTGGATATTCTGCAAGGATAAAAACTACTTTAGAAGTAATAGTTTATATCAGTTTCCTAATTCCAACACAGATTTCAATTGAAAGATATTTTAAAAATGTCATAATTACTATCTAAAGTGTGAATCAGATCTGATTCGCCACTCTGCAGTGGAATGCCATGCGGGGAACTGTAACTCTGGTACCTACAGTATCATCAATCAATGTGAAATGGAACGCAATGTGTTTCGGAACACCACCGGATACAAAGTGTAGCGCGCTTGATTTCACGAATTGTACCGCCGTTTTCGATGGGGTAATTCTGGAAAATACAGAAGTTCATTCACCACAGGAAAAATCACCATCCAAAATGTGATTTATCCTTTATTTTTGTACATGGGGTTAAATATGTCCAAACAAATTATTACCTTTTGTCATCACACTTATAAGTCAACTAAACTACCTTTTATCACATTAAAATATTAAAACTGTCGACAGCTTTCACAGCTGTAAATTGAGGCTGCTGCAGTACACATGACAGGGCCTAGTTTCGAGATAGGGTTAAATTTGATCGGTTTGTATGCTACTCAAGTTAGTTAGTTTTTAAAAACAAATCAACTGGGATGTGTAAATTTTGAGCATACGAAGTTTATGGCATAATGGTGTTTTAAAGTAAATTTGTCTGAAATATATACGCAATATACAACTGTTTATGTAAGAAACAATGTGACAAACACTTGTAGTCAGCACTAACTAAAAAGAGGAACGTGTATCAGCCGTATTCACATACCAGCATGACCAGTATATGTGACCAGGGCAGACACGAATGTAATGAGCAAAGGAATGGATGAAAATAATTATAGAAACATATTTAAGAATACACGGTTATATTTAAATACACCCATTAACATGTTTAAGGCGATTTAATATGTTGAATAACATCTGCGTACGAGTATGCATGATTTCGACGACATCGGGTCTGGTACCCGTGAGTAATACTGGAGTAGCCAAATCGTTCCGAAACCCATTAGACTGGGTAACGTAACGAGTTAGTTACGTCCATAATTTGAGCGTCTGGAAAAAAATGTAAAGTTTTGAACATTATTTGTGTATTTGTATAAGTTTAACTTGATTGTTATTCGAGTTAAACCGTAAGTTGGCACAGAAAATACTCTTTCAGTCAAATTGGATCAGGTCAGGACATAATTTCATTATTTCAATATTTGGCCTGGGGGGTTTTTGCTTCTCACCTGTCAGAACTTTAATGATAAGCTGGTTGATTGATTAGTAGGTGGTGTGCACAATATGCTTATTTAAACACCAAGATGGAAAATTCTCTGTGTCTAGAAACAAATGTATCAAAGTCACATGTAAAACCGACTCGGGCTGAAGTGAAAGTTGATCTGCGCCCGGCACGTAATCATGGTAATGAGGAACGTCCGAGTGCAAAACTATTTTTGTTTGTCTTCATCTGAAAGACAATTTTAATGGATAAATATGCAAATACAAAACGGCCGATTTTGTAATTAATAACTGAAAACGATAGTTAAGATGTAACTTTACACGACTGAGCATGAATTATAATTAAAAAAAATCCAGATATATGTATGAAATGACTTTTAATTCGACACTTTAAAGAATTTTTTTAGAGAAATTGAACGCATCTGACAGGAACGCTTGATTGTCAACTTTGATTTCCCTTGCGGCTCATCACGTATGAACCGGTCATGTGGTCGGTATGGTTTCTAGTCAAAACGTACCCAAGTCAAAACGTACCCAAAATAAGTCAAAACGTACGGGGCGGGTCCATGGGTAGAAGTCAAAAGTACCAAACATGAAGTCATAACGTACCAAATGGGAATATATATAGTTGTATATAAGGAAGTCAAAACGCACCCATTAAGAATTCAAAACGTGCCCATGGGAAACAAATTAAATATAGCCTACTATATATAAAATGTGATAAAATATTATCTTTGAACATGTAAAACATATATCCATAATTAAAAATATTTGTTTAATATTCTTTAATTAAAAATATATTCATTTCGTTTCGGAAATGTCTTTTATTAGATATATTTATAATTTAAACCATTTGTTTAAATGTTTTGTGTAAATGTTTTGTGAAAGAAAAAGTCGCCACTAAACAAATGGGATTGGTAATTATATAATACCTGTCGGTGAGAGAATGGACATGACCCCATGGAATTAGGGTATACCTGCACTATGTCTCTGATGGCCCGCTAGTCTGAGAACAACAACATTACGTCATTTTTTGACCGTGCTCATATGAGACACGCCATGCGATTCTGTACCTTCGGACATATGCGTAATTTCATTAAATACGTTTACAAAATGTACAATAGTTTGCACAAATAAAGTCAAAAGTTGAGAAAGTTTTCAGTGTACATGTGGAATTATATTTCTGGCGCGTATACAGCTATATATATATAGCCCTTTATTATTCATTACGTACATACAGTAGGCTATATATATAACTCTTGAAATATACTCTAATCAAATTTAACATTAACTGTAATTCCCTACTTTGCATTGTGTGCGGCTGTCGGAATGAACCAGTCCTTTTATACCCTTGGTCAAGCTCATACTACTGATGATCAGCGCCATCCGAATATGTCAGCAGCAACCAATAGTTTATCAGTGACTAGGGTCGTATATAGGGTGTATCAAAAAACAGCATACAATATGGGATTAAAGTAGAATGATGCAATACTTGACAGTTGGTAATGTCACCAATGTGCGAGAAGGACTGTCAGGGACCAATGCGTCGCAAGATAAACAGGTGGGCCACACGGTTTTCATTGGCAGATTATATGGATGTATGGCTTATGTTACAGTGGTAAACTATATCGTCACCTCATACAGCATGCACACGTGGGGATAGTATGCATTCCCAACGTAACCCTTTAACCACTAAGTAACTGGAATGGATTTTGATATGCTAATTTTGCAACCAATCCAACCGTCACAAAAAGGTTTTCAGACTAGTCCGTTTATGCAAAGAGGGTATTTTTTTGTTCTAAACAAATATGAAAATTACTTTCAAAAAGTGCAAATCCTGATAAGACGGCTAATTACGAGCCTGCACATCTGGATCTGCACTGTTTGCACAAACCGCTATAGCGGGTTTCGGGTTCAAATGGTTAACACATGCACCTGCTAGAGGCTATATATATATATTATATACACTGTTACAGGAAGGCGCAACGTCAACTTCAGTTTAGCCAAACCGACCGGCTCCTCAAGGGTAGAGTACGTGCTACCGCACTGTTTCGTCGCCTCATTCAGCAATAAGTGGAGCCACGACAGCGCTGGCTTCTCTGGATGCAGTCATGTCTTTATCACAGGTGGATAAAATAGCTAAACAATCATAATTATGTTTAGAAAAATGCAGAAAATCAGAGAAAATAAAATTGGCATGAAAACACAAATCAGTTCTAAAGACCTAGCTATTATTGGAGGCCTTTAGATTCGCTTATTTTTTTTGTTTTCATTGCACTTTTGATTTCCCAGACATTCTCATGGCTTTTAAACATAATTAGATCTATTTAACAAGTTTACCATACGTGCCACACGTTACCGACATGTGGTCGTTATCGTGAAGTATTGCGTTAAATTCTTCTTTACCTAGGTTCATAAGTTTCCTTTGGTATATTGTTCTCTATTTTGAGTGTGTTAGTTGATCAGGAGCTAGACTGGTCACAAATGTCATACGCCCCATTTCACCAGTCAACCCCACGGCTATAAAACAATGTTACTGCGGTAGGATCTGGATCTATATGTGACTCGAGAAATGGGGCTTATGTGATCAAATAGCACACTATACGTACTGTAGCCTGACAACAATCCACATTGCTTGTGAGAATCACGACGAGTGTTTCATTGATGGAATAATGAACAGTGCAGATCATGATCACACTGTGCGGGTGCACAGGCTGATTTGGATCTACACTGGTCGCAAAACCGTTTCTCCAGTCACAGCCACATTTACGCGAGGACACGTGCGTCACTGATGTGATTGTGCACACATGTCCAGATCTTACGAGTTCTGATTATCCGAACTACATGGTGGATTTATAAATACGTACGTTCTGTTTAACTTTTACTATATAATTTCTAAACTAACGATGTTCACGATGCTTCGGTAATTTGCTGATAATGTAGTAAATTCCTCCACCCATAGTACATTTACACCTCAACCGCACACAGGGAGAGGTACATATATTAGTTAGAAACTACATGTTTCTTCAATGGCCGTAAATTCAGAACTATCCTCGTGTTTCAGGATTTTAGAGGGTTAATTTGTACAATAAACTCCACCTCTATAATTCTGACGTAGTCATAATATGCCACGTCTTACTGTGTTTACCAATCCATGATTTGGGCAAGGAACCAAGATCCACCCAAACCAGGCGCGGATACGGGGGGGGGGGGGGGGGGGGGGGGTGGGGGGGGGGGGGGGGGGGGGAGAGACCCCCCCCCCCCTCCCTCCCCCCTCCTCCTGCTCTCGGCAAAAAAAAAAAAAAAAAAAAAAATCTAGCTACAATACTCGAATAGTTGGATGACTTTTTTCGTGGCCTAGGTGTCGGGAAATCGCATCTGCGGCGATCTGGCATCTAAAAATTTCTGTATCCGCGCCTGCAAACAACACCCATTTTCATAATTATGTAGTGACATCATTTCATTATTATTCAATATGTCGGGTAATCTAATTCTGCTCGTAAAGTCGATTTAAGCACGTTAAATTCCCATAGTTGTATATATGACTATATCTCTTACTGACAGCTACATATATCACTGAGCATACGGTTACCAATTAGATGAACCATGCGCCGGTCTAAGTCGTGAGAACACAGATTTATGATTTCAAAATACAAGATAGAGAAACCACTATTCTATATAGTTGTTACACGTTTCCATTTGATTATTAGGTTTGAGGCGGCTTTCAGCTGCGCCGAAAACCTATTGTTAGGTTTGAGGCGGCTTTCAGCTGCGCCGAAAACCTATTGTATTTTTTTTTTTTTTTTTTTTTTTTTTTATTAAGCCGTTCAGTCTACAACCCAAAGTTTTCAAAATAGAGCAAACGGATGTGACGTCAGCTTCGTTATTTATCAATAGATTTCAAAATTTCTTGCTGCGGTCGATATTTCAGTCCTTTAGCTAAAACTTTCCCGCTTTGTGCCCGGCCTATGGTGAAAGACAAACGAAAACTTCACTGCCGGTATATTGCACATATTTAATTTCCGTTTTATTAGGTGTATTTACAAATGGCGTAAACTGCAATTTAAGGGCGATAACTATCGAAAAATAATCATCCGCTGACTTACGGGCTCCCTCCATCTACACCAAACCGCTGGTCGGATCGACTTCAAATTTTGCATGCCGATTCGGATCAAGTGTTAGCAGAGACTCAGATATTTTCAGATATATTTTAATGCTACTTTCCACGAAAACGGAAGTGACATAATACTTCCTATAACTTCCTTATTTTCCAACCGATTTCAAGAATTCTTTTTGCATTGGAAAGCTGACACAATTCTCTATCTCAGACTCACTGACAGTTTACGGCTATCTGCTCAAATAAAAGAGCTATATGCATTTGAAGTTGAAAAATGTACATACTTTTCAACGATTTTGTCGAATTTCGGCTGATAACGGGTGGTCTTTACAAACGTTTTCCAATTTGTACAGTACTGTCAGCAACATAATTTCTTGCCAGGGTGATAGGGGAGTGTCAGCCGCACGAAAGATGATAATTTTCAGAGCTATATCTTGACTACTTACGGCTCTATTCGATGTCAAAGATGAATGTATGTTTTCAAGTTTTCAAAATAGAGCAAACGGATGTGACGTCAGCTTCGTTATTTATCATTCGATTTCAATTGTTTTTGCTGTAGTCGATATTTCAGTCCTTTAGCTAAAACTTTGGCTGAGAATCGAACCCGGTATCCCTCGCTCCGAGTCCATCGCTCTACCTCTAAGCTAACCGGCCCCACATCGGTGTGATGATGCGAACATAATAATGTTGGACTGTTCATTCTAAAACTTCAGAAATTATTTTTGCAACCGATAGTTTACACCTTGGGCTAAAGCTTAGTTACACATGAAATCAATGTTTGAGGCTCAAACCGTTGATGCAGCTCAAGCTGCTCTAGTTATATGTTATCTCCCTTGAATCTCCCTTGTAGATAGCGTATTATCAGATTATGTCACGCACATTTCTATGCGGGCAGACATTGTCGTGCTGCGCCTAAACGGCGAGTACGACCAAGAAAAGAGTGTTTAACTTATCCTATGGCGTTTTAGTCTGTCTTGCTTTGTATCTAAAACTCTACATAAACTATTCTCTATAGTTTTAACAGTTTTTGGGCTCAGTTTATCATAGTGGGGTGCCGGGGCACTCAGTCATTTCAAATTGATGCAAAAGTTTCGTTTTAAGTACCAATTTGAAGGTAAGGGTCTATAGAACAATTTTGGTTCGAGTGTCAAGCACTCAGATAAAAAAACTCAAAATGGCCACCAAAATCCAAGATGGTTGCCAATTTCAAGCTTTTCTTCGCATTACGCCTCATAACTTTTGTACTATTGAACATAGAATGGTTATTTTCGTCTCTATACATAGGTTTGCATGTATGAGTAATTTAATAAAAATAGAATAAACATGATTGGAGCATATCTTCTCTTATATTGAGTCCTACTTCCGAGTAACTGCTTAGACAATTGCTTGAAAAACTCCTTGAACAATACATTTAATAAGAAAATGGCTAACAAATTAACCAAATTAACCTATATACATGTTAGTATTGGAAATTGTTCTAGTCCAGCTACTTCTCGCATGTGCACTTGCACTGACGTGTGCACTTCAACTTTGTCTTCACGCATTTGCACGGAGAGCAGGTAATTGGGCAAGTGTACTTCACATCCAGGTGGAACACATCCTTGGCGAGGGGCAACGAGGTCCAAATGGGAAGAAGCTTTCCGTCCTCTTCCTTGCACCCATGGTTAGTTGGGTTGTTGACAGGCATCATGGACATGTGGGCTGTTGTCCAGATGCTCGCTTGGAAGACACTCCTTTTGAGATGTTGATCCAACGCATCACTGGTTGGGGGAATTCTCTCCACGTCCCTAGTCTTCTGTGAGAACAACCTCATTCGGACGAGGTCAACATCATTGACCTCGCTTGACTCATTTGAGTACAGCCTACAGACAAAGTTTGTTGCCACTTCTTTCAACCTTGGCGATGTTTGGAATGTAGTGTCGACAATAGTTGCAAATTTCTCCATAAGGGATGGCACTTCGTGCATCAACGTGCAGCAGGATCGCTCACCCATTGAACTTGAAGGAAGAAGTACTGTCTGATCCAGTGAATGCGTGGAAGAGGGCCATGGCTTTGCACGTTGTCGTGCCCAGGTTTGTGGCGATAGTGTTCAGGGAGATCATTCTGGTTGTCTTTCCCGCTTTGAAGGAGATCCAGATTTCTGCGGCCGGATTCGGAGCCTTGATGTGATGGAAATTACTTAGAAGGATTACGACAACATCTATGTCTCCAGTATACACCATCCAAAGTGACGATGATTCGAGGGCGTGGAGGAGATGTACGAATACACGTGTGTCAGCTTCCTCATGGTTGCATTGATCCATTGGTGGACTGTTTCCAACATGGTGCACTTGATCACCTACAGTGATGTAGACATTCTTGTCATCTGGGAAATGTCCTTCTGTTATCTTTCTTGACAGGAATGAGAACAGTTCCTTCTTGTTATCAACTTTCGCCAGAAAATTCTGCCAATTTCCTGGGATTTTGGCAGTACCACATATGCGTTGTCGAATGCCTGTTCCTCGATTTTTCCCTTGTGCCTCCTTTGATTGTCAGTGCACGATACTGGTCCCAGACAATATCTACTCTTGTCGATCGCTTCAAGTCGTGTCGAACTCTTGGGCAGAATACCTTGTCGACATATGAATCAAAGGTCTTGCCTTGGACAGTTGTACCAGGAAGTGAGTGTATCAGTACTCCACCGTCAATAATAATGAAGTCGTAAACATCTGGCGCAACTAGCTCCTCGTCGACAGAAATGGCGCTACTTGTACTGGCTTCCATGATATATACCACAGGTGGTACAAACGTATACGAACGAGGCAGGATGGGTTCACTGCTGCGTGCTCCTGTTTTCTGTGAGTTGATTTTTTTTTAGACATTCTTGGTCCAACCCAGGCGTCTGTGATGAAGGAAACTGAAAGATTGAAATACCAGTTCCATGGAAGGATGAGCTTGCAGTGCTTTATACGTTGTGGAACAGATGATTTTTCGCAACCATTTGGAAATGAACCATCAAACCTGAATGCAGTGTCATGATGAAAAACAGCTAGCTTTACGGAGAATCGATGCTGCCATTAGTAATGTACGTGCTTCCTCATCTGGTGTTTTGAGTTGCATCTGATATGATATTTCTAGCCGTCTTCGAACAAATGATGAAAACTCGGTCTCTGATACCTTTCTCCTCTGTCAAATTCGGGAAGTGTTCCAGGAATCTTTCCTTTAGGCGTGTCTGCTTCACGGTCTTCTGCATTCCATGTTGTTCTAATCTCTCGGTCATCATATCTGTCAGATCTTGCAATGCAAAAATTCTACGACCTCCAAATTCGGTGACGTCTTCCTTTATAGATTGGAGCAATTCATTTTCTGCTGTGGCCTCAAGATTTTCACTAGATGTGTCTTGTTTACAAATCTCATCGTAACGGCGATTGAACCCTGTGTAGCAATTCCGATGGCACTTGGCTTCAATGGCGACCAGATCGCGACACAGATAACGATTAACAGCTGCATTACTCCGCCGGTATTTTTTTCTTACAAGAGGCAATCCTTCATTATGACGTTATTTTTGCATGGTCAAGTGATGATGCCCTGTAAAGCTGACGACAAGATTTATGCCAGGATGCATGATTCTTCTGCATGGATTCTTCATCTGGAAGTTCTACGTCTGGGTGGGGAGCACCACCAATTGCTCTGAACTGTCTTGCGAGGCTGGTGATTTCTGTGTAGGCTCCCTCTCTACGACTGGCGACTGGATTCGCAAGAGGACAAACAAGCACTTCCTCAGTTTGCTTTTGGCACAAAATACACAACTGCCATATCCTTGCCCCAGCCATCTCAACACGGAAAGAAAACACCTTCAGGCGCGGATACAGAAATAATTGCGGGGGGGGGGGGAGTGGGGGGTTGGGGGGTCTGTAATTACAAGTCGGCATAGGCGACCTCCGCGAGCGCGAAATTGTAAAGTAGGGTGGTCTGGGGGTCCTCCCCCATGAAATTTTTAGATGCCAGATCGCCGCATATGCGATTTCCTGACACCTAGGCCACGAAAAAAGTCATCCAACTATTCGAGTATTGTAGATTTTCGTCTTTTTTTTTTTTTTTTTTTTTTTTTTTTTTTTTTTTTTTTTTTTTTTTTTTTATTTTTTTTTTTTTTCAGGGGCCTAGGGGGGGGGGGGGGGGGATGGTGTCCGGACCCCCTGGACCCCCCCCCCCCCCCCTGTCTCCGCGCCTGACCTTGAATGGATATACAACTGATATACACTTGGATATGCAAATGGAGACGTTTTACCACCTGAGAAAAGAGATAGTTTTACCAGTTGTATTAAATGACTATAAGTAGTATATAGGGAATCGCGAGCAGGCATTTCGACCTTCCCGAGCGGACTGGATTTCCTGGCGAGCAATCCGAGCAATTTGGCGAGCAAACCGAGAACACTGGTGCGCAATCCGAGAAATCCGAGCAATCCGAGCACCGCGAACAAGTACTTCGACCATTTCGAACGATTTGGGAATTCCATGTTGGACAAATGCCCCCTCTAGATAGAAACGTTTGCAAACATGCCAAAAACCTACTTGTCTCCGAAAAATATTCGAGAAATTATTTCCACCCGCGGGAAGACTACAGCCGACGAAACAAAGAAGAAGTACGGGATCGGTAGTGGTAGACTTCGAAAAATCTGGGACGATGCCGATGTAGAGCGTAGTACAAAGCCCGAAGAAACCCCAGAAGAACAAGAAACCCCTACCCCCGTAGAACACAGGGTGACCGCGCCTGGTTTTGCGGGCCCCACCGAGTTCCCCACGGATCTACTAGAAGATACCAGCTCGTTCGAAGAATCGACCGCGCCTGTCCGACATGGAGAGACGTTTGGAGAACCGGTTGGATACACTGGAATGCAGACTGTTGGATGCAATTTCCAACGATCCGAAGAAAGACGACCTGGAGGAAGACGAGTGTTTCCGGAGAAAGACGAGTGTCCGGAGGAAGAAGAGTGCCAGACGGTATCCGGGTGGGAGGTGCACGACATCTGGAAAACCGTAGAGAATGCGAAGTGGTGGCTCGGGGTTCTCGTGGTGGCGTACGCGGTCTGCAAACCACTGTTCCCATTCGTGTCCCTAGAGTCTTGTAGAATCTGGAAGAACAAAACAGACCCCGACGCCCAGTTCGTGCACTCCACAAAACAGTCCGGTACACCGAAGGAAAAAACCAAAACTAGCGACTACGTACACCAGCACTCTGGTAGTCGCGACCCATTCTACATGGAGTAGCCGTTTTTGGAAAAAAAGTTCTTTGTCTTTTTTCGAGTTGTATTTCCTGTACCGAGTTGTCTTTCTTGTTTTGTACCGAGTTGTATTTCCTGTACCGAGTTGTCTTTCTTGTTTTGTACCGAGTTGTATTTCCTGTACCGAGTTGTCTTTCTTGTTTTGTACCGAGTTGTATTTCCTGTACCGAGTTGTCTTT
Source organism: Conchocele bisecta (assembly GCA_029237695.1). NCBI lineage: Eukaryota > Metazoa > Mollusca > Bivalvia > Lucinida > Thyasiridae > Conchocele > Conchocele bisecta. The sequence goes on from CM055273.1 coordinate 34,856,089, forward strand.
CTTGTTTTGTACCGAGTTGTATTTCCTGTACCGAGTTGTCTTTCTTGTTTTGTACCGAGTTGTCTACCTCCTTTGAGAGAGGTTTTCTGTTTTTTCGATGTGGTCTAGATTTTGTTTTGCTCTTGGGAGACGATTTTCTACACTTTTCCCAAAAGTCCAAATGTGGACAATTGGGTGGTATCATTTTGTTTGCCTCTTGGGAGACAAATTTTTTGTTCGACTTTCCCAAAAGTCCGAATGTGTACAATTGGGTGGTATCATTTTTCTACCTACTTTGGGGAGAGGTTTTGTTTGCCGTTGGGAGTCGAGATGGGGGCCAGTGCAAAAAAGTGGGGGGAAATACCCCTCTCTCTACATATCTGTCCAATCGGTCTCGTCGTCGTCGCTGTCGATGTTCGCTCCCTCGCGAGGTTTTCCATTCCGCAGTCTAGCCACCTCCTCCTCCAACTCTACCACCCTCCTCTCCAGTACCAGGATCCTCTTCCTGGTCGCAGCCTTCTTCTTGCTACCCTCCGTGGTTCTATCTTCTGGCCCCTCGGGACACCTGTTCGAGCGATGTTGCCAGAGAGTCTTGTAGGTGGCAAACTTCCCTCCACATTCGGGACACTCTCTCGTGGGAGGTCTACACGGGTTCTTGCGACCCATGTGTCTTCGAAGATTTGCGGGCTTGTCGAAACCCTTGCCGCATGTTTCACATTCCTTGTATGGCATTGTGTCTGTCTATTCCAATGGGAAACATATCTTCAATTGGGCGTTCGATTGTGGATACAACTTTCCCAAAAAAGGATGTGTGTGCAATTCGTATCCACAATTGGGAGGTGGTAGTACGATTGTGGATGTTTCGTCCCAAATGTGGATACGAATTGGGAGGTGGTAGTACGATTGTGGATGTTTCGTCCCAAATGTGGATACAATTGGGAGGTGGTAGTACGATTGTGGATGTTTCGTCCTAAATGTGGATACGAATTGGGAGGTGGTAGTACGATTGTGGATGTTTCGTCCCAAATGTGGATACAATTGGGAGGTGGTAGTACGATTGTGGATGTTTCGTCCCAAATGTGGATACAACTTTCCCCAAAAAAAATCCAAAAAACAAAAGTGTGTACCAGCACCCACAAAAAGTACCAGTTTTTCCCCTTTTTTTTCTCTTTTTCGAAATATCGGAGTCAGAATAATATCACCTGCGCTGGTGGTTTTGTTGCCTGTATTGCGGCACCCAACGCCAACATTTGTTTTTTGTTGGGGACTACTTTTCATATTTGGCCAAAAACACGTTTTTCGATACTGTTGGGAGCTGTAACCAGGGTCAATAACGCTTCCACCTTTGGTGGTATCATTTTGACTCCCTATATACTACTCTATACACAATTGTTCTGCAAGCAACCGCGCGCCAATACACATACGTGCGTTCTTCATTGGCTTATATGTATTAACAACGCTATGCTTTTTATTGATTTTTTTTTCTCAGGTGGAAAAACGTCTCCATTTACAACACTTGAAATGGATACACTTGTCCAGATGGAGACGTTTTGGTTGTACAGTGTGATTCTTAAATTATCTGCACTGCAGTGAAAACTCCCATTTCAGCTTCTCAGCCATCCATGATATCTAAACGGTGGAAAGAGAAAGTGATCAGCATAATGAAGGGTTTTCTTCTGTTTGATTTTGGCCATAATAAAACAAATGGAAAAGGTTCAACAGGAAAGAGATACAAATACCCCATTTGTATCATCACATTTTGCATTTATTGTCTCATTGGTGTGAAATACCATATAAGATATATTCCAATCATGTTTATTTTATTTTTATTCAATTACTCATACATGAAAACCTAGATATAGACACCGAAATCACTATTCTAGGTTCCATAGGACAAAAGTTATGAGGCGTAATTAATGCAAAAAAAAAAAACGAAATTGGCAGCCATCTAGGATTTTGGTGGTCATTTTGAATTTTTGTATTCCAGTGCTCGACACTCGAACCAAAATGGTTCTATAGACCCTTACCTTCAAATTGGTACTGAAAACAAAACTTTTGCATCAATTTGAAATTAAAAGAAAAAAATACCCATGCATGGTCCCCCACTATCAGTTAAATTCTGGAAAATACGGACCAAGACGTTTCGTGCGTGTGAATACAGCAGCTAATAATATGAAATATATAGGCACTACCTATGACGGGCGGGACACAATCGAGTGCGCCCATTACGTCATTGCCGAGTTGTTCTATAAATACAACAAATTCTATAAATATGGTGTTTTCCAAGAAGCGAAGGGTGACTGATGTTTCTGCAGAACTACAGAATACCCATATCTACAGGGGGTGGATGGGGGGGGGGGGGGGGCGGGGCGGGGCACAATCGAGTGCGCCCATTACGTCATTGCCGAGTTGTTATATAAATACAACAAATTCTATAAATATGGTGTTTTCCAAGAAGCGAAGGGTGACTGATTTTTCTGCAGAACTACACAATGCTGTTTACACTGGTATACATGCGATAAACTTATGATTTCAATGTGAGAATTAAAGTTATAAGACTATTATACGTTTGTCCGGATAACTGTTTGTCAATGTTAATCTTGGCGCAATCTTACGACTGATAATCTGACCCAATTTTATGCGAGAAAAATGGCACAGTTTGCGAAATAGTTTACATGTGCTGAGAAAGCAAGAACCGAGGATTATTCTGTGCAAATTTAAGTTTATGCCCGTAACTGCTATGTTAAGAAAAATATTATAAAAACACTGCCATTTTTGTCCGATAATCTGGAGGATCCCTATATAGTACATTAATAGCCTAGGGAGTTTCAAAAAGTAATTTAATTATTCTAGAGAAAACGTCACACAACGTAACGTCAAAACGCGGAAAAACCCGTCATTGTGGAACTATTCATGCGCACGTACATCACAATTCATTGTTTTTAATCTAAAACATAGACTAAATGTGCATATCCGCCGTGGAAGTTTAATAAATAGGATATTCCATCGTACATGTTTGAATAGCGGAAATAATACACTCGTGTCCATCGGCGTCCGTGCAAGTAACTCGTTCTAGTTGGGACCGGTTTTAATTTGATTTATTTGTGTTTAACAACCTATCAACAGCTAATTAAGGTCATTTAAAGGTCGAGCCAACGGGTTCGATCCCGTATGTAACCTGCTGCATTGGGGAGAAAACCCCAAAATCAAAACGGAACATTTACATCGAAATAACTATATATTCAGCCCTGAAATTAGAATAACCCGACCTGGTGCAAGGAGGTAAATAACACACCAAAGTGACTTGGACACTTCTACTAAAAGTAATAGGATTAGTGGTACCGGTTTTATTGCTAAAGGTTAACAAATAATCGTTTTATTGGTTAAATACGTACCCTGACGCGTATAGAAGCTTCGTTTCTCACCCAGTAAATTACCGTACTGATACGTGTAAACTGTGGTTTAACGGCCTATCAGCACAGCTGTGGTAATTTAAGACCGGGCCGACGGGTTCAATCCCACATTGAACCTGCTGCATTGGGTGGAAAATGCCAAAATCAGAAATAAGTATTTACATTGAAAACAATATATTCAGCCCTGAATAACCTGATCTGGTGCCAGGTCCATACCACACCAAAGTCACTTGTCCCCTTCTCCTAAAAGTAATAGGATTAGGAATCATATTACATGTACTATTATAAGGGGTGTAACCAGAAACCTGTTGTGTTTTGTGAATGATTGACGACATGAGGTGTTTGTAATTGAGACACCACTTTATTAATCAACACGCTAATGTGCGTTATGCATGTAGGCATCCCGCTAATCGCTTTGGACAACATTCCACGTCCGTCTGTCTGAGTGGACGATGAGCTTACTGTAGATCCTTATAAGACTGTCATTGAATATCACTCGTGTTTCTAGTATATATCCCTATAAGACTGTTGTTAAAACATCACTCATGTGTCTAGTATAGATCGTTATAAAACTATTGTTGAAACATCACTGATGTTTCTCGTATATATCCCTATAAGACTGTTGTTGAAACATCACTCATGTTTCTAGTATAGATCTTTATAAGACTGTTGTTGAAACATCACTCATGTTTCTAGTATAGATCCTTATAAAACTATTGTTGAAACATCACTTATGTTTATGTTTCTAGTATAGATCTTTATAAGACTTGTTGAAACATCACTCATGTTTCTAGTATATATCTTTATAAGACTGTTGTTGAAACATCACTCATGTTTCTAGTATATATCTTTATACTGTTGTTGAAACATTAGTCATTTGTCTAGTATAGATCTTTATAAAACTATTGTTGAAACATCACTCATGTTTCTAGTATAGATCCCTATAAGACTCATGTTTCTCGTATATATTTTTAAGACTGTTGTTGAGACACCACTCACGTTTCTAGTATATATCTTTATACCAGATGGCCGAGGCCCGCATGTCGAGCCCGCCGAGGCATTTGCTGGTCTCAGATTGTATTTATTTGAAGTTTTAATTAAGGGTTTTGGAGATATAAGGTATGTAAAAGCTTTAAACACAAATGTTAAAGTCACTTGACCTTGACCTTTGGGCATGTGGACCACATGGGCAGGCTATAGAATGAAAATATGGATGATGAATAAGAAGTATTGGATGTTGGAAGTAAATCGGAGTAAGTGTTGTGGAGATATAATTTAAAGGTATGAACAAATTTTAACACAAATTTCAAAGTCATTTGACCTTGATCTTAGGCATGTGGGCCGAATGGGTGGGCTATAGAGTGAGTGAGTGAGTGAATAGGGTTTAACGTCCGCTTTTCTGACATAGAGGTACAAGCCTCAGAGAGTCTACACGCAGACGGGTCAACGGGGTCGAGTCCCGTATCCACCTGTCCGAGGGGGGTAAATCCCAACTTCAGAACTCAATATTTACAATCAAAATATATATTCAGTCCTGGGGTGGGCTATAGAATGAAAATAAGGATGAAAATAAAGAATTATTTGAAGTTTGAAGTAAATCAGTGTAAGTGTTGTGGAGATATTAACACAAATTTCAAAGTCATTTGACATTGACCTTCGGCATGTGGACCACATGGGCAGGCTATTGAATGAAAATATGGATGATGAAAAGTATTGGAAGTTGGAAGTAAATTGGAGTCACAATAATTGTGGAGATATAAGATATGTACAAACTTTAACGCAGCTTTTATAATAACGCAAAGTCATTTGGCCTTGACCATGGGGCACAGGGGCCGCATGAGTGGGACAAAGAATGAGTATATGGATTATGACCAATAAGCATACAAAGTTTCAAGCAAATCCGACTTACGGTTACAGAGATAGTAGGTATTTGAAAACTTTAACGCACATTTTGACAAAAATTTAACGCAAACTTCTAAGTCAGTTGACCTTGACCTTGGGCACAGCAGCCGCATGAGTGGGATACAGCATGAATATATGGATGATGACTAATAAGCATATGAAGTTTCAAGTCAATGTAACTTAGGACTGCAGAGATATAAGGTATTTCAAAACTTTAATGCAGATTTCGGACGGTCGCACGGACGGATACCCGGACGTCATTGTGATCATTATGTCTTGCTTTCCGCAAGCGGGCTCGACAAAAACAGTTGTTGAAACATCACTTGTGTTTCTAGTATATATCCTTATAAGACTGTTGTTGAAACATCACTCATGTTTCTAGTATAGATCTTTATAAGACTGTTGTTGAAACATCACACATGTATCTAGTATAGATCTCTAATATACTGTTGTTGAAACATCACTCACGTTTCTAGTATATACCTTTAAAAGACTGTTGTTGAAACATCACTCACGTTTTGTAGCATAGTTATAAGACTGTTGTTGAAACATCACTCATGTTTCTAGTATAGATCTTTATAAGACTGTCGTTGAAACATCACGCATGTATCTAGTATAGATCTCTAAAATATTGTTGTTGAAACATCACTCACGTTTCTAGTATAGACCTTTAAAAGACTGTTGTTGAAACATCACTCACGTTTTGTAGCATAGTTATAACTGTTGTTGAAACATCACTCATGTTTCTAGTATAGATCTTTATAAGACTGTCGTTGAAACATCACACATGTATCTAGTATAGATCTTTAAAATACTGTTGTTGAAACATCACTCACGTTTCTAGTATAGACCTTTAAAAGACTGTTGTTGAAACATCACTCACGTTTTGTAGCATAGTTATAACTGTTGTTGAAACATCACTCATGTTTCTAGTATAGATCTTTATAAGACTGTCGTTGAAACATCACACATGTATCTAGTATAGATCTTTAAAATACTGTTGTTGAAACATCACTCACGTTTCTAGTATAGACCTTTAAAATACTGTTGTTGAAATATCACTCATGTTTCTAGTATGGATTTTTATAAGACTGTTGTTGAAACATCACTCACGTTTCTAGTACAGATCTTTATAAGACTGTTGTTGAAACATCACTAATGTTTCTAGTACCTATCTTTAAAATACTGTTGTTGAAACATCACTCATGTTTCTAGTATATATCCTTATAAGACTGTTGTTGAAACATCACTCATGTTTCCAGTATATATCTGTATAAGACTGTTGTTGAAACATCACTCACGTTTCTAGTACAGATCTTTAAAAGACTGTTGTTGAAACATCACTCATGTTTCTAGTATAGATCTTTATAAGACTGTTGTTGAAACATCACTCATGTTTCTAGTATAGATCTTTAACAGACTGTTGTTGAAACATCTTTAAAAGACTGTTGTTGAAACATCACTCATGTTTCTAGTATAGATCTTTAAAAGACGGTTGTTGAAACATCTTTAAAAGACTGTTGTTGAAACATCACTCACGTTTTCTAGTATAGATCCGAATAAGACTGTTGTTGAAACATCACTCGTGTTACTAGTATATATCTTTAATAGACTGTTGTTGAAACATCACTCATGTATCTAGTATAGATCTTTATAAGACTGTTGTTGAAACATCACTCACGTTTTCTAGTATAGATCTTTATAAGACTGTTGTTGAAACATCACTCATGTTTCTAGTATAGATCTTTGTAAGACTGTTGTTGAAACATCACTCACGTTTTCTAGTATATATCCATATAAGACTGTAATTGAAACATCAGAGATACTTCTATAGACATTGTCATACCGAAGATGAGTTTCTCGTATTTTGATTGGTCAGCTTAATGGGTAACAAGACTCCATATTACCTGTCAAGCCCGTCAATATGACTCGAATCAAAATGACGCGGTTCGAGGTTTCGAAAACGAAATGTTTTGGAAATCACCTCCGAAACATACTGTAGTCATAGGGATTGGTAATAGTACATCTGGAAAGTTGCCTATTTAAGGAGGTGGTGGACAGTAAATAGGCACATGTGTTATTATATACCAAAATGTTCGTCTTGGTCTCTAGATTACCGATCCGTGTCATACCATTGCGGCATCTGCAAAGTCGTAATTCAAGATGGCGTCCAAAATGGCCACCAAAAATATCAAGCTCACATTCAACTACGTTATTGAGAATACAGATATATACTGTTTTTTGTTTGAATTTCATTCATGATATAATTATGAAGGTGTGTCAAGTTTTCTGGGCATTAACAAGTTCATCAACTAGCGTTTTTTATAAAACATAACAGATGAGCTTAACACAAGAGTCAGCCATTTTGAATCTTGACTTATGGTTGGTGTTTTCGGGGTATGTTCCGAAAGTGTCAATAAATCTGCTAATTCGTCCCAAGTTTTCATTGGCCGTTGATCATCTCGCAGATGAATGAGGCACAGTGAAGGAAAACTTTAAACTTTTCTATGGTTTATGATTTTAACAATATTTAAGAGAAAATTAATGGCGGACGCAGAAAATTACGGTAGGTTCGTGAACAAAATGACCTAAATCGCAAAATTACCAGTATTTAGTCCAAACACTGGACTTGGTGGCATTTTTAAAGGACTTAATGTACGTCACGCCATGCTTATCTCAATCACCTGAGGTAAAGCACATCACGCCTGCACACGTCTATAAATTACAAAATATGTGAATACCCCGAAAACTCTGACTATCCCAAAAACTGGCGTCTCGACCTTATTAAGACGTAATTTCAGTTGTCAATAGTAACATACAGATTCAAGATGGCTGCCAATATGGCTGCTATGAAATACAAATGTGCATTTTTCATCCACATTTCACAAATAATGTCAACATATGGCAATACTTATATTGACTTTTGGTTTAATATACCATTTTAATGCATGTACAAATGTACTAAAACATTGTAAGTAATATAACAAGAGGGCCATGATGGCCCTAATTCGCTCACCTGACTCCATGAACACCAGAGGAGAATGTGACATTGAGTTTATGTGTTTTAAAAAAATTGTGCTATTTTTAGATGGCGGTCATCTTGGATTAAGCAATGACTCATTTTACCAAATCTGAAAATGTTTCACCCAAGGATCTTAACTTACTATGAAGTTTGGCCATCATCGGCCATGTTGTTTCTGAGAAAAAGACGTTCAAAATCTCAAATAAATGACCTTTTGGCGGCCATCATGGATGACATAATCATCCGATTCCGACAAATATTGCACCAGAGCAATCGCCTCATCGATACCTTCAATTTGATATATGACATTAGCATATTCGGTTAAAAATAAAATTTGACCCCACGGGCCACGCCCATTTTTGACCCTGGGGTAACCATTTTCACAAATTTGAAAGAGCATTGTATACCAATCATTCCTACCAAGTTTCATCGAAATCCGGCCAGCGGTTCATGAGAAGAAGATTTAAGAATTTGTGCTATTTTTAGACTGCGGACATCTTGGATTAGCGACGACCTCCATTTTAACAAATCTGAAAAGGCTTCACCCATGGACCATAACTTTTAAGTTTGGCCACCATGGGCCAAGCGGTTCATGTGAAGAAGAATTTTGAAATCTCTAATAAAAGAACAACCTTTTGACATTTCGGCGGCCATCTTGGATGACATAACCATCCGATTTCGACAAAAAATGCACCAGAGTGATCGCCTCATTGATACATTCGATTTGATATATAACATGACCATATTTGGTCAAAAATAAAATTTGACCCCATGGGCCACGCCCATTTTTGACCCCGGGGCAACCATTTTAACAACTTTGAAAGAGCATTGTACATCGATCATTCCTACCAAGTTTCGTCGAAATCCAGTTAGCGGTTCATGAGAAAAAGATTTTTTAAGAATTTATGCTATTTTTAGACGGCGGCCATCTTGGATTAGCGATGACCTCCATTTTAACAAATCTGAAAAGGCTTCACCCATGGACCATAACTCTTACGTTTGGCTACCATGGGGCAAGCGGTTCATGTGAAGAAGAATTTTGAAATCTCTAATAAAAGAACGACCTTTTGACCTTTCGGCGGCCATCTTGGATGACCTAACCATCCGATTTCGACAAAAAAATGCACCAGAGTGATGGCCTCGTTGATAACTTCAATTTGATATATGACACGACCATATTTGTTCAAAAATAAAATTTGACCCCACGGGCCACGCCCATTTTTGACCCCGGGGTCACCATTTTAACACCTTTGAAAGAGCATTGTACATCGATCATTCCTACCAAGTTTTGTCGAAATCCAGCTAGCGGTTCATGAGAAGAAGATTTTTTAAGAATTTATGCTATTTTTAGACGGCGGCCATCTTGGATTAGCGATGACCTCCATTTTAACAAATCTGAAAATGCTTCACACATGGACCATAACTTTTAAGTTTGGCTACCATGGGCCAAGCGGTTCATGTGAAAAAGAATTTTGAAATCTCTAATAAAAGAACAACCGTTTGACCTTTCGGCGGCCATCTTGGATGGCCTAACCATCCGATTTCGACAAAAAATGCACCAGAGTGATCGCCTCGTTGATACCTTCAATTTGATATATGACAAGACCATATTCGGTCAAAAATAAAATTTGACCCCACGGGCCACGCCCATTTTTGACCCCAGGGTCACCATTTTAACAACTTTGAAAGAACATTGTACATCGATCATTCCTAACAAGTTTTGTCGAAATCCGGCTAGCGGTTCATGAGAATAAGATTTTTTAAGAATTTATGCTATTTTTAGACGGCGGCCATCTTGGATTACGTAATGATGTAATTTTAACAATTTTGTAATCCCCCTACCTAAGGACCATGACCATGAAGTTTGGTGACTATAGGCCCAATGGTTATGGAGGAGAAGACGTTTGAAAATGTTCACGGACGACGACGGACGACGGACACATTGCGGTAACAATAGCTCACATGAGCTTCGCTCAGGTGAGCTAATAAAAAATTATATTCAAAATTGCCACCAAATTGCCAAACATTAAAATATAATGAAATTGTAAACTTGCATGATTAATAGAACCTGACTATAGAGTAAGGTATGTAATCAACTTTCAAAACATTACAAGTCACATCGATGATTATACCATTCAGTATGTCTTCCAAGATGGCCAAAAATTATAGAAATCGAAGAATCACAAGAGGTTGCGAAGCTTATACTGTTTAGCTTTGTGTGAATGTACATGTGAACCATCATACATATACTGCCTTTAATATTGGTTATGTTTTACAGTATGCACATAGTAATGTACTAAACCATCTAATGAAATGTGGATTATTCGCCATCAAATGTTTGACAGTACATACGAAACGTGCACATAGAAGTATTACTTACATTCTGTTATACAGAGTCTGCTTGATCATTACCTACTGCCCGCATCAATGACTAAATCACTGTCATTGCATTGTTCCAAGACATTTGCAAGTGTACATCGCTCCAGATAAGCTGCGTATTAGCTTAAATACCCAATTAAAATTGCCAGAAACCCAATTGAAATCAGAAGTAGCGAGTATCAAAAAGCAATAACAGTTTTGTGGTACCTTTATCATGCTGCAGAAAACAAACGGACCACAAATATAGCATATTTTTCTTATTTTCCATGAAAACACATCTTGGTATTTCATTAGAATTATAATGAAATGCCAAGACATGTTTTCATTTCAAAGCAAACTATTCAATAATTGCTGTCTGTTGATGTGTAAACAGTAGTGTGATTTTATTTTACCCAATTAAAATGTTGAAATACCCAATTGCTTCAGAAATGATGGAGTGAAAATAGCCCTGAGTGTATATTGATTTGTGCATGCTGATTCTCTTGCATGTAGATACATACATGCATAATTTCAGTTCTCTATTGATTCACATGCCTCTACGCGGTACATAGAGAATAGTAGGTTAGTGCCGTAAATGGGTAAACATATATAGCAAGGTTCGCGAAACACATCCCGTTTCCGTGCCACGCCAGATATTTTCCCTATTCACGGCACTAACCTACTATTCTATTTATAGCGTCAACACATACAAATGGCTGTAAAATGCAAAAATATAACCCCAGCCACCGCACATATTCATACGCAGTGATTAGGTCGTATTGACAGGATATCAAAAATGTTTCACGGCACTGTGTTTCACGGCACATACGCACTGTGTTGACGGGATAAATGTATGTTATAGGCTAACGTTACGTAAACTGATGTACAGTAGAACCTCGCTAAACCGAACACACAGGCAGTCTGTGTATCCTTAATTGTATGGGTTTCATTGGTGTATATTTCTGATGATGATGCCTGTTCAAGTTCGCAAAGCACAGCCGCATACCTTGGCATAGTCATATGTCTGATTTACAGTGAACCTCTCTAAACCGGACACCCTGGGGACCTCCCAGGGTGTCCGGTTTAGAAAGGTTTCACTGTACATGTACGACTACTAATTAATATGACGTCGGAAAAGACAATACAATAATGATTGACGTGACGTTCAAATCACATTCAGTGTATGTGCTAAAAGTTGAATAAATTGGACAATTTGCACATGAATTACATAAAACAAATATCAGCAGGTTCAGAAAATATCTCTGAAAACGTCAAAATGTCAATATCTTGTCATAATATACCTTGTTCATTCCCGCGACTTTTCCAAGTTTATATCCCCGATAAATTCAACAAAAAGGCCATTCATTCCATATAATTCCAGCATTTGAAATAAATTCATCAAGAAAATGTGTTTATTTTCCGTTTTCTTAAGAATTATTTTAACTGCGCCTGACGGTTACGGAAAGTAGTTCGGCATGGGAGTTTACTGGGATATAAATTTTGGACAGAGACTTGCTACGGGCCAATCAAATGTTAGGGAATTGTGATACAATGTTATGCTATCATGGGTCATTTTCACAAACACGTTGTGAACTGAAATAAATCTTCTCAAATATGTGTGGATAATAAAGAGTGATAAGGTAAATATCAGTGATGGTCATGGAGACACTACTGTTGAGGTGACAGTTGATGGTTGTCAAGATACAAGAGAAAGCAGATACATGTTTCATGCATCACAATCATATGGTGTCCACATGGATGTCAATTGTTTTGCCATCAACACTCCCGACATTATTGGTGTTACTGACATACCGTGGTCCATCTACAAAATATATTTTGTGAAGAAATTGATTTCATGACTTGTAGAGTTAGTGTACACACAACTATGATAATAATTATTCCAGTTCATAGCTTGTTTGAGGGAATGGCCCATGACCATCATAACATTTTATTACCAGTATATTGTCTAACCGGCTGTAAACTTACAGCTCTTTGTCTGACGAAGGACAGAAATTAGTTTGTAAACTGTGGATCAAAATGTCTGACCACTATCAGTCACAAAACTTAATAGTACAACACCCGTAAACAAAATTCTTTAACAAGTGTTCACGTTCACTTCTTTTGGATGACTGTATGTATGGTAACGGTAACTGTTGGGTGCTGAGTCAAATACGGTACTTTGTGAAAAGGTGAAATATTTGGTTAAAACAATGACACATGCCTCTTACTGACCACAGCTTTCATCAGCAATGTCTGCGATCAGTTTTTGGAAAGTATTTGGAAAAGTGCCCTAAAAGCAGTCCATAAAGTGCAGTTCCTGGCCGATGTCCGTTATAAACAAATAATTCCAGCACAAAAATATTTACACAATTCCCTAACATTTGATTGGCCCGTAGCAAGACTCTGTCCAAAATTTATATCCCAGTAAACTCCCATATGCCGAACTACTTTCCGTAACCGTGAGGCGCAGTTAAAATAATTCTTAAGAAAACGGAAAATAAACACATTTTCTTGATGGATTTATTTCAAATGCTGGAATTATAATGAATGAATGGTATTTTTGTTGAATTTATCGGGGATATAAACTTGGAAAAGTCGCGGGAATACTGGACGAGGCCTTCCGGCCTTCGTCCAGTATTCCCGCGACTTTTCCAAGTTTATACCCCGATAAATTCCACAAAAAGACCATTCATTCCTATAATGGACACGGAACATGGACGATTTCATGCTGTAATGATAGCCCAGTCTATAGTAGCTCCAGGGTTACTCAATGGCTTGATGTGCAGTTGCAAAGGTATATGCAGGGCTCCAGTAGCCTATTTCATCAACATTATAGGAATGAATGGCGTTTTTGTGGAATTTATCGGGGTATAAACTTGGAAATGTCGCGGGAATACTGGACGAAGGCCGGAAGGCCTCGTCCAGTAATTCCCGCGACTTATTTTCCAAGTTTATATCCCCGATAAATTCCACAAAAACGCCATTCATTCCTTATAATTCCAGTATTTTGAAATAAATTAATCAAGAAAATGTGTTTATTTTCCGTTTTCTTAAGAATTATTTTAACTGCGCCTGACGGTTACGGAAAGTAGTTCGGCATTGGAGTTTACTGGGATATAAATTTTGGACAGAGACTTGCTACGGACCAATCAAATGTTAGGGAATTGTGTAAATATTTTTGTGCTGGAAATATTGGAAAGTATACTTTAGTAGCAAAGTATACTTTAGTAGCAAAGTATACTTTGAGGGAGAAATTTTCTATTTTATGATAAATTTATTAATTTTTATTATACTGAATAATTGATTACTCCCTCAAAGTATACTTTGCTAGTAAAGTATACTTTGCACTGTTGATGAAATCGGCTACTGATAAGGAATTAGTAATTGAGTATTGTCACTCCATCATTTCTGAAGCAATTGGGTATTTCAAAATTTTAATTGGTTAAAATGAAATTACACTACTGTTTACACATCAACAGACAGCAACTATGGAATAGTTTGCTTCGAAATGAATTTGTGTATTTAAGAAAATACGCAGCATATCTGGAGCTCTGTATATGTGATGAGGAATGTTTGTTTGTTTCGTTTGTTTGTTTGTTGGGGTTTAACGGCCTATCAACAGCTAAGGTCATTTAAGGCCGGGTCAATGGGTTTAGTACTAAATCCCATATATTACCTGTACAAGTACATGTACATGTTCAAGTACATGTAAAATTGGGGGGAAAATCCCAAAATCAGAACTGAATATTTACAATAACAAAACTATATATTCAGCCCTGAAATCAGAAAAATCCTGATCTGATGCCAGGTCCTCGCCACACCAGAATCACTTGGCCCATCCCAAAAGCAGTAGGATCAGTAATAATCTTACTACTTTTATAATGGGCAATAACCCAAATCAACTCCCAGGTAAGTAGAGCCAAAAGATAACAAGAGCTGTAGGAGAACAGCATAGCTCGACTACGAGGGTGTCGATGTACACATAGCTTGACAAAGAAGGTGGCTGCGGCCTACATAAAAACCTTAACCAAGGTTGACTAAAAACATTAACCAAGGGAAACTAGAAATGTGGCCTGTCGGCACACGAATCCCCCCACTGGCAGCCAAAGAAAACGAGGCATTTTTGATCATAAGCCATTTAGCCGAGCGTTAAGGTTTCAAACGCATCAAGTCTGTGACCTTGACCCTGGGCATAGTGTGATAATCCATGCATCGGTGTAGAAGATATAGAGCGGAAGGGAATTTCAATAGGTTTGACCTTTGACCTTCAACTATGACCTTGACCTTGGACGTAGGTGCGTGGTTATTGATCGAGACACACCTTCTCATCCTGAGAAACATTTGTGCCAAGGCATTTGATAATGCATGCATCGGTGTAGAAGATATAGAGCGGAAGGGAATTTCAATAGGTTTGACCTTTGACCTTCAACTGTGACCTTGACTTGGACGTAGGTGCGTGGTTATTGATTGCGACACACTTCTCATCATGAGAAACATCTGTGCCAAGCCATTTGATAATCCATGCATCGGTGTAGAAGATATAGAGCGGAAGGGAATTTCAATAGGTTTGACCTTTGACCTTCAACTGTGACCTTGGACGTAGGTGCGTGGTTAGCAACAATGATAATCCATGCATCAGTGTAGAAGATATAGAGCGGAAGGGAAGTTTCAATAGGTTTGACCTTTGACCTTCAACGTGACCTTGACCTTGGACATAGGTGCGTGGTTATTGATCGGGACACACCTTCTCATCACGAGAAACATTTGTGCCAAGCCATTTGATAATCCATGCATCGGTGTAAAAGACATAGAGAGGAAGGGAAGTTCAATAGGTTTGACCTTTGACCTTCAACAGTGACCTTGACCTTGGACGTAGGTGCGTGGTTGTTGATCGCGACACACCTTCTCATCGTGAGAAACATTTGTGCCAAGCCATTTGGGAATTTCAATATTTTTTACCTTTGAGCTTCAACTGTGACCTTGACCTTGGATGTAAGTGCGTGGTTATTGACCGCGACACACCTTCTCATCCTGAGAAACATTTGTGCCAAGGCATTTGATAATCCATGCATCGGTGTAGAAGATATAGAGCGGAAGGGAATTTCAATAGGTTTGACCTTTGACCTTCAACTGTGACCTTGACCTTGGACATAGGTGCGTGGTTATTGATTGTGACACACCTTCTCAACATGAGAAACATCTGCGCCAAGCCATTTGATAATCCATGCATCGGTGTAGAAGATATAGAGCGGAAGGGAATTTCAATAGGTTTGACCTTCAACTGTGACCTTGAACGTAGGTGCGTGGTTAGCAATTTGATAATCCATGCATCAGTGTAGAAGATATAGAGCGGAAGGGAATTTCAATAGGTTTGACCTTTGACCTTCAACTGTGACCTTGACCTTGGACGTAGGTGCGTGGTTATTGATGGCGACACACCTTCTCATCATGAGAAACATTTGTGCCAAGCCATTTGATAATCCATGCATCGGTGTAGAAGATATAGAGCGGAAGGGAATTTCAATAGGTTTGACCTTCGACCTTCAACAGTGACCTTGACCTTGGACGTAGATGCGTGGTTTTCCAAGTATGGTTGCTGTAGGCCCAGGAGTATTCCATATACAAGCTTGAGTAAAAAAACGTAACCAAGGGGAGATAACTAAGTAATCCAAGGATAAAAGTAGGTCAAGGTGAAATATAGGTCAGGGATTATTGATGTACATCACTAGGAGATGAAGTTGTCCAAGTATGGTTGATGTAGGCCCAGAAGTATTCCATATACAAGCTTGACTATAAACATTAACCAAGTAATTGAGGGTTAAATGTAGGTGAAGGTAAAATAAAGGTCAGGGGTTATTGATGTACATCCATATGAGAAAAAGTTATCCAAGTATGGTGTCTGTATGCACAATAGTATTCCATCTACAAGCTTGACTAAAAACCTTAACCAAGGTTGAGTAAAAACCTTAACCAAGGGGAATTAAGTAAGTAATTTAAGGTTAAATGTAGGTCAAGGTCAAATATAGGTCAGGGGTTGTTGATGTACATCACTAGGAGATGAAGTTGTCCAAGTATGGTTGGTGTAGGGCCATGAGTATTCCATCTACAAGCTTGACTAAAAACCTTAACCAAAGAGAATTAAGTAAGTAATTCAAGAGGAAATGTAGGTCAAGGTCAAATATAGATCAGGGGTTATTGATGTACATCACTATGAGAAAAGGTTGTCCAATTATGGTGTCTGTATGCACAATAGTATTCCATGTACAAGCTTGAGTAAAAAGCTTAACCAAGGTCGAGTAAAAACCTTAACCAAGGGGAATTAAGTAAGTTTAAGGTTAAATGTAGGTCAAGGTCAAATATAGGTCAGGGGTTGTTGATGTACATCACTAGGAGATGAAGTTGTCCAAGTATGGTTGGTGTAGGGCCATGAGTATTCCATCTACAAGCTTGACTAAAAACCTTAACCAAGGGGAATTAAGTAAGTAATTCAAGAGGAAATGTAGGTCAAGGTCAAATATAGATCAGGGGTTATTGATGTGCATCACTAGGAGATGAAGTTGTCCAAGTATGGTTGGTGTAGGGCCAGGAGTATTCCATCTACAAGCTTGACTAAAAACGTTAACCAAGGGGAATTAAGCAATTCAAGAGGAAATGTAGGTCAAGGTCAAATATAGATCAGGGGTTGTTGATGTACATCACTAGGAGATGAAGTTGTCAAAGTATGGTGGGTGTAGGGCCAGTATTATTCCATATACAAGCTTGACTAAAAACCTTAACCAAGGCGTGACGGTGACGCCGACGCAAGGGTGACAACATAAGCTCTAATTATTCTTCGAATAGTCGAGCTAAAAACCCCGACCACCACCCACTATGAGGATTGTACATGTTTTTTAAACAAAGTGTATTTGTACGACAGCTGCATGTGACAGCGACAGCAAAGCAACCGAAGCATCATGTACAAATCCACTCTTGCATATGTAATGATCAAGCATAGGTATGTAAAACTCACATTGGGGATCAGCCTCAGCATAAACTCAGATTAGGGGGCTAATCCCAGAACCAGTGTTAATCCCAGAACTGGGACTGAGCGGACAATGGCCGGAAAAGGCAGGAACATTGCAGAGCTCGAGTTAAGGTGCGTAATTTGACCAACTTGGGTGACATTTTCTTATTTCTTTATCAAAAATGGCAAGTTGGGAGTCCTTTAGAATCGTCTCATTGAGACGATTCTAAAGCACTCCCAACTTGCCATTTTTGATGGAGAAATAAGAAATTTACCTCCAAATTATGTACCTTAACTGGAGCTCTGACATTGTGCACACAGAACCTTTGCAGGATACAACCGTCATGGAAGCAAGAAAGACATACGTTAATTCACTTTTCTTAATTTCACGGTTGGTATTGAATCGACTGGACAAATGTTGCCAGTGCGTGATATTACATCATCATTTGAATCGTCTGGACGAGACGGTTCAAATGGTGGCCACAACATATACATGTACATCTGGTAATGAACAAGAACAACATTAATGTTTTTCTTATTAATCAACGTGAAACTCAACACAATACAAGGCGTTCATTAAATTGATTACATTTTATAAATGTTCACCTATACTTTCCATACCAAACCAAATCATACGGACTAAGATACTTTCTTATCCCGAGCATGTTCTTTTCTGCGCAGTATTTAAACGTAAACGGGTTCTGATTCCGCAGTTTTAACTGTTCCTCCTTTTGTTTTGCATCTTCAAGCATTTGTCTAGTCACGACTTGCGCCTTGAATGGCATACTCATCGCAATAGAATTTAATAAATTGTATGCCTCGTCAAATTCGCAGAATCCGCCCAGTTCCACTATAATTCGACCGGACTTAATCGGCGTGACCCACTTGTCGATATTGCCCTTCCCACCGCCCATCCGTTTTCCCTGGCCTTTCTTTGTAACAGGGTGCCACGGCGGGTCGATTCGCCAGTGAGCGAACATTTTCTTGTCATTCATCTTCCGAGCGATCTTCAGTCGAATCACTTCGAAGTGGCCGTGGTGCATTCTTCCTCCGGACTGAGCCTGTGAAAGGTGAACATTTGAAATGGTTAATGTATTAAACCTGGACTCCCACATCCCAGGCTGTAATATGGGGAGACATTTTTTTCATTCTTTATATATATATGACATTTTCCGTGCAAATTTCCCATTTCCGGACGTGTTAATTGGCACTATTTTTTTTTTTTCAAACGTGAATTAGCACTCTTGGTTAGTGGCGATAACCGTGTTTACTTAAAAGGTTAACAGAAACAACTTTTTATTCTGCCTATTATTTTTTGATGGGCAATGATTAGCATTTATCGATATAACTATTTATTCAGGTGACACACTTAATTGATTTAAATACTATAAAGATTAGGTTTGTAAAACATAGGTGTGCCCCCTGGCATACTGGACCATATAAAAGAACAAGAAACGAGGCAAAGCGGTTAAGGCACAAAACACAAGAATTCCTCCACGGAAGAGGTGTCGCGCCTGCCGAGTTATTTGACCGTAACATGATCATGGGCATGTGCTAAAGTAAGCATCACAAAAACCATCAGAGTAGTGCATGCTTTAAACATGAAAAAGGTCAAGGGTGAAGAAACCTTTTGACATAAAAAAATGGCTAAGTGTTTCCACAGCCATGTGAAGGTACAAAAGGTCAAGGTCATGTTAATGGGGCATGAGTGTGTTTCAAATGCATACATGTAGCAAGTGTCCAAATATTGAAGCAATCCGTCAAGTAAGATTAAAGTTATACAATGATGAAAAAGCTTGTACAAAGTTTTTGGCGCAAACAAAATAGCTAAGTGTTTCCGCAAAAATTTGAAGGTCATTCTAATGGCGGCATGAGAGTGTTTCGAATGCTCACAGCAGGCACGACAAAAATGGCTAAATTGGTAACCATCTATTGAAAAATGTGTAGAATACTGAAAAATAACTAGCATTTGCAAGCTTAAATTTTCATGGGTCGCAAACTGATTTTTAAAAATTCAAGGGTCAAAATGCGTTTTTAACTCTTTCAACACCACATGCCTGTATAGTGGTATTGGCAAACAGTGTAGATCTCATCAGGAGAACAAAAACACGCCCTTTTCATAAATGGACTGGTTTGAAAATCATTTTGTGACGATTGGATGGGTTGAAAAATTAACATATCAAAATCCATTCCAGTTACTCAGGGGTGAAAAGGTTAAGAGTCAATTGGTTAGCCTGCAAGGCCAATCTACCTGAATCGCATAATCGCCGTAGAGAATCTGGTTATGTACAAGCTCGGGTCCTCTCATCAGGTCGAGCCGCTTCGACTGCTTCTTGTGTTTTATGTGGGCCATCAGTTGTTGTGGAATCTTCTCAATAACTTTCAGCTTGCGGCGCTCCGGAAACTCGACATCTGTAACGATTAATTTCTTCATTACTCAACTACGGTAGATACTCAACGGATACCCCCAGTCGCCTCCTGGTCTGACCACCAAACCTTTTTGGCCTTGACCTTGGGCATGAAAGTCACATGGGTGGGCTATAGAATGGCACTAGAAGAAGTGAGCAGGGGATCACGGATACCCCCGGGCCGCCGCTTGGTCCGACAAACAAATATTGCAAAAACAAAATATAAAAACCTGTTTTCATCATGGCAGCTATATGTGGTTGTGACCGGAGAAATGGGGCTTATGGGTTTTGCATCCAGTACAGATCCAGATCAGCCTGTGCATCCGCAGTCTGATTAGGATCTGCACTGTTCGCCATTTCATTATTGAAACACCCGTCATGATTCTAGCAAGCATATAATAATATATATATATATAAACCCCATTTCTCCAGTCACAGCCACATATAGTGGTGAAATGGTTGAGCACATGATGTTTAACTTACGGTCATAGTTCGGAGGCCGTTTCAATTGCATCACCGTGGCGACGGATGTGTACAGTGGACTAGCGACATCTGAATATATAACAATGGTGACATGTGAGAACAGGTACCTTATGACATTCATGACTGGCAGTGCATCTTAGCAGTCTGATTACAGGTTGTAAAATACTCTTTGGATAAGCTTATCCAAAGAATATTTTACGCCCTGATTTCATCAAGTGTCGTTGACTCGTTATATTTACGACACAAAACAGGGACAAAATGATTTTCTTTTATATCAAAAGAAACTAGTGTTGTATTCTATTTATCTACTACTGTGGTCACAAGAACAATAAGCCATCTTTCTCATGGCTAGACAGGTGTATTCCTGTCTGTATATGACCTTGCTATTGAACATACATAAAACCCCAATCCATCAATCAGACAAACTATCCTTGTTGGGCATCATATTAATATCTGGAGGCTGGATGCTTGGTATGTAGCTTCTTTATGGTGTGTAGATGCACAAAGTGAATTTCTATTTTTGCTTCAACACTGAGCCATGGATTATCAATTCTAAGTCGACCTGGGGTGGAATCAAAAATCAAAATGAACTTTGCGCATCTACTCAACATAAGGAAGCTACGTCATACCATGTTTCAGGTCTGTAGCTATTACGGTTTAAAAAATTTACGAGTTACAAGGCAAAATTGGGAAATTTTAAGTTGAAAAGGGGGAGATAATCCATGACCAGGGGGTTGAATCACAAATTGAAATAAACTTTGCGCATCTACTCATCATAAGGAAGCTACATACCAAGTTGCAGGTATATAGCTTGTACAGTTTAAATGTTTTACGAGTTACAATGTTGGTGACAGATGGACGGACAAGGGTAACACTAAATGCTCCCTCCACTATCGTGGTGGGGCATAAAAAAGCAAACAAGATGAAAATTCCCAATTTTGCCTTTACAGCTCAAATACATGGTATTTCGATAATTTTAAATAAATCTTTACTCATCATTAACAAAAAATAAAGCAAATTGAAAATACTTATTTGTTTTCATAATGGTTATGAAAACCAATAAGCATTTTCAATTTGCTTTATTTTTTGTAGTCCACCCTAATCTATCTATCTGTATCTTCCCATACTCATTACTGAAATACCCCCGTTTTGGGGATTATGTGCTGGATCATTATTCATAAGTACATCATCATGTGGCTGAATGTTTTCCGCTTTATAGGCAATATAATGTAGGTTGCACTGTATCGTTGCATCACAGCAGTATTTCCAATTTTGCGTTTGAAGCGTTCTTTGTTTACATTCTACTTCGTGGAGAGTGACCTAAGAATTTTGCTAATATAAACTTTATTAGGTAAGTTTATGATTTTCGGCAGCACGATTTACCCAAATCTTACCCCAATCTTCATTAAAAATAACATTTATGATCATATTATATACTTTTTCTACAATATATCATTAGTATATCATATAATAAGCACACTTTGACCGAAAAAAGGAAGAATAAAGCACAAATTTCCGCAGGAAATCGATTAATATAGCATTATTATAAAGGGAGACTACCGTGATCGAGACACATTAATTATGTCTCAGTTGTCTAACTTTATGTTATCATCGATCATGATTGCGTATCGCACATATGTGGCTGTGACTGGAGAAATGGGGTTGATGGGTGTTGTGACCAGTGTAGATCCAAATCAGCCTGTGCATCCGCACACAGGTTAAAGTAACGGACCGAGGTCTATAAATACATTAAACATGCCTAAAAGCATCAATAAATGAAAAAAAATAAGCTAAACATTTTTTTTTACTCCCTCCATATAGACGTATACTGGTATAAGTCTATATGGAGGAGTAAACAAAATTGTTTAGCTTATTTTTTTTCATTTATTGATGCTTTTAGGCATATTTAATGTATTTATAGACCTTGATAAGCCTCATTTATCCAGTCACATCCACATACAAATATTAATGCAGTATTAGTTTTAAAATATCAGTAATTTATATATTTAAATTATATATTACTATATACATATAATTATACTAGTTGGCAGAACAGTTTTCACACATCGTCTCCTTGGATGTCAACATTAGAGAGGTTCTACTCTTTTTATTTGTATTTCAATTAAAAATGTGGATTATCTTCTTGGCTTCCTAGTATAAGTTAATTGTGGTACTCTCCCTTTATTTTGTATACAAATATTTCCATTTTGCATCAAAACATTAAATGGGCCCTGGAATGAGCAAATTAATGACAGATATTATGTAAGTACAGTCCAAACATCGTTATTATGATGAATATAGCTTTATTTATTAACAAATATAGTAATTACATGAAAATTTGGGAAGATTTGGGTAAATCGTGCCACCCATGATTTTTGTCTCATATTGTAGAATTTTCTCTCAATAACAATATAGCGAGGTATGAACGTCAATGCCCTGCAGATAATGGCTGCATTTTAGTGCACTGTGGTGTAACAATATTGTGCAACATATTGCGGCTTTGCCTATAAAGCGGAAAAAGTACAGAAATAAGTAAAATACATCAATAAGGAGCTCCGATACACCCTGGGACAATTATATTTGAATCAAAAACTGAAACTGTTGGTTGAAGCTATCAACATTGTCACACCAAAGAAGAACGGGGGATATGATATAGACTCTTAAGATAATTTATGGTTTAGAAGACATTCCTTCAGTAAGATTGTTTACAATATGTCGGAAGAATGAACCAATCCAAGTAACCAAAGAATTACTGCAAACTAATGGGCTAAACAACCAGAAACTTCTTTCCCTAAGAGTCCAGAAATCGTCATAGAGGTGTCATAGAGGAATACATGTATACAGTGCCGATAGTCCCAAATATGTTTATACCCAACCCCACCCACTATTTTAACATTGAATATATTTTATTCTTCTTCACTTGACAGATTGAGTAGAGGGCAGAAATAAAATAACATATGGTGGACAACGTAATCTGATATACAGTGCATCTTTTAAGCATACCAGTGAGAAGGATGCGTTGAAAGCCGAGAGATTTTAGAACACATTGCATATTTGACTTTTTGTTGTTGTTGTTGTTGTTGTTGTTTATCTAGGAACTGGCGAATCCTATAAGCCGGTGCCGGTGCCAATCGGGACCAGTACCATCCGGTACCTCTACAACAGTATGTAATACGCGGAGAACTGCGTATACTTGACCACATGTGGGCTCGTGATCAAGTACCAAGGTTGATAAAATTAATACGTCCGTTTGAAACGGATAAACATGCGACAGGGTTAGATGGATGATGTATGAAATAAGATAAGAAGAGATAAGTTCTGAAAAACTCGATCTTATCTGTAGACCTGTACAGCTTGTCGAACTTGTTTACTGATGAGTGTTTCGGACGAGTTCGACCTTGCGGAAATAGCATTAGGCTACACGCATAACACTATTTCCCTAAAATAAAATATGGCACACACTTGCACTAATGGCAGAACATTCATACTGTACATGTGTGTCGCCTGAGCAAGAGATAACGATCAATGTACTGTTACTTATACAAGCAACAGAGCAACATGTTATGTATACATGTATACCCCACCCCCCCCCCCCCCCCCCCCCCCCACCCCCCCCCCCCCGCCCGCCCTCGATTGAAAAAAATAAGGACTGACGACGGGTATGACCAGCTTAGCAACATATATCGCAGTCTGATGAGATCGACCTACGCAAGTTGCAATTCTGTCAAGTCATGTCACTAAGCAAGACTATATACGGGAACTATCATGGTCTACTCTGACCAAACGTGTCGTAATGGCCATTTTATCAACCAGTGGCCCAGTTGCGATTGTGTCTGGCATCTAATTATAAATGACCTCGGCCTGATAAACAAAACGTTGCAAAAGTATTATTGCGAATAGTATAGCAATATTTCGGCACATTTGAACGTTAAACGGAGATTGATGTAAGTTTTAGAACCTGTATGGACGCAACAATATATATCCTACAACATGCATACACAGTTGTACACACGCTGAAGCATGACTGTTCACACACGCTGCAATATGCATTTACAAATGATTTGTGCCATGCATGTATATTATGTTTCCTGCATGTATGTGCTCATGTCATGTAAACTGTATACACACGTCCTGCACGCCGCTTCATGTATGTAGTATACTGTATTATACCATCATACTGCAAACAGCACATGTAACCACCCTCCCTACATGTATGTACAATAATTGCAGTATACACATAGACACGCACACACACACGCGTGCGCACGCACGCACGCACGCACACATGTACATCCCACAACACATAGGCACATACATTCCGCAACATTCATAGACATACATGTACGAAAAACGCATACCTTAGCCATACATATGCTCCAATTGCAAGCACAAATGTCATGCAGCAAATGTGTACGTATTTAAGGATGAATCTGCACACATACTACAGCCTGCATAAGCTAACGTCCTGCAACATGCATGTGCTTGTACATATGAAATGTACAATGCATACTACAAACATACACCACAAACTGTGTCAGCACACGTCACACAACATGCATGTGAGCATCATCCATTGTATATACACGCTTCCTGTAACACGCAGTCATGTAATCTGCACGCACATACGCCCTGCAACATATGTATGTGCACACTTCCTGTCAACCGCATATTCACTCGTAAAATCCGACTGTTTCATCCATTTATCACCCACACAACGTCCCGGACTCGGGACTGCGGAGATGGGAATTTTATCTGATTTGTACTGAATGTGCACACAATTTAAAAATAAATTTTACCATGTGTACTCATCAAATCAACATTTTCCGTAAGCATGTAAGCAGTAAATTTAAAATTTTAACTGGTTATAACTTCCTGTATGACCGCCTAGCTAGTTCATTCTCCTATCGCACGAAGCCGGTTTGTCAGACCATGAAAAAGGCTGCGTGTGAGTGCATGTGATATATGGAGACTCAGCCGTAACAGTGTTATCCTATATGATGATGCTATTTGAGGGTTGGTCAGGGCAAAAACATTCAGACAGGGAATTATCGATATTGGGTTATGCAAAATATGATTATATTATTATTGTACTGAAGTCATAATCGATTGACAGTTCATAATTGTGGTTAGAAATTATGTAGTGATCAGCTCACCTTTGTGAAAATACATTGTAGGTATAGATTAACTGTGCATAATCCCAACAGCATTGGATTTAGTAAAACATTGAATGCACGTGTTCTCACATTTCATGAATATACACCAGTATTTCCATTTGCCTTTATCATGCGATTTGACGGGTTCGTATTACCCAGTTTGTTAGCAGTGCTCGAACAAATTGAAAGATTGTCATCATACATACACTATCAACCAAAGAATACATGCATTAACTGTTTAGGGAGACTACATCTATTTGATCTCAGTGTATGACTCTTAGAAATTTTGACCATGACTACCGAGACTGGTCCAGCGAACGGAAAAGCATTCAATGTTAGTTGCAGCATAGAATTGCCACATATTTGGATTATTGTAGTACTAATTATGCAATAACCCACATGTACATGGTATATGTTTTCTACCAGACGATGCCGGCGAATACCTCTTGACTTTGTTACAATTTGTTATTTTGTAATACAACACTACAACAGTAATAGATGAATACAGACCA
Organism: Conchocele bisecta; assembly: GCA_029237695.1. Lineage (NCBI taxonomy): Eukaryota > Metazoa > Mollusca > Bivalvia > Lucinida > Thyasiridae > Conchocele > Conchocele bisecta. The sequence continues at coordinate 34,882,322 of CM055273.1, forward strand.
CTCATAACAATTAATATATATACTACTAGTATTTTGCCAGATGTTTACATGTACATGTAATACTATCCCCAGATTACTCGTAGTCGAATATAATTTTTGAAATGGATACAAATGCTAGTATACAGTTAAAGAATGCTGGCCAACATTAAGACATAACTGGGCGTATTGTCTGTGCGATCAATGAAGACCTAGATCAGCCTGTTCATTGTCTAACCAGCGATTACACATTTGCTGCACATCACGCAATATCTATCAGAATGCATGAGTTGTCAGAAATGAAGCAAACTTGATTTTGTCAAACCATGGCCCATATTACACAAATATTGACTTTTTCGCTGGTGTACATGTATATGGTGTGTCTCAACACACAATGCTCAATATAAACATTACAGTTGAATGATCAAGAAACAGAATCCGACTGATTAGAAACTGCACTACAGTTCGTGATGCAATCGGTGAAACATCTATCGTGTTTGTAACAAACATATATCTTTATCAGGCTGCATGATTTAAGACCAATTAATTTTCTGTAAACAAAATAATAAAAATCCATAGGGGTCCGGCACGCAAAATCTCTGATTTTGTTCAAACTTATTGAATATTTTGTTCTCCGTGACAATGGTTGCCATGGAAACGGGATTTTTTATCTGTTTTCATCGAAAATAATACCTCTTTTCCTCATTTTATTTCCCAAGTTGTTGGTTTTATGATATAGTTAATACTAACATGTATTGAAATACCGGTTTTGCGGACCCTTTAAATTGTAGTCCAATATGGTATATATTTCAACGTGGCATTTTTAATGGAAATTACATTTTTGTACCAATTTGCAGTTGAGATATATTGTTGATGAAGACTGGCTGGTCGAGGTTACTGATTATCAGGATTCTATAAAGGACATGTAATTAGAAAAACAAAACAACTTGTTTTTAGCTTTTAGCAAATGGCCTATACCAAACACGCAATGCTATATTATTATACTCAGCGACATGAGAAACCGTACAGTCCAATAATACTGGCTTATCTGGATGAGGAGATGTATATAATAACACCGACATATGTTTATGCAGCAAAAAAGAACACAATTAATTCCAATCACTTAAGCGTGTCAAACTGTAATCATGAATATTGTATTAGATTGAAAACAGTAGATCAGTAGATTCCACTGCACCACTGTACGAGGGAAGAACGAGTACTTGAACAAGTCTGTATTTGTATGTATTTGACGGAAAGTCATGGAATGGCAGTAGTGAGAAATTTTGTTTGACAGCTGTATGTGTTGTGGTAGTGGTATGGCGACAATATTTATTGACAATTGTATAGGAAAGGCATAGTCGGGCCTGTAACCTCCTGTCAGTATTGCAAGCTACACCGCCCTAGAGTGGACAACATGTCAGTTACGCTAGTCTACCGTGAGTAGTCCGGCATTGACTGGACCATTTCAATTTTGTTTATGTTTTGCTGTGTGTGGGGGTCCCAGATCACTGAGGCATATTCGATCTGGGGCGGGCTAGAGTTTTGTAGGTCTGTTCGCGTACTCTGGGGTCTGTACTTTTGACAAACCACAAAGTACTGTTTGCTTTGTTTGTGTTGTTTGTGATGTGCTGGTTCCAAGAGAGATTTATTATCCTAGTCAGTTATCTAATTACGTTGGTCGTTATCTTGGCACTACATGCTGAATTACAATGTTACCTCGTGGTTTTATCTAGTTATCTCGAGGCTGTACACAAATGACAGCTTAAACGGAATAATTCAACCGTAACTATATATGCAAGCGCCATACTTGGCCTACTTGCATGTGATTATTCAATATCAATCGGCACAATGTTTATTGTATCGGCTCACTGTTTTTAAGGTATGTATATTTTACAGAAATATTTTTTCAAATCGTTTAGAAATATATAGTTGTGCTCTTTTAACAAATGTATGGTTTCTTGTGTCGCTGAGCATGCATTGCATTATTCTACTATACATACTTATTATTATAGACTGTGATAAATAGGGGAGATAATTTGATAAATCATTTGCATTACTACTGTACACAGAAACCGAGTGGATCAATTGTAATTCACGTAGGATTACCTTTTACGAACACGATAAGATAATATTGCGTGCTTTGCAATCATGAACTGACATCAGCAATATATACATATTACCATGACACCGATAAACATTAAAATTTACATCGGATGTACGGTTTGCAGATGTTCCACTTTATTATTCTATGCTATTATGGACAGCCTACTGAACTCGCGAAGATCACGTTTTGTTGTCAATACTTTAACTGGACGTGCTGCATTGTACATTTAGTATGCTTAATTTCTTTCATCAATTAATAAACATTTGTGTTCTACCTAATTTACTACCAATTAAGCATATACAAGAGATTATGTTGTACTGAATTTGATTGGGAGCAGAAACGTATGAAAGTCCTTTCAGTATGCTCAATTGACAGCCTGTTTAGGACTATAGATCTACGTACCTTACTGTAGATCGCAACCACTCAATATATTAACATATTAATTAATGCTCATTTACTTAGTCCGGACATGGTCTACACTGGTACTCATTCAGTCAATGAATACTGATTTTACGGCAGCCAATGGGAATATTTGCAGAGTGGTTGGGCATCTCGATCATTAGTTGCAATTGCTATGCGGTTCTTTTTGTCAACCAGCAACCAGTTTATCATTGCCTTAATTTAGAACTAGTGTAGGATGCATTTTCTATTAATTATCGTATTTATAAACTGACAGCAATTTTTGTTTGCACTATGTTTTTATCCATATACTTTATCAGGGATTTAGGGTACTGTAATATGCCTCTGACTTTATTAACAGTTTCGGTAAATAAGCAAAATACGAATATTGTTTTTGTTCATATACACAACATAATTCACTGCACATATTCAATTTTATATATACAGTTCACAATGAAATATAATCAATTAATTACTGCCAACTACATGCATCGTCACGCATAATAAATCCGATGGGCCAGAGTTCACACCTACAGCGGCGGGGATTCTCAATAACTCTTTAAGAAAGGTACCGGGGAGTACCGGCATTCCACTGGGGGTACCGGCTTTTATGGATCTCCCAGAGAACTTTCAATTTTTGGACGAGATGTCTTTTTAACTTTTATGTATTTCTGCAGTGAAACAACGCATGGCCAACCATAGATATGACATCAAAGTTATACAAGCTGTGGGCACATCAAAAACATTTCACTGACAAGCAAGGTATGCGCTTCAACCTACTATAATTATTTGTGTCATGTGTTTTCGTGGATTATTTTGTGGGTATCCACGGGCGCACGATTCCCCCAAATCCTCCCCAAATCCTCATGTAATGAATAAGTTATCCAATTAATATGTCTCAAAACCTTTTAATATCGTTCTTAAGAAGTTATTGACCTGATTTGAATACGTTTTTATGGTAAAAATAGTCTTATTTCGATGTTTTAATTTAACTTAGGCATTCTAGCAGCCAAGGGTGATCATCCAAAATAAATTATGAGATAAATGCAAGGGAGATAAATGTTGTTTGACCCATTTTGGTCAATTGAAACATGCAAGTTATTTACCATTCCAAATATTTATTCATCTGTTTTTTTTATCTCGATCAATCAATCAAATTCAGCACATATCGCTTGAAAATATGACCACGTCCGTAAATGTCAATTTTCTATGCAGTACGGGCCCGAAATGCATCAAGTCATCCCCAAATCTTCCACAAATCCTCTTAATTACTCACTTTGTGATGTAAATACCAGCTTAAATTGTTACTAATCATTGAAGAATACTATTTTCAGGTACCTAGCTGGTGCAAGGAGTTTGGCTAAGAACGTTGTATTAAAACGAAGCTCGCCAGAAAATGTCATGGGTGGCCAATATAAATGGTCTTAATTTTCAGAATTGTCTTTCTTGTATATATGTCCCCATATAAATGATTGTTTGTTTAACGGCATATTATATATCAACATCTAAGGTCGTAATAAAGTGGTTATTGTTTGTGACTGTCTGTCCGTCCGGCTTTGTCACAGTTTTGATAGTAAATTATATATACAAATGATCTCCCTATTTCTCCTCCAATGACCGTTCAACTGATCAGAACCGTCTCGACGAGACACTTGAAATGGTGATCACAGCATACACTTTTGGCGAGAAATGACAAAAAAAATATCAAAGTCTGGGAATGTACATTTGAAACATTTTGGTTCCGTTTATTCTATAATAAATATCTGCATATCGGGCCCCACAGGTACTGCATAGACACTTCACATTTACGGACGTGTTCATATTTTAAAGCTATATATGTGTCAATTTACCAAAATGGGTCAAACAACATTTATCTCCCTTGCATTTATCTCATAATTTATTTTGGATGATCTCCCTTGGCTGCTAGAATGCCTAAGTTAAATTAAAACATCGAAATAAGACTCTTTTTACCATAAAAACGTATTTAAATCAGGTTCAATAACTTCTTAAGAACGATATTAAAAGGTTTTGGGACATATTGATTGCATAACTTATTCATTACATGAGGATTTGTGGAGGATTTGGGGGGAAAATGAGGATTTGGGGGGAAAATGAGGATTTGGGTGAATCGTGCGGCCTGGTATCCATACAGTAGTCTACAAACGTCTTCATGCATTTCCAGGGCTCCAGATAAGGTGCGTGTTGGCGTATTTTACGCACTTATTTTAGCAGAATACGCATTGATTATCAAAAGTTGGAGTACAAAATACTTGCAGCAGTGTGAAAATACGCATTCATTGATAATTTGCCAAGACGCACCTTATCTGAGCTCGTGCTTGTTGTCGTATATTACAGCCGACGAGATCCTGATCAATGCCAAGGAGTTCAGCCAGGTGACCGTGGGAGATGTACTCGAGATATATCACCCCGAGGAGGAATACAGGTTAGCCAACAGTTTTCCGTTTTGTCATATTTTGGGGTGACCGGGTCTGTTTGCCAGAAATTTTGAAGGGGCCTGCGCCTTCTGATATTGATGCCAATCGATACGTGGGTTAATTGTGAATAAATGATTAATTTGCCAGAAAATGTCTCCGATGATATCTCTGATATAATAACATTTTCTGCTTACCAAATGGGCATGCACCTTTAATGGCAGCATGAGTGTGTTCAAAATGTTCACATGTATCAAATGTCCAAATATTGAAGCAATCCGTCAAATAGTATGAAAGTTATATCATGTGTTAACCCATTCACTTCTAAATAACTTGAATGGATTTTCACATGTTAGTTTTCCGACAAATCCAATTGTCACAAAATGATTTTCATGCTCGTCAATTTAGGAAAAGGCGTTGATTTTTTTCAAAAAAAAAAGAAGAAAATTACTTGCAAAGAGTGCAGATCCTGATGAGACGGCTCGTCACTGTTTACAAACACCGCTATAGAGGTTTGTAATGTTGAAAGGGTTAATACCTCTCTGAGTGTAGAAAAAATGTGGCATTACACATTGTACAGTCTATGATTGAACTTATTGAATATGTAAGACGTCGTCTGTGCTTTTAATCCATCTCAATTTTCTGCTCTATTTCCAGCCGGCTTTTACTGCAGATTAAATCATTAACAGATGATTTCCAGCAAAAAGGTAAGTACATTTTTACCTAGCTTCACATTTTCCACTTTATAGGCAACAGGTTGCACTATATCACTACATTACAGTCATCAGTATAATTTGCGGAATAACTTGTCCATTTCGTGTACTACCATACAACATACAACAGTAATCTTCAGGGCAACGACGTTCATATTTTGCCATATTGTTATTGAGAGAACATTTTACAACACAAGACAAAAATATTATCATAAACTCATCTAATAAAGTGTGTATTAGCTAATTTCTTAGGTCACTTTCCACGATGTAGGAAGTAGACAAAGAACGCTTCAAACACAAATTTGTTTTATCTGTTAACCCTTAGACCGCTACCAGGCGCGGATCCAGGATTTCGGGTTAGGGGGGGGCGTAACTATTTTGCAATACTTGACTATATTATCGAACGAGCTAAGCTCGTTCGATAATATAGTCAAGTATTGCAAACTATTCGACCGAGCGGAGGCTAGGGGTGTCCGGCATTTCCTCCCCCCCCCCCCCACTTCCCCGGAAAATTTTGAAATCTACATCGCATTTCCTGCGTTCTGGCGCATTTTGGAACATAAATATTGACACTGTCACAGTATGTTTAGACATAATTTTTGATTGAAAACGTTTAAATTTTGAAACAATAAGACAACGACCGAAAAATGCATGGAATACATGGCACTTGGCATGAAACATGCCTTGTAAAATATTTACTCTGCAAATTTTAAATAGCGCGCGCCGGGTCCGCCCCCCCCCCCCCCCCCCCCCCCCCTGAATCCACCCCCCCCCCCCCCCTGAATCCGCCCATGGCTACTCACAACAATTGTCGTCTGCTGTTGCTTTTATATCTTGCCTTATTTCTCAGTTAAAACATGGTTTGACAGCACTTCAGAATAATTTCCAATGGAAATGATTCTGAAGTGCTGTCAAAGCATGTTGTAAATTATTCTAAAGTGCTATCAAAGCATGTTTTTGATGATAAAAATGGAAAATAGAAAATAAACAGCAGACGACAAAAAACAATAAGATAGCGGTCTAAGGGTTAATAACCCGAAATATTCACACTTAACTCCTTACATTCTGAAACACACCACAGAAAATTCTAAATGTTTTCTTCGTTTGCATGGGAATTATATGTTGTAATGAGACGGTTCAAATGAGTGGTCATAACATATACTATGGTTGAGAAATAAGAACAATTTGTGGAAACATAGTGATTTTATATACCCATAAAGGAGTTTTCCGCATACAATGAGTTAGGCATTATATAGTTGCCATTTTTGGCATGCATTCAAGTTTTTTTCAGTACCAACTATCTTACATCCTTAAAGGTACATGCCCACTCAGTAAGCACAAAATGTTCTTTACAGTAATTAAATAAGTGTATAATTGCGTCACTATTCCACCAGTTCTACAAATTACAAGTGCCCGGAAACAGATATAATCATTTAGTAATATTTATTTTACTGATAGTGACGCGCGTTGGTATTAGGCTATTTTCATATGCAAATGAGGCGAGATATTTTTTACTTATTGATACTAATGAAAATGCCAATCAATATGTGGGGTAATGGTGAATGAATGTTTATTTTGCCAGAAAATGTCATACGCACAGAATATAAAAAAGTATCTGTGTCACTATATTATAACCTACTGCGTGGGCATGTACCTTTAAGTCTGATTGACTTAAAACTAACTTCATATAACTCTTTATCATCATCCATAAATTACTTTGAAGTTGAAGTGAGTGGTCACAACATATGTACTTTGAATGGGAAACAAGAAAATTTGTGAAAAAATGAGAAACAAGAAAATTGTGGAAAAAATATTGATTTTATATATTCATAAAATGTTTTTCCCAATCTTTTGCAGATACTGTTAGCATAGAGAAGGCCATAGCAAGTGCATTCCAACTCAAGGCATACAAAGATGTCATTGTTAACAAAGTGGACACAAAGGTATGAATAGATATGAGACACTCATGGGATTTGGTACAAAATTGACAACATTTTCAGAGTACATGCCGAATTATATATGTGTCAACTTTTGACATAATTTATGAAAAATATTGTAAATTTCGTAAACGTATTTAATGAAATTACGCAGATATCTGAGGGTACAAAATCACATGGCGTGTCACATATGTGGCTGTGACTGGAGAAATGGGGCTTATGGGTTTTGCGACCAGTGTAGACCCAGATCAGCCTGTGCATCCGCACAGTCTGATTAGGATCTGCACTGTTCGCCATTCTGTCAATGAAACACCCTTCATGCTTCTAACAAGCAATATAGATCGTTATTAGGCTACAGGAGTGTGCTATTTGGTCAGGAGCTACACTGATCACAAATCCCATAAGCCCCTATTTCGCCAGTCACAGCCACATGTAATGAGACTGATACATAATATATTGGCTCTAAACATGAACATTTCAGAGGTATGGAAGGTAAGCCAAACGAACGAGTATAATGTGGGGAACGAAAATTGACGTCTGGCGTTGTTTTATATTTTGTCCTCGTTCTCAATAAAACATGGTTTGACAGCACTTTAGAATCATTTCCATTGGAAATGATTCTAAAGTTCTGTCAAACCATGTTTTTCTATGACAAATTCGAGCCAATTCCCACCCTTAAATATAAGCCAAATCAAATAATAATTTCCGAGTGTTACAGATTATACTTGGTCCAATAGAGCCCACCTAATGCTGATCATGGTGGTATATTTATATCCCCGGCTTACGAAGAATGGCGAGGGGTATATTTTATCAGGTAACCTGCACTGTATTGACCGAATGCGTACTGATTGATACCATATTTTGTATCAGGCATTGACCTGATACAAACATCCAGGTTACAACAAAGTGAAAACTGATGATCCATTGGTCGCATGACGTTACTGAATGACGTCGAGTGTAATGACGCAACATAAATAAGTCTGTTCTGTCCATACATAACGATGTCATCTGTGGTCATTTTAGAGCATAAAACGTTACCTGATAAATAAAATACCAGGCTACTGTCTTTTGATATCAAGTTTATCAGGCTCAGCTCGGAAACGGTAGGAATTTCTCGACATGCCTCGGAATTCCTATGCATTTCCTAGCCTTGCCTGATAAAGTTGATATCAAAAGACAGTAGCCTGGTATTCTCTATGTTTTCGCCTTTCCATCCAGTCATCATGTTGTTTTGTACCGAAGATTATGTGCGTTATCTCATGAAAAAAGAATTAACAATATTTTATGTAAATGGCGTTGAAAGTTGACGAAATGTTCAAAATAGAATACCGAATTTGCTATGAAAATTTTGTTAACTTTCAACATCATTAATGGAAAATATCGTAGTTTCTGTAAATATTTTTCATGAAAAATCACACATCTTCTTGGGTACAAATTCACATGGCTTGTCTCTTGTGTTGGTGACAAACAGAATATCATATTCATTTCCATTTGACAAATAAGTGGAAAGTGTGACATAGTGGTCACGATTCCAGCGTTATGGCAGTGATGTGGTCGTCGTTGGGAGTCGACAATTTTAGACGTACATCCAATGTTGAATACCTCGTGATGCGTTCGTCAGGTCATTACCGCACTTCATCAACAACTTCCTTACATTGATGGCTATCCATCCCATTGGTCTTTCAAATTAGTCTATCTGTCTCTCTATCTGTTGCTGCGATGTTAAACACTTTTACATTTACTTCTTTTTCAGAGTGTTACTCTGGACTTGGTTGAGCTGCTGTTTAAGGATCAATATTTCAGTCGGAGTGACATGAATCGCACACGCAACAGTATGGTACGTTATGTTCGGAGAACGTGGTAAAGACTCGCATTTGAAATAAGGAAGTTTGATTTGTCTATGCTCAGCTGTGCTCGGTCTCGGCAAATAAATCTGCTTGATGTCTGATTAGCCATTTTGAGAATCTTCAGAGCATCTTAACCCTGTGCACGCTAGTGGTGAAAATAACAGCCAAATATATTGTGGAATTTCATTAGAATTGCATCGTAACGATGCAATTCCAGTGAAATTCCACGACATATTTTCATAGTTTTCAACATTTTAGAGAGAGCAATAAGAAAAACAATATTAATAAGTGTCGTCTGCTGCTATATTTGAACTATTTTTAGCCGTTATTTTCCCAGCATGCAAAGAGTTAAAGATCAGTATTTCTGTTCGTCTGACATGAATTACACTCGTAACAGTGTGGTAAGTTACTTGCTTCAATTTCACTCAAAGTCAGGAAGGCGGATTGGTTGAGACTGAGCTGTGCTCTGTCTCGGACAATAAATATTTTGTTTGTTAGTCCAGGGACTGGTTGGGGTATTTTGTTAATACTCGCAGGTAATATTTTCAGGGGCATTATATGTAATAGTTATAGCGCTACCTATTATGTGAATTATATCTAACTTACTGTTACCAATCCTAGTTGTGAGGCTCCGGCTCTAAACGTGATTTTGTATCGCTATACTAGTATGTGATTGGGGGTGTGACACGAAGTGAACGCGTGTGTGGGCGGTAATATGCTTTGCGTCTCGTGAACTGATGACAACACAGCGTAAAATCAGTTCTAAATATAGCACTGAACATTTAATTATTAATTTAGTAGATATTGGCGAAAGTGTCGCAATATACAAGTAATTGAGACAAAATGCTGTTCATTCATTGTTCGAGAAACTAGGGTAAGCAATAAGTATGAGTCAAGTCTTTCATTTGTCCTAAATTATGCTGATACAAACTAAAACTGATTTATCAGGCAACAAGCTTTGGATTGGCTTGCTATGTTCTGACTGATAACATACTGCCGTATTCTGCATAGACTAGATATGCATATCTGGGAAACAACAAATTAAAAACTGACATTTCATTGGCTGAAGTCAACGACATTGCCGAATGATGTCAGTGTAATGACGCAATGTAAACAAGTTGCATTTTCAATGAAAAACCACATCATAATTCCTCACTCTATAGTATAAAATGTTACCTGATAAATAGAATACCGTACAGTCTTTTGATATCAATTTCATCAGACTTGGAAATGGTAGGAATTCCTCTATGAGCCTTGGAATTCCTACACATTTCCTAGCCTAGTCTGATAAACTTCAAAGGACACCTGGGGCCCGTTTCACTAAACTTCTTATGACTAAAATGTTCGTAAGTCCAAATTTAGGATCGTCTGGAAATTTAAATTTATGGATTTACATTTATTAAGCATCGGCTGCATATGCAGCCTATATGCATCCTATGCTCAATAAGGGTAAATCCAATAATTATTTACAAGGAAACATTGTTAATGTGAAATTTACAGACTATCATAATTTTGCACTTGCGAACATTTCAGTTGTACAAAGTTTAGTGGAACGGCCCCCAGCCTGGCATTCTCTTTAGAATTGTGACAAGTGTAGCTCCTGATCAAATAGCAAACTCCTGTAGCCTGAAAAGTATCTATATTGCTTGTTAGAGGCATGACGGGTATTTCATTGATGGAATGGCGAACAGTGCAGATCCTGATCAGACTGCGGATGCACAGGCTGATCTGGAACTACACTGGTCGCAAAACCCATAAGCCCCATTTCTTCAGTCACAGCCACATATTATTTTTTATGATATTACCATGTATTACACGTCATATGTGAAAGTAGAATATTGTTACCTGAACATACTTTCCTGTTTTTCTCCAGATAAACAGCTGTGTGTATCTGAACAAGAAAATAGAATTCAGTGAATCAAGGTACAGTAGAACTTCGATAACTAGAACAGGTCTGGCTCGAACACCATGGAAAACTCGAACTGGTTCGACAGTCCCGGCAAATGTCCTATATAATTCATGTAATAAAACACCTTAAACTCGAACTATGAATTACTCGAACAGTCGAACCTGTGGATTAGTCCCGTGGACGGTCAAACAGTGGTAATTACCGCTAATAACTCGAACAGGTAAGTCTGTGATCAGCTGTTTGTCTAACGAGGTGCGAATTCCACCATTGCGGGCGGTCGCGTTGAGTAGTTTCCCTTGACGCGGGATGACATTAAATCACGAATCGCAAACAATAGCGGCGTGAATTACGGGCGTTATGATGTCCACGCTAATTAAGTGATTTGAACAAAATTAATTTTATGTAATGTTTAATTGGCTGTTGAGCGACTATTGACACATTTCTATGTCTATCGAGTGAATAATGCGTGCTTAGTTTGTGAATAAAACGAGACGAATTCGAGCAATCGTCATTCTATGACAATTATGTCTGAGAGTACACTAGTATGTTTCGTTTATATTTTCCGTTTGTATATTTATTCCAACCACTGCTATGTGCTATTTTTAGACACTGGGAATACCAGTATTATGTATAGACGCAAAGCGGAACATAGCGGTTTATTTGACGTATAATGACATGTAAATATTGAATAAAACAGCAACTTTACAATTGTATTTGTTATTTTTCATTTCTCCCTCCAAATGTAATGCATATACAATGGCATGTCACATCGGTCATCTCATATATTCACATAAGTGATTTTATTGACTGAATGTGACAGTACATTTTTGAAGCTTCATTCCCTCGAACTATGCATCGCTCGAACTCAAACTCGATTCCGTTGCCGGTTCGAGCGATCGAAGTTCTACTGTAATTGAATTTGAAATAACATTTTTATTATCAAAAACATATTTTCGAGGTACTTATAGCAACCCTGTCTGTCTGTTCATCTGTCTTTCTGTGTCCGTGATTTGCATTACTGTTTGGACTGCCTACTTTTGGCTTGAAACTTAATATGCTTATTTGTCATCATCCATATTTTCATTCTATCATGTGCTGAAGGTCAAGGTGAAATGACTTGGAAATTTGCGTTAAATATTATTTTTTTTGTTCAAGATTTTGAAGGGTAAAATTTGAAACAGGACTATCAAATGCCTCCCCTCGATATGCTAGTTTTCGTCATTTGCTATGGTAATAAATAAAGCAAAAATTACCCTTACACCAATTTTTGTTTGAAAACTGACTATTTATCCCTATATATTTTATCTCTGAAAATGACATTTACCAATGTCGGGAAATTATGTGGCAAATTACAAATACATAACTTTTACGTATACTGAATTTTCTTCAACTAACCATTCAGTGAAAATCGTATTTTCACAGTTTCTACCAGTTAACTCTTACACCGCTATATTATTTTTTGTCGTCTGCTGTTTATTTTCTATTTTCCATTTTTATCATCAAAAGTATGCTTTGACAGCACTTTCGAATAATTTAAAGCATGCTTTTGACAGCACTTCAGAATCATTTCCATTGGAATTGGAAATGATTCTGAAGTGCTGTCAAAACATGTTTTTATTGAGAAATAAGGCAAGATATAAAATCAACAGCAGATGACAATTGTTGTGTGTAGCGGTCTAAGGGTTAAGATCGATTTATATTTTACTGGTTGTTCACTTTACAAAATGATATAAATTGTATATTTTCAGGGCTCAAGTGAATGAATTGTGGTCTAAAGGCGAGCGAGTGACATGTGGCGTTATATCGGAAGACACGCGGGTAAGTGTGAACAGTTGTCACAAATGATCTGTGGCACTAGCAAGGGGGTGAACGGAGAAATGGTGATTATGGTTTTTGGAGCTTATTTATTTATATTATCTTATGATATTTATTGATACACATTCGCCCCTAAACATATAACATTGCCTGTTCCATGTTCATTAGCCATGTTTTTGAAAAATATCCCTGCTATTGAATTACCGAAAGCCTGGCGGACGTTTGTGTCCAACATGTAAAGTTTTTGTGTTTAGGTCTATTTTCTGTTTCTGTACCACATAGACCATACTTGCACAACTTCATAACCAACAGGTGCCCATCACAATCCATTATCCAACATGTGACCTTTTTAGCTTGACTATTCGAAAGAGCTTATGTAGGCGTCACCGTCACGCCTTGGTTAAGGTTTTTAGTCAAGCTTGTATATGGAATACTCCTGGCCCTACACCCAGCATACTTGGACAACTTCATCTCTTAGTGATGTACATCAACAACCCCTGACCTATATTTGACCTTGACCTACATTTAACCTTGAATTACTTACTTAATTCCCCTTGGTTAAGGTTTTTAGTCAACCTTGGTTAAGGTTTTTAGACAAGCTTGTACATGGAATACTATTGTGCATACAGACACCATACTTGGACAACCTTTTCTCATAGGGATGTACATCAATAACCCCTGATCTATATTTGACCTTGACCTACATTTCCTCTTGAATTACTTACTTAATTCCCCTTGGTTAAGGTTTTTAGTCAACCTTGGTTAAGGTTTTTAGTCAAGCTTGTAGATGGAATACTATTGTGCATACAGACACCATACTTGGATAACTGTTTCTCATAGGGATGTACATCAATAACCCCTGACCTATATTTTACCTTGACCTACATTTAACCTTGAATTACTTACTTATTTCCCCTTGGTTAAGGTTTGTACTCAAACTTGGTTATGGTTTATAGTCAAGCTTGTATATGGAATACTCCTGGGCATACAGCAACCATACTTGGGACAACTTCATCTCCTAGTGATGTACATCAATAATCCCTGACCTATATTTGACATTGACCTACTTTTACCCTTGGATTACTTAGTTGTTTCCCCTTGGTAAGGTTTTTAGTCAAGCTTGTATATGGAATACTCCTGGGCCTACAGCAACCATACTTGGAAAACTTCATCTCCTTGTGATGTACATCAATAACCCCCGACCTATATCTGACATTGACCTACATTTAACCTTGAATTACTTAATTAATTTCCCTTGGTTAAGTTTTTTACTCAACCTTGGTTAAGGTTTTTATGCGGGCCACGGCCACCTTCTTTGTCAAGCTATGTGTACATCGACATCCCTCGTAGTCGAGCTATGCTGTTCTCCTACAGCTCTTGTTTGGACCGTGACCTATTTTTTCGCATAATCGATTTCGCCATTTTCAATTTTAAGTTTTTGTGTTACGTCCATTTCTCCGTTATTGTACCACCTAGAACCACCATACTTGCACAACTTCATAACCAACGGGTGCCTACCACATACCACTATCCAACATGTGACATCTTTTTTACCTTGATCTTCCCGGCTTTGCCTCGTATCTGGTTTTGGAATATTCAATTAGGCCTAGAAAAGGATGGGTGGGGAGGTGTTGTGAGGTAGGGTGGGTGTCAATATCCAGGTTGTGATGGGGGGATATTCTGTGCACAAGCTCATGTGCATCTACCCAGTTTACAAGCATACCAATTATTTCGTATGGTGTACAAATGTTATTCACGTTCACAGATTGTGTTCCGATCGTCGACGGCCGTTGTTCAGATCTTCATACAGATGAGTACAGAAATGTGGGACTTTGACCTCAACGGTGACCTTTACTTCGAGAAGGCTATCAATGGATTCCTCACAGACCTGTTTGCTAAATGGAAGGTTGGTACATAGAGAATTATGCTTATGACTTTATCTTAGTCTTAAGACCAATCTTAACTACGTTTCATCCTAGATTGATCTAAGATTATGCTTAAGACTAATTTAAGATAAATCTCAGTTTTTATCTTTACAAAGACTGACTTACATAAGTTAAATCTATGATTCTTTATAAGTACGGGCTCTGTCTTATAAATTTTCCTTTGAGAATTTAACATGGGGTCAAATGGAGGTGGAGAGTGACAAGGAGGGTAAAAAAAAAAAATGTAACTTAGAAAACAAAAGTTAGATTTTGAAATCCGTCCACAAATTCTAAAATTTCGTCCCCATGTTAAATTCTCATAGGATTTTTTTTTTGTTCACAATAAAATCAATATTTGGTGTACATCATCTACAAAAAATTGGGGAGGGTTAATTTTTAGTTATTAATAAAAAGTACTTGCATTTAAATATTTTTTTTATATTTAATGGGTTGAATAGCGAAACGTTTCTCGGCACATAATGTTGAAAAGACAGTAGGGTTCATACACTGTTTTAATACACTGCAAAAGCCAATTGTATGCAATACAACGTTATAGGACTAACCACTTGACCTTGATGTTTTGTTTCAGAACTGTTGCCATGACGTTACCATAGTGATGTTCTCGAGAACATTCTATGATGCTCAGTCTAGAGGTAAATATGTCAAAATTAGCAGTGCATATATATCACTCTTAACCCTTTCACCCCTAAGTAACTGGAATGGGCTGCGATATGTTAATTTTACAACCAATCCAATCATCGCAAAATGATTTTCAGACTATTCCATTTATAAATAGGGGGTATTTGTTGTTCTCAAAAATATGAAAATTACTTTCAAACAGTGCAGATCCTGATGAGACGGCTCGTTACGAGCCGGCTCATCTGGATCTGCACTGTTTGCATAAACCGATATAGCGGCATTTCGGGTTCAAAGGGTTAAACATTTAACCATTTAGTAATAACTGGTATGGACTCTTCCATGTACATGTATCAGGGCTCCAGATAAGGAATTAGTAATTGAGTATTGTCACTCCATCATTTCTGAAGCAATTGGGTATTTCAAAATTTTAATTGGGTAAAATAAAATCACACTACTGTTTACACATCAACAGACAGCAATTATTGAATAGTTTGCTTCCAAATGAAAACATGTCTTGGCATTTCATTAGAATTGTCTCCTTGGAGACAATTCTAATGAAATACAAAGATGTGTTTTCATGGAAAATAGGAAAAATATGCTATATTTGTGGTCTGTTTATTGTTTTCTGCAGCATGATAAAGGTACCATAAAATATGTATTGCTTTTTGATACTCGCTACTTCTGATTTCAATTGGGTTTTTGGTAATTTTAATTGGGTATTTAAGCAAATATGCAGCTTATCTGGAGCTCTGATGTATACTTTTGAACTACTTTATATATCAGAAACTTTGTTTTTGTTAAAAATATAAAAATGAAACAGTGCAGCTCCTGATGAGAAATTTTCAATTTAAGGATACATTATTATCACAGCCATTTTGGCTGTGATAATGTAATAAATTCAGTATAATAATTCTGTATACTTTTAATCATCATATATATGCTAGAAAAGTATACTTTGCAATGTTGGTGAAATAGGCTACAGATGAGATGGCTCGTTACGCACTGCGTCTTGATTTACACTGTTAGCAAACATTGGGAAAGCGGTGGCTAGTGTTGAAATGGTTCAATTTGTTGCAGAAACTCATGGTGCAAATTTGCACTGCACTAATTAGTTTCTTTCATTCTATCCTAGATTTTAATACTGAACTGTAACCTAGGTAGTTAAATAGCGTAAGACCAGGTTCCCTCTGAAGGATGGACGCAGATACATTAATAGCAATGTGCAAATGGCAACCCAGATTCAACCAGCTTCTATGTCTGTGTGAAAAATTTCATTGTAAAATTTGCATTAAAGTTTTTAAGGTGTATACCCTCCATCAGTGTTACTGATTTCTCGTCTTGTTTCGATCCATTTTGCATTGAAGCTGTTGATGGGTACATAAATCAGTGCTACTCATTTATCAGTAGCCGATTTCATCAAAATTGGAAAGTATACTTATCTAGCAAAGTATACTTTGAGGGAGAAATTTTCAACTTAAGGATAAATTTATTATGTTTTATTATACTGAATTTATTACATTATCACAGCCATTTTGGCTGTGATAATGTAATAAATTCAGTATAATAATTCTGCATACTTTTAATCGTCAAATATATGCAGTCGTTAGTTCTATATGAAATAATGCATTTCGGGGAAAATAAATGATTACTCCCTCACAGTATGCTTTGCTAGATAAGTATGCTTTGCAATGTTGATGAAATAGGCTACTGGTAACCAGCTTTGTATTGGCCGAATACGTACTGACTGATAACATTATGCAGTATCCGGCATTGACCTGATACGAATATCTGGGTTACAAGGAATGGAAAACTAACGTTTCATGGTTTAACGTCATATGAGACGCGTAATGACGCACCGTAAACATGTCCGCTTTGTTTTCAATGAAAACCAGGTCATAATTGCTCATTCTGTAGCATAAAACAATACCTGATAAATAGAAAATCATGCTAGTGTTTCTTGATATCAAGTTTATCAGGCTCAGCTCGGAAACGGTAGGAATTCCTCGGCGAGCTTCAGAATTCCCACACGTTTCATAACCTTGGCTGATAAACTTGATATCTAAAGACACTAGCCTGGTATTCTCTATTTCTTGTTCACAGATGAGTTTCCTGCGTACATGCAGGAGTGTCTACAGCAGGACTACAAGGGCCGCTTCTACGAGGATTTCTACAGGTGAACCATCCAGGGCCTCTGTAACACGTCCGGCACCGAAAGGAACCACGCATTTGACTGACTTGTTAGATAGTGCAGTCTTCCTATTAACGCCCTGCAGCGTACAGTGTATTTTATACCCCCCGCAACAAATAATTTCAGGACATTCAGTCCTTTGATTTGTTAGTGATGACCGCTGTGCCAGGCATGACATTATAAATGATGACGTCATATACTGTATTGACAGCATGAACATTACGTTAATACGAATAACGTTAATGAATATATGTGCCAAATCTGATCCAAGTTGTATGAAGATAATGGTCAGGTAACACTACTTATTGACCCACCCTCGTATTAAATCGGCGTAGCCTCGTTCCTTTTTATGCCCCCACTACCGAAAGGTACGGGGGCATATAGTGTTACCGGCGTCCGTCCGTCCGTCCCGTCCCGTCCGTCTGTACGTCCCGATATTATATTCTTTAGTAACTTCTACATGGCTTCACATATTATGTCAATATTTATACACGTGATACATATGAACATCCCTTACACACTCCACCCCCCAGTACTTCGACCTTGACCTTTGGCCTTGACCTTTTCCGCTTTAAATGTTTGCTTGTCACTTTGGGACAAATCTACGTGCACGTTTCTCAATCCTACACTAACTTCTCAATCCTTTTGCCAATCGCTTAAATATTTATACACATGATACATATGAACATGCCCTACACACTCCACCACCCAGTACTTCCACCTTGACCTTTGACCTTCTCCTTTTCTACTTTAAATGTTTACTTAGCACTTTGGGACAAATCTACGTGCACGTTTCTCAATCCTACAATAACTTCTCAATACTTTTGCCAATCCCTTAAATATTTATACACATGATACATATGAACATGCCCTACACACTCCACCACCCAGTACTTCGACCTTGACCTTTGACCTTCACCTTTTTATGCCCCCGCAACCGAATGGTGAGTGGGGCATATAGTGTTACCGGCGTCCGTCCGTACTCGGGTAAATGGCTTGTAATCAAATATGCCTCGTTTTCTTTGGCTGCCAGCGGGGGCATTCGTGTGCCGACAGGCCACATTTGTAGTTAAATCAGTAAACTCGGTTAACAAATATCATATTAAATTATTTTATCCCATCAACACTGCGTATGTGCCGTGAAACACGGTACCGAAAAATATCTGGCGCGGCACGGAAACAGGATGTGCTCGGCAGAGCCTCGCCCATCCCATTTCCTAAGCCTTGCCAGATATTTTTTCCCATTCATGGCACTAACCTACTGTTCTCTATACTCGTGTAACGTCCTCTATTTACAGGATAGTTATACAGAATGAGCGTTACGACGACTGGACGTGCACTGTGAAACAGTTGAGGAAATATTTCAACGAGTACCCGAAACACGTGGTGCACTACCACCACCATCCCGCCTATAAGGTGCCAAAGGGGCGTAACTCCTCCGCCGTGCAGGGAAACTTTCTGGAGACGCTGAACATGAGCTTAAATTGTAAATGCATACAGTTGAACCTCTGCTAAATGTGCACTTTTCACAATTCAGTAAAAATCAAATCAACAAATCACTTACTTCAATCGTCCATCCATTAATAAATATATCAACCAACCAATCAATTGATGAACTAGGCAAAAATTCAATCAATCAAACAATCAATTAATCAAGTAATCAATTAATCAACCAGTCACTCAAATAATCAATCAAATCAACCAATCACTCAATTCAATTGTTCTTTTGGATGAAACTTGAAACCGATGCCCCATCCCTAAATGGCCTTAGTTGTTGCTGGAACGTTAAACCCATTCACTTTCAATTTTCACTCTGTTCAATGATCCAATCAACCAATCAGTTAAACAATCAATTATTCAATCATCATGCGATCAATTAATCGGGCCGTCCTTAAAAAATTGTTTGTTTCCTGTAACCCGACCCAGAATTTTAGAAGTGGGTCGGTCGGTAGGCATTTTTTTTTTTCTGTCACATGACATATTGAATTTAAAAATTATTAATATTAAAAAGGTACAATATTTTAACACTTGCATTGCATGTGTTAAAATATTGTACCTTTTTAATATTAATAATTTTTAAATTCAATATTGCAAGTCTTGCAAGAAAAGTATGTTAATTGCTGTATGTGTTGTTGTATGAACATGTATGCCATTTAGGGCCAGAGATTATATTAACCCTTTTAACCCACTGTAGCACTAAATTGAAAAAAAATAAAAAAATTGTAAAAAAAAATAAAAAATTGTAAACGAAATTGCAATAAAAAAAATCGGGTCGCACCGTTTTTAGCGGGTCGGTCGGGTTACAGGAAACGGAGATATAATTATGGATGGCCTCAGGGAGTCAATCAAATCAACCAATCAACTAATTTCCAGTGTTTGAGAGACACTACATGGACCGGAACTTTGACCGGACTGGCAAGGTTGCCGTGGTGATCACGCCAGGGGCCGGAGTGTTTGAGGTGGACCGAGAACTGACCAACATCACCAAGCAACGAACCATTGATTGTGGTAACCTATCTAATTGTTGCCACAGGGCTATGCAAATTTCGGAACTACTGTAATTACTAAACATTTGGACAGAAAAGGGAAATTGACCAACATCAACATACATCAAACGATCGCAAATTTCTTATCCACTTTGTGCATTATAAAAAAACATTTTTTCTGAACACATGTGAGGGGACGACTATTAAAATAAATATGGATACCTCTGCATGATAGATCAGTCTTATAAATAGGTTACCAAACAATCACCAGTTTGTGGTCTTTGTCGCGCCCGCTTGTGAAGAGCGTGATAGTTGGCACATTGGCGTACACACGTGTGTCCAGGTAAAGTTTTTGGGTAAAGTTTTTCGGTAAGCTATAAAAGCTCATTTAGTACTATGAAATGCCTCGGTGGGCACGACATGTGGGCCATGGCCATCTAGTATTTCATGTTTGCTTACTATAATAAAAAGCAAAATGACATCAAAAGCTATGGCATATGTTATGTATAAGTTATTGGTCACAGGGAGTGTTAGCGACCACAGCATTTAGTTTCTTTTTCAAAATCCAATATGTGAACAATAACATACATATAATTAGCCAGGTTCAGGGCTTCTAAAATTTTCAGTTTGTCGGTTCTGGACCGAATTTTGAAATCTCCGACCGATTGAGATTTGCAAACTATCCTTAAAATTCGATCCGAAAATAATGAAATCCGGCTGCTATTTCTCAATCCACGCTCTGAATTCCCGAAATAATACACAACATGTCACTGGTTTATTGGTGCGACGTGTGAAGTTACACACCTCGATAACCATGATAACGCATATATCCCGATTAGCGGCACAATACACAGCTGCCACATGCCTCGTGTTACCAGATATTGATTTTCTAGCCACACACAGCAATGTGACTGACGTATTGTGTGGGTGAATTAGGGTCTTGCGTCACCAAATATTTATGACAATGGCCATCGATCGATCGTATTTAAAAAGGCACAAACAAAGCGAAACAAAATAACATGATGTGTTATGTAAAAATCACACCATTTAGTTGCATGTATACAACCGAGAGCTATACTGGTCACAATTCCTATAAGCCCTATTTTACAGTCACAAATAAGAAAAGCACTGCACACATTACCAGTCAATTCAGACTCCCAAAATCAAACATTGTCCGGTCATTAACCTGATCAGCTGGCAATTGCCAGGTAACGGCTGTTCCATTTACCTCTTTATATTTGTGGCTAGTTGATATGATCGTTATTTACTTGACAAAAATACAATTATCTTGCTTCCCTAACAGTTAATAATTGTTTGTGTATGCTGGTACACCAGAATTATGGTAAAACATTACCGTTTTAAAACTTGATTAACTATTTTATCTTGTCTGTCCAATTGATGTAACAGCCCATTTATGAGATCACATCGAAGAGCCTGTGTGTACACGACTTTTACATTACAAAAATCGATAAATATAGTACATGGACCATAAAAGATATATTTGCTATGTTTACACGAAGTGTCTTCGCTTCAGATAAACTGCAGAAAGCACAAAACTTAGCCAAGCTATGGAGGCGAGATGTAACCTAATTCCGTCTGCACCCAATAGCCGACAGATTTTCAGTTTCTGAAGACGGAGAGTCGACAAAACATATGAGAGGGGGGGGGAGGGGGTGGGGAGGGGTGTTACGGCTCCTTCGGGCCAACAATTACGTCTGGACCAATTGGCATTCTGAAATTTTAGAAGCCCTGGCCAGGTTTATAATGCAGTCTCCCATCTGAATATTTTCCATTTCACAGGTGGTCATTAAATCTGGTAATATGTAACTTGATGGTGTTAACTTTTGCAATGTGTGAAATAAGTGGGGTGGGATTGTGGCCAGCGTTCGGCTTAGAATATAGGGCGAATTATAACATGTTACTTGGGAGTTGAATTGGGTTATTGCCCATTATAAAAGTAGTAAGATTATTACTGATCCTACTGCTTTTTGGAGGGGACCAAGTGATTCTGGTGTGGCGAGAACCTGGCATCAGATCAGGATCATTCTGATTTCAAGGCTGAATATATAGTTTTGTTATTGTAAATGTTCAGTTTTGATTTTGGGATTTCCCCCCCATTTGTACATGTACATGTACTTGAACATGTACTTGTACAGGTACTACATGTATATGGGATTTAGTACTAAACCCATTGACCCGGCCTTAAATGACCTTAGATGTTGATAGGCCGTTAAACCCCAACAAATAAACAAATGTACACACTGGAGAAATGGGGCTTATGGGTTTTGCGATCAGTGTATATTCAGATCAGCCTGTGCATCTGATAGGATCATCACCGAAAATCCGCCTTGCCTCTAACGAGCAATATATATCATTATCATGCTACGTGAATGTGCTATGTGTTCACGAGCTACACATGACAGCCACATATATGTTCCAGGTGTGGGAAGTGACCTTGTATGTATGGGAGAACAACCCCTGCATGCTGCGCCATTGTTCAAGGTGAGCTATCTCAGCATATCACTATAACATCACCTATGCTGCAAGGTGACACGCCATGTGATTTTGTACCTTCGGACATCTGCGTAATTTCATGAAATACGTTTACATAATATACAATATTTTTCATAAATAAATTCAAAAGTTGACAAAATTTTCAGAGTATATGCCCATTTTTATACAATTTACGGAAAATATTGTAAATTTTGTAAACATATTTTATGAAATTACGCTGATATTCGAAGTACAAAGTCACATGGCGTGTCTCATATGGAACGGGCACCATAGGAGTTCCCGGTGTTCCCCCTGGTGCCTGGTTCAGAGAAGTTACACTGTAGGGCCGGTACATTAGGAATGCGTGTCTTTTTATCTGCTTTGCAGTTGGGAATAAATGTTAACGTTTCATATAAATAACCCTACATGTACTGTCATTTCGGCTAATTATGCGAATCATCGGCTAATGCGCAATTCACGTCAAATTTAGCATTGCTAACATCATAATAAAATATGTGGGTGGGGGGGAAATAAATCTGGTATTTCAAAATGGTAGTTGAATAAATTTTATATAATTACAAATATTTGTTTTTAGCTTGACTATTCGAAGAATAGTGAGAGCTTATGTAGTCACCCTGGCGTCACCGTCACGCCTTGGTTAAGGTTTTTAGTCAAGCTTGTATATGCAATACTCCTGGTATGGAATACTATTGTGCATACAGACACCATACTTGGACAACCTTTTCTCATAGGGATGTACATCAATAACCCCATATCTATATTTGACCTTCACCTACATTTCCTCTTGAATTACTTAGTTAATTCCCCTTGGTTAAGGTTTTTAGTCAACCTTGGTTAAGGTTTTTAGTCAAGCTTGTAGATGGAATACTCCTGGCCCTACACCAACCATACTTGGACAACTTCATCTCCTAGTGATGTACATCAACAACCCCTGACCTATATTTGACCTTGACCTGCATTTAACCTTGAATTACTTAGTTAATTCCCCTTGGTTAAGGTTTTTAGTCAACCTTGGTTAAGGTTTTTAGTCAAGCTTGTAGATGGAATACTATTGTGTATACAGACACCATACTTGGACAACCTTTTCTCATAGGGATGTAATCAATAACCCCAGATCTATATTTGACCTTGACCTACATTTCCTGTTGAATTACTTAGTTAATTCCCCTTGGTTAAGGTTTTTAGTCAACCTTGGTTACGGTTTTTAGTCAAGCTTGTAGATGGAATACTATTGTGCATACAGACACCATACTTGGATAACTGTTTCTCATGGGGATGTACATCAATAACCCCTGACCTATATTTTACCTTGACCTACATTTAACCTTGAATTACTTAGTTATTTCCCCTTGGTTAAGGTTTGTACTCAAACTTGAAATTAAGGTTTTATAGTCAAGCTTGTATATGTAATACTCCTGGGCCTACAGCAACCATACTTGGACAACTTCATCTCCTAGTGATGTACATCAATAATCCCTGACCTATATTTGACCTTGACCTACTTTTACCCTTGGATTACTTAGTTATTTCCCCTTGGTTAAGCTTTTTAGTCAAGCTTTTATATGGAATACTCCTGGGCCTACAGCAACCATACTTGGAAAACTTCATCTCCTAGTGATGTACACCAATAACACCTGACCTATATATGACATTGACCTACATTTAACCTTGAATTACTTAGTTATTTCTCCTTGGTTAAGGTTTTTAGTCAAGCTTGTATATGGAATACTCCTGGGCCTACAGCAACCATACTTGGAAAACTTCATCTCCTAGTGATGTACATCAATAACCCCTGACCTATATATGACATTGACCTACATTTAACCTTGAATTACTTAGTTAATTTCCCTTGGTTAAGGTTTTTAGTCAACCTTGGTTAAGGTTTTTATGCGGGCCGCGGCCACCTTGTTTCTCAAGCTATGTGTACATCGACAACCCTTGTAGTCGAGCTATGCTGTTCTCATACAGCTCTTGTTAGTCATGCAGTTCCATTAGTTTCATATCTGATTAAAACAGAGAATTTTAGAACACTGTCGGCAAATATATATTATATAGATTCTCTGTGACACACTATGGCGGCTCAGTATTGCCTTCTGGAAGCACAAGAAAACACACCGTCAGAGCTCCAGATAAGCTGCGTATTTGCGTAAATACCCAATTAAAATTGCCAAAAACCCAATTGAAATCAGAAGTAATGAGTATCAAAAAGCAATGAGAACAATTGTGGTACCTTTACCATGCTGCAGAAAACAATAAACAGACCACCAATATAGCATATTTTTCTTATTTTTCCATGAAAACACATCCAAGGAGACAATTCTAATGAAATGCCAAGATATGTTTTCATTTCGAAACAAACTATTCAATAATTGCTGTCTGTTGATGTGTAAACAGTAGTGTGATTTAATTTTACCGAATTAAAATTTTGAAATACCCAATTGCTTCACAAATGATGGAGTAACAATACTCAATTACTAATTCCTTATCTGGAGCCCTGCACCTGTCACTGAAAGCAAAGCATCTGCATTGTATATAATGCTGGTTAACAAAACCAACACAATAGTCGAAAAATTAGTGCTAGACTCGGAATAAATTGTTTTTATTATATACTTTTGTTGAAACGTAATGGAATGCACGTCAATATTTTCCCATATTGACGTCGCATGAGTTCAGTTCATGTTGGTCAGTGCCGGAACTACGTTTCACCTCATAAAGTAGTTCCTTCTAAACCAACACTAATTTCTTTATTTTATTTATATTTTGTATAAATCTTTAGGTGCATATAAATTGCCAGTGATTTACGTATAACAAAAAGGTGATTTGATTTGTATGTGGATATATGCCACTCGTTCCGCCGCGCAACGATATTGCGCTCCTAAAGTCGGGCAATATGACACGCTGCGGAACTCGTGCTTATATCCGCATACAAATCAAATAACCTTAACCCTTAGACCGCTACTCGTACCAATTGTCGTCTGCTGTTGCTTTTATATCTTGCCTTATTTCTCAATAAAAACATGTTTTGACAGAACTTCATTCTGAAGTGCTGTCAAAGCATGTTGTAAATTATTCTAAGGTGCTGTCAAAGCATGTTTTTGATGATAAAAATGGAAAATAGAAAATAAACAGCAGACGGCGTTAAAAATAAGATAGCGGTCTAAGGGTTAAACATATTTCAGTTTCACAGCAAGAATGTGATCAACTCTCTAGAAGTGGGTGACGACTATAACATACCACATTGGATGAACCACAGGTAATTGTTTCTGTATATGACATCTGTAGCCTATTTCATCAACATTGCCAAGTATACTTTTCTTGCAAAGTATACTTTTTTTTTCTTGCAAAGTATACTTTGAGGGAGTAATCATTTATTTTTCCTGAAATGCATTATTTCATATCGAACTAACGACTGCATATATTTGATGATTACAAGTATGCAGAATTATTATACTGAATGTATTACATTATCACAGCCAAAATGGCTGTGATAATGTAATAAATTCAGTATATTAATAAAAATTAATAAATTTATCCTAAAATTGAAAATTTCTCCCTCAAAGTATACTTTGCTAGAAAAGTCTACTTTGCAATGTTGGTGAAATAGGCTCTGGGCCGTGCTTATAAAACTTTCATGCTACACACTGTTCGCATATTTGAAAATTGATAATGAGGACTAGACACATTGATATTGTTAAAAAAAGTGTTGTTTCTGTTGAAGAAAAATAATTTACAGTAACCTTTTGTTAGAAATGTTTTGTTTTATATGGTAAGTGTACAGGTTTTCATTCCCACCCTGCTCATGCTCTCCGCATTCCCAAGGTCAAGGTCAAATACCTTTGAAATTTGCATCCAGTAGATGCGGGCGCGTTTCTTCTTTCTCCTGTAACTTCTTTACTGTATGAATGATTGGCTTGAAACTTCATGTGCATCATCCATATTTTCATTTCCCACCCATGCTCTTCCCATGCCCAATGTCAAGACCAAATAACTTTGAAGTTTCCTTCCACTAGATTCGTGTGCGTTTTTTCTCCATTCTCCTATAACCCATCTTTACTGTATGACCAATTGGCTGGAAATGTCATGCGCATGTTTCTCATCATTTATATTTTCATTCCACACCTCATCCATGTTTACCCCATGCCCAAGGTCAATGTCAAATAACTTAGAATTGCGTGCACGTTTCTCCATTCTCCTATAACATTTTTACTGTACGAGTGATTGGCTTCAAATTTCATGTGCTTGTGTCTCATCATCCATACATTCATTTCCAGTTCAGTACATTCATTCTCCTATAACCGCTTTACCATATGAGTGATTCACTTGAAACATCATATACATGCTCAGAGCTCCAGATAAGCTGCGTATTTGCGTAAATACCCAATTAAAATTGCCAAAAACCCAATTGAAATCAGAAGTAGCGAGTATCAAAAAGCAATACAAAATTTGTGGTACCTTTATCATGCTATAGAAAACAATAAACAGACCACAAATATAGCATATTTTTCTTATTTTCCATGAAAACACATCTTGGTATTTCATTAGATTTGTCTCCAAGGAGACAATTCAAATGAAATGCCAAGACATGTTTTCATTTCGAAGCAAACTATTCAATAATTTCTGTCTGTTGATGTGTAAACAGTGGTGTGATTTTATTTTACCCAATTAAAATATTGAAATACCCAATTGCTTCAGATATGATGGGAGTGAAAATACTCAATTACTAATTCCTTATCTGGAGCCCTGCATGTTATGTCATCATTTATATTTTCTTCTAGTTGATGCATGTGTGTTTCTCCGTTCTCCTATAACTTCTTTAGCATATCAGTGTGCATGTTTGTGATCCAATCACCACAGTGATGAGATAACTGCTGTTGGCTGCATTCTTGTACGCCGGTATTAAATACATGTACATGTACCTACAAGGTAGATTGTTTGTCATGTATTCAACCAACTGAAGTAGTACTAGTGTACCACCTTGGGCCCGGCTCGCTAATAATTAATTCAATATCAGTGTGCATGTTTGTGATCCAATCACCACAGTGATGAGATAATATAGGAATGAATGGCCTTTTTGTGGAATTTATCGGGGTATAAACTTGGAAAAGTCGCGGGAATACTGGACGGAGGCCGGAAGGCCTCGTCCAGTATTCCCGCGACTTTTCCAAGTGTATATCCCCGATAAATTCAACAAAAAGGTCATTCATTCCTTATAATTCCAGCATTTGAAATAAATTCATCAAGAAAATGTGTTTATTTTCCGTTTTCTTAAGAATTATTTTAACTGCGCCTCACGGTTAAGGAAAGTAGTTCGGCGTGGGAGTTTACTGGGATATAAATTTTGGACAGAGACTTGCTACGGGCCAATCAAATGTTAGGGAATTGTGTAAATATTTTTGTGCTGGAATTATCTGCTGTTGGCTGCATTCTTGTACGCCGGTATTAAATACATGTACCTACAAGGTAGATTGTTTGTCATGTATTCAACCAACTGAAGTAGTACTAGTGTACCACCTTGGGCCCGGCTCGCTAATAATTAATTCAATAATTGTAACGCACACGAAGGCCAGGCTCCCTGCTGGCCCTGGTATTCACACATGTTACAATTAGTGAAGTAGCGAGCTAGGCCCAAGGTACACTAGTGCTTCTTCTGTTGGTTGAAAAGATGGTGAACGAGCTATATTTAATACTTGAGTAGAATTGAGTATGATATTAAAGAGGGGTTGACGGGCTGTTGTTGTTACTTTGACAGTGCACAGTGTGTTGTCGTCCATACCACACCTGTGTGATACTGTCGTGTATGTTTCAGTTTTTATACATCGAAGAATCAAGTGCAATTTTGTGCCAACAAGAACTTTGTGCCGCGGATCAAAGTTCCTCCAGAGGTGGTGAGTTGTATTTCACACTACTTTGTGAATTCACATGATATCTGTAGCCGATTTCATCAAAATTGCAAAGTATGCTTATCTAGCAAAGTATACTTTGAGGGAGTAATCATTTATTTTTCCCGAAATGCATTATTTCATATAGAACTAAAGACTGCATATATTTGATGATTAAAAGTATTCAGAATTATTATACTGAATTTATTACATTATCACAGCCATTTTGGCTGTGATAATGTAATAAATTCAGTATAATAACAATTAATAAATTTATCATAAAATTTAAAATTTCTCCTTCAAAGTATACTTTGCTAGATAAGTATACTTTGCCATGTTGGTGAAATAGGCTACTGAAGATATAGTTTCCCCAGAGGAAGTCAATCATCTTTAATAGGAGATCATGTGACATCCTCATACATTTGACTTCATTCCTGCAAAGGACAGTTTAACTTGGTAAAGTTAAATTCATCAATTCCTAGATGTTATAGTGCTCGTAAGTCACACAAATTTGTAATTTGTGTGTGTAACATATATGTTGATGAGCAGTTAAACACCATTCCATTTTTGTCTCGTTCGCTTTATCGGAAGGTGAGCGGTCACAATTCCGTCGGCGGCGTCATCGTATGCATCAACAATTACGTCCAAATTTTTAATTTCTACTGTCAGATCCGTTAGTTGAATCATTACCAAACTTCATCAATAGCTTCCTCACATTGATGGCTTTGTCGTAATGTCGTATGGCTGACCTTGATCTTCTTAGGTGAGACGATCGCTGGCATTGTATTCTTTTAGTCGGCCAAACATATTTGTGTAGCTATTTGTTGGTATTGGTAAAAAAATTTGTAACAGACTGAGGAGTGTGACACAAGATTTCCTTGATTTCAATAATGGCATCAACTGCCATCTGTCTTGCCCACTTTAACCCTTTAACCCCTACAGACCATAAAGCCAACGTTGGCAAACACTGTAGATCCAGATGAGCCGGCTCGTAACGAGCCGTCTCATCAAGATCTAAAGTGTTAGTATTTTTCAGATTTTAAAAAACGTATGCCTCATATGATTAATGAACTAGTCCAAAAATAAGCATGAACCACTCTATGTCCGTATTTAGGGGTACCTAAGTAACTGGAATGAACAGTGATATGTTCGTTTTCCGACCACTCCAATCTTCACGAAATTAGTTTCAGACTAGTCCATTTATAAAACGTGGCGTTTTGTTTCTAAAAAATAATTAAATTACTTGCAAAAAGTGCAGATCCTGATGAGACGGCTCGTCACGAGCCGGCTCATCTGGATCTACACTGTTTACAAACACCACTATAGAGGTCTGTTGAGGTGTTGAAAGTGTTAATATAAATGTCACATGTAGTCATTGTGTTGTTGTTGTAGTTTGAGACGAAGAAGCAGAAAGACCAACTCGGTGACCAAGGTTAGTTCTGAGTCTTCACTGTTTTCCATACAATAGTATTTCCATCCCACTGGTCTGTCGGATGATACTTTAAACTGCGGTCCCGTCCCTATATGACATTATCTGTTGCTGGGACATTAATCTATATTCATTTAACACTTAGGCAGCCATCATCCCCTCTTCTGATAATGAGCTTGTGACACATAGCACTACGATATCTGATTAATTCACGCAATTGGGTTCGGCCGTTGACCATGTAATTGACTTCTATTGCATAAAATAGTCTTTCACAGTGTAATAACATGGTGTAATAAAAATCATAATACACTAGTGTAATCAATATGCAAATGAGGCCAGTATAGAAACACGCTAGGTGGCCATTACAACTTCAACATATTGTGTTGTGCTTATGCAATAAATAGAATCTAACAATTTGTGTGGATTTAATGTGAGATTTAATAATCTAGTTGACGGATTTCATAAGAAACTCGGCATAGCCTCCCTGTAAACTTGTTTAACCCTTTCAACTCCGCAGGCCTGTATAGTGGTATTGGCAAAATGTGTAGATCCAGATGAGCCGGCTCGTGACGAGCCGCCTCATCAGGATCTGCACTTTTTGAAAGTAATTTTCTTATTTTGAGAACTTAAACACCCCCTTTTCATAAATGGACTAGTCTGAAAATCATTTTGTGATGATTGGATTGGTTGCAAAATGAACATATCAAAATCCATTCCAGTTACTTAGGGGTGAAAGGTACATATTATATCATCACTCATGATCCTCTATGTACATTGCAGAGTTGCCGTGTAGCCAGGATGAAGACAATTTTCCGTTTGTCGACTATGATGAGTACGATGCCCAGGTGTTCAAGCTCCCGACTCGCCACATGCCACAGCTCGGGTACGACACATCTTGGTATTTCATTAGAATTGTCTCCCTGGAGACAATTCTAATGAAATACCAAGATGTGTTTTCATGGAATGATAAGAAAATATCTGTTTATTGTTTTCTGTAGCATGAGATGTGAATCTTGCAAAGTATGCTTTTCTAGCAAAGTATGCTTTGAGAGAGTAATCATTTATTTTTCCTGAAATACATTATGTCATATAGAACTAACGACTGCATATATTTGATGCTTAAAAGTATGCAGAATTATTATACTGAATTTATTACATTATCACAGCCAATATGGCTGTGATAATGTAATAAATTCAGTATAATAAAAATTAATAAATTTATCCTAAAATTGAGAATTTCTCCCTCAAAGTATTCTTTGCTAGATAAGTATACTTTGCAATGTTGGTTAAATAGGCTACTGATGTAATCTTGTGAAATGTCACAAATATGGTAAAAACAAGCTTTCCTGAGATGGGTAGTCAGTGTACAAAGTGCTTGGTAAACGCTCACAGGGCTCCAGATAAGGGAATTAGTAATTGAGTATTGTCACTCCATCATTTCTGAAGCAATTGGGTATTTCAAAAGTTTAATTGTGTAAAATAGAATCACACTGCTGTTTACACATCAGCAGACTGCACTTATTGAGTAGTTTTCATGGAATAATAAGAAATTATGCTATATTCGTGGTCTGTTTATTGTTTTCTGTAGCATGATAAAGATACCACAAATTTTTCATTGCTTTTTGATACTCACTACTTCGGATTTCAATTGGGTTTTTGCCTTTTTGGCAAGGTTGGACCCACACTGGGGTTGCCTTTGGGGCGTCGTTTGATAGTATGGGCACGGGTGCCGACCCGGGTCCCCTGAGATTTAGACCGGTTTCAAACAAATCCACTATGCGATTGATGGCGTGCCCAGAGCTCCAGATAAGGTGCGTATTGAGTTTTTGCAGCTCAAATAAGTGAATTTTTAAATTTGTTTTATTTTTTATGCCACCGGGTTTCGAAGAAACGGGTGGCATATAGTGTTTGGACTGTCCGTCTGTCCGTCCGTCCGTCACACTTTTCGGTTAACCACTTTGTCACAGTTTCTCAAATATGCTGCAGGTGACATCCGTGTTCGACAAACGCATTTCTTGTTATCATTTGTTCCCTATTTAATAAAGAAGAAAATCAATAATACATTTGTAAAAGTAAAATATGCATTGGATTTGAAATATGGGGGTAAGTACTCTTTAGATACAAAACTTATCTGGAGCTCTGCGTGCCAATAAAGTATGATTGCAAAACTACATTGCTCGTGTTAGAGAGGTTCCCGAGAGGTGGCACTCAGGTGATCATAAGAATGTTACAGCTACACCTGTAGCCGATTTCACCAATATAGGAATGAATGGCCTTTTTGTGGAATTTATCGGGGTATGCACTTGGAAAAACCTCTTTCACAATTGGCGATAAAAATAAACAATTGGCATAAAAAAGTACAATTTTCGAAAAAAAAAATTTATTGCCAATTGTTTATTTTTATCCTATTGGTTATTATAGGAATGAATGGCCTTTTTGTGGAATTTATCGGGGTATAAACTTGGAAAAGTCGCGGGAATACTGGACGAAGGCCGGAAGGCCTCGTCCAATATTCCCGCGACTTTTCCAAGTTTATATCCCCGATAAATTCCACAAAAAGGCCATTCATTCCTTATAGTTCCAGCATTTGAAATAAATTCATCGAGAAAATGTGTTTATTTTCCGTTTTCTTAAGAATTATTTTAACTGCGGCTGACGGTTACTGAAAGTAGTTCGGCATGGAGTTTACTGGGATATAAATTTTGGACAGAGACTTGCTACGGACCAATCAAATGTTAGGGAATTGTGTAAATATTTTTGTAAATATTTTTGTGCTGGAATTATGAGTATATATATCTAGCTAAGTATACATTGAGGGAGCAATTTTAAATTTATGTACAAAATAATGAATATTTTTATTTAATGAAATAAAATATTTCCTAACCGAAAAAATGGCTGTGATAATTTATAAATACACTAATATATTTGTGCATAATTTGAATCATGAAATATTAGTTCTGTATGCCATGATGCAGTTATGTACCAAAAAGAAAAATTACTCGCGCAAAGTGTAATTAGTGTAAGTACATGTACTTTAATAGCAATATTGGTGAAATTGGCTACAAGTCAAATTCAATCTCAATCTGCACTGTTTGCCTTTCTGTCAATGAAACACTCGTCAATTTCTAACCAGCGATATAGATCGTTATCCGGCTTCAGGAGTGTGCTATTTGATCAGGATCTACACTGGCGACAAAACCCATAAGTGCTATTTTTCCAATCACATTTCATGGAGATTGTTCAAATTAATGCTGTGCGATAGCCCATGAGGCTAAATATTCTAAAAAATATTTGTATGTCGGAGCCTGCAATACGACCATTATATGCGTGTAGGTTCGGGCGTGCTGGGCACCATAGAGACTCAAAGGACGTGAAACGACAACACGCTCAGACGTTCATGGATGCGAAACTGTTCCACATTCCCCGAACTCGTTATATGTCCGACGATGTTTCTATTCTGCCTGTGGACAAGACAACTGATCGCGTGTCCATTCTGTCGTCGTCTCCGGCGATCTCGATTCCGTCGCGATCAAGTAGCGGCGAGGATCTGTCGTCTTCACTTGGTTGCTATCCAATTCTAGGTGAGGCTAAATCAAACATACTTGTTGCTATTCCCCCACCACTGAATAATGAGTGGGCATATAGCGTTATTGGCGTCCATACCACCTGTATGTACAGTGGGACCTCTCTAAACCGAACACCAAGAAAACACCTGTGATCTTATTTTGATGAGTTTCTTGGTGCTTTATCTCCGGTGATAATGTCTGTTCGTGATCGCATAGCACACAACTATGGCTCAGAATGATTAAATACCTGATTTACAATGAAACCTCTTTAAGCCGGACACACTGGGGACCTCTATTACAACAGGGTTCGTACAGATTTGAAAAGTACTTGAATTCTCGAGTGATAAATGAAAAGTACTTATTTTCTGAAAATCAACTTGAAAAGTGCTTGAATTGAATTTTAGTACTTGAAAAGTGCTTAAAAAAATGCCTTCGTGCTTAAAAAGTACTTGAATTTTAATAGAAAAAAAAAAAGAGTTAATCGCTAAAATTCGATGTTCGATGGGTCGAGTATAAATTGTGCAGCGCTGATCGGTATTGGAAACTGCATGTTAAACTATGCGTGGTATCGGCAAACCCGCTGAATGGTTAATGGCGACGTGCGTGAACGCTACACTGCGTTTTCACAATGGGGAAAAATGTATTCAACCGTATCTGGATAAGCCGCTTTAAGTGGGTTAAAGAAGCGCCCGATAGGCACAAAGCCTATTGTACTGTATGTCAGAAAGAAATTGATATTGTTCTTGAAAAAATAATAATTGTACTTGAAAAGTGCTTGAAAAGTGCTTGAATTTTATCATGTCATGTCTGTACGAACCCTGTACAAGGTGCGGGATCATGTGTTTCCGAACGCGACGTCGTGTTTTTTTTTAGATTGTTTACAGTAGATTTCCTTTAATATCTTTGTAATGGAATGACATATTTTTATGAAATGTACCGCAGCAAATGCGGTACACATTGCCATTTATTATATAGGCGGCTTTAATCTCATAATTCTGTCGTTTTGACGAAGAATAGGTTTAAAACCGTAAATGTGAATAAAAACTAGAGCATGTGAATGTAAGAAATAATTGGTACTCGATTCTCTGTGAAAGTTATAAGTTATTGCAAATAACTTCAGAGCACATATGCCATCGTATTTGGTGCGCTACATATCATCAAAATCTGTTCGTTTGTTAGGAAGATTTTATTCAAGAAAATTTACTGTAAAAATGACGTCACAGATTATGTCACGTTGTAAAATTGGGTTCGAAACCACGTGACCCCACACCCTGTATTAACCACTGTTTTGCAGAAAATGCATCCATTTACAAAAACGTGAGCCGAGAATCGACTTGTCTGTCGGACACAGAAAACTACCTCAGACATCGACCGATCGTCGGTAGTGCGGGATCACCTGTCGGCCATCGGAAACATTTGAGCAGCTACAAACGACATCGTGCCCTTATCAATCCATTTGCGCCATCGAGAATGCAGTTTAAGATGACATCCAATAGGCGAAGATGGGTGCACGCTTTTCCTACAGGTAATAGAGTTGTACACAAATCATTAAATGAATGAATCAGTTAATCTTATGAACTTGTCAATCTATCAATCAGTTCACCTATCAAACAATCAATCTATTAGTCAATAATTCCAGCTCAAAAATATTTACACAATTCCCTATCATTTGATTGGCCCGTAGCAAGTCTCTGTCCAAAGTTTATATCCCAGTAAACTCCCACGCCAAACTACTTTCCGTAACCGTCAGGCGCAGTTAAAATAATTCTTAAGAAAACGAAAAATAAACACATTTTCTTGATAAATTTAATTCAAATGCTGGAATTATAAGGGATGAATGGCCTTTTTGTGGAATTTATCGGGGTATAAACTTGGAAAAGTCGCGGGAATACTGGACGAAGGCCAGAAGACCTCGTCCAGTATTCCCGCGACTTTTCCAAGTTTATATGCCTATAATTCCTATAATCAATCACTCATTACATAAGGTCAACAGGGCTCCAGATAAGGAATTTGTATTTGAGTATTGTCACTCCATCATTTCTGAAGCAGTTGGATATTTCAAAATTTTAATTGGGTAAAATAAAATCACACTACTGTTTACACATCAACAGACAGCAATTATTGAATGGTTTGCTTCGAAATGAAAACTTGTCTTGGCATTTTCACCAAAATGTGTTTTCATGGGGAAAAAAAGGAAAAATGTGCTGTATTTGTGGTCTGTTTATTGTTTTCTGCAGCATGATAAAGGTACCACACATTTTTTATTGCTCTTTGATACTTGCTACTTCTGATTTCAAGTGGGTTTTTGGCAATTTTAATTGGATATTTAAGCAAATACGCAGCTTATCTGGCGCCCTGCGTCAAGATCGACCATGTGCACAACTACGACCAGAGCTCCAGATAAGGTGCGTATTGGCATATTTTACGCACTTATTTTAGCAGATTACGCATTCATTATCAAAAGTGAGTACAAAATACTCGCAGCAATGTGGAAATACGCATTGATTTTCAAATTGAGTAGTGAAAATACTGTAATAAAGTTGAAAATTACTTAGTTGAGCTGCAAAAAGTGTTTGTTTTTTTTTGCGGCTCAAATATAAAGTGAATTTTAAATGTGTTTTAATTTTTATCATTTATTCCCTAGTTAATAAGAAAATCAATAATACAGCTGTCGAAGTAAAATACACATTGAATGTGAAACCTGGGGATATAATATTCTTTAGATACAAAACTTATCCGGAGCGCTGGCTACAAGAATCAATCAGTTAGCCAGCCTATCCACCAGCCAAACCGCCAATCATTCAGCCAACCAATCAAACAATGAGCCAGGCAATCGACGAATTAGCTGATAATTCAATGAGTTGGTCAAACAACCATCTATCAGTCGTTCAATCAATCAATCAATCAAGCAACCATTTATTCCTATGCCCAGAAAGTTCAGCAATCCAGACTACTCCAGCTCCCATGACAATCTACCAATTATTTGGATGAATTAAAATATCAAACAATTAATCTCTCAATCAGTAAATAAGTAGTTGCCATGACAATCAATTATCCATCGATCAATCAACTAGCTCCTGTCTCTACGTAACCATAGCTGTTGCTGTGTTATTAAAGAAATGTCCTGTCTCTGTATGACCTCAGCTGTTGCTTGGACGTTCAACACTTTTATCTTTTAACCTTTTGTGAACAGTTTAGGCTCCGGTCAGCCTGCGCATCTGCGGTCAGCCTGCGCATCTGCGCAGTCTGGCCAGCGCCTAAACTGTTCACTGTTAAAGGTATATGTCCACTCGGTAGGCACAAAATGTTCTTTTAGAAATTAAATAAGTGTATAATTGTGTCACTATTCCACTAGTTCTGAAAATTACAAGTGCCCGCTATACAGGTATAATCATTTAGTAATATTTATTTTACTGATAGTGAAGCGTGGTGATATCGGCTATTTTCATATGAAAATGAGGCATATTAATTTTAGCTCACCTGAGCGAAGCTCATGTGAGCTATTGTTACCGCAATGTGTCCGTCGTCCGTGAACATTTTCAAACGTCTTCTCCTCGGTAACCATTGGGCCTATAGTCACCAGACTTCATGGTCATGGTCCTTAGGTAGGGGGATTACAAAATTGTTAAAATGACGTCATTACGTAATCCAAGATGGCCGCCGTCTAAAATTAGCACAAATTCTTAAAAAATCTTCTTCTCAAAAACCGCCGACCGGATTTCGACAAAACTTGATAGGAATGATCGATGTACAATGCTCTTTCAAAGTTGTTAAAATTGTGACCCCGGGGTCAAAAATGGCCGTGGCCCGTGGGGTCAAATTGGGGTCAAATTTATTTTTGACCGAATATGCTCATGTCATATATCAAATTGAAGGTATCGATGAGGCGATTGCTCTGGTGCAATATTTGTCTGAATCGGATGATTATGTCATCCATGATGGCCGCCAAAAGGTCCATTTATTCGAGATTTTGAACGTCTTTTTCTCAGGAACCACATGGCCGATGCTGGCCAAACTTCATAATAAGTTAAGATTCTTGGGTGAAGCATTTTCAGATTTGGTAAAATGAGAGTCATCGCTTAATCCAAGATGACCGCCATCTAAACATAGCACAGTTTTTTTAAAACACATGAACTCAATGTCACATTCTCTGGTGTTCATGGAGTCAGGTGAGCGAATTAGGGCCATCATGGCCCTCTTGTTTAATTATTTATACTTATAAAATGCATCACCGTATGATCATTGCGCATCAAAAAATAAATACTGAGAATAACTAGTAATGTCGGTTAACATTTTAAGGAAACACGGTTATCGCCCCTGATATCGGTATGGAAATTTACGTCTGATATAAAATGTATAATAATTCTAATCAATACGTGGGGTAATGGTGAATGAATGTTTATTTTGCCACAAAATGTCTCAGATGATGTCTCTGGTATATAAAGAACACTTTGTGCCTACTAAGTGGGCATGTACCTTTAAGTTAGTATTTCCATCCAGATTAGACTTGGAACCAAGGTCCCGTTTGCTGGAATATTAAACCGTGGTCCTGTCTCTATATGACCTTAGCTGTTACTGTTAAACCCTTTCACCAAACACGTCCTGTCTCGAAATGACGATAGCTGTGTTGCTGGGATGTTAAACCATGGTCCTGTCTCTATAATTATGACCATTGCTGTTGCTGTTAACCCCTGTCACCTTTTGGATGAGACGTGAATCTGTAGCCGATTTCACCAACATTGCAAAGTATGCTTTTCTAGCAAAGTATACTTTGAGGGAGTAATCATTTATTTTTCCTGAAATGCATTATGTCCTATAGAACTAACGACTGCATATATTTGATGATTAAAAGTATGCAGAATTATTATACTGAATTTATTACATTATCACAGCCGAAATGGCTGTGATAATGTAATAAATTCAGTATAATAAATATTAATACATTTATCATAAAATTTAAAATTTCTCCCACAAAGTATACTTTGCTAGATAAGTATACTTTGCAATGTTGGTGAAATAGGCTACAGGTCCAATCTTATCTTGAATGACGATAGCTGTGGCTAGAACGTTAACCCTGTGACCGTTTCACGTTTTGTCTAGACCCACACGGTGCGGCCGTACAGACACACCACGTCCACAACTACAGTTACCATGACAACGAGGACGACAGTGATTCGTCGAGCCCTGCTCCAACACGCGAGGTCATTGAAGCAGCCCAGCTTGCGGCGCGTGTTCGCAAGGAGCGTGGAAACATTCGCCGTGACGACTCTGAGTACGTAACACGACAAATAGCTAAATTGACAGATAATCACTGGTGACGAATATGGCATACCTATCGAAACCGAAAATGTAGTTGGGGAATTGAATCATTATATTTTTATGCCCACGGTCTCAGCAAGGAGGCATATAATGTTTGAGCTGTGTGTCCGTGCGTCCATTCTTCAAGAGGTTTGCGTGTGAATATGCCACTCATTTCTTCTAGTATGTATCTCTCACTTTCAAGCCCTGTCAGGGCTTGAAAGTGAGAGATACATACTAGAAGAATCATGTAGAAAACAAGAAAATGTGGCCTGTCTGCACAGAAATGCCCTGAGTGGCATATTCACACGCAAACCTCTTGATAGGCTGCGTATTTGCGTAAATACCCAATTAAAATTATAATGTTTGAGCTGTGTGTCCGTGCGTCCATTCTTGTGTCCATGAGTCCAGTCAAGAGGTTTGCGTGTGAATATGCCACTCAGGGCATTTCTGTGCAGATAGGCCACATTTTCTTGTTTTCTACATGATTCTTCTCCTACGTATGTATCTCTCACTTTCAAGCCCCGACAGGTGGACTTCAATACCGAAGGTTGTGAGTTCAATCCGCCAGACATGAAACTAGGCTTGAAAAATAAAATACTTACATAGTATTTCCATCCCACTGGTCTGTCGGATGACACTTTAACCCTTAGACCGCTATCTTAATTTGTTTGTCGTCTGCTGTTTATTTTCTATTTTCCATTTTTATCATCACAAACATGCTTTGACAGCACTTTAGAATAATTTACAACATGCTTTGACAGCACTTCAGAATCATTTCCAGAGCTCCAGATAAGCTTTGTGTCTGAAGCGTACTATACCCCCTGATTTAAGGATTAAACTGTGGTCCAATCTCTATGATCTTAATAGTTGCTGGGAGGTTAAACCAATTCACTTCCACTTTCAATTTGTTATGCCCCAGAACTGATCCCTGGGTGCTGGTCACATACTTTGTGTTATCATACATATTATTACACTAGTGCATTGTAATATTTATTACACCTTTATTACGCTGATTTCATGTAATAAATTGTATTTTGTTGCAGGATGGAAGAATTGAGTAGTGGGAGTGGGGGAAACAAGGGAATATCGCCGGTCCATGCCATCAACCCGCATTTTGTCCACTCTGTGTCACATGACTCGGTGGCTACAAGTAAATACTCAGACGATGGGCTGGTACCCAGTGTGTGCCATTCCTGTTGTAGTGTGGCAATTGAAACCGGGTACCAGCCCAGCATTCGTAAACAATATGGCAGATTCTCCAGTCAGCAAGCATTTTGCTTCTGTTTCTGAAATAGCGACTTTAATCATGTACATATTAAATATTTGTTTGAGGGGAATGTTGTGGATTATCTCGCCTTGAAAACAATATCACCCTTTGGCTATCACCACGGGTGTTATCGCTTCCTCAGGGAGATAATATAGAAATTAATGGCCTTTTTGTGGAATTTATCGGGGTATAAACTTGGAAAAGTCGTGGGAATACTGGACGAAGGCCGGAAGGCCTCGTCCAGTATTCCCGCGACTTTTCCAAGTTTATATCCCCGATAAATTCCACAAAAAGGCCATTCATTCCTTATAATTCCAGCATTTGAAATAAATTCATCAAGAAAATGTGTTTATTTTCCGTTTTCTTAAGAATTATTTTAAACGCGCCTCACGGTTACGGAAAGTAGTTCGACGTGGGAGTTTACTGGGATATACATTTTGGACAGAGACTTGCTACGGGCCAATCAATTGTTAGGGAATTGTGTAAATATTTTTGTGCTGGAATTATTCCACAATATTCCCCTCTACCAAGGGCAGTTTTTGTCGTGCCTGCTTTTAATAGCAGAAGTCCAACTTTTTCCGTCGTCGACGGCGTCAGAAATGTCAAAAAGTTTGTACAAGCTTCGTCATCATGGTATAACTTTAATATTTCTCAACGGATTGCTTCAATATTTGGACACTTGATACATATGAGCATTGGGAACACAGTCAGGCCGCCATTAACATGACCTTAGCCTTTTTTACCTTCATATTTTTGCGGAAACACTTAACCATTATTTTTGCGTCAAAAAGTTTGTACAAGCTTATTCATCATGGTATAACTTTAATATTACTTGACGGATTGCTGCAATAGTTGAACACTTGATACATGTGACCATTTGGAACACACTCATGCCGCCATTAACATGACCGTGACCATTTTCACCTTCGTATTTTTGCGGCAACACTTAGCCATATTTTTGCGTCAAAAAGTTTGTACAAGCTTCGTCATCATGGTATAACTTTATTATTATTTGACAGATTGCTTTAAGATTTGGACACTTGATATATGTGAGCATTTGAAACACATTCATGCCGCTATTAACATGTCCTTGACCTTTTTTCCTCACATTTTTGCGGAAACACGTAGCCATTTTTTTGCGTAAAAAAGTTTGTACAAGTTTCTTCATCATCGTATAACATTAATATTACTTGACAGATTGCTTCAATATTTAGTCACTTGATACATGTGAGCATTTGAAACACACTCGTGCCACCATTAACATGACCTTGACATTTTTTCCTCACATTTTTGCGGAAACACGTAGCCATTTTTTTGCGTAAAAAAGTTTGTACAAGTTTCTTCATCATCGTATAACATTAATATTACTTGACAGATTGCTTCAATATTTAGTCACTTGATACATGTGAGCATTTGGAACACACTCGTGCCACCATTAACATGACCTTGACCTCTTGTACCTTTGCATGCTTACGGAAACACTTAGCAATTGTTTGCGTCAAAAAGTTTGTACAAGTTTCTTCATCATCGTATAACATTAATATTACTTGATGGATTGCTTTATTAATATTACTTGATGGATTGCTTTCGACAGTTGATAATTGTAAGCATTTGGAACACACTCATGATGCCGTTAACTTGACCATGACCATTTTGACCTTCACATGGTTGTTGATACACTTAGCCATTTTTTTATGTTAAAATGTTTCTTCAACCTTGACCTTTTTCGTATTTTAAACATGCACTTCTCTGACGGTTTTTGTGATGCTTACTTTAGCACATGCTATGATCATGTTATGGACAAATGCCTTGGCAGGCGCGACACTGTTTCCGTGGTGGAATTATTGTTTATATAGTACTTGTTGGATATGAGACAAACCATGTGTTTTTGTACCTATGGAGTTTTACGATTTTTCGTGATAAATATTTACAGGAACTGTGATATTTTTTGCACATTACGTCCAAAGTTGCAGAAGTTTTATAGCAAATGGTGAATTCTAAAATAGTAACTAAAAGTGTGAATACATACAAATGAAGTCGGCAGACGATGGGCTGTGCCATGCCTATTGTAGTATTGCAATCGAAACCGGGTATAAATTCACCATTTGTAAAGAATATGGCAGATTCCCCAGCCAACAAGTGTTTTGCTCTTGTTTCTGTTTCTGAAATAGCATCTGGAATCATCTTCACCATTAAAGATATGGTATATTAAAATAAATACCACCCTTGGTTGAGGGGAATATTGTGAATTAACTTTCCTCCTCTCTTCCCTGTCGCCTCGGGAGATATTGTTCCTGGGGTGAGGTGGGTGGGGGGAGTTAATCCACAATATTCCCCTCAACAAGGGCACAAGTTATACAATATTAATGTAACCGTAAGGAGGAGTGGAGGGTTCGAATCCTGGGATTGACAGTGAGACTGCCGGCAGCGATCGTGGCTCTGGAGTCTAAATCAATCAATCAATTAACCAATGTATCTATAGGTCGGAGTGGAGGATTCGGATCGTGGGAGAGACAGAGAGATTGTAGCTCTGGGATCTCAATCAATCAATCAACAAATAAATAAGTGAATCAGTGTGTCTGTAGCGAGGAGTTGAGTATCAGCAGCGATCGAGGCTCTGGAGTCTAAATCAATCAATCAACCAATCAATGTATCTGTAGGTCGGAGTGGCGGGTTCGGATCGTGGGAGAGACAGCGTGACCGGCAGCAGCGATCGTGGCTCTGGGGCCCAACAGGGGAGCAGGAATGGTCGCCCGAGTTAACCACAGGTACATCATGTGGCACGGTATTGTCTCGCCCGCCAACTGTCCAAGACAGATTTATCTGTATCGCTCCGCCCATGTGAGATTAACCCTTTCAACACCACAGACCTGTATAGTGGTATTGGCAAAAAGTGTAGATCCAGATGAGCCGATTCGTGACGAGCCGTCTCATCAGGATCTGCACTTTTTGCAAGTAGTTTTCATATTTTTGAGAACAAAAATGCCCCCTTTTCATAAATGGACTAGTCTGAAAATCATTTTGTCACAATTGGATTGGTTGCAACATTACTTAGGTGCATCCAGTTACTTAGGGGTGAAAGGGTTGAGAGCATTCTTTATCTGCACTGATGTGGGACAGGGATATTCCACTCGAGTATAGTGGGTGGCAGGTGGGAGCATGCGATGGGTAGTTTAACGATCGGGATTTGTCCTTACCGGAATTCCGAATGGAGACCTGGTTTGACCCTCACATACATCTTTGGCATTTTGTATGTGACAGTTGAATCTGGTTATACCCCTTATGTGAGTCTTACGATTATTCGTAATCCTATTTTAGGGGAAGGGGCCAAGTGACTGTGGTGTGGTATGGACCTGGCACCAGGTCAGGTTATTCTAATTTCAGGGCTGAATATATTTTTTCTTGATGTAAATATTTTATCTGATTTTGGGATTTTCCCCCCAATGCAGCAGGTTAAAACGGGATCGAACCCGTTTTCCCAGCCTTACATGACCTTAGCTGTTGATAGGCCGTTAAACACCAATAAATAAACAAACAAATCCACCCAAATATCAGAATATGTCCTCAGAAATGAGTACCCAATCTCCCAACATATGCTTA
Source organism: Conchocele bisecta (assembly GCA_029237695.1). NCBI lineage: Eukaryota > Metazoa > Mollusca > Bivalvia > Lucinida > Thyasiridae > Conchocele > Conchocele bisecta. The sequence continues at coordinate 34,926,248 of CM055273.1, forward strand.
CCTGGAGTCCTGAATAATACCCAAGCTTCTCTCGACACGGATTCACCACATTTTCATCATGGTTATATTGACGCTTTTTTACTTCTCCATGCTTCGTCCCATGGTATTTGCAATATAAGTTACACACTGTGTCATTTGTGACTGGAGAAATGTGACTTACCGATTTTTCGGCCAGTGTAGATCCAGATCAGCCTGTGCATCCGCACAGTCTGATCAGAATCTTCACTGTTCGCCATTCCATCAATGAAACACTAATCATGCTTCTAACAAGCAATATAGATCAATATCCGCCCACATGTGTATGCTATTTGATCAGCAGCTTCACTGGCCACAAATCCCATAAGCCCCATTTCTCCAGTCACGGCCACAAATATGGAATAACGGAACCCAATCTCCAATCCTTACCTGGAGTACTGAATAATACCCAAGCTTCTCTCAACACAGATTCATCATGGTTATACTGACACTTTTTTCCTTCTCCATGCTTTGTCCCGTGATATCTACTATAGAAGTTACATACTGTGTCATTGGTGGCTGTGACTGAGGAAATGGGGCTTATAGGTTTTGCGGCCAGTATGTGGGGCTTATGTGTTTTGTGACCAGTGTAGATCCAGATCAGCCTGTGCATCCGCACAGTCTGATCAGTATCTGCACTGGTCACCATTCCATCAATGAAGCACCCGCATGCTTCTAACAAGCAGTATAGATACAGGGCTCCAGATAAAGAATTAGTAATTGAGTATTGTCACTCCCATCATTTCTGAAGCAATTGGGTATTTCAAAAGTTTAATTGTGTAAAATAAAATCACACTACTGTTTACACATCAGCAGACCGCACTTATTGAATAGTTTGCTTCTAAATGAAAACACATCTTGGTATTTCATTAGAATTGTCTCCTTGGAGACAATTCTAATGCAATACCAAGATGTGTTTTCATGGTAAAATAAGAAAATATGCTATTTGTGTGGTCCGTTTATTGTTTTCTGTAGTATGATAAAGATACCACAAATTTTTCATTGCTTTTTGATACTCACTACTTCTGATTTCAATTGGGTTTTTGGCAATTTTAATTGGGTATTTACGCAAATACGCAGCTTATCTGGAGCTCTGTAGATAGTTATCAGGCTACAGGAGCGTGCTATTTGCTCGTGAAGGAGCTACACTTGTCACAAATCCCATAAGCCCCGTTTCTCCAGTCACAGCCACAGTTAACCCTTTCAACACTACTGTCTGTTTCACGAAACCTGGGCAGGTTTCGTGAAACAGACAGTACAGCCCTCTATAGCGCTCGATTGTCGATCCGAATGAGTCGACTCGTGACGATCTGCACTTTTACATGTAAGGCCACAATTAATAGAATGTTTATTTCCCATCTCCCGACTCTGCATTTTCAAGTTGGGTAGATCGAAAAATATTTTTTTATCTCGGATCATGCTAGTCATATGCTAAAATGCTTACATGGGTTGACACCGGGACGAACCGAAAAGAAAATTAATTAAAAAAAAAATAATCTGGAATATAATTATTTCAATCTGGCCAATTTTAGCGGGTCGGTCGGGCAATGGGAAACAGACACCTATTTTAGTATGGCCTAATTATCCTACTTTTTAGGGAAAAAAACTTGTTTGAAAACCATTTTGCGCTGATCGGGTTGGTGGGAAAGTAACATATCAAAATCCGCTCCAGTTATTTAAGGTTGAAAGAGTTAACACATATCTTGACAAAATATTTACTTCATATTTATAATTCCCCAAGCTTCTCCCCATGCAGATTCAACTTGTATTCAACATGGTTATTGTGTATCATGCTTTTTACCATTGTATACTGGATAGACACAAATGGGCCTCCAACTCATAAAAGGGACCTTACGAAAATGACAACAATGATTTGGGCAATTTGAAACACAAATGTGGCTGTGACTGGAGATGTGGGGCATATGTGTTTTGTGACCAGTGTAGATCCAGATCAGCCTGTACATCCGCACAGTCTGATCAGTATCTACACTGTTTGACATACCATCAATGAAACACCAATCATGCTTCTAACAAGCAGTATAGATCGGTATCAGGCTACAGGTGTGCTGTTTGATTAGTAGCTACACTCGTCACACAAAACTCCATTTCTCCAGTCACGTCCACACATATCTTAAATAGTTGTGTCCTTTTCATTGTTTTGTTGGATTTTGCTACTAATTGTTTTGTCCCCGCTTGCCGGACTCCGGACTCAATTCTAATGAAATTCAAAGAAATAGTCATGATACAAATGATCTTATAGGGGGAAATAAAAGGATATACAAATGTATAATGTATCTATTTTTGAACTATTTATAGCCCACAAGATTCCCAGCATGCAACGGGTTAAACCTGATACTTGTTGCAGTACAAGCTTCTGCCTGACCTGAGTTGGAACCTTTGTTATAAATAGCTATAAATAGAAAAGCAAATGGCGTCATCCAACATTCAAGGGAAGTAAATCTTGTTTATTCAATACCATTGAAGCAAGCTGAAGACCTGTGCGCCAACCCAGATTAATTGTCAATTTGTATTTCATACAACTAGTTAATCCAGTGGGGGCGGGGCGTTCAAGGGATGCGAACGCCCCTTAATATTTTGTCAGATGTGTAAATAATATAATAACCCTAAATATTTGGACACCATTTGTTTCGGGAAACCCCTATAAAATATGGGTTTCCGACAACAAATTATATCAAATGACATTTGTAAACCCGTCCAACCATACTAACCCTACACATTGTGACACTCATTGTTGCGGGAAGTCACATATCTATATGTTTTCTCAGAATAAATTGTGCCCAAATATTTAGGGTTATTATGGTACAATATATGTGAAAAGTATCGCTTATAATCGAGGTAATTGAATGTAGAAATCGTTATTTTTTCTTAGAAGGATTCTCCTGCATTCCCTTGCAAACTCGATCCACAGTTCGCACCCCCTCGACAAGATTACATGTAAGCTATCGTAATAACCCTGAATATTTGGACACCATTTGTTTTGTTAAACTCCTAGAAATACGGGTTTCCTAAAACAAATTGTATCCAAACATAATTATTGTTATTGCGATAAACCAATACAGCCCTAAACATTGGTACATTCTTTGTTGTAGGAAACCTGGGGGCCATTTCACTAAACTTCGTACAACTAAAACGTTCGTAAGTGCAAATTTAGGATCGTCTGGAAATTTCAATTGATGGATTTACATTTATTGAACATAGGCTGCTCATGCATGAGCAGCCTATGTTCAATAAATGTAAATGCAATAATTGTTAGCAAGAAAATATTGTTAATTTGAAATTTTGCAGTTACGAATATTTTAGTCATTCGTAGTTTAGTGAAACAAACCCCAGATATTTATAAGCGTGTCCTAGAATAAATGGTGTCCGAATAGTTATGGTTATTACAATAGTTTCAATGTTGCTACATGAAGGGATTTTCAATCACCGTAACTACACGTGTTTGTCAAAATCAATGTACATGTGTTTGTGAAAATCACCGTGACTACATGTGTTTGTCGCCGACACAATTTGCAGGCCAGGACTGGAGACCCCTGGATCAGCAGGAGACGTGCCAATCAGAATCGCGGCTAATCAAACCGATACTAACGGCCGATATAGACAACACGCACAACTTCTGTGCTGGCATAAGTATGACTGTTGTCGCGGCACTGATGAGTACTAATAGTGTTCCTTTTTTGCACGTTTTCAGTGTGGCAACATTTCCGATGCCACAGAGTAGGCGATTTTAGAAGAAAAAATGAAATTAATCCCCACCCACCCAAACCTCCACCAAAAAATGTATAGTTATCACTATTCACGGGTTTGTTTTTTAGCCACTGTCACATTCCGAAAATACGAAAAAGGAACACTGACTAATATTGGCTTGTAGTTTTAGCTCAGCTCTTCAGCAATGGTGCACTCGTGCCTTTATTTTGTGATCTTGCAGTAATTTATAGAGAATACCAGGCTAGTGTCTTTTGATATCAAGTTTATCAGGCGAGGCTAGGAAACGCGTAGGAATTCCGAGGCTTGCCGAGGAATTCCTACCGTTTCCGAGCCGAGCCTGATAAACTTGATATCAAAATACACTAGCCTGGTATTCTATTTATCAGGTAACGTTTTATGCTTGAAATTGACCACATATGACGTCGTTACTCGTGCCTTTATTTTGTGATCTTGCAGTAATTTATTCCCATATCATGTGAAGTAGAGAGTTTTTAATTGTCTTACAAAATGCTACTGTGCTTATTTTGGTAGGAAATGTTTTAGAATTCTCTTTTTAGTCTTCACATAATGAATATGCAAACTGTGAGAGCTTTAGAATAGTTTCAAGAAAATTTTAGATTTCTATTGTGCTTAGATTTGTTTCATTAATTTTGGCATCATCTTTTGTAAATTATAGACGTCTAACTAGTTTTATTTGTCGGACAATTTGAGTTGTATTATATGAGCATATTAATTAGTTTGGCCCCGCCGAGATTCGGCAGTGCCCTATATATTTTTCGCCTTGTCCGTCCATTTATTTTTTTGTAAGAGTTTCTGAAATCACATAGGGGTGGGCCCTAAGTGCGTCAACGGTCCACATTTTCTAGTTTGCATATTCAAATTGACTGCTGAAACTTCTCGACCTCTATGCTTGATTGTTTTGCTGGAGATAATCCTAAAAACTGGCTTGCTTGTTTATATGTGGCTGTGACTGGAGGAATGGGGATTTTATGACCAATGCATTCAGGATCAGGATCTGCACTACTCGCTATTCCATCAATGAACTCCTGTCATCACACAATATGTAATAGGAGTGTGCTATTCCATCAATGAACTCCTGTCATCACACAACATGTAATATGAGTGTGCTATTCCATCAATGAACTCCTGTCATTACACAACATGTAATAGGAGTGTGCTATTCCATCAATGAACTGTCATCACACAACATGTAATATGAGTGTTGCTATTCCATCAATGAACTCCTGTCATCACACAACATGTAATATGAGTGTTGCTATTCCTCAATGAACTCCTGTCATACACAACTGTAATAGGAGTGTGCTATTCCATCAATGAACTCCTGTCATCACACAACATGTAATATGAGTGTGCTATTCCATCAATGAACTCCTGTCATTACACAACATGTAATAGGAGTGTGCTATTCCATCAATGAACTCCTGTCATTACACAACATGTAATAGGAGTGTGCTATTCCATCAATGAACTGTCATCACACAACATGTATGAGTGTGCTATTCCATCAATGAACTGTCATCACACAACATGTAATATGAGTGTGCTATTCCATCAATGAACTGTCATCACACAACATGTAATATGAGTGTTGCTATTCCATCAATGAACTGTCATCACACAACATGTAATATGAGTGTGCTATTCCATCAATGAACTCCTGTCATTACACAACATGTTATAGGAGTGTGCTATTCCACCAATGAACTCCTGTCATCACACATGTTATAGGAGTGTGCTATTCCATCAATGAACGCCTGTCATCACACAACATGTAATAGGAGTGTGCTATTCCATCAATGAACGCCTGTCATCACACAACATGTAATAGGAGTGTGCTATTCCATCAATGAACGCCTGTCATCACACATGTAATATGAGTGTGCTATTTTATCAGTAGCCGATTTCACCAACATTGCAAAGTATACTTTTCTAGCAAAGTATACTTTGAGGGAGTAATCATTTATTTTTCATGAAATGCATTATTTCATATAGAACTAACGACTGCATATATTTGATGATTAAAAGTATGCAGAATTATTATACTGACTTTATTACATTATCACAGCCAAAATGGCTGTGATAATGTAATAAATTCAGTATAATAAAAATTAATAAATTTATCCTAAAATTGAAAATTTCTCCCTCAAAGTATACTTTGCTATATAAGTATACATGTACTTTGCAATGTTGGTGAAATAGGCTACAGGAGTCAGACTGGCCACAATTTCCATAAGCGCCAATTCTAGAAAGGTATACTTTGCAATGTTGGTGAAATAGGCTACAGGTACCCTCCATGAGAATATTACAGTCCAGATTTTCTAGTTTTTGGGGCCTTGTAATTATGGCTGACTGACTAGAGAAATGCGACTTTGTGACTAGTGTAGCTCATGATTAAATGGCACACTCCTGTAGCCTGATACTGATATATTGCATTTTAGAATCAAGACAGGCATTTCATTAATGTAATGGTGAACAGTGCAGATCACCCCATTAAAAAAATATATTTTTTTTACATTTTTGTTTACAATTTACTCGCACACCATCACATACTTCATAGGTTATTTTATTCCACCAATCATAATTTCATATATGAAACAAAACAAAACTGTCATTTTCCAAAGAATTTAATTTGCCCTGTATGTTACCTAGTTTATTTCGTGCTGAATTTTGTGCTAAATACGCTCTGTTTCCATGACCCTTTTTACTTCTGGGGAAAACTAGTAAATATATATTAAGCAAATGCACATAGCTTCAGCTAAAGCATTGTGGTGTAGGGATTTAAACCTGACACTGCTGAATTAAGTTTTGTTGTCTTCTGTTTATTTTCTATTTTCCATTATTCTCAAAAACATACTCTGAATCATTTCAGTGGATTTATGGAGAAAAAGTCAAAATATGAAACACAGCAGACGACAATTTTTGTTACGCCCGCTTGCGGACAGCGCGATATAGTCGGGACATTGGCGTACGTGCGTGCGTGCGTGCGTGCGTGCGTGCGTGCGTGCGTGCGTGCGTGCGTGCGTGCGTGCGTGCGTGCGTGCGTGCGTGCGTGCGTGCGTGCGTGCGTGCGTGCGTGCGTGCGTGCGTGCGTGCGTGCGTACGGGTTAAAGCTTTTGGCTAATTTTTATTTTTTTTTAAAGTTTTCGGTAGACAAATGCACTATCAAAGCTTCATGACATGCAGGCCGTGGCTATCTAGTATGGGTTAAGTGTCGACTGTATGTTATAATAGTTAACTTGGCTTCCAACCGCGGTTACAAACTTTTGGCATGGTGTTCACTTTGAATGCTGGACACAGAAATTGTTGTCTGCTGTTGCTTTATATTTTGCCTTCTTTCTTATTTCTCAATAAAAATGTGCTTTGACAGCACTTTAGAATCATTTCCATTGGAAATGATTCCAAAGTGCTGTCAAAGCATGTTTTTGATGAGAAAAAATGGAAAATAGTAGACAGTAGACGAAAAAAATTAATTCAGCAGTGTATGGGTTATTTGTTACATGTTGCTTTTTATGTATATTTTTTTTGCCGCAAATGCATGCATGTTGTTGTAATTATTTTGTTTCTCGCCTTGTGTCTTCATTTTTTGTGGTGTTGTTGTTGTCGCACATTTTCACTGATGCCAGAAAGAGGCTGCTCAACATCACGTGACTGGAAGTTTTTATTTTTACCTATTCATACCCTACTTTGTCATTCACTTACTTAGCCCCAGATCAGGGGCCCTGTTTCACTAAACTTCGAACAACTAAAATGTTCGCAAGTGCAAATTTGGGATTGTCTGGAAATTTTAATTGGTGGATTTACATTTATTGAACATAGGCTGCATAACATAGGCTGCATATGCAGTCTATGTTCAATAAATGTAAATCCAGTAATTGTTTACGAGAAAACATTGTTAATGTGAAATTTACACACTATCACAAGTTTGCACTTAGGAACATTTTAGTCGTACAAAGTTTAGTGAAATGGTCCCCAGGTTCGTACCAAAAAGATCACAATACATTATTCGTCCCATACCCAACTCGTCCCTAATTCTACTGCCACCAAAAAACGATAAAACATAGAACAAGTGTGTCAAAATAAAAGGCGTTATTGGAAAGAACACTAACACCCCTTATTTGTTTCACTCCTTGTGTCTTGATTTATTTGTGGTGTCGTTATAATTTGAGAATTTATTAGACGTATTTGAGGAATGTAACAAAATGATCAAACGGTGAAAAATAGAATCGTGATCATTTTCCTAAATCTGAATTAATTGGCACCAGATCAGGTTTCTAACTTGTGGCTGTGACTGGATAAATGGGGCTTATGGTATTTATGACCAGTGTAGCTCCTGATCAAATAGCACTCTCCTGTAGCCTGATAACAATCCACATTGCTTAGAAACATGACGGGTGTTAGTTGATAGAATGATGAAAAGTGAAGATCCTAATCAGACTGCGCACATGCACTGGCTGATCTGGATCTACACTGGCTGATCTGGATCTACACTGGCTGCAAAACACATAACCCATTTCACAGTCACAACCACATTTCAGGGCTGAATATGTATCAGTAGCCTATTTCATCAACATTGCAAAGTATACTTTACTAGCAAAGTATACTTTGAGGGAGTAATCATTTATTTTTCCTGAAATGCATTATTTCATATAGAACTAACAAATGCATATATTTCATGATTAAAAGTATGCAGAATTATTATACTGAATTTATTACATTATCACAGCCAAAATGGCTGTGATAATGTAATAAATTCAGTATAATAAAAATTAATAAATTTATCATAAAATTGAAAATTTCTCCCTCAAAGTATACTTTGCTAGTAAAGTATACTTTGCAATGTTGATGAAATAGGCTCCTGTTATTTTCAGTTCTGAATTTGGGATTTTCCCGCCATCTGTACAGGCGACATATGGGATTCGACCCCGTTAACCCGGCCTAAAATGATCGAATTTAGCTGTTGACAGGCCATTGAAACCATTAAATAAATAAATCTGAATTGCTGGCATCAGTTATGTGACTGTGACTGGAGAAATGAGTCTTATGGACATTGCGACCAGTCACAGTGCAGATCCAGAGCAGCCTTCTAATCCATGGTTATCTAAGTAGCTATTGCCCCGTGCAGGCACCGGGGCGGGATCAACTGATCCTGAGAATAGTGCTGCAGTAGCCATTGCTTGTCGTAAAAGGCGACTAAACTGGCTTAACGATTGGGTTCATACTTTCCGGAACCCACTATACCGGATTTGGCCCTCATGTACATTTTTGGCTTTCTTGTATGTGAGAGTTGAGTCAGGCTATGCCCCATATATAAAAGTAAGATTAGCGCCAATCCTATTACTTTTAGGGGATGGGATAAATGATGCTGGTGTGGCGAGGGCCTGGCACCAGATCAGGTTGTTCTAATTTCAGGACTGAATATATATTTTGATTGTAAATATTGAGTTCTGAAGTTGGGATTTACCCCCCTCGGACAGGTGGATACGGGACTCGACCCCGTTGACCCGTCTGCGTGTAGACTCCCTGAGGCTTGTACCTCTATGTCAGAAAAGCGGACGTTAAACCCTATTCACTCACTCACTCACTAAGTAGCTATTATTAAATAAATATGATAGGCATTAATTTTATAAATTTATTTTGTGTAAGTTTTTTCATGTTTCTTCCGCACCCAATATTGTCTTGTGTTTTTTCTATAATATGTGGTTGTGACTGGAGAAATGGGGCTTATGGGTTTTGCGACCAGTGTTGATCTAGATCAGCCTGTGCATCCGCACAGTCTGATCAGGATCTGCACTGTTCGCCATTCCATCAGTAAAACACCTGTCATACTTCTAAAAAGCAATATAGATCATTATCTGGCTACAGGAGTGTACTATTTGATCAGGAGCTACACTCGTCACAAATCCCATAAGCCACATTTCTCCAGTCACAGCCACATATACACTTATGTTTCTGTGTCTTTCTTCACATTTCATTCTCCTTATTTTTTGTTCTATCATATCTGTGCTATGTTTTTTGTTATCCTGTGTTAGTGCATGCATGTTCATTTTGTTAGTCATTTGATGATATTGCTACTGACAACCCTGGTTGATATATAGTTACATTTAGTTGCTATAGAAATGGTGACTGTGAGGTAAAGCAATTAAATAAGCGTACATATTATCCCTATTGACCCTGGTTGCTATATAGATACAATTAGTTGCTATGGATACAGTTGCTGTAAGACAAACGATACAAAAGAAGCATACAAATTACCTGGTGTTGCCCCTGGTGACCTTGGCTGCTATGTAGATACTTTTAGTTGCTATGGAGATTGTTGCTATGAGGAAAATAAATTAAATAAGCATACACATTATCTGAGCCCTCCGCTGGTGACCCTGGTTGCTATGTAGATAGTTGCTATGGAGATGGTTGCTGTGAGGTGAAATATTTAAATAACCATAACAATTATCGGTGATCTTGGTTGCTATGTAGATTCATTTAGCTGCTATGGAGATGGTTGCTATGAATTAAAGATATTAAATAAGCATGCAAATTACCTGTCAACCCTGATGACATTAGTCACTATGTAGATACATTTAGTTGCTATGAGTTGCTATGGAGATATTTACTTTGCGGTAAAGAAATATTAAATAATCATACAGATTATCTGATCCCACCGCTGGTTACCCTGGTTGCTATGTATATAGTTGCTATGGAGATGGTTGCTGTGAGGTTAATGACATTAATAAACATGCAACTTATCTGGTGTCACCCTTGGTCCCGTATTTACCCTGCTTCAATAAGGTGGCAACATTTAATCAAGTACTGTATAGTTAACCCATTACATTCGGAATACACCTTTATTCATTTTTATTTTTCTTATTCCTCAATGAAAGTATATGTTGTGACCACTCATTTGAACCGTCTCGACGAGACGGTTCAAATGGTCATCACGACATACTTCTAAGCACATATAAAGAAAATATTTATAATTTTTCATGAACAAAATGACATATCCTCAGCATGAAATGGGTTAAGTTAGTGTTTGGTGGTTATATGCTTATTTAGAGCTAATTATTCCAGTTGAGAATACAGATAAGCAGTTTATTACCCGAGTTATCTCTACCAGTTAACTTATAATCAGAACTATAGCCATATCCGTGCATGATTCTGTATTGTTTAACCACAACTGAAGCGGGCAGTGGACTAAGGGGGCTAACTCCCTCATGGAGTTAGCCCCCTTAGTCCACTGCCTGCTTCCATTGTCTTCGTGGCTTTGTTGTTGGTTAATTTTAAGCATGTATGTGACATTGATGTTTGTCCGGATTTGTCTTGTCTTCTGGGCTTTTGTTCCGGACCCATTTATTGGGACGCTTCGCATCATCAATTGTAGTCAACTCTATTTTTAGGGCCCCACCAAAATTTGGCAGTGCCCTACAGGTTTCGCCCTGTCTGTCTGTCTATCTGTCCATCCGTTTATTTTTTGGAAGTTTTTGTAAGAGTTTCTCAAATCACCTTTAGGTGACCTAAGTGCGTTGACAGACCACATTGTCTAGTTTTGTGTAGTTAACATGTCTACTATTTTCCATGAGCGGTATCACATGTGAGATATGGCCGTGACTGGAGAAATGAAGATTATGGGATTTGTGTAACTGCTGATCATTTGCACACTCCTGTAGCCTGATAACAATCTGTATTGCTTGTTAGAAGCATGACAGGTGATTTTATGTATGGAATGGCGAACAGTGCAGATGCACAGCCTGCTCTGCATCTACACTGGACGTAAAACCTGTAAGCCCCATTTCTCCAATGACAGCCACATATGATGCCCTTGTTGTTGAATGGACGTAAAACGACATTCAATCACTCTATGCACAGTGTGTAACACAGTAGATGCTGGCTCTCGTTTGGCACCACAATTATAACATTGAATATCACATAACTGCGAACATGTGGCACCACAATTATAGCATGATGTATCACGTAATTCTGTAGAACTGGGAACGTGTGACATCGCAATTATAACATATATATCACGTAATTATGTAGAACTGGGAACGTGTGGCACCACAATTATAACATGATATATCACATAATTATGTATAACTGGGAACGTGTGGCACACAATATAACTGATATATGTAGGTGAACATGACACCACAATTATAACTTGATATATCACATACTGTAGAAGTGGGAACATGTGACACCACAATTATAACTTGTAATATCAACATATATAACATGTGACTTATACTTGATATATCAATATTTCTGTAGAAGTAGAATAGGGAACATGTGGCACACAATTATAACTTGATATATCACATATCTTGTACATTTCTGTAGAAGTGGGAACATGTGGCCCACAATTATAACTTGTATATCACATAATCTGTAGAACTGGGAACATGTGGCACCACAATTATAACATGATATACCACATATTTCTGTAGAAGTAGGAACATGTGGCACCACAATTATAACTTGATATATCACATAATTCTGTACAACTGGGAACATGTGGCACCACAATTATAACTTGATATATCACATAATCTGTAGAACTGGGAACATGTGGCACCACAATTATAACTTGATATATCACATATTTCTGTAGAAGTGGGTGGCGGGATCAACTGATCCTGAGAATAGTGCTGCAGTAGCCATTGCTTGTCGTAAAAGGCGACTAAACTGGCTTAACGTCTGGGTTCATACTTTCCGGAACCCACTATACCGGATTTGGCTCTCATGTACATTTTTGGCTTTCTTGTATGTGAGAGTCGAGTCAGGCTATGCCCCATATATAAAAGTAAGATTAGCACTAATCATATTACTTTTAGGGGATGGGATAAATGATCCTGGTGTGGCGAGGGCCTGGCACCAGATCAGGTTATTCTAATTTCAGGACTGAATATATATTTTGATTGTAAATATTGAGTTCTGAAGTTGGGATTTACCCCCCTCGGACAGGTGGATACGGGACACGACCGCGTTGACCCGTCTGCGTGTAGACTCATTGAGACTTGTACCTCTATGTCAGAAAAGCGGATGTTAAACCCTATTCACTCACTCACTCACTCACTGTAGAAGTGGGAACATGTGGCAGCACAATTATAACTTGATATATCACATAATCTGTAGAACTGGGAACATGTGGCACCACAATTATAACTTGATATATCACATATTTCTGTAGAAGTGGGAACATGTGGCACCACAATTATAACTTGATATATCACATATTTCTGTAGAACTGGGAACATGTGGCACCACAATGATAACATGATATATCACATATTTCTGTAGAAGTGGGAACATGTGGCACCACAATTATAACTTGATATATCACATATTTCTGTAGAACTGGGAACATGTGGCAACACAATTATAACATGATATATCACGTAATTCTGTATAACTGGGAACGTGTGGCACCACAATTATAACATGATATATCACATATTTCTGTAGAAGTGGGAACATGTGGCACCACAATTATAACTTGATATATCACATAATCTGTAGAACTGGGAACATATGGCACCACAATTATAACGTGATATATCACATAATTCTGTACAACTGGGAAAGTGTGGCACCGCAATTATAACATGATATATCACGTAATTATGTAGAACTGAATGTGTGGCATCGCAATTATAATATGATATATCACATAATTCTGTAGATCTGTGAACATGTGGCACCACAATTATAACATGATATATCACGTATTTCTGTAGAACTGGGAACATGTGGCACCACAATTATAACTTGATATATCACATATTTCTGTAGAAGTGGGAACATGTGGCACCACAATTATAACTTGATATATCACATAATCTGTAGAACTGGGAACATATGGCACCACAATTATAACGTGATATATCACATAATTCTGTACAACTGGGAAAGTGTGGCACCGCAATTATAACATGATATATCACGTAATTATGTAGAACTGAATGTGTGGCATCGCAATTATAATATGATATATCACATAATTCTGTAGATCTGTGAACATGTGGCACCACAATTATAACATGATATATCACGTATTTCTGTAGAACTGGGAACATGTGGCACCACAATTATAACTTGATATATCACATATTTCTGTAGAAGTGGGAACATGTGGCACCACAATTATAACTTGATATATCACATATTTCTGTAGAACTGGGAACATGTGGCACCACAATGATAACATGATATATCACGTATTTCTGTAGAAGTGGGAACGTGTGGCACCACAATTATACCATGATATATCACATAATTATGTAGAACTGGGAAAGTGTGGAACCACAATTATAACATACATGTATGTCATGTAATTAGGTAGAACTTGGAATGTGTGGCACCACAATTATAACATGATATATCACTAATTTTGTAGAACTGTGAACATGGCACCACAATTATAACATATATCACGTAATTTTGTCGAACATGTAACATGTGCATCCACAAGTATACCATGATATATCACAATTATGTAGAACTGTGAACATGTGGCACCACAAGTATACCATGATATATCACGTATTTCTGTAGAACTGTGAATGTGTGGCTTCAGAATTACAACATGATATATCTCGTAATTCTGTATACCTGTGAACATGTGGCACCACAATTATACCATGATATATCACATAATTATGTAGAACTGTGAATGTGTGGCACCACAATTGTAACATGATATATCTCGTAATTCTGTATACCTGTGAACATGTGGCACCACAATTATACCATGATATATCGCATAATTATGTAGAACTGTAAACGTGTGGCACCACAATTATAACATGATATATCTCGTAATTCTGTATACCTGTGAACATGTGGCACCACAATTATACCATGATATATCACATAATTATGTAGAACTGTGAACGTGTGGCTTCACAATTACAACATGATATATCATGTAATTAGGTAGAACTGAGAACGTGTGGCACCACATAATAACGTGTGGCACCACATAATAACGTTATATATCACGTAATTATGTAGAACTGCGAACGTGTGGCATCGCAATTATAACATGATATTATGGTTGTGACGAAATGGGACTTACGACATTTGTGGATATTCACACTTCTGATCATCTAGCGCACTCCTGAAGCATGATAAAGATAAAATGTTAGCCGATGATGCATGTTTTATTGAGTGCATAACCCATAAGCCCCATTTCTCTAGTCACAGCCACATATTTGCTGTAAGAAACGTCAAAAGTATTATTTGTGGATTAAAAAAAAGCAAATTTTTATTATTTTTTTGCTATTGATGTGCAAGAATAAATTAAATGTATTATTATCCCCTTGCCGATATGCAAGAGGGGATATAGCGTTAGTCCATGTATGCACGTGCGTGCGTGCGTTGGTAACACTTTAACACTTTTCATTTTTCAATAACGTATGAACTGCTTAACTGATTTTGATAATATTTGGCCACAATGTGTGTCGAGTGATAGTGCTTCGTTTTGCATATGACCCATGATAATGTCATGGTTACTGAGGACTTATGTTCACCTTGTTTTGTTTTGGTGTTTTTTAATTATCAAGGCTACCAGCAAGGGGTTTGATTAGCTTAGTGATAACGATATCCCTGTTATCAGCTTATGGTGGTGTTCTAATATTTCTTTTGCTTTAGCTATTTCATAAATTCTGCAGCTACATCAGACCTGTGCACTCTCATTTATTTAGTATCTGTAGCCGATTTCATCAAAATTGCAAAGTATACTTATCTAGCAAAGTATACTTTGAGGGACTAATCATTTATTTTTCAAAAACTGCATCCTTTCATATAGAACTAAAAACTGCATATATTTGATGATTAATAGTATGCAGAATTATTATATTGAATTTATTACATTATCACAGCCAAAATGGCTGTGATAATGTAATAAATTCAGTATAATAAAAAATAATAAATTTATCCTTAAATTGAAAATTTGTCCTTCAAAGTATACTTTGCTAGATAAGTATACTTTGCAATATTGATGAAATCGGCTACTGGAGCAAGAAGAAATTATATTTTTCTGTCTATATGGTCACCCAATACAATTTACATACCATCCTTGTGTAGGCTTATGGAAGTATAGTTCTATTTGTATGCATCTACCTGTAGCCGATTTCACCAACATTGTAAAGTATACTTTGCTTTCTAGCAAAGTATACTTTGAGGGAGTAATCATTTATTTTTCCTGAAATGCATTAGTTCATATAAAACTAACAACTGCATATATTTGATGATTAAAAGTATGCTGAATTATTATACTGAATTTATTATATTATCACAGCCAAAATGGCTGTGATAATGTAATAAATTCAGTATAATAAAAATTAATAAATTTATCCAAAAATTTCTCCCTCAAAGTATACTTTGGTAGACATGGTAGAAAAATATACTTTGCAATATTGATGAAATTGGCTACTGGTGTACAACCGCCTGCCTTAATCTTGCCAGTATGCCATCACTTCTGAACATCTATTGGCAATCTAGCAGCTTGATTGGCTGAGCCTGAGCTGTAGCACAGCTCAGGTTCAGCCAATCAAGCTGCTCAATTTCAAGCATGATAGTCGAGTATTTTGAAATAAGAATAAATTAAAATATTGGCAAGATTAATTAGAGCAGTCGATGGTGTATTCTGTCTGTTTGTCTGTTAAATTTGTGGGTTTTTTATGCCCCGCACCAAATGGTGCCTGGGGCATGTATCGTTAGGCCTGTCCTAAAGTCCGTCCAAACTTGTTTCCGCACGATAACTTGAATAATCTTTGGCCGATTTCCACCATCCTTCACAGGTACATTTTGATTGATTAGGGAAAGGCAACTATTGAAAGTGGGGTTTGTTGCAACAAGTTCTAGGTCACCTGTTATTACTCACTTTGCTTGTAACTGCACGATAAATTGATGAATAATATTTGGCCGTTATCCACCATACTTCACAGGTACATTGATATCGATCAGCGGAAGACACTTATTGAAAGTTGGGTTCGTTGCAGCACGATTCTAGGTCACCTGTTCTAAAATTATTATTTTTTCTCAACTTGCTCGTTTCCGCAACAAACTTGCTCGTTTCCATAAGATAACTTGAATAATCATTGGCCGATTTCCACCATACTTCACAGGTACATTGATATCGATCAGCGGAAGACACTTATTGAATGTGGAGTTCGTTGCAACAACTTCTAGGTCACCTGTACTAAAAATAGATTTTTTCTCACGTTTCCGCACGATACCTTAAATAATCTTCACAGTTGCATTGATATTGGTCACAAGAAGATACCTATTTCCAGTGGAGATTCTTGCACCAAATTCAAGGTCACCTTCGCTAAGTATAGATTGGTTTTCTTTTCTCACTTTGCTCGTATCTGCATGATAACTTCTTTACTATAAGTCCGAGATTGACAACACTTCTGCATGGATATATTTTATAGGAAGGCATTTATTAGCTCGCCTGCATGAAGTGCAGAAGAATTTATGACATAACCCCGGCGTCGTCGACGTCGTCGGCGTCCACAAACTTAACATTGGGTAAATAAATGTCTTATAACTTCTGTTTCCTTTCATGGAACACCTTGTTATTTCATACATGCATTCCTCAGATGACCCTCTATTATTTATGCATTCATCTGATGCTACTCTATCGTGCTATAGCAAATCCATGACCAACCACCCAACCCTTACCCCAAGGTCAAGGTCACAAACTTAGCACATTCATAAACTTAACGTTGGGGTAAATTTCTTATAACATCCGTTTCCTTTCATGGAACGCCTTGATATTTCATACATGCATTCATCTGATGATACTCTATCGAGCTATAGCAAATCCATGATCCACCGCCCATCCCTTACCCCAAGGTCAAGGTCACAAACTTTGCACATTCATAAACTTAGGGGTAAATGTCTTATAACATGTTTCCTGTTATCGAACGCCTTGATATTTCATACATGCATTCCTCAGATGACCCTCTATCATGCTGTAGCAAATCCACAACTCACCACCCAACCCTTACCCGAAAGTCAAGGTCACAAACCTAGCGCATTCATAAACTTAACGTTGGGGTAAATGTTGTGTAACTTCTGTTTATTTACAAGGAATGGCTTCATATTTCATTTATGCATTCACCTGATGATACTCTATCGTGCTATAGCAAATCCATGACCCACCCCCCACCCCTTTCCCCAAGATCAAGGTCACGAACTAGCACATTCATAAACTTAACGTTGGGGTAAATGTCTTATAATATCTGTTTCCTTTCATGGAACGCCTTGATATTTCATACATTCATTCCTTAGATGACCCTCTATCATGCTGTAGCACATCCACAACCCACCACCAACCCTTACTCCTAGGTCAAGGTCACAAACTTAGCATGTTCATAAACTTAACGTTGGGGTAAATGTCTCATAACATTTGTTTCCTATCATGGAACGCATTGATATTTCAGACATGCATTCATCTGATGATACCCTATCGTGCTATACCAAGTCCATGACCCACCGACCACCCCTTACCCCAAGGTCAAGGTCATAAACTTAGCACATTATAAACTTAACGTTAGGGTAAATGTCTTATAATATCTGTTTCCTTTCATGGAACACCTTGATATTTCATACATTCATTCCTTAGATGACCCTCTATCATGCTGTAGCACATCCACAACCCACCACCCAACCCTTACTCCTAGGTCAAGGTCACAAACTTAGCATGTTCATAAACTTAACGTTGGGGTAAATGTTGTGTAACTTCTGTTTCTTTACAGGGAACGCTTTGATATTTCATACATACATTCATCTGATGATCCTCTATTGGGCTACAGCAAATCCATGACCCACCCCCACCACTTTCCCCAAGATCAACATCATAAACTTAACGTTGGAGTAAATGTCTTTTTATAACTTCTGTTTCTTTACAGGGAACGCCTTTTTATTTCATACATGCATTCATCTAATGATACTCTATCGTGCTACATCAAATCCATGACCCACCCCCCACCCCTTTCCCCAAGGTCAAGGTCACAAACTTAGCACATTCATAAACTTAATGTTGGGGTAAATGTCTTATAAACGTCTGTTTCCTTTCATGGAACGCCTTGATATTTCATACATGTATTCATCTGATGATACTCTATCGTGCTATAGCAAATCCATGACCCACCGCCCACCCCTTACCACAGGATCAAGGTCACAAACTTAGCACATTCATAAACTTAATGTTGGGGTAAATGTCTTATAAACGTCTGTTTCCTTTCATAGAACGCCTTGATATTTCATACATGCATTTCTCAGATGACCCTCTATCATGCTGTAGCAAATCCACAACACCCCCCCCCCCCCTTTCCGCAAGATCAACATCATAAACTTAACGTTGGAGTAAATGTCTTTTTATAACTTATGTTTCTTTACAGGGAATGCCTTGATATTTCATACATGCATTCATCTGATGATACTCTATTGTGCTACAGCAAATCCATGACCCCCCCACCCCTTTCCCCAAGGTCAACGTCACAAGCTTAGTACATTCATACATGCATTCCTCATGTGAATAGCTATAGAAAATCACCAACTTAGTGCATTCATAAACTTAACGTTGGGTTAAATCTTGTTTTACTTCTGTTTTCAGGGGGCACATTGATATTTCATACATGCATTCATCTTAATATGCTATATCATGCTATAGCAAATCCACGACCCACCTTCCACCACTGACCCCAATGTCAAGGTCCACCACACACCCCTTAACCCAAGGTCAAGTTGTATAATATTCATGTTTTTTATAAAACTGTGCCAAGTTTGAGTGAAGGCTGCCAACAGGCGAGCTTCGTTGTCTTCTGACAACTCTTGTTGAAAATTTGGTGCATCAGCCCATGTTCAAGGTCACCAGGGATAAAAATAATAAGAGGCATTCAGTGGGGGCATCCATGTTCCGACACTTCGCATTTCTAGTTTTGTATACATGTACATGCACTATAGTCTGTTTCACGAAAGCTGCCCAAATTTTACGGCCATATAGACAATTCAAAAACAATATTAGTTTCGATAATATTAAATTAATGGAAAATTTAAGAATGAGCCGTCTTTTTATTTCGTGAAATTCGGTCAAATATTGATTTTATTACGAAAAATTGATTTGTCTATGGGAATTTAACATGGGGGAAAAACAGGTAAGGCAGTGTGGGAGGAGTCAAAAAACGAAAAATTTTGGAAATTGACTCCGAAACCTGACTAGATAGCTTGGAAATGATCTATAAACTAAGAAAACAAAAGTTAAATTTTAAAAATCGGTCAAGTATTTCTGAAATTCAAAAAAATTTCCCCATGTTAAATCCCCATAGACATCTTCACTCCGTGAAGATGTCTCTTAGACTAGACGTATTTCTATGAAATGTGAATCCTAGAAGCATTTTTTAGTAAAAGTTGGCAACCTGACTTTTTAACATAATTAAGGTATGCTGAATTCAACTAGCCCGGTTGCCAAGCTGAATTTTGAGTTTTTGACTATCTAATTAGCATAAACAAAATGGCTGCCAAATTGAAAATTTTCGGCACTTTCTTGTGACAGGCACTACGATTAGTTCATGGTTTTTTCGGTTACAATACTTTCTTGGCATTATTTGCTAAACATGTCGTCTAGTATCAAAATCCACCATGTGTGGTGTGTCTTCATAGCTTAGCATTCTTTTTCAAATCCAAGATGGCCGCCAGAAACATGAACACACTATTATTTGCACACAAACCTACATTTGATGACGATTTTGAGGGTACATGTATATGCACACGTTTGTTGTGCTACATTTGTAATAAGCATCATAAATATATGTCTGCAATTGAAATAGTATAAATGAAATTGAAGTTGCGAATAATCCAAAATGGCCGCCAAAAAAGTAAACATACTATAAAGTGTGCATATACATATTTCTTTATGATTGTAATTGGAGGGGATGTGCACACATTTCCTGTGGTAATAAGCAACAACAATATATTTCTGTAATTGTAATAGTACATATGAAATCTGAGATGCAACAAAAATACAAGATGGCCGCCTAAATATATGACAGTACTATAAATTGCACATGACCAGCCATATTAGTGTAATGTTGATGATATATACACATGGTGTCCATGTTAATATGCACGATAAGTATATTTTAAGTCCCAAGTAAGTTTAAGTTATATGTTCACGTTGGTCTGTGGGCTGATATTATTTTAACTATGATAAATAGTCATTTTCATTCAAGAAAACTTTCGCCAAAGTGTCACGTATACTATGATTTGGTATCACTATACAACGTTATATATTGCTGCTACAAATTAAATTCCAGTCAGCATGTACAGTTGTTAGACAAATCACATAGTATTCATGCAATGCCTCTGATCGTTAATTTGTTGCTGGCATACACACATTGACGTGCATTGTAATCCTGATTTCCGGCATTTGCAGCGTTGTGTTTTGCACTGTGTCTGGCATGCACATGCTACCATCTCGAGACAACTGTCTGGAATGGGACTCAATGACATCAGTATTGGCTGCAGTCCGGATTCCCCGAGTCTCCATCCCATTTCAGACGGTGAAGGGAGCTCAGATGTTGGGCAATGTGCATTTCTCCATATCATCGCTTGATAGTGAACTCTCATCAAATGGAAACGTAGCGCATCACTTGTTGGGGCCATGGCCTCTGGTCTGCCCATCTTGGAAAACAATATGTGCCGTGCTGCATCAACAGAGTCCGTTCTCTGGACATTATATATTCGGCAGACAAATGCTTCTGAAGATTTTATGGTTTCCTCTGTGAGTGCACCAATGCCCAAGTTCTTCAGCAACTTATGGTGCACTTCGAAGACTTTCCATGATGATTGTTTGGTGTGATTCGCGATGTATGAGGTTGTGTCACACCCAGTTAATGCGTGAAATGCTAACAATGATTCTGCTGAGCCTCTTGGTAGTTTGTTGAAAACTGCATCAATGGGTATATACCGCCGTTTCTTAGATGTGCCAGACATCATCCAGAGATGCTCACATTGCATACGTTCAAAGTGAGACACCAACAGCAGGAGAACATCAGTGTCTCTGGAGGACACAACAACTGTATTGAAGTGGCTGTGTACGGCATGCAGCACCAATCTCGTGTCTGCTTCTTCTTGTGTGGGGATTCAGAGGTGTCAAATCAGTTGTACATGTTGATGATTTGACCTCGAGTTCCTCTATAAATCCACCGGCAACTACAATGTCTTTATTCCTAGGCGCCTGGGAACACAGTTCCTCAGACAGGAAATTTGCTAGATCTGCTTTATTATCAGCTAGTGACAGGAAATTCGACCAGTTCTTTGGAAGAGGTACATCACGGCCTTCCACAAGCCGCCTGATGGGCCCGTGCGCCTTTACTGCGTCGCGTTCTGGTTGTACTCTTGATTGATTCTGCCCTGTATCTGTCGAACACAATATCAATTCTTTGATATTTGGAACCCGCCTTCATCACTGTGTTGACGTATAAGTCGGCAAGATCTCCAAAGGTCACAGCATCATCAGGCTTTCCAAGAGTTACTACCAATGCCTGTCCATCAATGATAATGCAAGATGATGTGTCAGGTAGTTGAATCGTCTCGGGACAGTCTATGCCTTCTGATATGACGTTAGCAAGTACCGACTTGTTTCCTGTGCGTAGTGTACCATTCATTTCGGCAAGGGATACAGGGACCGGAAGCAGCTCATGCTTGAGTACAGATGGCAAATCAACTGGCCGATCCGCCTCATATGCAGTAATGAGACGCCGGAGGACATTTCTGTCAGCCTTCAGAACAGTTTTTCTTGTCTTTTGTCCTTTGTGTGCTTAGCCACTTCATATAAAGTGGCGAATGTTTGGGGTGTTATTCCTGCGCAGAGGTTCATGGAATGAAACATCTGGCTCATCACACTGCTCAGCCACGATCATCCTGTCCTGAACGAATGTCTTGACTTCTGCTTGTCCAAGCTCCTTGGCACTTAGTAGTGAATCTTGAATGGACTCTGTTGCTAGGTCTTTCGTAGCAATGTTTTGCAACATATCTGGATGTGATACAGATGCGAACACGCTGAATCCTTGGAAGGTAGAAAGTAATGAACTCTCGTCAGCATTGTCTCTTGTTTGTCGTGATTTGGTTGCTTCGTTATGAATGTCTGTACTCCCTCGGTGGAGACCGTACAGTTCATGTGTTTGTTCTGATATGTGCGATCTCAGGTTAAAGGAGAGCGTCCACCTGCACAGAGCTGTTGTCGTCTTGGTTATACCAATGATACCACCTCCCTTTTTGCCTGTGCCGTTTATCCATTCCATGGCCTGGTCGGGATCTACTTGGCTGAACTTTTGTGCAGATCTCTTGACAACAAAATTGCCCCTTTGAAACTCTGATAGAACTGGTTCCGGAAGCTGATGCATCTCCACTAGATACACTGGACCCCATCGTGCATAGTTCAGGTGGTCATATCGCTTGAAGTAGGGCAACATCAGACTGAACGAGTAAAGATGGAGATTCCAGATGCCATCACGTTGAGCTCGAGTGTATTGTAGCAGTATTGCGACCATGTCCATATATTGCCACCAGAAGCTGAAGTTCACATCATCAGATCTATGCTCAACAAATTCATCCAGTAACGTCATGAACTTTTCCTGATCCAGAAATGTTATCAGTTCAGGAATAGTATGTTGGTCGTCCTCAGCAGCCATCCTGCCAATGCAAACATGACAGTCCTCGTCCGCATTTGCAACAGATGAGAGAAAGCTTGGCATCAGGAGACGCCACAGAGCTTGCAAAGTCAGTTTATGTGCTCTCAAAGCTTGTTGTATGCCTTTCCTGTCAAAACACGTTCTACAGTGCCTTGTCCGAGGAGTCCACTCTCCACCCACACCTCAGCTAGTCCGGAACCATTCATATGATCTCCTATCGCTTTGAGGAAGTTCATCGACACATGGAGACCACCAAGGCGAGGTATTAACGTATCCTGGTATTCGGGAACAGACCACTTCAGCTCCATAAGTCTACAGTACAGCGCTTGGTCGACTGTAAGGACTGTATGTTCCTGTCCAAAATGTGAAGATATTGCCATGCATCTCTTCACGGCGCTATTCAAAGTATCCATTTCGTGAGCGGGGGCAAGGATTATAGGCAGATATCCTACAGCTGTCTGGTCTGGTTCCTCTGATGACAATGACTGGTTGAATACTGTCCAAGAAGCTTTTATTTCTGAATTTTGACGACGCATGAAGAAAGCTAGTTCTGTTGCTTTTGCTTTTCTTGCACACTCATTGTCCTCCTCAGATTTGCTGAAGTATGATTCGTCGACTGGTGCTGTGAATGTTGGCTTGCATGTTCCATGCTTTATACTGACAGGATGCAGCTTCTCAAGGGCATTTGGCACAATCAAAGTATGTCTTGTCGACAGCTCGAGATTTTTCAGAGAGACGTCAGTTGTTTGGCCTCGCTGCCATGCTGCCATTTGAGTTGCATGGAAAGTATTCTTTCCATCGAGTGTTTCATCAAGGATGTCAATGTTATCACATGTGTAATGGATGAATTTATTTGCCACAATGTTTGGTGGAATGACAGCACCAGTTGCTTGGTCCAATGATTTGAGAGTACTCTCAGCCAATGAAGTGTCAACTTGCAACACCTGCTCATAACTCAAACAATGCCCTGCCTTGTTGAATAATCGTACCAGGTCTTTTGACCGTGTGGCTTGATGAAGAGTACTTGCGAGACCAACATGTTTTGGAGTCCATTTCTTGCCACCACTGACACAGTAAACTAGATCTTGTGCCAAACTCAGAACTCTGCTCTGAACATGTTCTTCATTGTTCCCACTGCTATCATCGTCAAGGGATGCTTGGCCACCGACGCTCAGTCTCGGTAGCATATATAAACTATCTGGAACGCATGCTATAGCATCTTCTTCACTGACAGAGAACCCTTTGTGTCCTGGCGTTTCCATCATGTCTCCACGGATCTTCAGAGCTACATGAACAAGTGATAGGAAAGTGTCATCCTGTGGCTCATATTTAGGAAAAGCTAACTTCTCGCTCTCCTGTGTGTCTACTTCCATCTTCAAAACTGATGTTGGCTGGTACTCAGTGGGAATCAGTACTGTTTTTCGTTCCGATATACACCTGTCAAGAGGTTGAAAGAAATTGAAAATATCCCCAAGCTGTGACTGCAAATTTTCCTTGAATGTCCCTCTTCTGCTTTGATAGGACTGCTGAATCGTGGTTGACGATTCTTCAGCAAGCTCCTTATACCTTTCCCATACATCATCGAGAAGAATCACGTGTCCTTTGTCAGCTGATTGGCGGAGCTCCTGACAAAGCCATATCATAGCAAGGTCTGTATTTGATGATTCCAGCTTTGTTTTGGATGTAGACCTGTTGAATGCGCTGAGACAATTCAGATGGTATTTGGCCTCAGCTGCAATTAAGTCAATAACTCCTGCCAATCGAAGGCCAACTTCGTAGTCAAGATGTGATGCTTGAATTATTTGGTCACTCATTTGCGTAGTCATGACCGAGATCAGTCGTGACTTCTTACTTGTAGTTGTTTGACAGAATATGCAAAGGCTCCAGTTGACTCGCTGCACACCTTTTCGTAATGAACGCCTCTCACATGTACCACCTGGAACACTTGTGCTGCAACATTCTCCCTCTGTTGAAACATCAGTCTGTGTCTTTCGAAGACGTTCTATTTTACCCTTGTGAGTGAAGCCGGCATAGCACAGTTTGTGCCACACAAGAGATACGGGTGTGGCAGAACCTAATGCAGTCTCAATCCGATCAATTACGTCTATATGTTTGGAGTCCCTCAGTTTCTTTCTGCTACATGCTGCATGCCTGACTGTTGTCCAGTCCATGTTCAGTTGCTTCACTCAGGTTTGTTTTGGGTTTATGCGCTTGGCAGAAAATGCACTGGCTGTAGTCTACAGGTGACGGCCTCTTCAAGCTAATCATGGGATCCATTGTAGCCCACAAACAATCCCTTTTATAAGCGTATGTAACTAGAACAACGCCGGTATGTATTTAGTATGTAATAAAATATCGTGTTTCGGTAAGGCACAACAAGTGTGATCTTTTCAAAATTCGATAATACACATAGTATAGTAGCATACGTATAAATGATAGCGATGATGCATTCTGAGGGCCAATGCGATAAACTTTACTACAACCGAAAAAAATGATAGCGCTGTTGAGATTTGAACACTAATGGAATTTTAGTAATAAATGACTGCAGATGTTGAGTCAGTGACATCTATTTTGTTGTTGTTGCTATTGTTGTTGTCGTTATATATACGATGTTGATTATATCCAGGCGCTGTATTTCATGATTGAGCATAAAGTTGCTACAGAAAATGTGTGCACATCCCCTCAAAATTACAATCATAAACAAATATGAGACGCGCCGCGACATAACGTACCTTCGGGTATTTGGAATTTTCGCCGTAAATGGTTTGGAAAATTGAACGTAATTTTTGTACGAATTTGACGAAAATTGCAGAGCAAATGCTGAATTTAATTCCGCATTTGCTCTGAAATTTGCGTCAAATTCTGAAGTCATTTGCAGGAATAATGTTCAATTCACAACCTTTTACGGCGAAAATTCCAGATACCCGAAGGTACGTTATGTCGCGGCGCGTCTCATATGTATATTCAAGTGCAATTTATACATTGTAGTAATTTCAATATTTTGGCGGCCATGTTGGACTTTTTCGCAATTTGAATTTCGTTTATACTATTAACAAATAGAGAAATATACTTATCATGCTCATTAAAACAGACAGCATGCGGACATGCCATCAAAAGTACAACCAAAATGTCTGTTCAAGTGAGTTTATAGTATTTTTCATATTTTTGGCGGCCATCTTGGATTTTCATAAAAGCAAGCCCATTAGCAATCCACACACCCAGGAGATTTTGATACTCGATGACATGTTCTAACAGAAAAATACAAAGAAATTATGGTGATGAAAAAATGCACTCGGCAAACTAGTAGTGCTTGTCCCAAGACAGTGCCGAAAATTGTCGATTTGGCAGCCATTTTGTTTATGCTAATTAGATGGTCAAGACCTCAAAATTCAGCTTGGCAACCGGGCTAGTCGAATTCAGCATACCTTAATTATGTTAAAAAGTCAGGTTGCCAACTTTTACTAAAAAATGCTTCTAGACTCTTATACAGGGCCCTTTTCTAGAAACATGTCTTGTCTATCTGGGGATTTAACATGGGGAAATTGTTTTTTCGTAATAAAATCAATATTTGACCAAATTTCACAAAATAAAAAGAAGGATCATTCTTTCGTGAAACAGACAGTAGGTACATCAGTGAGATGCTGAACTTTGCTCTGATTTTATAATTTGAAACCATAATTATGTGGCTGTTGCTGGAGAAATTGGGCTTATGATATTTGTGACCAGTGTATCTCCTGACCGAATTGCAGACTCCTATAGCCTGATAACGATATACTCTGCTTGTTACAAGCATGATGGGTGTTTCATTGATGGAGTGGTGACCAATGCAGATCCTGATCAGACTGTGCGGATGCACAGGCTGATCTGGATCTGCATTGCTCACAAAACGCATGGGCTCAATTTCTCCAGTCACAGCCACATATGGGTTACGTAAAAAATAACACATTGAAGATTTCCTTCAACCTCATCTACCTACCTACATGTACATAACCCTTTCAAACCTACAGGCCAACATGTTCAGACACTGTAGATCTAGATGAGCCGTCTACTCAGGATCTGCAGCATTTGTCACTTATCATTCACTTCTAAAAAAATTGTCATAAATGGAATAGCCCAAAAAGGATATGAAAAAACCAATGTAGGATATCCAGGGTTTTACGGGTTAAGTATTTTATTTTCATACATGAATATGTTTTCAAACTTTGAAGATTTGAACAATTTCTGCATTGATAAAGAAAACAATGAAATACGTAACTTTAAGCATTGAAAAGATCCATCCCATTTAATTACCAGGCGTCGATTGGAAGTCGCTCACAATACCGGCCTCGCTCCCGATTACCACTGACTACTTCCCCGACTCAATCAGCCTCAACAATGACTACGTCGTCTCCGACTACAGCCTACTGCCCGACGAAGTTAACAGCGACTACTATTTCACGTGAGTTGATTTAAATGTCGCTGTGACTGGATAAATGTTGCTTCTGAGTTTTGCGACCAGTGTAGATCCCATTCAGCCTGTGCATCCGCACAGTCTGATCAGGATCTGCACTGTTTGCCATAAGCCACATTTCTCCAGTCACACTGTGGTGGAGACCTGGGGACCGCTGCACTAAACTTTGTACAGCTAAAATTTTGATAGTCTGTAAATTGCACATTAACAATGTTTTCTTGTTAAACAATTATTGGATTTACATTTATTGAGCATATAGGCTGCATATGCTCAATAAATGTAAATTCATCAATTGAAATTTCCAGACGATCTTAAATTTGCACTTACGAACATCATACAAAGTTTAGTGAAACGGGCCCCTGGTTTTGGCCCTTGAGTACATCTTTGGCATTCTTGTATGTGAGCATTGAATCTGGTTATAACCCTTATAAGCGTAATTTAATTCTTCCTAATCATATTACTTGTAGGGGAAGGGGCCAAGTGACTTTGGTGTGGTATAGATCTGGTGGCACCAGGTCTTGTTATTCTAGTTTCAAGGCTGAATATATATTTTTTCGATGTACATATTCAGTTCTGATTTTGGTATTTTCCCCAATGCAACAGGTTAAATGTGGGATCGAACCCATTGGCCCGGCATTAAATGTTGTTAGCTGTTGATAGGCCGTTAATCACCAATATCTCAACTTTCCACTCACAGCCACAAATGCGGGACATATGTATTCACCTTATATGCGGTTGTGACTTGAGAAATGGGGCATACGGGTGTACGGGCAGCTGGTGATTGGTTACAGCTTGTCTACATAGTAACTAGACTGACGGATTGTACCCACATTCTGTATACATGTTTATCATGGCATGGAGAAGAAAGAACCCTGTTGCTTTTCAAATAACTTCCTCCCGTAGTGGCCATTTATCAGGTAACCTGCCCTGTATTGACCGAATACGTACTGACTGATAACATATTGTTGTATCAAGCATTGACCTGATATAAACGTCCGAGTTACAACGAAGTGAAAACTGACGTTCCATTGTTCGGATGACGTCACGTGACGTTACCGAATGACGTCAGAGTAATGACGCAACGCAAAGAAGCCTGCGTTCTGTCCATAGATAACGACGTCATCTGTGATCATTTTCGAGCATAAAAGGTTATCTGATAAATAGAATACCAGACTAGTGTATTTTGATAGCAAGTTTATCAGGCTCGGCTCGGAAACGGTAGGAATTCCTCGGCAAGCCTCGGAATTCCTACGGGTTTCCTAGCCTTCAAAAAACACTAGCCTGGTATTCTGTATTTTTCGTTTTTGCTTCTGTATCTTTGTCCACGCAATAACTCCTGTTATGCTTGACACATCTAAACCAAATTTGGTATAAATGTTTATCACAGACACATATTGATATTCAAAAATTTGGCATTAGTTATTTCTCCCTTGTGGTCATTTTTATTCCACCGGGTTTCGAAGAAACGGGTGGCATATAGTGTT
This sequence comes from Conchocele bisecta, assembly GCA_029237695.1. Taxonomy (NCBI): domain Eukaryota; kingdom Metazoa; phylum Mollusca; class Bivalvia; order Lucinida; family Thyasiridae; genus Conchocele; species Conchocele bisecta. The sequence goes on from CM055273.1 coordinate 34,955,638, forward strand.
TGGACCGTCTGTCTGTCCGTCCGTCCGTCCGTCCGTCCGTCTGTCTGTCCATCCGTCACACTTTTCGGTTAACCACTTTGTCACAGTTTCTCAAATATGCTGCAGGTGGCATCCGCGTTCGACAGACGCATTTCTTGTTCATTTTCGTTTTCTCTATCTTTGTCCATCTGAAGTGATAGAACCCTATTGATTTTCAAAAAAAAATCTTATGACCCTTGGTGACCGTTTTTATTGCGGACAGCGCGATATAACCGGCCTATTGGCATACATACGTACGTGGTGCGTGCGTCCGAGGTGAAAGTGTTTGGTTAGAGTTTTTCGGTACACAATCTATTGACTCGGCGGGCTGGACATGCGGGTCGCAGCCAGCTAGTTAATTTTCGCGCTGTGTATCCTTGTCCTCATGATAACTTAAATTCTAATTAATTGATTTTAACCGAATTTGGTATACATTGTTTGTCATTAAATAAGTTTGATCGTATTGCAGTCCCCCGATGACAGAAGATGACCAGTACTACCGACAAACCCCCCTCTCCACACAACAGGTGTTTAAGGAGCTCATCTCACAGCGACTGGCCCAGGTGTGTATTCCATGTCTAACTGGCCCAGGTGTGTATTCCATGTCTAACTGGCCCAGGTTTGTATTCCATGTCTAACTGGCCCACGTTTGTATTCCATGTCTAACTGACCCAGGTTTGTATTCCATGTCTAACTCGCTCAGGTTTGTATTCCATGTCTAACTGGCCCAGGTTTGTATTCCATGTCTAACTGACCCAGGTTTGTATTCCATGTCTAACTGGCCCAGGGTTGTATTTCATGTCTAACTGACCCAGGTTTGTATTACATGTCTAACTGGCCCAGGTTTGTATTCCATGTCTAACTGGCCCAGGTTTGTATTCCATGGCTAACTGGCCCAGGTTTGTATTCCATGTCTAACTGGCCCAGGTTTGTATTCCATGTCTAACTGTTCCAAGTTTGTATTCCATGTCTAACTGGCCCAAGTTTGTATTCCATGTCTAACTGGCCCAGGTTTGTATTCCATGTCTAACTGGCCCAGGTTTGTATTCCATGTCTAACACTTTCAACCTCTAAATAACTGGATTTGGGCTGTGATATGTTGATTTTCCGACCCATCCAATTGTCACAGAATGATTTTCAGACCTGTCCATTTAAAAAAGGGGTGTTTTTTTTAAAAACGTATGAAAATTACTTGCAAAGAGTGCAGATCCTGATTAGACGGCCCGTTACGAGCCGGCTCATCTGGATATACACTGTTTACAAACAGTGCTATAGAGGTATGTAGTGTTGAAAGGGTTAACGACACTGGTGATGTTAAACATTTCATTATCTTTCATATTTCATGACAAATTGCACATGTTCTTATGCACAAAATCACATGGCGTGTCTCATGTGTTTTCAGGGTTTCCAGCTGATCAATGTTGCGAGGTCGACCCCGCCACCTCTGATCGTGTCGTCGGTGAGCGTGGTTGGCCAACGTAGCATCCTCGGCTCCAGCCCCCAGATCTCACACATGCAGGGCCTCATCCGCGCCCGGCCCCGCGAGGAACAAAGTGTAAGCAGGGGTGGCAAATTTCAGGATATATCTTGATGTCAGGATTTAAGGTTCCTGCTAATTGCAGAAAAATACTAATGTTTCAACATGGTGGGATGGGTTGTGGCATAGAGGTTAGAACACCGGAATTCCAATCTGGAGGTTGTGGGTTCAAACCTTGCCTTGGGCATCAAAAATACTTTCATGTATTTCCATCCAACTGGTCTTTCGGATGAGACTTTAAACTGTGGTCCCGTCTCTATATGATCTTAGCTGTTGCTGAGATGTTAAACCCTTTCACTTTTTTTTGTGTCAACATGGGAAGCACACTTTTACACATTTGTGGGTGCAAAAATATATTTGTTTATTTGTGTAAGGGAAATTGTCATCATCAGACTCCCTTAACTCTTTGCATGCTGGGAAACTTGTGACTATAAATAGTTAAAAAATAGCAGGCCACAATTCATTGCATTTTTGTCGCGCCCGCTTGCGGAAAGCGCGATATAGTCGGCCGTTTGGCGTACGTACGTACGTACGTGTGTCCGGTTAAAGTTTTTGGTTAAGTTGTTTGGTTAAGTTGTTTGGTTAAGTTTTTTGGTTAAAGTTTTTGGTTAAGTTTTTTGGTTAAGTTGTTTGGTTAAGTTTTTTGGTTAAAGTTTTTGGTTAAGTTCTTTGGTTAAAGTTTACGGTTAAGTTTTTTGGTTTAGGTTTTTGGTTAAAGTTTTTGGTTCAAGTTTTTCGTTATACTATATCTCTGCAACTGCTTTGCCCATTACCTTGAAACTTCACATGGGTGTTTATCATCATCTATATTTTCATTCTACCCCCCTCCCATGCGGCCCCTGTGCCCAATGTTAAAGTTTTTGCTTAAGTTTTTTGCTTACGTTTTTTGCTTAAAGTTTTTTGTTATACTACTGTACATCTCTGCAACTGCTTTGCCCATTACCTTGAAACTTCATATGGGTGTTTATCATCATCTATATTTTCATTCTACCCCCTCCTGTGCGGCCCCTGTGCCCAATGTCAAGGTCAAATTACTTTGAAGTTTTTGGTTACCGTAAGTTCTTTGGTTAAAGTTTTTGGTTAAGTTTTTTGGTTAAAGTTTTTGGTTAAGGTTTTTGGTTAAGTTTTTTGGTTAAAGTTTTTCTTTATACTATATCTCTGCAACTGCTTTGCCCTTTACCTTGAAACTTCACATGTGTGTTTATCATCATCTATATTTTCATTCTACCCCCCTCCCGTGCTGCCCCTGTGCCCAATGTCAAGGTCAAATTACTTTGAAGTTTTTGGTTAAGTTTTTTGGTTGAAGTTTTTGGTTAAGTTTTTTGGTTAAGTTTTTTGTTTAAAGATTTTTGTTAAAGTTTTTCGTTATACTATATCTCTGCAATTGCTTTACCCATTACCTTGAAACTTCACATGGGTGTTTATCATCATCTATATTTTCATTCTATCCCCCTCCCGTGCTGCCCCTGTGCTCAATGTCAAGGTCAAATTACTTTGAAGTTTTTGGTTAAGTTTTTTGGTTAAAGTTTTCGGTTAAAGTTTTTGGTTAAGTTTTTTGGTTAAGTTTTTTGGTTAAAGTTTTTCGTTATACTATATCTCTGCAACTGCTTTGCCCATTACCTTGAAACTTCATATGGGTGTTTATCATCATCTATATTTTCATTCTACCCCCCTCCCGTGCAGCCCCTGTGCCCAATGTCAAGGTCAAATTACTTTGACGTTTTTGGTTATGTTCGTTGGTTAAAGTTTTTGGTTAAGTTTTTTGGTTAAAGTTTTTCTTTGTACTATATCTCTGCAACTGCTTTGCCCATTACCTTGAAACTTCACATGGGTGTTTATCATCATCTATATTTTCATTCTACCCCCTCCCATGCGGCCCCTGTGCCCAATGTCAAGGTCAAATTACTTTGAAGTTTTGGTTAAGTTTTTTGGTTAAAGTTTTTGGTTAAGTTTTTTGGTTAAAGTTTTTCGTTATACTATATATCTGCAACTGCTTTGCCCATTACCTTGAAACTTCACATGGGTGTTTATCATCATCTATATTTTCATTCTACCCCCCTCCCGTGCTGGTCCCTGTGCCCAATGTCAAGGTCAAATTACTTTGAAGTTTTTGGTTAAGTTTTTTGGTTAAAGTTTTTGGTTAAGTTTTTTTGGTTAAAGTTTTTCGTTATACTATATCTCTGCAACTGCTTTGCCCATTACCTTGAAACTTCACATGGGTGTTTATCATCATCTATATTTTCATTCTACCCCCCTTCCGTGCGGCCCCTGTACCCAATGTCAAGGTCAAATTACTTTGAAGTTTTTCGTTAAAGTTTTTCGTTATACTATATCTCTGCAACTGCTTTGCCCATTACCTTGAAACTTCATATGGGTGTTTATCATCATCTATATTTTCATTCTACCCCCCTCCCGTGCGGCCCTTGTGCCCAATGTCAAGGTCAAATTACTTTGAAGTTTTTGGTTAAGTTCGTTGGTTAAAGTTTTTGGTTAAGTTTTTTGGTTAAGTTTTTTGGTTAAAGTTTTTCGTTATACTATATCTCTGCAACTGCTTTGCCCATTACCTTGAAACTTCACATGGGTGTTTATCATCATCTATATTTTCATTCTACCCCCCTCCCGTGCAGCCCCTTTGCCCAATGTCAAGGTCAAATTACTTTGAAGTTTTGCTTAAGTTTTTTGGTTAAAGTTTTTCGTTATACTATATCTCTGCAACTGCTTTGCCCATTACCTTGAAACTTCACATGGGTGTTTATCATCATCTATATTTCATTCTACCCCCCTCCCGTGCGGCCCCTTTGCCCAATGTCAAGGTCAAATTACTTTGAAGTTTTGGTTAAGTTTTTTGGTTAAAGTTTTTGGTTAAAAGTTTTTTGGTTAAAGTTTTTCGTTATACTATATCTCTGCAACTGCTTTGCCCATTACCTTGAAACTTCACGTGGGTGTTTATCATCATCTATATTTTCATTCTACCCCCCTCCCGTGCGGCCCCTGTGCCCAATGTCAAGGTCAAATTACTTTGAAGTTTTTGGTTAAGTTTTTTGGTTAAAGTTTTTGGTTAAGTTTTTTGGTTAAGTTTTTTGGTTAAAGTTTTTCGTTATACTATTATCTTTTTTTTAATGTCCATGCCTCGCCACAAGGCGCGACACGCAGGCCGCGGCCATCTAGTCATTTATTTCTCCCTGTAAATGTCATGAACATGTCTTGGAATTTCATTAGAATTGAGTCCTCCAGACTCCATTCTAATGAAATTCCGAGACATATTTAGAGAGAGAAATAAGAAACAAACTCGTAATTTGTTGGAAGTTATTTTCACCGGCAGCCTGCAAAGAGTTAATCTCATATGGTGGTTGGTTGGCAGCATGCGATAGGTAATTTAACGATCGGGATTCATCTTACCGGAATCCTGACCGGGAGTGAGAGTTGAATCTGGTTATACCCATATTACTTTTAGGAGAAGGGGCCAAGTGACTTTGGTGTAGTATGAACCTGGGGCCCGTTTCATTAAACATTGTATGACTAAAATGTTCGTGAAAAATTATGATAGTCTGTAAATTGCACATTAACAATGTTTTCTTGTAAACAAGAATTGGATTTACATTTATTGAGCACAGTTGCATACGCAGCCTCTGCTCAATAAATGAAAATCCATCATTTGAAATTTCCATATGATCCTAACATTTTAGTCGTACGAAGTTTAGTGAAATTGGCCTCTGGCACCAGTTCAGGTTATTCAAATTTCAAGGCTGAATACATATTATTTTCGATGTAAATATTCCGTTCTTATTTTGGGATTTACATTTATTGAGCCTATGCTCAATAAATGTAAATCCATCAATTGAAAATTCAAGACGATCCTAATTTTGCACTTACGAACATTAGTCGTACAACGTTTAGTGAAATGGCGCCCAGGACTGTCTTTTAGTGTTAAATGTGTTTATTGTAATTTCAATGTCGACTACGGTACCCCCTCCATACAGGTGTATTCCAGTCTGCATGCAAATTTGTTGTTGTACATATGTAAGACCCAGATTAATAAATCAATCAATCAATAAACAAATTAATATTCAACCAGTCAACCAGTCAACCAATCAACCAACCAATCAATCTTCAACCAGTCAACCAATCAATCAACCAATCCATCAGTCAACCAACCAGTCACTCAACCAATTAATCAACCAATCTTCAATCATTCAATCATTTGTCACATGTCTACAGGAGGAAGTGTACCTCAGTATAGGCAGGATTTTCCACAAGCTCACGTTGACGGGACCCACCATTACTGTCACCAGATATCGACCCAGGTACATATGTAACATGCCACGTGATTTTGTATCTAAGAAATATATTTATGGAAACTGTTATTTTCTGTCAATGACGTCGAAAGATGACAAAATTTTCATAGGAAATGCAGAAATTTAATTCCACATTTGCTATGAAAATTTCGTCAGTTCAATGTCATTTACTGAAACTATTGTACATTTTTTAAATATTTTTCATGAAATATCGCACATGTTCTTGGGTACAAAGTCACATGGCGTGTGTCATATAGTTTTGGTCACATGTGCTCGACTCACTTCGGTATAAGCTACAACTCCCCCCATACAGGTGCATTCCCATCTGTAAATAGGGCTGATGGCATCTGTGACCAGTATAGCTCCTGATCAAATAGCACACTCCTGTACCCTGATGCGTATCTTTATTTCTTGTTTAATAGTAGCAGGACAGGTGTTTCATTGATGGAATGACGAACAGTGCAGCTCCTGATCAGACTGATCTGGATATACACTGGTCTCAAAACCCATAAGCCTCATTTCTCCAGTCACAGCCGTGTCTGACATTGATGTTGAACGGACGTAAACCTTCAGTCTGTTCAACAGACGTAAAACTCGGATCAATCCATCCCCCCCCCTCCATGTATATGATCTTGCTGTTGAAAAGAAGTTATATAAATCGCTATACAGGCACAAGTCAGATGATATCGACCTCTCTAATATGCCTTTGACCTGACGTGACCTTGACCATGCAGGCACCTAAACCAACCGATGTGCTACATCTCTAAATTATCCATCTTGCAATCTGGCCATAAACCACATCACATCAATCTCTAATATGACCATAATTTCTAAAATGACCTTGACCCCTAACATGACATTGGCCTCTAATATGACCATGACCTCTAACATGACCTTTACCATTCAGACATCTGAACCAACTGCTGTGCTACATCTGTGAGTTAACCTTGCAATCTGGCAACATGACATGGACTTCGAAAATGACCTTTACCTGTAATACACTGCAGTGTCACATGACATGGACTTCGAAAATGACCTTTACCTGTAATACACTGCAGTGTCACATGACATGGACTTCGAAAATGACCTTTACCTGTAATACACTGCAGTGTCACATGACATGGACTTCGAAAATGACCTTTACCTGTAATACACTGCAGTGTATTACAGGTAAAGGTCATTTTCGAAGTCCATGTCATGTGGCCAGATTGCAACGCGATGGTCGGGGTTCAAGATTTCAAATCGCGATCGAATCCGATCGCGTTATAAAATTTCAGGACATGCACGGGTACTGGTATCATCCGCATTTCGGTTACCAACTATTGCGGGAATTCCATTAGCAATGGACCCATATAAAATCATGTCATTTGAACAGAAGTTAAAGTAATTATTAATAATGACTATGACATACAAACTTGTATTAATGTATTAAACATATGAGTTATTTATAAAATCATGCTTATTACGTTGTATAGTGCTCGCTATAGACAGACGCTTATTATTATGTATACTGCTCGCGATCAACAGGCGCTTAAAAGGATTAATTGATAATAAATAATGGACACTTGTCCTGCCTATTCATGCGGACGATTAGCTGTTGATACTTGCATAATCTCAGGATGTCGGGTCACGTGATCTATTGTTTACACTATTGTTTACACTGCAAAAGTCATATTGATGAATGAAATTTACCGTGGGCTGCAGTGTAAACAATAGACCACGTGATCCCATACCCAGATAATGCTGAATCTATTGATTCAGGCCATGCATAATTATATCTCCGTTTCTTGTAACCCGACCGACCCGCTAAAAACGGTGCGACCCGATTTTATTTTATTTTTACAATTATTTTTTTTTTTTTACTATTTCTTTTTTTTTTTTACAATTTTTATTTTTTTTGCAATTTTGTGCTACAGTGGGTTAAAAGGGTTAATATAATCTCTGGTCCTAAATGGCATACATGTTCATACAACAACACATACAGCAATTGACATACTTTTATTGCAAGTGTTAAAATATTGTACCTTTTCAGGCGCGGATACAGGGGGTTGGGGGGTGGGTCCAGACCCCGCCCTGCTCCCGGCAAAAAAATGGATGACTTTTCGTGGCCTAGGTGTCAGGATATCGCATCTGCGGCGATCTGGCATCTAAAAATTTCCTGCGGGAGGACCCCCAGACCCTACATTACGATTTCGTGCTCGCGGAGGATAGCTGACTTGTAATTACAGACAGCTCCCTGCAATTATTTCTGTATCCGCGCCTGCTTTTTAATATTAATAATAATTTTTAAATTCAATATGTTATGTGACAGAAAAAAAAAAGAAATTGCTACTGACCCACCCACTTCTAAAATTCTGGGTCGGGTTACAGGAAACAAACAATTTTTTAAGGACAGCCTCAGATGCACACAAACACCAGTCTATTTATAGAACGCTAAATATTACACCAAAGTAGAGAAAGGCGACCGAACACGCAACGATTTATTAGCGACAATTATGTGTTAACACGGACATATGTCTCATAACATTGACATTACTTGGTGACAAAAAGCTGTAGTTATCTTATATTTAAATGTGGGAACTGGTTCAAGAACCTTCTAAACCCGGTATGACATGCGTGGTAGTTGTACTTTGATGACTGTCACAAACATTGCGTTTCTTCTTTTTTCTCTATTTTTTTAATATTTTTTTGGGATCCACGAGAGACCCGCGTTATAATGGAGATCGCGCTATACGTGATTGCGTTATATTGGAGCTGCAGTGTATGACATTTCCGGCACCCAAACTGACAGACGTGCTACATCTCTAACTTAGCCTTGCAATTTGGCCATAAAGTACATGACCTTGACCTCCAATGTAACCTTAACCTCTAATATGTCCTTGACCTCTAATATGACCTAGCACCATCCATCCATACGTGCATCTGGGTTAAAGTTTTTAGTTAAAGTGTTACGGTATACTATCAAAGCCTCAGTGGGCGCGACATGTGGGCCACGGCCATCTAGTTTTAAATAAACCGTGCAATCTGACCACAATCCACAAGACCTGAACCTCTAGACATTGACCTTTAATATGACCTCTAGTATGACCTTTCAGGCACCCGAACCCGCCGATGTGCTACAGCTACCGGTACCGGTTCCAGGCGCCGGACTCGTACCAGTACGACGTGTCGTGGAGCATGTTCTGCAACGAGAAGCTCGAGAACTACAACTGGAACTACCTCGACCAGTACATCTGTACCCGCGGTGAGGGTGACTACGGACTCATGGACGTGAGTAGGCAGGGCACAGATACACAACCGGTGCCCTTTTCTGCATTGACAGGCCGATCTCTTTCGCAAATTGTGTGATAACGTCATAACCCTAAATATTCGGACACCATTTATTTGGTGAAACACATAACATATATAGTTTCCCCACAACAGTGACTGTGCAAATATTTAGGTTTATTATGGCAGTACTGGTTTTATCACAATATCAATGTATTTGGATACAATTTGTTTTGGGAAACCCCTATTTAATATTTACAATAAAATATTTATGGTTAATACGGTAATAGCAAAATCACTTCTTTTTCACACTCTTCATGCCTAATTTTAATGTTTGTCAGTGCTCCAGATAAGTTTTGTATCTAAAGAGTATTATACCCCCGAGGACACACAACCGGTGCCCTTTTCCTAGGTTGGTGCTGCTGGTAGCCGCAGTACCCATTTGGTTATTAAAATAGCCATTTGGCTACTAATATTGCAGAAAGACGTTTTTGCTACTACTTATTTCAGAAATTATTTAAAAAAGTACTATATTTCAGCAAATATTTGAGCAAATGTAAAATTGTATCGTCTTTTTTCATTTTATCATCCATTTTGGCTACCAATTGCAAAATCATAGTGCCAACCTAGCTTTTCTGCATTGCCAGGCCGATTTCTTTTGCAAATTGTGTGATACTTGTAATAGCACTTGTTTTAGGCAAAATCGCGACTTTTTCACATTATTCATGCCTAATTTTAATTTTAATGCTGTCAGACTATACAGTGCTCCCTTTATACAGGTATGTTCACATCTGTACATGACCTTATTGTTAAACGGACGCAGAGCTCCAGATAAGTTTTGTATCTAAAGAGTATTTACCCCCAGATTTCAAATTCGATGCATATTTTACTTTTACAAATGTATTATTGATTTTGTTCCTTATTAAATAGGGGACAAATGATAACAAATAAAACAAATTTAATAATTCACTTATTTGAGCTGCAAAAAGCAAACGATGTAAATTTTCAACTTTATTACAGTATTTTCACTACTCAATTTGAAAATCAATGCGTATTTTCACATTCCTATGAGTATTTTGTACTCCCACTTTTGATAATTGAGGCGCAGCCACACATTCGCTGCCTTATTATACATTCCCGGCAGTATTAGTCTTAAGCCTTTTAACCCTAGATAACTGGAATTTTAACCCTTACTACGCTGAATTATATGTTGTCGTCTGCTGGAAATGTTTTATTTTCAATATTTCTTGACAAAAACCTGGTTTTGACAGCACATGAGAATCGTCTCCAGTGAAAATCATTTTTTTGTTTATAATTAAAACAAAAATGAAAAACAGCAGACGGCAATTTTCGTCAACAGCATAGGAAGGGTTAAGGACCAATCAAATTGTCAAAAAATTAATTTCAGACTTAGTCGATTGTGCATTGGACATACACAACTAACGCATTCGTATATGCTCAAAGTTGAGCCATTTCCATAGTGTATTCCATGCCACAGCGCATTTACCGTGCAATTCAACCTACTGGACTGTATCGACTTAGACGATATTCGACTCAAACACTTTTTATGTTACTTCACTTTCTAATCATTTGATTGCCTACCACATCTAACATACTATTTTACTATTATTTTCTTCTTCATCTAAATTGCTTGGCCCTAAATGATACTCTTTTGTGTTGATGGGCCGTTAAGCACCATTCCATTCCTAAAGAGGTGGTGTTCTTTTTCGAAGAAGATATGAAAATTACTTGCAAACAGTGTAGATCCTGATGGCATGGCTTGTTTCTTGTTTCTTTCAGTCATTAAAGTTTTGGAGGAGTCGTTTTTACATCCTGCCCTGTAACAACCCAGCCACAAAGAAAATCATCGAGAATATTGATTCTCACCCAAGGTATGGCTCCTGTCGCACAATGAAACGGTGGGTGGTTGGTCGGGTGAACGTGACGGCGTAAATTAACGGTGGGGTTCCTCCTTATAGGAATCACAATTTACCTGGTTGGGCCCTCAGGTACGTTTTTAACTTTGGCTCTTTTGTTACCTGGGAGTTGAATTGGGTTATTGCCCATTATAAAAGTGGTAAGATTATTACTGATCCTACTGCTTTTGGGAGGGGGCCAAGTGATTCTGGTGTGGCTAGGACCTGGCATCAGATAGGATTATTCTGATTTCAGGGCTGAATATATATATTTTGTTTTTATTGTAAATATTCATTTCTGATTTTGGGATTTCCCCCACCCCCCATTTGTACATGTACTTGAACATGTACATGCACTTGTACATGTAATATATGGGATTTAATACTAAACCCATTGACCCGGCCTTAAATGACCTTAGCTGTTGATAGGCCCCAACAAACAAACACACAATGAAACGGAATGACATCTGAGATCTGACCTGATTTGAAATTTAATTTTCATTTTCATTGAGCAATAACACCAGTTGATTTCATCAAAATTGCAAATTATACTTATCTAGCAAAATATACTTTGAGGGAGTAATCATTTATTTTTCCCGAAATGCATCATTTCATATAGAACTAATGACTGCATATATTAGATGTCAGATTAAAAGTATGCAGAATTATTATACTGAATTTATTACATTATCACAGCCAAAATGAGGGAGAAATTTTCAATTTAAGGAGAAATTTATAAAATTTTAGCCAGGTTTTTTGAAGGGCGGGGGCGGGCGGGCGGGCGGCGTCCACAATCAATGTTAAGTTTTCGTGTTTGAGTCCATTTCTTTGTTACTGTACCACCTAGGACCACCAAACTTTCACAGCTTCATAATCAAGGGGTACCCACCACATATCACTATCCAACATGTTACCTTTTTTTGAACTTGACACATTTTTTCCACGCAGTCGACTTTTCAATGTTAAGTTTTCGCGTTTACAATGTTAAGTTTTCAAGTTTAAGTCCATTTCTTTGGTACTGTACCACCTAGGACCACCAAACTTTCACAGCTTCATAACCAAGGGGTGCCCACCACATACAACTATCCAACATGTGACCATTTTTTTTTACCTTCACCTACTATTTCTACGTAATTGACTTAGCCATTTTCAACGTGAACTTTTTAACGTACATCTGGCTAAAGTTTTTTGGTTAAAAGTTTTTCGTTATACTATATCTCTGCAACTGCTTCGCCCATTACCTTGACACTTCACATGGGTGTTTATCATCATCCATATTTTCATTCTACCCCCCAACCGTGCGGCCCCTGTGCCCAATGTCAAGGTCAAATTACTTTGAATTTTTTTGTTAAAGTTTTTTCGTGTACTATATCTCTACAACTGTTTCACCCATTACCTTGATACTTCACATGGGTGTTTATCATCATTGTTGCGCCCGCTTGCGTAAAGCGCGATATCGTCAGCATTTTGGCATACGTCCGTCCGTCCGTGTGTCCGGTTAAAGTTTTTGGTTAAAGTTTTTCCATCTACTATATCTATTTTTTTAGTGTCCGTGCCTCGCCCCAAGGCGCGACATGCAGGCCACGGACATCTAGTTTACAAAAAGTGGGTATAATTATGTTATCCAAGTGTCTATGCTTGGAAAAAACCTGGCCTTCGTGGCTTTGCCTCGTTTCATGTTATTATACTGAATTTATTACATTATCACAGCCAAAATGGCTGTGATAATGTAATAACTTCAGTATAATAAAAATTAATAATTTCTCCTTAAATTGAAAATTTCTCCCTCAAAGTATACTTTGCTAGATATGTATACTTTGCAATGTTGGTGAAATAGGCTACAGAGGTTGTTCGATCACCACCCTAGAGGCGATTGGTTGGGAGCATGTGAAGGGTACATTTAGTGATGGGTTTCATTCTTAATGGAATTCCGATATCCCTGGTTTGACCGTCAGATACATTTTTGGCTTTCTGATACGTGACAGTTGAATCCTGTTATACCTGTTATAAAAGTAATAAGATTAGTACTAATCCTATTACTTTTTGGGAGTGATTCCTGTGAAATGAGAACCTGGCATCAGGTCAGGTTATTCTAATTTCAGGGCTGAATATATTGATTTTTCTGTAAATATTCAGTTCTGATCATGGGATTTACCCCACATCACAACAGGTAACATATAGGATTCGACCCTGTTAACCTGGCCTAAAATGACTTTAGCTGTTGACAGGCCGTTGAACACCATTAAATAAATAAAATGTACACCTTTCACCTCTGAATCCGAGGGTCTGTATATAACCTTAGCTAATACTGGGTTGGTAAACCCTTTCACGTTTTGACCATTGAAAACCTTTACAATTTTCACTTTTGAAACCGAGTTCCCAACTCTCGGCTATTAGTGGGATGTTCTCTTTCACCTTTCACCTAAATGTAAATGCTTGGATTTAAATACGACACTAACTCAATGACCTTGCATGTCGTCTCCCAAGAAGGTGAGAAAGGAAGGAGGTGGATACAGAGGAAACCGGCCCCAGAGGGCCTAGCTCTTATTAGAATATTCCCCTCTCGTTCTTTAACATGCCCAGACTCTCCTTCACATCTGATACATGGGACGGCCTTTTAAAGTCCCCATCCAAAAGGGAATACAAATAGAGCAGGAAATACAAAGTATCTCTGAAAGACTGAAGCCCTGGAACTGAACCCTGAATCAAACCCGGGTCACCAGCATGGCAGTCCGACGGTGTTACCCCTCGGCCACGGTCTTCTCTTTAACCTTTCATCTCTGTTCACAGGTGTGATATATACGAGGAAAAGTCTGTACAAGAGCTCAAACAATTGGTCTCGGGTTTCACTCGCTACGTGGAGACCCTGAACAAGATACGACGTTCACAAACAACGAGGGAACTCAAGTGCAAGGTAGATGGATGTCCATAAAGTTTAGCGTATTTTGCAGATTGCAGTGATGTCTTTTTATATGTCATGACTGGCGTCTATTGTGATAATCGGCACTGTTGTTATTGTCTTGGAGTTTAAACATATTGATATTGGCTTGTACCACACCACCAAACTAACACCTCTGATAAAACCTTGGGTGGGTGGTTGGTCGGCCGAACGCGATGGTGTAAATTAACGGTGGTGTTCCTCCTTATAGGAATCACGATTTGCCTGGTTTGGCCCTCGGGTACATTTTTAGCTTTGGCTATTTTTGTTACCTGGGAGTTGAATCGGGTTATTGCCCATTATAAAAGTAGTAAGATTATTACTGATCCTACTGCTTTTGGCAGGAGGCCAAGTGATTCTGGTGTGGCGAGGACCTGGCATCAGATCGGGATCATTCTAATTTCAGGGCTGAATATCTAGTTCTTCACATGTACTTGTACAGGTAATATATGGGATTTTGTACTAAACCCATTGACCCGGCCTTAAATGACCTTAGCTGTTGATTGGCCATTAAACCGCAGCAAACAAACAAACAAAACAAACTGATAAAACCTTGGACATCTGATATGTTTGTGCTGTATATCAACTTTGCCTTTTGTCAAGGCTACATATGGCTGTGACTGGAGAAATGGTGCTTATGAATTTTGTGACCAGTGCAGATCCAGATCAGCCTGTGCATCCGCACAGTCTGATTAGGATCTGCACTGTTCACCATTCCATCAATGAAACACCGGTTGTGCTTTTATCAAATGTAGATCAGGCTACATTAGCGTGTTCTTTGATCAGGAGCTATACTGGTCACAAATCCCATAATCCCCATTTCTCCAGTCACAGTCACATATTACTCACCTTACGGAGTTGGGGGCCGGTATTCTTCTTTTACCATGTCGGACAAGGAATTGGTTTTAAAGTTAATGTTTTATCTCAAATGTGTGTGTGGTAGTCAGTAATATTTCTACATTTCAGCACGTCCAGTGTGCACCTGGGAGTCAGAACACAGAACCTAAAGAAGGGTACGGCTCTTGTAAACATGTTTTTTCCACCCCCTCCGAATGCTGAGGGGGGCATTCAGTGTTAACGGCGTTCGTACATCCCGTCCGTCACAAACTTAACTCTCGCGTAAATTTGTTCTCTTTCACACATGCATGCCTCTGATGGTTCTTTTTCATTATGTGACAAATCCTTGATACTCGGGGCCCATGCTGAACCCAAGGTCAAGGTCACATACTTTGTGCGTTCAAAACCTTAACGCTTGGGTAAATTTCTTATAATTTCTGATTCACGTTTCTACTTCATATTTCACACTTGCATTCCTCTGATAGTTTTTGTCGCGCCCGCTTGCGGAAAGCGCGATATAGTCGGCCGTTTGGCGTACGTACGTGTGTCCGGTTAAAGTTTTTGGTTAAGCTGTAAGGTTAAGTTTTTTGGTTAAAGTTTTTGGTTAAGTTCTTTGGTTAAAGTTTTTGGTTAAGTTTTTTGGTTAAGTTTTTTGGTTAAAGTTTTTCGTTAAATTCTTTGGTTAAAGTTTTTGGTTAAGTTTTTTGGTTAAGTTTTTTGGTTAAAGTTTTTCGTTAAAGTTTTTCGTTATACTATATCTCTGCAACTGCTTTGCCCATTACCTTGAAACTTCACATGTGTGTTTATCATCATCTATATTTTCATTCTACCCCCATCCCGTGCGGCCCCTGTGCCCAATGTCAAGGTCAAATTACTTTGAAGTTTTTGGTTAAGTTTTTTGGTTAAAGTTTTTGGTTAAGTTTTTTGGTTAAGTTTTTTGGTTAAAGTTTTTTCGTTATACTATATCTCTGCAACTGCTTTGCCCATTACCTTGAAACTTCATATGGGTGTTTATCATCATCTATATTTTCATTCTACCCCCTCCTGTGCGGCCCCTGTGCCGAATGTCAAGGTCAAATTACTTTGAAATTTTTGGTTAAGTTCTTTGGTTAATTTTGTTTTGGGTTAAGTTTTTTGGTTAAAGTTTTTGGTTAAGTTCTTTGGTTAAAGTTTTTGGTTAAGTTTTTTGGTTAAGTTTTTTGGTTAAGTTTTTCGTTATACTATATCTCTGCAACTGCTTTGCCCATTACCGTGAAACTTCACATGGGTGTTTATCATCATCTATATTTTCATTCTACCCATCTCCCGTGCGGCTGTGCCCAATGTCAAGGTCAAATTACTTTGAAGTTTTTGGTTAAGTTTTTTGGTTAAAGTTTTTGGTTAAGTTTTTGTCGCGCCCGCTTGCGGAAAGCGCGATATAGTCGGCCGTTTGGCGTACGTACGTGGTTAAGTTTTTTGGTTAAGTTTTTTGGTTATAGTTTTTGGTTAAGTTCTTTGGTTAAAGTTTTTGGTTAAGTTTTTTGGTTAAGTTCTTTGGTTAAAGTTTTTGGTTAAGTTTTTTGGTTAAGTTTTTTTGGTTAGAGTTTTTGGTTAAAGTTTTTCGTTATACTATATCTCTGCAACTGCTTTGCCCATTACCTTCAAATTTCACATGGGTGTTTATCATCATCTATATTTTCATTCTACCCCCCTCCCGTGTGGCCCCTGTGCCCAATGTCAAGGTCAAATTACTTTGAAGTTTTTGGTTAAGTTTTTTGGTTAAAGTTTTTGGTTAAGTTCTTTGGTTAAAGTTTTTGGTTAAGTTTTTTGGTTAAGTTTTTTTGGTTAGAGTTTTTGGTTAAAGTTTTTCGTTATACTATATCTCTGCAACTGCTTTGCCCATTACCTTCAAATTTCACATGGGTGTTTATCATCATCTATATTTTCATTCTACCCCCCACCCGTGCGGCCCCTGTGCCCAATGTCAAGGTCAAATTACTTTGACGTTTTTGGTTAAGTTTTTTGGTTAAAGTTTTTGGTTAAGTTTTTTGCATAAGTTTTTTGGTTAAAGTTTTTGGTTAAGGTTTTTGGTTAAGTTTTTTGGTTAAAGTTTTTCGTTATACTATATCTCTGCAACTGCTTTGCCCATTACCTTGAAACTTCACATGGGTGTTTATCATCATCTATATTTTCATTCTACCCCCTCCCGTGCTGCCCCTGTGCCCAATGTCAAGGTCAAATTACTTTGAAGTTTTTGGTTAAGTTTTTGGTTAAAGTTTTTGGTTAAAGTTTTTTGTTATACTATATCTTTGCAACTGCTTTGCCCATTACCTTGAAACTTCACATGGGTGTTTATCATCATCTATATTTTCATTCTACCCCCTTCCGTGCGGCCCCTGTGCCCAATGTCAAGGTCAAATTACTTTGAAGTTTTTGGTTAAGTTTTTTGGTTAAAGTTTTTTGTTATACTATGTCTCTGCAACTGCTTTGCCCATTACCTTGAAACTTCACATGGGTGTTTATCATCATCTATATTTTCATTCTACCCCCCTCCCGTGCGGCCCCTGTGCCCAATGTCAAGGTCAAATTACTTTGAAGTTTTTGGTTAAGTTTTTTGGTTAAAGTTTTTGGTTAAGTTTTTTGGTTAAAAGTTTTTCGTTATACTATATCTCTGCAACTGCTTTGCCCATTACCTTGAAACTTCACATGGGTGTTTATCATCATTTATATTTTCATTCTACCCCCCTCCCGGGCGGCCCTGTGCCCAATGTCAAGGTCAAATTACTTTGAAGTTTTTGGTTAAGTTTTTTGGTTAAAGTTTTTGGTTAAGTTTTTTGGTTAAGTGTTTTGGTTAAAGTTTTTTTGTTATACTATATCTTTTTTTTTGGTGTCCATGCCTCGCCACAAGGCGCGACATGCAGGCCGCGGCCATCTAGTCTATCATGCTGTGACAAATCCTCCGGCCTTTTTTCTTTTCAAATGTGCTCTTGTTTTCTTTGGCTGCCAGCGGGGGCATTCGTGTGCTGACAGGCCACATTTCTAGTTGTAGAATGTAATGGGGTGGAATTGGTGTAGTGAGGAGTTGGGTGGTGTGGAGTTAGGATTGTGGTGAAGTGGGTTGGTGGAGTTGGGATCTGGGAATAGGTGGGTGGGGAGGTGGTAGGGAGTTGCGATGGGTGGAGTTGACATAGTGAGAAGTTGTGGTGGGATATAGTTGGGGTGGATTGAAGTTGGGGTTGGGTGGGATGTATTTGACATGAGTTGGGCTGGAAATGGGGTTGGGTGGACTTAGGAGTGGGGTTGGGGTGGGGAGGAGTCTGGTTGGTTGCTGTTTTGGCGTGGGGTAGAATTGGTGGATTAGTGTTTGTGGTGGGTTGGAGCATCGGGTGGGATTGTGTTTGGTGTGGGATAGTGTTTGGGGCGGGTTAGAGTTTGGGGTGGGAGGAGTGGGATGTGAAGGAGATTGGGGATGATACTGAGTCTGATAGCTGAGATACAATTACCGGTAACAATACCAGCAGCAGTTAAAGAATATACACATGCAGAAATTGGTTATTTTACCGTGTCAAGGAAAGCTTCATTTTGTTATGTTGAATGTTTAACAACAACAAGAGAAAAGATGGCTTCCATGGGAAAATGATTTCTATTTACTAGTTCTACATTAAATATTATTTGTTTAAAGGTATAAAGTATACAGTTTACTAAATTTTGACATACATGCAACAGGTTTGGGTATGCACTTCGATTGCTCACATTTTTTGAATGGGTCAAATTGATATCGGAGGCGAATTATTGTAGCTACAGTTAACTGTTATCAATAATAACGTAAATATCGGTGTGACTGGACAAATGTGGTTTATGGGATTCACGACCAGTGTAGATCCTGATCAAACAGCACACTCCTGTAGCCGGATAACGATCAACATTGCATGTTAGAAGCATGTCAGGTGTATCATTGCTGGAATGGCGAACAGTGCAGATCCTGCGATCTGGATCTACACTGGTTGCCAAACCCAGTCACAGACACAAACACAGATTTATCGACCATATACCACATGTTTGTACTTTAACCCTTTCAACCCTATGGATCGGATGCAAACCTTTACAAACACTGTAGTTCCAGATGAGCCGGCTTGTAGCAAGCCATCTCATGAGCATCTACAATGTTTGTCTGTATTTTTATGCCCTCGATCTCGGTAGAGCCAGGATCCAAATTATATGTGACTGGAGAAATTGGGCTTATGGGTCTTGTCACCAGTGTAACTCCAGATCAGCCTGTGCATTCGCACAGTCTGATCAGGATGCAATGTTGATAGTTATCAGGCTACAGGAGTGTGCTGCTAGTATTTGATCAGGAGCTACATTGGTCACAAATCCCATATAAAGCCCAATTGCTCCAGTCACAGCCATATATAGTGTTTGGACTGTGCGTCCATGTGTCCGTGGGTCCGGTTACGAAGTTGGCCAGATTTCCTTCAATCTGCCACCGGAGGCATTTGTGTGCCAACATTTTCATGCTCATATATGTTGAAAATACCCCTTATCTGATTGATAGATAGAGCATGGAACTATTAATGTCAGATATTTAGGGGTGAAAGGGTAAAAGTTTCTGACTGTATTTGAGCTTTCCAGAGAGAGGGGTGGGTCATGGCCTAGGGGATATGGCATTGGACTTCAACATTGGAGGTTGTGAGTTTGATCCTCACCCTAGGCGTGAAAAACGCTTGCATGGTGTTTCCATCCCACTGGACTGTCGGATGACGCCACTTTTGAATTTGGGTAACCTACCATAGATGCAAATTAATGTATTTGACACCCATCCATAGATGCGATTTCCCTGGGAAACCACCCACCCATATATGCAATTTAAATTAACACATTATTTTATCAATGTAATTCTCCGGGACACGTAATTTGCGTGTTTGTAACAAAAACTCACGCACAATGTGATGTATCAGGAGCCGTAGCTGCATTGAACACGTGAATCGCCAAATTATTTGCCTATTTGTATATCAAAATCGTGTTAAATTTGTAACACGACTATTGTCAGAAATCGTGTTAAATTTGCGATTCTTTCCCAAATTAGACCCAAAATTGAAGATTTTTTTTTTTATGGACGCATAGCCTCCTTTTATCTCACCGATGTGAATGTGCAGCTTATCACGTTTGCCCATTTCGTAAATTAATCCGAGCAAACTGGGAATAACATCAATTATTGGTCCCAGTAACAAAGCAGTGCTAATTGTTATGTGCTCGATTTCATTTTTCCGGCATGCGTTCGCGCTCACCATTGGTGGAATATTAATTAGGTGTAAAGGCTGACCAATCGGAGATCGCGTATCAGTGGCGCAGATTAACTCAACCCAGATTAACTAAATTGTTACAGCACTGTCCACGCCCCCGGCGCATGTACACAAATGTGTACGTGACAACTGGCCTTGTTTCGCTACGTCATAATTGAGCCAGTGCATCAGATAATCAACTTTATTATATAACTGTCATATGTCCGAGTCTTCCACCTGTGCTCACCATATGAATAAACACAGATTGCAATGCACGAGCTTGTCACGTGACGTTGCAGCTGATGGCTACACGTGTTTCTACACCCGTTTACAATAATGGATTGCACGGACCTGCGTAGATCTACATTTTACATGAACATGATGAATAAATAAAACATGACGTTAACAATTCTTGGATTCAATATATTTATTACATGCGAAGATAACAGTGAAAACTAATGGCATATTATAGGCATTGGCGACGTCGTTCATTCGCAGTCACAGTGTACAGTGTACATGTATTTTTTGTTGACATTGTATGTCGCCGGACTTCCGTGTACTAACGGGGTCGCACTGTATGTTAATATGTCGCGGCGCGTCTCGTTTGCTGTCAAAACATGTTTTTATTTTTTCGTAAGAAAAATGTGATGTGCAGATGACAGTTTATGACATTGTGTGTACGTGACAATTATCACGGGATACCCGTATCACGCATGGCGAAAGTGTCAATATATCAATTGGTGGTTTCATTATGCGGGTGTAACGATACAGTCTGTATGTGCCCCAGGTGATGGCCAATAGTCCATACACGAGCGTCTACTCTATAATTGGCGACGGTGCGATAATAATACATTTGAGCGATCTTTGCTTTGTGTACAAACTTGTGATTAATAGACGAAACCACCAGCGTGCATTTAATTACGTTTTCCATATTCTGGGACGTGATATTCCTGAGGAATGCCGCGTTATGAATACAAATCGTCGCGATACCAGCACGCATTTAATTATGTTGTGCATATTCTGGGACGTTATATTCCTGAGGAACTCCGCACTACGAATACAATTCGCCGCGAATGGCCGCGTTATATACGTTAAGACATCAATTCTCTGTAATATACGCCGCCTATACATATATCCCGCTATACGAACCACTCCATGTTGACCTGAAAAACAGACACTCACCAGTCTGACAGCCAACCACCCATAGAAGTTATTTTCGGACAAGCACACCCACCCATGTATGCAATTTAAAGAAACAGACACCCTGGCATATATTTTCTTTAAACTGCCATCTTGGGGGTGCGGGTATGTTTTAATGGAACAGCCCTAAGTAACTGGAATGGATTTTTAAATATTAATTTTCCGACCAATCCAATGATCATAAAATAATTTTCAGACTAGTCCATTTATGATAAGGGGGTGTTGTTGTTCTCAAAAATATGAAATTTACTTGTAAAAAGTGTAGATCCTGATGAGACGGCTCTCCCGGCTCATCTGGATCTAGCACTGTTTGTACCACTATACAGGCCTGTGGTGTTGAAAGGGTTAAACTGTGTTCTCGTCTCTATATGACCTTAGATGTTGCTGGGATGTTAAACCCATTCACTACTTTTGTGTTGAAAGGGTTAAACTGTGGTCCCGTCTCTATATGACCCTAGATGTTGTTGAGACGTTAAACCCATTCACTTTAACTTTTTCTTTCCAGGGAAACTGAAGAGGTGTTGTCTTCTCTATCGCCGTCACAGAAGATTGTGGACGCGATGCTCGACTCTGGGTGAGTAGGTGTCACGGGGTTGGTTGAGATCAGTCACATGTCATTATTTGATCAATAACACGTCAGCGAAAGTAGATTTTCAATACAAATCGACAGCGATATGAGACATACCATCCGATTTTGTACCTTTGAACATGTGCGATGTCTTGTGAAAAATATTTTAAATACAGAATTTACAAAATGTTCTGTAAATGACGTCGAAAGTTGAAATTTGCAGAGCAAATGCGGGATTCTTTGCCATGAAAATTTCATCAACTTTCGATGTCATTTACGGAAAATATCACAGTCTTTGTAAATATTTTCACATCTTCTAAGGTACAAAATCACATGGCTCGTCTCATACGATGGTCACCCCATCTGCTATTATGTTGTATCTCCCAGCCGGTGTGTAATGGCGATGTTGCCTAAACAGTGTGGTCCAAATCAATCAATCAACCAATGAGTGAATCAATCAGTCAATCAATCTGTGCAGTTGTCAATCCAATAAATTAACAAATCACACAACCAACCAACCCCCCCCCCCCATTCAGGTGCGGTATCAGGCCCTCGTGCACATTTTCGGCCTTCTAATACTTGAGAGCTGAATCATGTTATACCCCATTAAAAAGTAATAAGAGTAGTGGGGTTGGAGCTAAGTGACTGGACCTGACACCAGGTCAGGATATTCTGATTTCAGAGCTGAATATATATTTTGCTGTAAATATTCAGTTCTGATTTTGGGAATTTCCCTCTTGATGGACAGGTTAAATACGAGATAGTTCAACCTGTTGGCCTGGCCTTAAATGACCAGTAGCCTATTTCACCAACATTGCAAAGTATAATTATCTAGCAAAGTATACTTTGAGGGAGAAATCATTTATTTTTCCCGAAAAGCATTATTTCTTATAGAACTAACGACTGCATATACAATATTTGATAATTAAAAATATGCAGAATTATTATACTGAATTTATTTCATTATCACAGCCATAATGGCTGTGATAATGTAATAAATTCAGTATAATAAAAATTAATAAATTTATCCTAAAATTGAAAATTTCTCCCTCAAAGTATACTTTGCTAGAAAGTATGCTTTGCAATGTTGGTGAAATAGGCTA
This sequence comes from Conchocele bisecta, assembly GCA_029237695.1. Classification (NCBI taxonomy): domain Eukaryota; kingdom Metazoa; phylum Mollusca; class Bivalvia; order Lucinida; family Thyasiridae; genus Conchocele; species Conchocele bisecta. The sequence continues at coordinate 34,978,578 of CM055273.1, forward strand.
CAGAGCTGTTGATAGGCCGTTAAACACCAATAATCAATCAATCAATCAGGTGTGGTATGCCGATGTTGCCCAAGCAGCGTGGCCTCCCACAGCAGTGCTTCATCTCGGCAGAAATTGCCGACTGGTGCTTCGGACACGTGGCTGGCATCAACACTGTTCCCGAGGCCATGGGGATGCTACAGGTTCGTTGTACGAGGGGGGTCGTGGGTGGCGGGTTGGAACATGTGAAGGATAATTTAATGTTCATCCTCACCAAAATCCTGACCGGAGGCCTGGGGGCCGTTTCACTAAACTTCGTACGACTAAAATGTTTGTAAGTGCAAAATTATGATAGTCTGTAAAAATGCCTCGTTTTCTTTGGCTACCAGTGGGGGTATTCGTGTGCCGACAGGCCACATTTCTAGTTGATTTTTGCGACCAATGTAGATCCAGATCGTAATATTTTACTAAAATTAGCATGGTGGTTCGCAATGCTGAATTGAATGGCATTGGGGTTTGCCATTTTGAATTATATCTGACATCAGGGGATGGATTGTGGCCTAGGGGTTGGAACACCTGACTTCCAATCCGGAGGTTGTGGCTTCAAACCTCGCCTAGGGCATCAAAAATACTTTCATAGTATTTCCATCCCACTGCCACTGGTCAGTCGGATGAGACTTTAAACTGTGGTCCCATCTCTATATGACCTTAGCTGTTGCTGGGACACTAAACCCATTCACTTTCACTTTATATCTGACATCATGTGTATAACAAACTTCAAATATCAGTTATTTTGTCCCAAAGGGAAAGCAGCATGAAAAATAAAAAAAATTATTGGTATTTACATTTGTTGCAAATTAATAAGATCTTTTGCACCAGGGGCCAGTTTCACTAAACTTCGTAAGACTAAAATGTTCGTAAGTGCAACTTCAGGATCGTCTGTAAATTTCAATTGATGTATTTACATTTATTGAGCATAGGCTGCATATATGCAGCCTATGCTCAATAAATGTAAATTCAATATTTACGAACATTTTAGTCGTACGAAGCTTAGTGTAACGGGCCCCAGGTGCCCAGTTGCATACTACATACGTGGCTGTGAATAGATAAATGTGGTTCCTGAGCAAACAGCACACTCCTGTAACTGATTGCGATCTAATATTGAGCATGGTGGGTATTTCATTGATGGAACGGCAAGGCTTCGATCTGAATCACTTGTCAACTTTATGGAATAAATATCCTTTCAGCGCCGTGGGCCATGGCCTAGGGAATATAGCATTGAACTTCAATACCGGAGGTTGTGTGTTCAATCCTCACCCTAGGCGTGACAAATAGTTACATAGTATTTCCATCCCACTGGTCAACAAATGAGGCTTTAACCCTTTCAACACCACAGGTGTTGATCCAGATGAACCGGCACGTGACGAGCCATCTCATCAGGATCTGCACTTTTTGCAAGTAATTTTCATATTTTTGAGAACAAAAACACGCCCTTTTGATAAATGGACTAGTCTGAAAATCATTTTGTGACTGTTGGATTGGTTGCAAAATTAACATATGAATATCTATTCCAGTTACTTAGAGGTGAAAGGGTTAAACTGTGGTCATGTCTCTATTTGGCCTTAGCTGTTGCTGTGACGTTAAACGCATTCACTTTCAGCGCCTGTTGGACGATGGCCTCATTATTCACTCGTCGGGCAATCCCAACCACAGAATCATCTACGGCTTCTACCTGTACACTTTTGTCTCCCAGGACAAGGCTAAGGCAGGTGGGTCTACGTCGGTGAATGCTAGTTTACCCTGTCAACCATACAGACCATTAAGCCAACATTTGCAAACGCTGTAGAATAAAATAAGAGAATAAAATATTAAATTACAAAATATTTGCAAACACTGTGACCCAGATGAGATGGTTCGTAGCGAGCCATCTCATCAGGATCTGCCATGTTTGTTATCATTTTTAAGATTTTGAAAAACAATAACATTTTGTATACCCCACCACGATAGTCCGTCTGTCCCGTTTGTCCCATCCTTCCGTCTGTCCTTCACCAACCTTGTAAGTTGTAAAACTTGTAAACTGTACTAGCTACATACCTGGTATGTAGCTTCCTTATGATGAGTAGATGGGCAAAATTTATTTTGATTTTCCGGGGTCATGGATTATCTCCCCTTTTGGACTTGAACATTTGCCTCGTTTACTATCAAAGTGATATGTGGGGCATCCGTGTTCTATGAACACATTTTTATACCCCCCCCCCCCAACCCCCCGCAACGAGTTGTGGGGGGGGGGGGTATACTGGAGTCAGGTTGTCCGTCCGTCCGTGCGTCCGTAAACTTAACATCAGAGAAATATTGTTATAACTTCTATTTCCTTCATCTAAAATGCTTAATATTTCACACATGCATTCCTGGTTGTACTATCATGCTGTGACAAATCTACGACCCTCCAACCCCCGCTGATCCCAAGATCAAGGTCACATACTTAGTCTCTTTACAAAACTTAACATCAGAGAAATATGTTATAACTTCTATTTCTTTCATCGAAAATTCTTAATATTTCATGCATGCATTCCTCTAAGGCTCTACTATCATGTTGTGACAAAATCCCGCTGATCTCGAGGTCAAGGTCACATACTTAGTCTTTACAAAACTTAATATCAGAGAAATTGGTTATAACTTCTATTTGCTTGCTCGGATCTGCTTCACATTTCACACACACATTGCTCCAATGGACCTCTACCAGCCTGTGACAAATTCACGTTCATGCCGCTCCCGCTAAGCCCAGAGTCAAGGTCACAAGCCCACACACTTGGAATTTTTTACATATTTTAGGTGTACCTGGGCCCATTCCGTAAGCCTCGCTTACTTACCAATCTATTCTAGTTAGATTTTGAAACGAGAAATAATTGAATAGTCCACAATTAAAGGCACTGGGTCTCAGATGTTCCCAGAAAGTAATGACACAGATGAGTAAAAAATAGTTTAATTGTAGAATTGTATTGCATTTCTGAACCCAATGAGTCGTCTGAATTTTTTTTTAGATTAGTAAAAATAATGATAATTGTACATGTACTGAAAAAATAACTAACGTTGCAAATACCGGTAGTAGTTTTTCTGCGATCAGTGGTAACTAATTTACATTACTTAAACTAGTTTCTCTAATGGAAATTTCCTTTTAAATCAAGGTGTATGATCACGTGGTACTAACAACAACAACAAGTGCTGAATCCATCCGATTGAAAGTACATATTCTTTTATATTGTCCTTATTCATTACGTAACAAATTTTCATGAATTTTGATGAAATATGGTGCATCAAAAGCCTCTTGATAAGCTGCATTTGGTGGTCTCTGTATTTTCGCCCAAACTTCTGTCGTTTTTGCGAAGAATCAATTTCCGTGTTAGGAGACACGGAAATCGATTCTTTGCAAAAACGACATAAGTCTGTGGCAAACTCCCTGGACCACCAAATGCATCTCATGAAAACGCGTTTGCTGCGCCATATTTCATCAAAATCCGTTGCATATTAAGGATAATATCAAATAATACTTACTTTGGAGTGGGCGACGTTGTTGTTGTTGTAACCACGTGATCATGCACCTTGTAAATGTAGTATTGTAGAATTGTTTCACAGGTAAAAATAATTGGTACGTGTAAGTGCATAACCACATCATCTCCCCAATTTGTCACAGTTTCTGATAATATATACTTGAAAATAAGGTTTTGAAATTCAATGAAATTAAATGATGCGATTGGTTGATGTTGGCCATTTGTAGCGCATGGACCGAAAAAAACAAACCTCGTATTGGATCTGAAACATCATCTTAACCCTTAGACCGCTGCTCACAACAATTGTCGTCTGCTGTTGCTTTTATATCTTGCCTTATTTCTCATTAAAAACATGGTTTGACAGCACTTCAGAATCATTTCCAATCCAAGGGCTGTCAAACCATGTTGCAAATGATTCTAAAGTGCTGTCAAAGCATGTTTTTGATGATAAAAATGGAAAATAGAAAATAAACAGCAGACGACAAAAACAAATAAGATAGCGGTCTAATTAAGGGTTAAGTTTAGCATTCATAATCTCATTCATATTTCGCGTGAATGTGCTCGCGATTGCTCGTCACATGATAAACGTGTGTGCCTTGTGTTCAGGTCTCACCTTGTTAACCTTTACAATACTTGACCTCAATTCCAATTTTTCCAAATAGTGTAGATCATGATGAGCCGGCTCGGTACGATCAGGATCTGCACTGTTTGTCATCATTTTTAAGATTTTATAACATTTTTTAAAGGAATATTCACAAATTAATATAGAAGATTCTGTGTTGTATATTAGAGGGTGAAATGGTTAAATATAGCATTCATATTCTGCGTGGCTGCGCTCGTGATTAGTAGTCACAAGGTAAACTTGTTTTGGCTTGATATTACATCATTGACTACGTCAGAGATGACATTCATTTCTAACATAGTTAAATTCAGTTATGTTCGCTTACCAAAACATGAATCTCATAATTGTCACGGTAACTGCAGAAATGGGGCTTATGTGTTTTCAAACCTTGTAAATCAGCATCCACGCAGTCTGATTAGGACCTCCACTGTTCACCATTCCTTCAATGAAACTCCCATTATGCTTCTAACGAGCAGTACATATCATTATGCGTGCGCTATTTGATCTGGATCGAGGGGTTGGCTGTGGCTCGGGTAGAATACAGGGGGCCGTTTCACTAAACTTTGTACGACTAAAATGTTCGTAAGTGAAAATTTATGATACATAGTCTGTGAATTTCATATTAAAAATGTTTTCTTGTAAACAATAATTGGATTTACATTTATTGAGCATAGGCTGCATATGCAGCCTATGCTCAATAAATGTAAATCCATCAATTAAAATTTCCAGACGATCCTAAATTTGCACTGACGAACATTTTAGTCGCACGAAGTTTAGTGAAACGGGCCCCAGGACTTCAATACTGAAGGGTGTGAGTTCAAAATATACCCTAGGCATGACAAATACTTTCATAGTATTTCCATCCCACTGGTATGTCGGATGAGACTTTAAACTGTGATCCCGTCTCTATATGACTTTAGCTGTGGCTGGGACGTTAAACCCCATTCATTTCATTTTGATCTGGATCTACACTGGTCACAAATCCTGTAAGCCCCATATCTACAGTCACGGACATATAAGAAGATTGAGATTTCCACAAAATTCATATTGCCTCATTGTTTATCTGATATTAAACTGTTCATATTGTCTGTAAATATTCAGTTCATATTTTGGGATCCCCCCCAACTGCCCAAATGTTACGGCCATATAAACAATGCAAATTTTTTTGTCGCGCCTGCTTTAACAGAGGCGCGACTATAGTCGGCGCTTTTTCCGTCGTCGTCGTCCGCGTCGTCCGTTTTTTTTTGTAAGGCAAATGCGTTAAAGTTATTGTTTTTCCACAATATCTCTTTAACCCCTTGCCAGACATTGATAATATTTCACATCAATGTTTGTCTAGGGATGATGCTTCATTACGCACACCCCCACATCCAAATTTTGAAGGTCAAGGTCATTTATTTCCTTGTAATGTTCACCGGTTTTGTAACAGAAATGCGTTAAAGTTATTGTTTTTTCACAATACCTCTTTAACACCTTGCCAGACATTGATAATATTTCACATCAATGTTTGTCTAGGGATGATGCTTCATTACGCACACCCCCACATCCAAATTTTGAAGGTCAAGGTCATTTATTTCCTTGTAATGTTCACCGGTTTTGTAACAGATATGCGTTAAAGTTATTGTTTTTTCACAATATCTCTTTAGCCCCTGCCAGACTTTGATAATATTTCACATCAATGTTTGTCTAGGAATGATGCTTCATTACGCACACCCCCACATCCAAATTTTGAAGGTCAAGGTCATTTATTTACTTGTAATTTATTTGTTCACCGGATTTGTAACAGAAATGCGTTAAAGTTATTGTTTTTTCACAATATCTCTTTAACGCCTTTCCAGACATTGATAATATTTCACATCAATGTTTGTCTACGGATGATGCTTCATTATGCACACCCCCACATCCAAATTCTGAAGGTCAAGGTAATGCCTCGGCAGGCGCGACACTGCTTCCATGGCGGAATTCTTGTTTATTTTTTTTGATAATATTAAATTTTATCAAACTTTAAGAATGAGCCTTCTTTTGATTTCGTGAAATTTGGTCAAATATTGATAATATTACGAATAACGAGTTCTCTATGTGAATTAAAACATGGGGGAAAAGGGGGTGGAGAACCTGGAGGAGGAGTCGAGAAAGAAACAAAATGGAAATTAATTCTGAAATCTAGCTAGATAGCTTGGCAATGATCTAACTAAGAAAACAAAAGTTACATTTTGAAAATCGGTCCACTATTTCTGAAATTAGAAACATTTTTCCCATGTTAACATGGGGAAATTGTTTTTTCGCAACAAAATCAATATTCGACCAAATTTGGGCGGGTTTCGTGAAACAGACAGTAATTAATTGGTGCGTTTCCTCTACGACACCCAGACACCGGTACCACCACCTACAACCCGCAGTTCCAAAACGACTGGTGCGAGGTGGCCATACTACCCCCCAAGGATGACCCCGGGAGAGAGGCGGAGCCGGGCGAGGCCGCGTCCCCCGGGGTGACCTTTGACCTTGACCACAGCCCCCAGTCGGGGCCCGACGCCTGGTTGTCGACGTCACTCGAGGATTGGAAGATACAGACGGGGCATGAAGGCAACGGGATGACGTGGGCGCAAAAGTCTGGTACGGCGTGAAAATTGCTTGTTTTTGGTAACCTACTGCTTTTTTAGCTCACCTGAGCGATGCTCATGTGAGCTATTGTTACCGCAATGTGTCCGTCGTGCGTCGTGCGTCGTCCGTCGTCCGTCGTCATCCGTTTTCGTCCGTGAACATTTTCAAACGTCTTCTCCTCGGTAACCATTGGGCCTATAGTCACCAAACTTCATGGTCATGGTCCTTAGGTAGGGGGATTACAAAATTGTTAAAATGACGTCATTACGTAATCCAAGATGGCCGCCATCTAAAAATAGCACAAATTCTTCAAAAAATCTTCTTCTCAAGAACCGCCAACTGGATTTCGACAAAACTTGGTAGGAATGATCGATGTACAATGCTCTTTCAAAGTTGTTAAAATGGTGGCCCCAGGTTAAAAAATAGGCGTGTCCCGTGGGGTCAAATTGGGGTCAAATTTTATTTTTAACCGAATATGGTCATGTTATATATCAAATCGAAGGTATATCAATGAGGCGATCACTCTGGTACATTTATTGTCGAAATCGTATTGTTATATCATCCAAGATGGCCGCCGAAATGTCAAAAGGTCGTTCTTTTATTAGAGATTTCAAAATTCTTCTTCACATGAACCGCTTGGCCCATGGTAGCCAAACTTAAAAGTCCATGGGTGAAGCCTTTTCAGATTTGTTAAAATGGAGGTCATCGCTAATCCAAGATGGCCGCTGTCTAAAAATAGCATAAATTCTTAAAGAATCTTCTTCTCGTGAACCGCTAGCCTGATTTCGACGAAACTTGGTAGGAATGATCGATGTACAATGCTCTTTCAAAGTTGTTAAAATGGTGACCTCAGGGTCAAAAATGGGCGTGGCCCGTGGGGTCAAATTGGGGTCAAATTTTATTTTTGACCGAATATGGTCATGTTATATATCAAATCGAAGGTATCAATGAGGCGATCACTCTGGTACATTTTTTGTCGAAATCGGATTGTTATATCATCCAAGATGGCCGCCGAAATGTCAAAGTAGCATAAATTCTTAAAAAATCTTCTTCTCATGAACTGCTGGTCGGATTTCGACTAAACTTGGTTTGAATGATCGATGTACAATGCTCTTTCAAAGTTGTTAAAATGGTAACCCTGGGGTCAAAAATGGGCGTGGCCCGTGGGGTCAAATTTTATTTTTGACCGAATATGCTCATGTCATATATCAAATTGAAGGTATCGATGAGGCGATTACTTTTTTGTCGGAATCGGATGATTATGTCATCCATGATGGCCACCAAAAGGTCCATTTATTCAAGATTTTGAACGTCTTTTTCTCAGGAACCACATGGCCGATACTGGCCAAACTTCATAGGAAGTTAAGATCCTTGGGTGAAGCCCTCTTGTTTTTAAATTGTTAACAGATATTACTATTTATTCTTTGTATTTATTTTTTGATGTGCAATGATCATACTTTATAATCAGTCGAAAATATTATTTTTGCACTTGTAATTTTTAGAACTGGTGGAATAGTGACACAATTATACACTTATTTAATTCCCATAAAGAACTTGTTGTGCCTACTGAGTGGGCATGTACCTTTAACATGGGAGCTAAAAATAAATGTTTTGAAATAATTTTATAATTTGTGGACCGATTTTCAAAATTAAACTTTTGCTTTCTTAGGTCTTTAATGTACATGCTATATGGCCAGGTTTCGGGGTCAATTTCCATTTTTTTTTTCAACCCTTGTCGTCTCTATCCACCTCCTTTTGCCCCATGTTGACCCTTTCACCCCCAAGTAACTGGAATGGATTTTGAAATGTTAATAATTTTCGGACTAGTCAATTTATGAAAGGGGGGGGGGGGGGGGGGGGGGGGGGTGGGGGGGGGGGGGGGGGGGGGGGGGGGGGGGGGGGGGAGGGGGGGGGGGGGGGGGGGGGGGGGGGGGGGGGGGGGGGGGGGGGGGGGGGGTGGGGGGGGGGGGGGGGGGGGGGGGGGGGGGGGGGGGGGGGGGGGGGGGGGTGTTTTGTTCTCGAAAATTTGAGCTGGCTCATCTAGATCTACTGTTTGCCATTACCACCATACAGGCCTGTGGTGTTGAAAGGGTTAAATACCCATTGCTAATTTCCAGCGACGATGCTACACAAGTACGTGAATGTGGAGGTTGACCCTCTGGTCAAGAGTGACCGGCCGGAATGGGCGACCGCCCGCTATCACGCCTACTACAGCCCTCTATGTGGCTTTGAGCTGCAGATACAATGGATGGTGTCCACTGGCGGCATTCTAGGCGACTTGGTAAGTCAAGAATTAGAATACATTTTTTCTTTTCCGTAAATATTCAGTTCTCATTGTAAATTCCGCCACCCCCCCATCACAACAGGTGAAATATGGGATTCAACCCCATTAGCCCAGCCTAAAGTGACCAGAGCTGGCCGTGAAACACCATTAAATAAATAAGGCATGAACAACAACAACAATAATGACCTGTGTTTCATGGGGACAAATTAAATAGCCAGTATTTTGAAAGTATGACAAACAACAACCACACGTGTTTCAGGTGAACAACTGGGCCCGGAAGGCGGGCTCCTGTGGATTCCACATCATGCCGGTGCCCGTTGACCCCTTCGCCCTGCCCACCTCACCTGACTCCGACCCCCTCCGGGGCCCCATCTTTGTGCCGCTCCATATATCCAAGATAGCCCCAGATGGAGGCTTGTTTAGAGGTACCGTAATTCCGCATGTACTCTGAAGATTTTGTTATAGGAATGAATGGCCTTTTTGTGGAATTTATCGGGGTATAAACTTGGAAAAGTCGCGGGAATACTGGACGAAGGCCGGAAGGCCTCGTCCAGTATTCCCGCGACTTTTCCAAGTAATTCCGCATGTACTCTGAAGATTTTGTTAACTTTTGACACCATTTATGGAAAATATTGTAAATTTTGTAAACGTATTCCGCATGTACTCTCAGGGCTCCAGATAAGGAATTAGTAATTGAGTATTGTCACTCCATCATTTCTGAAGTAATTGGGTATTTCAAAATTTTAATTGGGTAAAATAATATCACACTACTGTTTACACATCAGACAGCAATTGTTGAAAAGTTTGTTTCGAAATGAAAACATGTCATGGCATTTCATTAGAATTGTCTCCTTGGAGACAATTCTAATGAAATACCAAGATGTGTTTTCATGGAAAAATAAGAGAAATATACTATATTGATGGTCTGTTTATTGCTTGATAAAGGTACCACAATTGTTCTCATTGCTTTCTGATACTCACTACTTCTGATTTCAATTGGGTTTTTGGCAATTTTAATTGGGTATTTACACAAATACGCAGCTTATCTGGAGCTCTGTACTCTGAAGATTTTGTTAACTTTTGACACCATTTATGGAAAATATTGTAAATTTTGTAAACGTATTTCATGAAATTACGCAGACGTCCGAAGGTACAAAATCACATGGCGTGTCTCGTATTCGGACACCATTTATTCTGGCAAACACATAAATAAATATAATCAGTGTCCAAATATTTAGAGTTAAGTTGTACTGGTTTATCACAATAACAATGTATTTGGATACAATTGTATTGGAAAACCTCTATTTATAGGGTTTTTTCCAAAACAAATTGTGTCCGAGTATTTAGGGTCATTACGATACACAATGATAGGGAAGTCAGTTTTTGTCCCGTCTGGTTGAGACTTGTTTAGAGGTATGGACTATAGAATACACAACCGCCTGCGTTAATCTTGTCCAGATGATCAACGTGTCTGAACATCTATTGGCAATGCCAACTCGCCATCTAGCAATTTGATTGTCTGAGCCTGAACCAATTATGCTGCTTGATTTTGAGCACAATATAAAAGTATTTTGAAATAACGAAATTGATGACAAATATTGACAAGATTAGCGCACTGGGAAAAATGAGAGCTGTTAAACTTTTGCCAATCTACAGAACCGAGTGGTGTAATTCACCGTAGTTGTGGCTGGAGAAATGGGGCCAGTGTAGATCCAGATCAGCTTGTACATCCACAGTCTGATCAGTATGTGCACTGTTCGACATTCAAGCAATGAAATATATGTCGTGCTTCTAACTAACAAGCAATATAGATTGCAGACTGCATGAGTACGGTATTTGATGATTAAAACTATGCAGAATTATTATACTGAATTTATTACATTATCACAGCCAAAATGGCTGTGATAATGTAATAAATTCAGTATAATAAAAATTAATAAATTTATCCTAAAATTGGAAATTTCTCCCTCAAAGTATACTTTGCTAGATAAGTATACTTTGCAATGTTGGTGAAATAGGCTACAGGAGCTTATCATGAATCCCATCAGCCCCGTTTCTCCAGCCACATATTTAGGTTAACTCCTGGCTGAAAAGTAAGAAATGCATCTAATGGATAAGCATCAGTTTCTTGTTATTCTTACATCTCCATATTTTGCAGATACTGGCGTACAAAATAAGTTCAGATCACATCGAAGTGGCTGGCAATTTTCAACAAAATATGGACATACAATATGGAACATAATTCTGGCTGTGACTGGAGAAATGGTGTTTATGGGATTTGTGACTAGTGTAGCTCCTGATCGAATAGCACACTTCTGCAGCCTGATAACAATCTCTATCACTTGTTAGAAGTCACTTGTTATGATTGTTTCTTTTATGGAATAGCGAACAGGGCAGATCCGGATCAGACTGTGCGGATGCATAGCCTGATCTGGATCTACACTGGTTGCAAAACCCATAAGCCACATTTCTCCATTCACAGCCACAATTTAAGGACAGTGCAGGTACAGTAGCCTATTTCACCAACATTGCAAAGTATACTCTTCTAGCAAAGTATACTTTGAAGGAGAAATTTTCAATTTTAGGATAAATTTATTAATTTTTATTATACTGAATTTATTACATTATCACAGCCATTTTGGCTGTGATAATGTAATAAATTCAGTATAATAATTCTGCGTACTTTTAATCATCAAATATATGCAGTAGCTAGTTCTATATGAAATAATACATTTCAGCAAAAATAAATGATTGCTCCGTCAAAGTATACTTTGCTAGAAAAGTATACTTTGCAATGTTGGTGAAATCGGCTACAGATCAGACTGGATCTAAACCAGTCACAACTCTGCAAAGCTCCCATTTCTCCAGTCACAGCCACAATTTGAGGACGATGCTCATGGGTAAAATTAATTTATTTCAGCCTATGATGATGAGACACGTACACACAAGTTAATGCATTTCCAAGAAACTATCATCAAACGGTAGGTACTTTCTCTGTGCATCCTTATCGAACCGGGGCCTGTTTCACTAAACTTAATGTTTGTAGGAAGAGTTTTTGCCACGCCTGCATGCGGCACATTGTCGTATATCCGCCAGTCCGTACGTACGTGCGTCTGGGTTAAAAAATAAAAATTTGTTTGGTATACTATCAAAGCCTTGGCAGATGCGACATGTGGGCCCGGCACTCTACTGTCTGTTCCATGTTTTTCTACGACAAACTTTTGGCTATTAAACACATTAAACTTAAACATATTTAGATGTAAGTAGTTTTTCACCAATACCAAAAAGTCACCCTCCCCAAAATTGTTTGTTTGATGAAATTCCATCAAATATGAAAAACGATTTTCCTTTGGGAATTTAACATGGGGGTAAAAAACGTGGAAGAGCTGGGGGAGGAACAAAAAAAAAGAAAATTTTGGAAATCAACTCCGAATAGATAGCTTGGAAATGATGTACTAAGAAAACGAGTTAGATTTTAAAAATCGGTCCTCAAATAAAAAAAATATTTAAAAAAATCTATTTTTTGCCCCCATGTTAATTTCCCATAGGAAAATAGTTATTTCGCAATAAAATAAATATTTGACGGAATTTCATCAAATAAAAATATTTGGGGAGGGTGACTTTTTTTGTTATTGATGAAAAAGTACTTACATTTAAATATTTGTAAGATTTAATGTGTTTAATGGCCAAAAGATCGATGGCAGCAAAATGTGGAAAAGTCGGTAGTATTAAGTTGCTTCTCAAATTTATGTGGTTAACTAACATTACCATTTTGCATATGCATGCACACATCTGTACATGTGAACACATCCACTGAAGAATTGTCCTACATCGGCTGTCATTGTAAAAGTTATTCTGAAATTAAATTTTGCATGTACAACTTCTTAGTCTTGCGAAGTTTAGTAAAACGGAGCCCGTGCTGCCCGTTAGAAGGATGATTGCTGGTTTTTTTTTTTATGGAATAGCGAACAGTGCAGATCCTGATCAGACTGTGCGGATGCATACGTAGGTACTTTATTATCCCACCCACGTTCATGGAAAGTTAGACATCGCAGTCACAATTCCTACATAGGCGTTGTCAGATGTTTCAACAATTGTGTCCAAATGTTGAATATCTCCTAGGGGCCGTTTCACTAAACTTCGTACGACTAAAATGTTCGTAAGTGCAAATTTAGGATCGTCTGGAAATTTCAATTGATGGGTCTACATGCTCAATAAATGTAAATCCAGTAATTATTTACATGAAAACGTTGTTAATATGAACTTTACAGAATATCATAATTTTGCACTTACGAACATTTTAGTCGTACGGAGTTTAATGAAACGGCCCCCTGAACCGTTAGTCAGATCATTACCATTGAGCTATGTGTACATATATACATTCGGTGGACATGTGTATGCGCTACATATCGTACTACATGTATTGGGTATCTGCAAAATATTTTCATTCAAAGATCTTGTATCAGATACATAAAATATCTATCACTCATTTAGCAAATAGAATTTTATGCCCCAGTCTTGGTACTTGCAGAGTTATTCCAGGTGGAGAACATTGAAGGTTTGCTTAGCTTTTTCCATGAAACCAGCTTGTATTGGAAAATCTGATTTTTGTCGCGCCCGCTTGCGGAAATCGCAATATAACGGCACTTTGTACGTACATGTACGTACGTATGTGTGTCTGGTTAAAGTTTTTGGTTAAAGTTTTTGGTTAAAGTTTTTTTGTTAAAGTTTTTCGTTATACTACATGTATATCTCTTTTTTAGCTCACCTGAGCAAAGCTCATGTGAGCTATTGTTATGGCAAAGTGTCCGTCGTCGTCCGTCGTGACTTTTGAACATTTTCAATTCCACTTCTTCTCCCGAACTGCTGAGCCGATATTGGTCAAACTTCACAGGGATGATATATGGGTGATGCCATTTCAGATTTGTTAAAATGGAGTTCATCGACAATCCAAGATGGCCGCCATGGAAAAGTAGGTCAAATTCTTAAAAAATCTTCTTCTCACGAACCGCCAGGCCGATTTCGACGATACTTGGTGTGAATGATCGATAGTAAGCGCTGTTTCAGATTTGTTCATATGGTGGCCCGTGGGTCAAAAATGGGCGTCGCCAGAGGGGTCAAATAGGGGTCAAATTTTATTTTTAACTGAATATAGTCATGTAATATATCAAATCGAAGGTATCGACGAGACAATCACTCTGGAACATTTTTTGTCTAAATCATATGATTACGTCATCCAAGATGGCCACCGATAGTTCAAATGGTCATTCTTTTACTAAAGATTTCAAACGTATTGTTCTTGTAAACTGCTTGGCCGATATTGGCCAGACTTAACTGTAATGGTCTGTGGTTGAAGCCTGTTCATTTTTGTTAAAATGGAGGTCATCACCAAATCCAAGATGGCCACCGTTGAGAAGTAGGTCAAATTCTTAAAAAATCTTCTTCTCACGAACCGCCAGGCCGATTTCGACGATACTGGGTATGAATGATCGATAGTTAGCGCTGTTTCAGATTTGTTCATATGGTGGCCCCTGGGTCAAAAATGGACGTGGCCCGAGGGGTCAACTAGGGGTCAAATTATATTTTTGCCCGAATATGGTCATAATATATCAAATCGAAGGTATCGACTAGTTGATCACTCTGGACCATTTTTTGTCTAAATCAGATGATTTTGTCATCCATGATGGCCACCGAAAGGTAAAAAAGTTGTTCTTTTACTAAAGATTTCAAACGTATTCTTCTTGTGAACTGCTTGGCCGATATTGGCCAAACTTAACTGTAATGGTCTGTGGGTGAAGCCTGTCCATTTTTGTTAAAATGGAGGTCATCACCAAATCCAAGATGTCCGCCGTTGAAAAGTAGGTCAAATTGTCAAAAAAATCTTCTCACAAACCGCCAGGCCGATTTCGACGAAACTTTGTATGAATGATGGATAGTTAACGCTGATTCAGATTTGTTCATATGGTGGCCTCTAGGTCAAAAATGGTCATGGCCCGAGGGGTCAAATAGGGGTCAAATTTTATTTTTAACCGAATATGGTCATTTTATATATCAAATCGAAGGTATAGCAGTAAATCACATGCACATTCGCAATATATGTTAGATCAGAAGGTACCAACAAATTCTGTGGAACATTTGAAGTTGTAAGAGTCTTTGTGAAATCAAGATGACCACTATGGAGGCTTTTAGGTGAGCAATACAGGCCCATTTGGGCCTCTTGTTTAGTGTCCATGCCTTGCCCCAAAGCGCGACATGCAGGCCGCGGCCATCTAGTTATCATAGCATACATGTTTCTCATTTCTATAATTGTATCCCCCGGACTCCGTCGGGGGATACTATGGATTTGACAGCGCGCCGCGTCCGCCGCAGACACTTCTTGTCCGGAGTATAACTCGAACACCCTTTGGAATATTTCATGAAACTTCACACATGCATAGACCACGACCCGAAGGTGTGTCGCGCACAAGAATGACAACTCTTGCATAGCTATTTTTGAGTTTATCTCCTTTTTTGCTTTCATCGAACTGATTTCGTGCCGGAGCATAAAAACTCCACCACCCTTTGGAATATTTTCATGAAACTTCACACATGCATAGACCACGACCCAAACGTGTGTTGCGCACAAGAATGACAACTCTTGCATAGCTAATTTTTTAGTTATCTCCCTTTTTTGTTTCGCGCACTGATTGACCATAACTCGACCACCCTTTGGAATATTTTTATGAAACTTCACATATTCAATTAGACCACGAACCGAAGGTGTGTCGTGCACGTCGTGCACAAGAATGACAACTCTTGCATAGCTAATTTTTTAGTTATCTCCCTTTTTTGTTTTCGCACACTGATTTCCTGTCCGGAGCATAACTCGACCACCCTTTGGAATATTTTCATAAAACTTCACACATGCATAGATCACGACCCAGAGGTGTGTCGTGCACAAGAATGACAACTCTTGCATAGCTAATTTTTGAGTTATCTCCCTTTTTTGTTTTGCGCACTCTACAAACTGGACAATAATGCATGAAGACCCGTTTTCTCGTCTGCTCTGTACACCTTTTCTCGTGTGCTCTGTACGCCTTACCTGTAGAGAGAACAATAGAGACTGGGAGAACCATTCACCTGTCCATGTGCTAGCACATGCTAGCATGTGCAAATGTCCAGTCTTGACCACAGGTAATTGTATCCCCCGGACTCCGTCGGGGGATACTATGGATTTGACAGCGCGCCGCGTCCGCCGCAGACACTTCTTGTCCGGAGCATAACTCGAACACCCTTTGGAATATTTTCATGAAACTTCACACATGCATAGACCACGACCCGAAGGTGTGTCGCGCACAAGAATGACAACTCTTGCATAGCTAATTTTTTAGTTATCTCCCTTTTTTGTTTCTCGCACTGATTTCGTGTCTGGAGCATAACTCCACCACCCTTTCGAATATTTTCATGAAACTTCACACATGCATAGACCACGACCCGAAGGTGTGTCGCGCACAAGAATGATAACTCTTGCATAGCTAATTTTTGAGTTATCTCCCTTTTTTGTTTCGCGCACTGATTGACCATAACTCGACCACCCTTTGGAATATTTTTATGAAACTTAACACATTCAATTTAGACCACGAACCGAAGGTGGTGTCGTGCACAAGAATGACAAACTCTTGCATAGCTAATTTTTGAGTTATCTCCCTTTTTAGTTTTCGCTCATGATTTCCTGTCCGGAGCATAACTCGAACCACCCTTTGGAATATTTTCATGAAACTTCACACATGCATAGACCACGACCCGGAGGTGTGTCGCGCACAAGAATGACAACTCTTGCGTAGCTAATTTTTCAGTTATCTCCCTTTTTTGTTTTGCGCACTCTACAAACTGGACAATAATGCATGAAGACCTGTTTTCTCGTCTGCTCTGTACACCTTTTCTCGTGTGCTCTGTACACCTTACCTGTAGAGAGAACAATAGAAACTGGGAGAACCATGTGCTAGCATGGGCTAGCATGTGCAGATATCCAGTGCTTGACCACTGTTGACCAGGTAATTTATACAGGTAAATTACTACATTGGGTACTGTGTTGAAAATATTGTGGCATTATGTGAACCTGTGCAGATATATGTAGATAAATATAGGACTATTAAAAAAAATCTGGTCTCCAATAGCAAGCATTATTATTTTTAATTTTTTTTTTTTTTTTTTTTTTTTTTTTTCCTTTTTTTTTTTTTTTTTTTTTTTTTTTTTTTTTTTCAATTTTTGTCTAGTAGCATAAGGTCGTAAGTGCTATATACAGACTATTCACATGTGCATGTGCTAGCATGTGCAACTGACCACTGACCACTTACAGGTAATTTATACAGGTAAATGATTATATTACATTTCCGTAAACTGTGTTGAAAATATTGTGGCATTATGTGGACCTGTGCAGATATATGTAGATAAATATAGGACTATTAAAAAAAAAATCTGTGCTCCAGTAGCAAGCATTATTATTTTTAAACTTTTTTTTTTCAAATTATTTTTCAATTTTTGTCCAGTAGCATAAGGTCGTAAGTGCTATATACAGACTATTCACCTGTGCATGTGCTAGCATGTGCAACTGACCACTGACCACTTACAGGTAATTTATACAGGTAAATGATTATATTACATTTCCGTAAACTGTGTTGAAAATATTGTGGCATTATGTGGACCTGTGCAGATATATGTAGATAAATATAGGACTATTAAACAAAATTCTGGGCTCCAGTAGCAAGCATTGTTATTTTTAATTTTTAAACTTTTTTTCCATTTTTTTTTTCATTTTTTTTTTCAAATTCTTTTTCAATTTTTGTCTAGTAGCATAAGGTCGTAAGTGCTATATACAGACTATTATCATATAATAAAACAATTATTGACTAGTGAGCCATAGAATATAATCTGATATTCTATGGTTCACTAGTCAATAATTGTATAATATGTTCGGCCAGTGAAAATTGCTTTCGGGCCCAGGCTCGAGGTCAAGGTGGGACAAGGCGAGGCATCTGATTCCGCGGAATTCTTGTTTACTTATCTCCCTTTGTTGTTTCGTGCTCTTGATTTTGTATCCAGAGCTAAACTCGAACACCCTTTGGAATATTTTTATGCCCCACCACGATAGTGGAGGGGGCATTTAGTGTTACCATTGTCCGTCGTCCGTCCGTCCGTCCGTCCGTCCGCACACACGAATGGGCTACTTGTTGTTAAAGTACGTACGGGGATCTTATTGGGTAGGGTTAGGATAGTGTTGGGTACTTCTTGTTGGGTATTTTTATACAGTAAAAACCCAACAAGTATTCATTCGTTGGAACGTGCGTCCCGTCCTCCCCTCCGTCCGTCCGTCCGTCACAAAACTTTAACACTCGGGTAAATGTCTCATAATTTCTTCATCCTTCGACCGATCTGCTTCATATTTTCATACGCATTGCTCTAATGGTCCTCTACCGCCCTGTGCCAAATCCACGTTCGTTCTGCCCCCGTCAAGCCCAGGGTCAAGGTCACATACTTAGTGCTTCAAAAACATTAACGCTTGGGTAAATATCTTATACTTTCTGTTTTCTTTCATGGATCATCTTCATATTTCATATACGCATTGCTCTAATGGTCCTCTACCGCCCTGTGCCAAAATCCACGTTTCGTTCTGCCCCACAATCCCAGGGTCAAGGTCACATACTCGGTGCTTCAAAAAACTTTAACGCTCAGGTAAATATCTTATAATTTTTATTTCCATTCACGGATCAAACTTCATATTTCATATACGCGTTGCTCTAATGGTCGTCTACCGCCCTGTGCCAAATCCACGTTCGTCCTGCCCCTGCCAAGCCCAGGGTTAACATCATATACTTAGTGCTTCAAAAACTTTAACGCTCAGGTAAATATCTTATAATTTCTGTTTTCTTTCACGGATCAGCTTCATATTTCATATATGCATTGCTCTAATGGTCCTCTACCGCCCTGTGCCAAATCCACGTTTGTCCAGCCCCCGCCAAGCCCAGGGTCAAGGTCACATACTTGGTGCTTCAAAAACTTTAACGCTCAGGTAAAAGAAAATTTTGACTTGCAATTTGGCCTCATTTAATATCAAAGCGATATGTGGGACATCCGTGTTCTATGAACACATTTTCTAGTTTATTAAACTTCACACATGCATAGAAGACGACCCAAAGGTGTGTCGCACGTAAGAATGACAACTCTTGCGTCGTTAATTTCTTAGTTATCTCCCTTTGTTGTTTCGTGCACTGATTTTGTCTGGAGCATAACTAGAACACCCTTTGGAATATTTTCATGAAACTTCACACATGCATAGACCACGACCCTAAAGGTGTGTCCCGCAAGAATGACAACTCTTGCATCACTAATTGTTTAGTTATCTCCCTTTGTTTTTCCGTCACTGATTTTGTCTCCGGAGCATAACTCGAACACCCTTTTTTCAAACTACTTGTGTATCTGGGGAGGGGGATACACATGCGCTTGTCGACAAGCGTCCATTTCTAGTTGATACAGGTAAATTACTACATTGGATATTACATTTCCATAAACTGTGTTGAAAATATTGTGGCATTATGTGGACCTGTGCAGATATGTGTAGATAAATATAGGACTATTAAAAAAAATATTCTGGGCTCCAGTAGCAAGCATTATTATTTTTAAACTTTTTTTTTCCATTTTTTTTTCCATTTTTTTTTTCAAATTATTTTTCAATTTTTAGCCAGGTTTTTTGAAAAAAAATCCAGGCTATTGGATTGGCGAAAGCCGGGCGGGCGGGCGGCGGGCGGCGTCCACAATCAATGTTAAGTTTTCGTGTTTGAGTCCATTTCTTTGTTACTGTACCACCTAGGACCACCAAACTTTCACAGCTTCATAATCAAGGGATACCCACCACATATCACTATCCAACATGTTACTTTTTTTTTAACTTATCATCCATTTTTCCGCGTAGTTGACTTAGCCATTTTCAATGTTAAGTTTTCGCGTTTACAATGTTAAGTTTTCGTGTTTAAGTCCATTTCTTTGGTACTGTACCACCTAGGGGACCACCAAACTTTCACAGCTTCATAACCAAGGGGTGCCTACCACATACAACTATCCAACATGTGACCATTTTTTACCTTCACCTATTATTTCTACGTAATTGACTTAGCCATTTTCAACGTTAACTTTTTAACGTATGTCTGGTTGAGAGTTTTTTGGTTAAAACTTTTTCGTTATACTACTATCTCTGCAACTGCTTTGCCCATTACCTTGAAACTTCACATGGGTGTTTATCATCATCCATATTTTCATTCTAACCCCCAACCGTGCGGCCCCTGTGCCCAATGTCAAGTCAAATTACTTTGAATTTTTTTTGTTAAAGTTTTTTCGTGTATATATCTCTGCAACTGCTTCACCCAATACCTTGATACTTCACATGGGTGTTTATCATCATTGTTGCACCTGCTTGCGGAAAGCGCGATCCTGTGCCCAATGTCAAGGTCAAATTACTTTGAATTTTTTTGTTAAAGTTTTTTCGTGTACTATATCTCTGCAACTGCTTCACCCAATACCTTGATACTTCACATGGGTGTTTATATCATTGTCGCACCTGCTTGCGGAAAGCGCGATCCTGTGCCCTATGTCAAGTTCAAATTACTTTGAATTTTTTGTTAAAGTTTTTTCGTTGTACTATATCTCTGCAACTGCTTCACCCAATACCTTGATACTTCACATGGGTGTTTTATCATCATTGTCACACCTGCTTGCGGAAAGCGCGATATCTTCAGCATTTTGGCATACGTCCGTCCGTATCGCCGTCGTGTCCGGTTAAATTTTTTGTAGTTAAAGTTAAATTTTTCCATCTACTATATCTATTTTTTTAGTGTCCATGCCTCGCCCCAAGGCGCGACATGCAGGCCACGGCCATCTAGTCTACAAAAAGTGGGTATAATTATGTTATCCAAGTGTCTATGCTTGGAAAAAACCTGGCCTTCGTGGCTTTGCCTCGTTTCTTGTTTTTTTTTAATTGATTCTTTTTTTTCCATTTTTTTTTTCCATTCTTTTTCAATTTTTTAACTCACCACTAACTTATTACAGGTAATTTATACAGGTACATTATTACATTTCCGTAAACTGTGTTGACAATATTGTGGCAGTATGTGGACCTGTGCAGATATATGTAGATAAATATAGGACTATTAACAAAAATTCTGCCAGTGGGCTCCAGTAGCGAGTATTATTATTTTATTTTTTTCTATATTACATTTCCGTAAACTGTGTTGAAAATATTGTGGCATTACGTGGACCTGTGTAGATATATGTAGATAAATATAGGACTATTAAAAAAAAATTCTGGGCTCCAGTAGCAAGCATTATTATTTTTAATTTTTAAACTTTTTTTTTTCCATTTTTTTTTTCCAATTCTTTTTCAATTTTTTTCTAATAGCATAAGGTCGTAAGTGCTATATACAGACTATTATCATATAATAAAACAATTATTGACTAGTGAGCCATAGAATATAATCTGATATTCTATGGCTCACTAGTCAATAATTGTATAATATGTTCGGGTCAGTGAAAATTGCTTTCGGGCCCAGGCTCGAGGTCAAGGCGGGACAAGGCAAGGCATCTGATTCCGCGGAATTCTTGTTTACTTATCTCCCTTTGTTGTTTCGTGCTCTGATTTTGTATCCAGAGCATAACTCGAACACCCTTTGGAATATTTTTATGCCCCACCACGATAGTGGAGTGGGCATTTAGTGTTACCCTTGTCCGTCCGTCCGTCCGTCCGTCCGCACACACGAATGGGTACTTGTTGTAAGCGTACGGGGATCTTATTGGGTAGGGTTAGGATAGTGTTGGGTACTCTTGTTGGGTATTTTTATACAGTAAAAACCCAACAAGTATTCATTCGTAGGAACGTGCATCCCGTCCTCCCGTCCGTCCGTCCATCCGTCACAAAACTTTAACACTCAGGTAAATGTCTCATAATTTCTTCATCCTTCGACCGATCTGCTTCATATTTCATATACACATTGCTCTAATGGTCCTCTACCGCCCTGTGCCAAATCCACGTTCGTCCTGCCCCCATCAAGCCCAGGGTCAAGTTTACATACTTGGTGCTTCAAAAACTTTAACGCTCGGGTAAATATCTTATAATTTCTGTTTTCTTTCACGGATCAGCTTCATATTTCATATACGCATTGCTCTAATGGTCCTCTACCGCCCTGTGCCAAATCCACGTTCGTCCTGCCCCCGCCAAGCCCAGGGTCAAGGTCACATACTTAGTGCTTCAAAAACTTTAACGCTCGGGTAAATATCTTATACTTTCTGTTTTTTTTCTTTCATGGATCATCTTCATATTTCATATACGAATTGCTCTAATGGTCCTCTACCGCCCTGTGCCAAATCCACGTTCGTCCTGCCCCGCCAATCCCAGGGTCAAGGTCACATACTTGGTGCTTCAAAAACTTTAACGCTCAGGTAAATATCTTATAATTTTTCTTCCCATTCACGGATCAACTTCATATTTCATATACGCGTTGCTCTAATGGTCCTCTACCGCCCTGTGCCAAATCCACGTTCGTACTGCCCCCGCCAAACCCAGGGTCAAGGTCACATACTTCGTGCTTCAAAAACTTTAACGCTCGGGTAAATATCTTATAATTTCTGTTTTCTTTCATGGATCATCTTCATATTTCATATACGCATTGCTCTAATGGTCCTCTACCGCCCTGTGCCAAATCCACGTTCGTCCTACCCCCGCCAATCCCAGGGTCAAGGTCACATACTTGGTGCTTCAAAAACTTTAATGCTCAGGTAAATATCTTATAATTTTTCTTTCCATTCACGGATCAACTTCATATTTCATATACTCGTTGCTCTAATGGTCCTCTACCGCCCTGTGCCAAATCCACGTTCGTCCCGCCCCCACCAAGCCCAGGGTTAACATCACATACTTAGTGCTTCAAAAACTTTAACGCTCAGGTAAATATCTTATAATTTCTGTTTTCTTTCACGGATCAGCTTCATATTTCATATATGCATTGCTCTAATGGTCCTCTACCGCCCTGTGCCAATCCACGTTCGTCCTGCCCCCGCCAAGCCCAGGGTCAAGGTCACATACTTGGTGCTTCAAAAACTTTGACGCTCTGGTAAAATAAAATTTTGACTTGGAATTTGGCCTCATTTATTATCAAAGCGATATGTGGGACATCCGTGTTCTATGAACACATTTTCTAGTTTATTAAACTTCACACATGCATAGAAGACGACCCAAAGGTGTGTCGCATGTAAGAATGACAACTCTTGCGTCGTTAATTGTTTAGTTATCTCCCTTTGTTGTTTCGTGCACTGATTTCGTGTCCGGAGCATAACTCGAACACCCTTTGGAATATTTTCATGAAACTTCACACATGCATAGACCACAACCCTAAAGGTGTGTCACACAAGAATGACAACTCTTGCATCACTAATTTTTTATTTATCTCCCTTTGTTTTTTCCGTCACTGATTTTGTCTCCGGAGCATAACTCGAACACCCTTTTTTCAAACTAATTGTGTATCTGGGGAGGGGGATACACATGCGCTTGTCGAAAAGCGTCCATTTCTAGTTTTATCATGGTATACATGTTGCTCATTTCTATTATTCATCATATTAATATTTTTACCCTAATCATCTGGGGCCCCGTTTCACTAAACTTCGTACCACTAAAATGTTCGTAAGTGCAAATTTAGGATCGTCTGGAAATTTCAATTGGTGGATTTACGTTTTTCGAGAATATGCTGCATACCGGTATGCAGCCTATGCTCAATACATGTAAATCCAATAATTGTTTACAAGAAAACATTGTTAATATGAAATCATAATTTTGCACTTACGAATGTTTTAGTCGTACAAAGTTTAGTGAAACGCCCCCTGATTGGCTACTGCCTCTAACATACTATTTTACTATTATTTTTATTCTCCAACTACATTGCTTGACTTTAAATGATACTCTTTTGTGTTGATGTGCCGTTAAGCACCATTCCATTCCCAGTCTCGGTAGAGTCGGGAGGCATATAGTGTTTGATCTGTGTGTGCGTCCGTCCATCCGTGGATCTGTAGCCGATTTCACCAACATTGCAAAGTATACTTTTCTAGCAAAGTATTCTTTGAGGGAGTAATCATATATTTTTCCTGAAATGCATTATTTCATATAGAACTAACGACTGCACATATTTGATGATTACAAGAATGCAGAATTATTATACTGAATTTATCACATTATCACAGCCAAAATGGCTGTGATAATGTAATAAATTCAGTATAATAAAAATTAATGAAATTATCCTTAGATTGATAATTTCTCCCTCAAAGTATACTTTGCTAGAAAAGTATACTTTGCAATGTTGGTGAAATAGGCTACTGGTTAACAAATTTGGCGGAGTTTCCTCCAATCTTTGTAATTTGCCAAACAGTGTCTATTTTTATGTTGCATTCAGGTTTGGGTTTATGCCAGCGAGTGTGCGAATCCCAGACAAGCGCATGCTCCCGTTTGCCCAGTACGAAGAATACCAACAATACGTCCACTGTACGGGCGGAATGTATGTCCTAGTCGAACAAAACCACACCGGATCTTCACCGATCGTTCGCGAAACCCGCAACAGGAGTATCGGAAGCTTCACGAAGAAATCCTCCGCGGAACTGAGAAAGGATTACATCGCACGACAGACGAGTCAGACGATGAATCAGACGCAATGGCAGGTTGAGAATCGGATCGGGTTTCTGTGGTCGTGGAATTTTATGTCATCGAAGCGTTGGCGGTCAGCGAATACCGGTGATGACCATTTCCAGGACACGATGCTGTCGGACTTCAGGGCATTTTGTATGAACGACGACAACAGGTTGTGTGAGTTCTGGGATGAATATAGTGGACTGTATTCTGTGTGAATTATGGGATGTTTCTAGTAGACTGTATCCTGTATAACCTTGTGTTTTGTATTACCATAACAACCCTAAATATTCGGACAGGATTAATTCTGGGAAACATATAAATATATGGTTTCCTACAACATGGGCGACCAAATGTTTAGGGTTAGTATAGGTTGATCATGATAATGTATTTGGATACAATTTGTTTTGGGAAACCCTATAGGGTTTCCCAAAACAAATGGTGTCCAAATATTTAGGTTTAGTACGGTAATGACGACAACAAATTGTATGAGTTCTGAGGGTGAATACAGTGGACTGTATTCTGTGAATGCTAGGACGTTTCTGGTAAACTGTATCCTGTATAGCCCTGTGTTTTGTATTAATGACGAACACAGGCTGTGTGAATTCTGCGACTAGTCAATCATGGACAGTAATTTTGTTGCACATATGTTTGGTTTGACAATATTTTTTGTCGCGCCTGCTGCTTTTTATGTCATCCGCGTCGTCGTCCAAAATGTCAAAAAGTTTGTATAAGCTTCATCTTATAACTTTAATATTACTTGACGGATTGCTTAACATGATTTTGATCTTTTTTACCTTCATATGAGCATTTGGAACAGTATCATTCCTCCATTAACATGATCTGGACATTTTTTTACCTTTGTAGAAACAATTAGCCATTTTGCATAAAAAAATTTGTACAAGCTTCTTCATCATGATATAACTTTAATATTACTTAATGGATTGCTTCAATATTTGGACACTTGATACATGTAAGCATTTGGAACACACTCATGCTGCCAATAGGGTTAGGGTTCGGGTTAGACCTTGACCTTCATATGGTTGTGGAAACACTTCTCAAAAAGCTTCTTCAACCTTGACCTTTTTCGTGTTTTAAGCATGCACTTCTCTGACGGTTTTGTGATGCTTACTTTAGCACATGCCCATGATCATGTTCGGGTCAAATGCCTCGGCAGGCGCGACACCGCTTCCGTGGCGGATATGAGTAATCGTGGGTGGTTGTTCAGGCGAACGCGTCGGCGTAAATTAACGGTATGGTTTCCTCCTTATAGGAATCACGATTTGCCTGGTTTGGCCCGCAGGTACGTTTTTACCTTTGGCCCTTTTGTTACCTGTGAGTTGAAATGGGTTATTGCCCATTATAAAAGTAGTAAGATTATCACTGATCCTACTGCTTTTGGGAGGGGACCAAGTGATTCTGGTGTCACGACTTGGCATCGGATCAGGATTATTCTGATTTCAGGGCTGAATATATATTTTTTATTATTGTAAATATTCAGTTCTGATTCAGGGATTCCCCCCCCCCATTTGTACATGTACTTGAACATGTACTTGTACAGGTAATATATGGGATTTAGCACTAAACCCATTGACCCGGCCTTAAATGACCTTAGCTGTTGATAGGCCGTTAAACCCCAACATGCAAACTGTATGTATATGAATGGGTCAGTGATCCACTAACCCGGTCATATTTTATTGACAATATTTTTACGAAGGGCAATTAGAGTGTTTTACCAGTGGACATATATCCAAGCCGTTGTTGGGACGATAAACCCATTCACATTTTTAGCTCAACTGAGTCAAAGGCTCAAATGAGCTATTGTTACCACTTTTCATCCTTCGTCTTCCGTCTGTCGTCCATCTACACTTTCAAACATCTTCTCACGAACCACATGGTTTGACAGCACTTCAGAATTGGAAATGATTCTGAAGTGCTGTCAAACCATGTGTGTTGGTTAAACTTCACATGGATGATCTGTGTGGGTGGGGGCACGTCATATTTGTAAAATTGGATGCCGTTGCATAAGATGGCTGCCGTGGAAAAGTAAGTCAAATTCTTTAAAAATTATTTCGGATCTCAATGAAACTTTGCAGGAATGATCGATAGTCAATCCTGTTACAGATTTCTTAAGATGGTGGCCCCGGGGTCAACAATGGGCGGGGCAGGGAGAGTCAAGTAGGGGTCAAATTTCACATTTGACCGAAAAGGGTCATGTTATTTATCACATCGGAGGTATCGACAAGACGATCACTCTGACGTACTTTTTTTGTCAAAATCGGATCATTACATCATCCAAGATGGCCGCCGAAAGGTCATCCTTTTATAATTGATGTCAAACATCTGACGGTCCATGCCGTTTTGGATTTACTAAATTTATCATTGGGATAATAATATCAGGTGAGCGATACAGACCCATTTGGGCCTCTTGTTTTGTAAAACTTTTTGAATTCTCTTCGTACTACACATGTTATGTACACGTGTCTTTCACATTCATGTATTGCATAACGCAGGTACTCACCAAGTGAACTGCAATGCAGACTTAAGTGCAATATATTTTTGTAAATGTTTTTGTGTGTGAAATAATGTATGAAAATGTTGTTGATTCAAGTATCGTGTGGTATTACATGTACTAGGTTATTTTATTATTTCATTGGACAGTAGTGGTGCAACTGTGTGACAACATCTGCAATTTTTAGCTAATTCATGTCCAAGAATTCTAAACTTCGAGCCCCGTGCAGGCACCGGGGCGGGATCAACTGATCCTGAGAATAGTGCTGCAGTAGCCATTGCTTGTCGTAAAAGGCGACTAAACTGGCTTAACGATTGGGTTCATACTTTCCGGAACCCACTATACCGGATTTGGACCTCATGTACATTTTTGGCTTTCTTGTATGTGAGAGTTGAGTCAGGCTATGCCCCATATATAAAAGTAAGATTAGCGATAATCCTATTACTTTTAGGGGATGGGATAAATGATGCTGGTGTGGCGAGGTCCTGGCACCAGATCAGGTTGTTCTAATTTCAGGACTGAATATATATTTTAATTGTAAATATTGAGTTCTGAAGTTGGGATTTACCCCCCTTGGACAGGTGGATATGGGACTCGACCCCGTTGACCCGTCTGCATGTAGACTCCCTGAGGCTTGTACCTCTATGTCAGAAAAGCGGACGTTAAACCCTATTCACTCACTCACTCACTCTAAACTTCGTACGACTAAAATGTTCGTAAGTGCAAAATTATTATAGTCTGTAAATTTCACATTAACAATCTTTTCTTGTGAAAAAGTATTGGATTTACATTTATTGAGCATAGGCTGCATATGCAGCCTATTGTCAATAAATGTAAATCCATCAGTTGAAATTTCCGGACGATCTTAAATTTGCACTTACGAACATTTTAGTTGTACAAAGTTTAATGAAACGGGCCCCTGGGGTCCATTTAGTCACCATCCTGAGATTTGTGTTAATGTTCTTCACTACCTACTGTCTGTTATTCTAAGTCGGATTGGTTTGAAACTTCATAGACTTATTTGTCATCATCAAAATCTACGTCAATTCTACGTCAAGGTCAAATGACTTTGTGTTAAAGATTTGTGGAGTTCAAGTTTTTGAGGGGTACATCTCTCGGAGCACTTTCATTGTTTTAAATGATGTCTTGTCATTATTATATCAGTTCAATCCGCTTAGTGATTTTAATAGCATATAGTTTCACAGAGAAATCCATACATGGGAAACATTAATGAAAGCTGAATATACCATTTTCCTTTCTGACAGCATTTTTGTCGCGCTGTTTATCTATTTTATTATCAATCAAGAAATATCCGTGTCTGCGATTGGTCAGATGCTGGACGCGTGATCTTTGATATAAATGCACATTTACCTGAGAAAATTGATTTAAATGTTATATTGACCTGAAGGTCGAGTGATGTTTTGGATTGGCTAAAGTCTCTTTGACGTCATTAAAATCCATGACGTGGCTAACCATATCACGCTCTTCACCAGCAAGGTCGCTGAACATCAGTGATTAATCGTAATGTTCACAGCGCAAATAGTTGGCGGCAGGTGGGAGTAATTTAATGATCGGGGTTCATCTTTACCGGAATCCCGACTGGAGACCTGTAGCCCATTTCACCAACATTGCAAAGTATACTTTTCTAGCAAAGTATACTTTGAGGGAGTAATCATTTATTTTTCCTGAAATGCATTATTTCATATAAAACTAACCACTGCATATATTTGATGATTAAAAGCATGCAGAATTATTATACTGAATTTATTACATTATCACAGCCAAAATGGCTGTGATAATGTAATAAATTCAGTATAATAAAAATTAATAAATTTATCATAAAATTGAAAATTTCTCCCTCAAAGTATACTTAAATTTCTAGAGAAGTATACTTTGCAATGTTGACAGGTTTGGCCCTCACATACGTCTTTGTCATTTTGTATGTGACTGTTGAATCTGGTTATACCCCATATAGTGGGTGGTGGTCGGGCAAACGAGACGGCGTAAATTAACGGTAGGGGTTCCTCCTTATAGGCGGCCCCGTGCAGGCACCGGGGCGGGATCAACTGATCCTGAGAATAGTGCTGCAGTAGCCATTGCTTGTCGTAAAAGGCGACTAAACTGGCTTAACGATTGGGTTCATACTTTCCGGAACCCACTATACCGGATTTGGCCCTTATGTACATTTTTGGCTTTCTTGTATGTGAGAGTTGAGTCAGGCTATGCCCCATATATAAAAGTAAGATTAGCGCTAATCCTATTACTTTTAGGGGATGGGATAAATGATGCTGGTGTGGCGAGGGCCTGGCACCAGATCAGGTTGTTCTAATTTCAGGACTGAATATATATTTTGATTGTAAATATTGAGTTCTGAAGTTGGGATTTACCCCCCTCGGACAGGTGGATACGGGACTCGACCCCGTTGACCCGTCTGCGTGTAGACTCCCTGAGGCTTGTACCTCTATGTCAGAAAAGCGGACGTTAAACCCTATTCACTCACTCCTCCTTATAGGAATCACGATTTGCCTGGTTTGGCCCTCAGGTACGTTTTTATCTTTGGCTCTTTTGTTACCTGGGAGTTGAATTCGGTTATTGCCCATTATAAAAGTAGTAAGATTATTTAATATTTGCTGGTCCTACTGCTTTTGGGAGGGGCCAAGTGATTCTGGTGTGGCGAGGACCTGGCATCAGATCAGGATTATTCTGATTTCAGGGCTGAATACATAGTTTTGTTATTGTAAATATTCAGTTCTGATTTTGGGATCTTCCCCCCCCCATTTGTACATGTACTTGAACATGTACATGTACATGTACAGGTAATATATGGGATTTAGTTCTAAACCCATTGACCCGGCCTTAAATGACCTTAGCTGTTGATAGGCCGTTAAACCCCAACAAACAAACAAACCTCAACAAACAAACAAACAAACAATATACCCCTTATAAGAGTAATCCTACCGGTATCACTTTTTAGGGGAAGGAGGCCAAGTGACTTTGGTGCAGTATGGACCTGGCACCAGTCAGGTTATTCTAATGTCAGGGCTAAATATATTTTTCTCAATGTAAATATTCTGTTCTGATTTTGGAATTTTTCCCCCAATTTACAACATGCTTTGACAGCACTTCAGAAAGAGTCGTTTAATTATTGCCAATTATAAAAGTAGTAAGAGTATTACTGATCCTACAGCTTTTGGGAGGGTACCAAGTGATTCTGGCGTGGCGAGGACCTGGCAACAGATGAGGATTATTCTGATTTCAGGCCTGAATATATAGTTTTTTTATGTAGATATTCAGTTCTGATTTTGGGATTTCCACCCCATTTGTACAGGTAACATATGGGATTTAGTACTAAACCCATTGACCCGGCCTTAAATGACCTTAGCTGTTGATAGGCCGTTATACCCGAACAAACAAACAAATTAATTCTAAAACAAATCTGCATTTCATAGTACATGTATAAATGGAATAGTTAAAAACGCATGACTGGGCATGACTTATATACTTCAGGCCAAAATAAACTTTACTGTATATAAATGGTTCAAAATTTTGTGAACCAGGAGGTTTAAAAACCGGATGTAAAATGTTTTTAATGCTGAGTCTCATCTGTAACTACTGCACCAAAACATTAGATGCATGTGTTTAAAGAGAATTAGATGCATGTGTTTAACGAGATTGTGTAAACAATGAAAAGACGACAAAACCTTTCATTTCAAAAACTGCAGTAAAATAGACACAATTTGGAAACTTTCAGAAGATATTACCACAATGTACCTTATCACGTGACATGAGCATTATGTACTGACAAATACTGGGCCTCCCCTCCCCCTTCGGCGAAATCCTGGATCCGCCACTGATATGGTTACACAATTTAAAATATTTTTCAAAATTAAAGTGAAAAGTTGACAAAATTTCAGAGTACATGCGGAATTATGTACTCTGAAAATATTGTCATCCTTTGACGCCATTTACGGGAAATATTGTAAATTTTGTAAACGTATTTTATGAAATTATGAGGTACACACTCACATGGCTGTCTCATACATGTGTGTATGGCCTGTCAGAAACAGACCGCCAAAATTCATCACTTGTAACTGTATGGCAACAGATGTAACGTCAAAGGCACAGAGAGAATTAATTATGTGTGTATGAATTATCTAAATAGTGTAAAGCGCCAAGGGGACAAAAGTAGTCCGGTATAAAACAAGAGGTCCAAATGGGTCTGTATCTATGGGGCGCCGTTTTGCTATTTATTCGGTATTTATGGATATCCATAATTCGATTTATGGATATCCATAATTCCAGACGCGCCGTTTTGCTATTTATTCAGCATTTATGGATATCCATAATTCGCTTTATGGATATCCATAATTCGATTTATGGATATCCATAATTCGATTATTGGATATCCATAAATCGATTATTGGATATCCATAATTCGATTTTTGGATATCCATAATTCCTTTTGATTATTGGATATCCATAATTCGATTTATGGATATCCATAATTCGGTTTTTTGGATATCAATAATTCGATTTTTGGATATCCATAATTCGATTTTTGGATATCCATAATTCCAAATGATTTTGGATATCCATAATTCGATATATGGATATCCAAAAATCGATTTATGGATATCCATAATTCGATTTTTGGATATCCATAAATCGATTATGGATATCCAAAAATCACATCGAATTATGGATATCCAATAATCGAATTATGGATATCCAAAAATCGTTTAAATGACAGGAAAAGAAAACGAACACTCCCTTATTCTTTCGAGTGCGCATGCCTTGGGAGACGCCTAAAACCCGGTACATCGCTTGCAATGGCCGGTACCATCCGGTACTTTGTTCTTTATTTCTTCGCATGTCCTTCCTGTTTAGGAACACCAAGACGTGGCGATGTCTCGTAAATCGATGAGGTTTGATGTGTTGATGATGTTACTGGTGTATTTACAGGTTTACAGGTTTGCTATTTGTAAAAGGACAAGGTCCCTATCTGCTTCTAACTTGTCGGTCCAGATTAGTAATCTTCCATATACCAGTTTATATATACATGTAGTTACAAACCATGCAGATGTATATACAATATACAGTTCAATATCAGGAGATTGAAGCTGATGTTTTTATTTACTGTCCTGGCTATACAGACGCTTAACGTGCAGACGATGACACAGATTGGTTGTAAATAAAGATACAATGTCCGTATCCTTTTTGGTCAGAATGTTCTGGTAGGTGGTACAGTCAACTAGTAGCTACGCAATTGAGGATTTATTGTTGAAAATAACTGTCCCAGAGTATGGTTCCAACTGCAGACACGACATGGTTCTTTATTTTATTGTACATGTCTTTTCTTTCACTGAATAAGGCCGTGCAGGTAGTCAGCATATGCATATGTATGATGTCTTCTGCTTCAGCTCCGCAGGACTTGCAGATTAGACTTTTTGACTGCTTAAATTTGTGCTTATTGTTCGTATGTTTTTTGTAGCGCTTTTGTTATATTATCGTCATACCTTCGTAGATATAATTATTTTTATTTGTCCAGGGGGACCGTACACCACTGGTCTTGGAGTTCGGATTCGTGCCTTGTTGAAGATTCCGAGACCACCGCTGTACGCGTGCTATTTTAATATAGTGCTAAAGCTTTATTGTTATATTTATGCAATCGTTCCGGGATCTCCTTTGGGTTCAGTATCCACTATGTTTCATTACTAGTAAATGAGCTATTGATACATGTAAGACCATCGCTGCAGGTGGTAGTTACTGGTAATGTGCGAACTCTCGTGTTAATGGTACAAGTTATAATCACATATACAATCATTTGTTTAATAGCGTTGGTATAGACGTATGCACTAAATGTTGATTTCTGACAGTGCTATAACAATTTTAAAAGTAGATATATATTCAACAAGGCCAAATATAAACTAGAAAATTGTTTGTAAAACAAAAATCCCATCGCTGCTGGTGGGTCCGAACACGCAAAAAAGTTGAACAGAGCGGCATACTCACGGTGTTTCTCGACACACATATACAGACAGACATACAGGTAAATACTAGTCCGCGGTCTCAACCCAATACATGCGAAGTCAAAGAAAAAAGTAGCTACGGTGTTTGGTTTTAGGACTGAAAACTCGAACTAGGTGAAGAGTTGGTCCATATTGGAAAATCGGTAATGCTATGGGGTTCATTTGAACGATTATGTGTGCTCGCATTGGTTGAGAATCTGCGGGCAACTAAAATAAAAGCAAATAGTACAAGGAACAACTGTTTTAACTGTTTCCTCTGCAAAATATGTACCGGTAAATGCATTGTCTTGATATGTAAACGGAAAAGTAAATGCAATTGTATTATGATCAACAGTGTACAGCTGGCTTTAAATGTGCATTTTATACTTGATGTGCAGAAACGGAACCTGAAACAAAACGTACTAATATAAAACATGTTCATATCCCCGCGAGGGGGTGATGCAGTATGGAAAGATAGCTATTGTGCTGAATAGTGTTTTCAGCTCAACGCACATCAAATAATAATTACATACTACAACGTCTAGCTAGATAAAAGCAATTGCGTTTGAACTTAAACAATCTCTTATTTTACACATACATTTACATACCCCAAACGATTCATACTTGTTTTACATGTATATTTTAAATCTTGCTTCAGAAGTTAATTTTAAAGACAGACAAATTTATGTACACCAAACAGCTAAATGTACATGTACATGGTGGCCGATACGGACTGCCATAATGATTTTTCAACTATTGATTTGGGGATTTTCTTCAATGAAACTTTTGAAAACATTTCTCGTATTATTGAACACGTATACTGTTAACAAAATATACACTCCTTTGAGTTATATATCTTCCCAGATAAGTTAGCATTCATTTGTGAGAAGAGAAAATACATGTAGTTCCAATGTGTTAGATCTATCGAGTAAGTGGTATGAGGGGAAATTGTGACTGCCTCTGACTCAAAAAATGTCTGTCATAATACGGGTTTAGCGGGCGATCGTTTTTTTTTTTGTTGTATTAATATTATTATTTTCGTATACATTACCTTTTATTTTTTATTTTTCATGGCGACCGTACACCGCTGGTCTTGGTGTGGGCACTCGTGCCTCGTTGAAGATTCCATGACCACCGCTGTACGCGTGCCATTTTATATGGTGCAAGAGTGTTATAGTTATTTTTCTCCAGTCGTTCTTGGGTCATTATCCACTATTTGTCAGACCTGTTAGCATGTGTAGTACTTATTCAATAGTCCGTTAATCAGTCCTCAAACGAAGCTCTGTATCTACGTTTTGCTAGTTTTGAGTAGTTTGTATTGTGTTGAGACCGCGAGCTACTTCTTCAATTGTTTCAATACGACGTTTTATTATAGTTTTGCTTTTGACACCGGCATTTGAATCGCTAGACCGCTGCTATTGTAAAATAGTTGACACACATAACCTTCTTTAACGTGTTAATTCTTCAGCTTCACATATTTGTGGCCTATAGCCTATGCGGTTACTTTCCTTTTAGGAACATATTAAATTCGAATTTCTCATAACTACTCGTAGAATAGCAAACAGGTTTTAGCTGTATTTCCGATGCATTTGCAGAAGTCATTTCGCTGTTGTAACCATCGTCTCTGTTGATCCTCTGTCAGCATTTGGTATCTGTATCGAATGCATCTTCTTACCTTTCAGGAAAACCCTTCAAAATTAGATGAACTCGGGCTTACGACTCTCTAATTGTATTGTCCGTGTAACCCGCTATGCTTACATACTACTTCATACATAACATAAACTTCGTGTGTCATCAGAATGTTATGTAGATTGCACAACTTATGACGTCTTTTTGGCGACTTTTGAAATATTTCTGACCAAAAGTTCTATATTGTCAACACGTCTAGGATGTCGCCATTACGTTGTGGTGGAAGATTACATATACATATAAGGTACGTTTGATACAAAACATAGAGGACAAGGTACCCAAAGGAGACACACAGACCGATAGAGACAAACAAGAAAACAAAATTGAGCACTACACAGCGCACGCGCACCAAACAGCAGTATTCCGCGTTTGCCTGCTGCAAATGGAACAGCTCCATTTGGATCATTGTATACGGGCCGACGCTCCTTTTGTATATTCCATTTGGAGCAGGCAATGGGAGCAACAGAATGGCCTGAATTACAGTCGACAAATCATGTGGTCGCGTTACCTTATTTTGGCTAAACATGATAGTTTAGCTTTCATTATATCCTTATCACATAACACCTTATGTTCTATGCCTACATTCTGTAAATATTTACAACGCACACACATTGCAACACTACCAATAATTTATGAACATACCAATAATGCAACAGACCCATGATTTAAGAACATTTTGGAACAACTGTTTTATCTCATGACGTCACACGACCACACGATATTCACGAAGTGGAGTTTATGTGATATATATAGTTTTGGTCCGAGATAAGATGTGTTTTTACAATAATCGCCATGTACACTGGTAGGGTGACCAATCTAACCTGTTTCAATTGAAAATCGGTAATTCTTGAAAAAGACGTTTTTGTAGTAGAAACGTACGATAGTTACCGCCATTGTGTTAAAATAGCGCCATTTCCTCAATAACTATCGGAATTATGGCTTACTATGTGCGAATTTTACAGAAGAAAACGATGCAATGTGTTAGTATAAATCAACTGCATCATATATAATTCAAAACAACACATCGCCACAAAATAATACGCCATTTGCTTTCAATACTTGGAATGTCCCTTTAAAATATAAGAACAATGACAATAACAGCAGCTTTGTTTGTTTTTTTCTGACAAGTACCTACAGGCGAGCTACGTTGTCATTCTGCAACACTTGTTAGATACAGTCGTTTCTGTGTACATGCAATTATAATGAGCTAGTTGTGTACCTTTTCATATGTAGAACAATATTACGATGGTGATTAAGTTTTATTACCAACAAGGCAACAACGATATTCTCATTTTGTATTGTTAGCGCCATTTTTGTCGCGCCCGCAGCGTCATAGCGTCCGCCATATGGCGTGCGTGCGTCCGTCCATGCGTCAGGATTATGCTAACGTTTTGAAAAGTTGTATTTTTGCATATTTTGAGAGTCAAGGTAACGTTGGTCAACATCACGTTGAAGTTAAAGGGACCTGCATGTCCTTTATGGGTCGAAATGTGGTCGCACCGAAATGTCTTTAAAATTAATTTCTAAAACACTACATGTGTATACAGCCGGAAACTAATACGAGTTGTTTGCCTAATGTATGTCCGCTGAAAGTGTGTTAAATAATAATGTTAAGCTCAAAATGCATCAAAATCTAACTACCTACTTATAAGCACCTAGATAGAAATCATGTGTTTTGAGCCTGAAAATAATTTATTCCACACACTCCAAACGTACATATGTGGGCCAATCCACTTGAATTTTTGTCAATTTGTATAATTTGTTTTATAAATAAAATTAAAAAAAAATTCGTTTCAGACCACATTTCGACCAATAAAGGACCTGCAGGACCGGCATACACGGAGAGTCGGGTGGCATATAGTATTTGTACCATCCGTCCGTATAGTTGTAAGAGTTTCTCAGATATGCTGTTTTCATTTAAATCAGGGTGACAATAGTTTTTCAAATGAAAATCCGCCGGTTTTGATTATTTTTTCCTGATTTCTTAAAAAAAAAACACTATAATATGTTGTGATTCCCATTTCAGCAGTCTCGTGGAGCTAGACGGTGGAAACGAGTGATCACAGCCGTGATGAAATACTTTTGAGAAGAAATAAGAACCAAACAAACTAGACAACGTCAGGCGAGCCTTGCAAATCGATGAACACCACAACCAGACAAAACATAAAAAAGATTGGTATAGTCTAGCATTGCTATGCCTCCACTACCGAATGGTACGGGGTATATAGTGTAATCCCTGTCGGTCCGTCCGTCCGTCCGTCCCGATAACCATAAGTTGCTCGTAAGTCACTTTTTCTCAGAGTTCATGCTGCCGGCAGGGGCATTTCTGCGACGATCGGACACATTTCTAGCTTTTCATTTTTCTATAACGATAGGCTTTCAGTAAAAAAAAAGAGTAGGACGTAATGACGTTATTATTAAAATACGCAGATTTTATAGTCGATAGTATAGTCGTTTTCGGAGTAAGAACCGCAGAAAACAAAATAAATTTGCCGATTTGGTCGCCCTGAGGCTGTCAAATAGCACCTGTCATTCATATACATCGGGTACAGGTAGATCAAGCTGGCATTACGGGACTCCAATGTGTGTTTAATGTCTTTAGTTTCGGCAGTTCACACATCCTGTGTGGTCAATTTCACGCCCGATTATAATACCTAGAGGTACCGGATGGTACCGGCACCGGGTTTTAGGGGGCACCGTTGTTGTAGTTTCCCGCCATCAAATGTGAACACGTGGCAAGGGAGCTGTCATTATCACGAAAACCTCGCGAATTATGGTATCCATAAATCGATTTTTGGATATCCAAAAATAAACTGTATTTATGGATATCCATAAATCGAATTATGGATATCCAATAATCGAATTATGGATATCCATAAATCGAATTATGGATATCCATATATCGAATTATGGATATCCAAAAATCAAAAGGTATTATGGATATCCATAAATAGAATTATGGATATCCAATAATCGATTTATGGATATCAATAAATAGAATTATGGATATCCAAAAATCGATTTTTGGATATCCATAAATAGCTTGGAATTATGGATATCCATAAATCGAATTATGGATATCCAATAATTGAATTATGGATATCCAAAAATGGAATTATGGATATCCATAAATCGAATTATGGATATCCATAAATACTGAATAAATAGCAAAACGGCGCCTCATATGTATCGCTCACCTGAAATACGGACCTACAGACCATAACTGTGAAGTTTGACCAGTATCGACCAAGCTGTTCACCAGAAGAAGACGTTTGAAATATGTAATAAAAGGATGACATTGGCGGCCAGCTTGGATGACGCAATCTTAAGATTTTGACAAAAAATCATCCAGAGTGATCGTCTTGTTGATAACTTTGATTTGATATATAACATGTTCATATTTGGACAAATGTGAAATTTGATCCCCCGACCCTGCCCATGTTTGATCCTGGGGTCATCATTTTAACAAATCTGAAAACAGTGACTATCAATAAATAATTCCTACCAAGTTTCGTTGAAATAGGTCAGAAGGTTCATGAGAAGAGTTTTTTTTAAGAATTTGACATCATTTTATATGGCGGCCATCTTGGATTATACGATGACCTCCATTTTAACAAATAAAGGCTTCACCTACTGACTATAACTGTGAAGTTTGACCAGCATCGGTCGAGTGGTTCACGAGAAGAAGACGTTTGAAATCTACATTAAAAGGATTACCATTACACCTTTCGGTGGCCATCGACACAGAGTGATCCATGATCCAGAGTGATCGTCTCTTTGATTCCTTCGATTGATACCTTCGTCTTTATTGGAATCACAACCGGAGACCTGCTTTGGCTTTCAGGTAAGTACGTCTTTGACATTCATGTTTATGAGAGTTTGGTGGCAGGTGGGAGCATGCGATGTGTAATTTAACGATCGGGATTCATCCTTATCGGAATCCCAACTGGAGATCTGGGGTGCGTTTCACTAAACTTCGTACGACTAAAATGTTCGTAAGTGTAAATTTAGGATCGTCTGTAAATTACATGTGCAGCCTATGCTCAATAAATGTAAATCCAATAATTGTTTACAAGAAAACATTGTTAATGTGAAATTTACAGACTATCATAATTTTGCACTTACGAACATTTTAGTCGTAAGAAGTTTAATGAAACGGGCCCCTGGTTTGACACTCGGGTACGTCTCTGGCATTCTTGTATCAAGGTGTATGATCACGTGGTTTCCGAACCCGATTTTCCGACGTGACTTAATCTGTGACGTCATTTTTACAGTAGATTTTCATTAAATCTTCGTAACAAACTGACTGATTTTGATATGTAGCGCACCAAATACGATGGCATATGTGTTTTATGGCAGCTACAATAGTTCGCCTACGATAGCCATCGAGGGGAGAATAGCAATAGCAGTGAGGTAGCAATTTTGTTTCTAGTTTTATGGGTGCTCTGAAAGTTCTTTACAATAACTTGTAAATTTCACAAAAAAATCGAGTAGCGTTTATTTCTTACATTCACGTTCTCTAAATTTTATTTACATTTACGGTGACCGATTCTTCGTCAAAACGACATAATTATGAGATTAAAGTGGCCTATACAACAATAAAGTGCAACATGTACCTCATTTGCTGCGGTATATTTCATAAAAAATATATTTAGTTTAGACATATTTTATTGCTCTAAATTTACAATGTAACTTTACAGTTAATAAATACAGGTTAATTTAGAAGAGCAAACGGGTTGGGCTACAAGTTTTAGCAACATTAGTTACAGCCCGTCCATAAAAATATATGATTCCATTAGCAAGATATTAAAGGAAATATACTGTAAACACGTCTAAAAAACATGACGTTATGCCGTTCGGAAACCACGTGACCCCCCTTGCGTATGTCAGAGTTGAATCTGGTTATAACCCTTTTTTGATTAATGTGATTATTCGTAATCCCATTACTTTTAGCGGACGGTGCCAAGTGAATGGTGTGGTATGGATCCGACAGCATGTCCGGTCATTCTAATTTCAGGGCTGCATATATATCTTTTTATATGTAAATATTCAGTTCTGATTTTGGGATTTCCAGCCAATGCAGCAGGTTGAATATGGGATCGAACCCGTTGGCCCGGCCTTAAATAACCTTAGCTGTTGATAGGCCGTTAAACAACAACAACGAGAGTTGAATCTGGTTATACCCATTATATGAGTAATTATTTTGTGCTGAAATTAGTAGATCTGCATAATATATAATGACTGGAATTCCCTCTGGGAAAACTAACTGCATTATTTAAAAAACGTGTTGATCCTGTGCATAGTCACACAGTCGTACTATTTCATAGTAATATTATTAATACAATACACAATATATATCAACAGCGTATGCCATGATCATACTGCGCGGATGATCGCCTACTCTGGTCGCAAACGTCGTATTCTCCATTGTCTCAGCAGACGACACGTGCAACAGCTTGTTGTATTGCCGCAGAGGCCGACTATAAAACGCGAACTGTCCAATGCGGTGAACACTGTCGGACAGTTGAATTCGAGAGCTTACGTGTTGAATCCGTGACGTTTGAATTTAATTTTCATCATGAGGTCGGCTGTTTGTGTGTTCCTCTTATGTGTCCAGCTGGCTGTGAGCTTGACCGTAGAACGTAAGTACTTGGTGTTAATTTATTTACCAACTTGATATTACATAGATTTTACTAATTCCCTGGGTTTCGACATATCTGGAACTTGATATTACATAGTTTTTACTAATTCCCTGGGTTTCGACATATCTGGGAAGAGTTTCACGTGCCTGAGAAATAGTTCCGCGTGCCTGTGGAATAGTCAAAACTATTTCGCTCCTAAAATGATTTATGTCGAAGATTACATCATAAACTTGAACGTAATTTGATTGGTCAGTCGATGCGACCCGCCAAAAATGTATGTTCATACATACATATACATACATACATACATACAGTGCATTACCGGTTGTGTAATAAGTTATTTCATAGTCATTCGGGAAATATTTAAAACATATTGCCCCTCTGTGCTGTGGACGACCCGATGCACTAATGCCCTCGGACTTCGGCCTCGGGCAATAGTGCATCGGGTCGTCCACAGCACCTCGGGGCATTAGTTTTGACTGCTCCTCGAATGACAATGAAATGGGTGTATAATATGGACCTTTACAGTAAATGTTTATCATATGCTTATTATATAGTTTTCGTCATTCCGTCCGTCCGTCCGTAAGAGTTGCGTTAAAGTTTTCGGGTACGCATTATATATGCAATCGTAAGTCGGATGTACTTGAAATGTCATGTACTTTGTTATCATCGTCCATATTTTCATTCTATAGCCCACCCATGTGACTGTCATGCCAAATTAATGTCACGGCCAAATGACAAATATTTGTTGGTCGGACAACGCGTCGGCCGGGGGTATGCCTGCGCCCCTGGACATGAGACACTTGCTCTAATGTTGAATTATTTTATTTTCATTATCTCACAAAATACGTATTGCAATATTGATTTGTTTTCAATAGCTCTAACATAACACGTTTTGCTAACTGGTGAGTTGTATTTTACACTTCGTTTCGGCCTTGATCCGCCGAAATTGACTGAATGTGTGGTGACGAAATTAATTAGAGATAGTTAATGTCGCGCCCGCTTGCGGACAGCGCGATATAGTCGGCATATTGGCGTACGTACGTCCGTCCGTACGTACGTGCGTCCGGGTTAAAGTTTTTCGGAGGTAAAGTTGGCCTTGACGGGCATGACATGCGGGCCGCGGACATCTAGTTAATACTTGCAGCATTGTCGTTTGTTCTCTTTTTGAAGTGATATAATATGGGAAATCTAATGAACACAATTCAAAGAATTAAATGTTGCCATGAAATAAAACAATATCTTGTAAATGTCTAGATTAGTATAGGCCTTTAGGGGCGATATTTTTGTTTTTCATGGCAGTGTTTCTATTCCTCTGACCCTTCTTGTTTCAGGACAATTTTACCATCACGCGTTATTCAACCGGGGTACGTTTCACTAAACTTCGTACAACTAAAATGTTGGTATGTGCAAAATTATGATAGTATTTGAATTTCACATTACATGTAACAATGTTTTCTTGTAAACAATTATTGGATTTACATTTATTCAGCATAGGCTGCATATGCAGCCTATGCTCAATAAATGTAAATCCAACAATTTGAAATTTCCAGACAATCCTAAATTTTCACATAGGAACATCTTATTCGTACGAAGTTTAGTGAAACTGCCCCCCCCCCCCCCCCCCCCCCCCCCCCCCCCCCCCCACACCCCCCCCCCCCCCCCCCCCCCCCCCCCCCCCGCCCCCCCCCCCCCCCCCCCCCCCCCCCCCCCCCCCCCCCCACCCCCCCCCCCACCCCCCCACCCCCCCCCCCCCCCCCCCCCCCCCCCCCCCCCCCCCCACCCCCCCCCCCCCCCCCCCCCCCCCCCCCCCCCCCCCCCCCCCTCCCCCCCCCCCCCCCCCCCCCCCCCCCCCCCCCCCCCCCCCCCCCCCCCCCCCCTGTAGTTAGTTCCGCATGTGAAATACTCCAACGAACATGTATACTAAACACCACAATAAAAGACAAGACATATCACGTACATCACATGTATTCGTACAGTACGAATACAGGGTGATTGGGTAATGTGAACTTAAGGTTGTTGTGCCCTTCCTTCTGGCCCCATTATGAAAACCCAGAAAATAGCACATTTCTGTGTTTTATGTATAATTTGGCTTCTACACACCTGTGTAGAGACGTAAATATACATGTCCTACATCAAAACTGGTCAATTATTTGCATATTACAGGCGTGTGTACATTTTTATTGGTAGCAGTATTTGCATAATGACTGACAGACCACATTCATATGGTTTATTTATGTCAGTCGCTATTGTTTTACATTGACTTTATATGGGGCCACAAGCCACAGCTACCTTGATGTCACTATAGTGATGTGTGTGACGAACATGGTTCCGTATTTTTCACCTGTAGTTCGATATCATTTCCAGAGGCCCAGTGCCCCGAGGTTCTGTGCGCATCTACTGAACCTATCCCAGAAACTTGCCGCAAACCTCAGTATATGATGGCGCCAGATGGGCTGACGAAATGTCGGGTTTGTGACGGAAGTTGGTGCGGTAAGTTGAATCTTGATGACTATTCGTGACAATATCATGACAATATCATGAAT
Source organism: Conchocele bisecta (assembly GCA_029237695.1). NCBI lineage: Eukaryota > Metazoa > Mollusca > Bivalvia > Lucinida > Thyasiridae > Conchocele > Conchocele bisecta. The sequence goes on from CM055273.1 coordinate 35,021,703, forward strand.
ATTCATGACAATATCATGTCGCGATCGTGAATATTCATAACAATATCATGACAAGATCGTGAATATTCATTAACATAATTATTATGAATACTAATGAGCTGTCATGGTACTATAATGAATATTCATGACACATCGTGTCGTGAAATTCATGACAATATCATGAATATTCATGACAATATCATGTCGCGATCGCGACTATTCATAACAATATCAGGACAAGATCGTGAATATTCATTAAGGACTCGTTCTATACATGATCATCGTTTGATTCAAAGATTCATCGTTTGATTCAAAGATAATTGCGTCGTAAATGTGATGGAATATATGTATAACATGTATGTGAATACTGCCTCGTTACTGTATCCTATACGGAACATGGAGTAGCCAAGTCGGCCATTAGAACTTATGATATAATGTAGCTAATCACATGTATAAAAGTCAGGAGAACGGACTCCTATCCATTATATTACACCGAACTGTAAAATAGATCTGTTTTCTGGACAGGTTTGTGCCTGTGTTTTAAACAACATGAACCACCATTATAGATAGCCTCATACACAGAAAATCGCACAGTGCATCACTTGTACCTGGCCAATCACACAACACATACCGTATATGTATATATATACCCACTACTGTACTCTGTTGTTAGCTACCAAATCCAGTGACATGTAAGCAGTTACCTGAGTGTATTGTCCCTGGTGTATGCTCACCTACTATGCGAGTAAATATGGCTTTTCCTATGGGTAACGTGTACACTAACATAGACCGTGCATCTCATTGAAAGTTTACACATCAAACTTTATTTTGAGATTTATGGGAGAAATGCTCAGGAATCTCGTCTTTTGTATAGTTTGCTGGCATAATATTTATAGGTTGCCGTTGTCATCTATGTCTATTATGTATTGCACCAACTTTTATTTGATTTAATGTCATATTATTTGCTGTATGTGACAAACGCACGAACTGTACGATGGCTTGTGCATACAAAGATGGCGGAGATGGCAACTCAATGAACCATATAGTATACAGTAACAAGACAATATTTACATGTTATATTCATATATCACATCACTCTTATCAATTCTCATTGAAGCCAAGTGTATCTATCGATGACCTACTACCGTAACATAATTATTATGAATACTCATGAACTCTCATGGCACTCTAATGAATATTCATGAACACATCGTGTCGTGAAATTCATGACAATATCATGACAAGATCGTGCATATTCATAACAATATCATGACTGAATATTCACGACAGCTATATGACAGTAATATGACTTATTTATCACAGGAAACCCTTTTAATAACATCTGGAGCATGCACTCGGCATTAAACTCGTTTAATAAATACGGTATTATATTAAATTGTCACTTCTGAACGTTCCTCCATTTCGAAGGGTTCGATGGTGGCATAGATGTTGAAGACACTGTACTTCAATACCCGAGATTGTGAGTTCAATCCCCGCCCTATGCGTGCAAATACTTTCGCAGAGCATCCATTTCCACCCCACTGGTCTTTTGGATGATACTTGTAACATAAGCCACGTCACACAGGTGGAAGAATCGGACATAGGACCAAATACCTAGCTAATTTTGAAAACGAAAACGTTACCCCACCCATCCATACACTATACCTTACAAGTTACAGCCAAATTCACTCTGTGGCCGATAAGGTATAGTGTATGGAAATGGGTGGGTGGGGTAACGTTTTCCACATGAGCCAAGTAGTGGGTCCTAGGTCCGAGTCTTCCACCTGTGTCCCGTCCATACATGACCTTAGCTGTTTTGGGAGGTAAACACGCGTTGACTTTCACTTTTCGAATCATTTAACACATACCTTAGCAATGCAGTTCGTCCCTCAATTCCGAATCATTTAACTCAGCTAGGTTGTACCAAGGCACTTCGTCCCCACGTTCCGAATCATTTAACACAGATCGTACCAATTCAGTTCGACCCCCCCCCCCCCTCCCCCATTCCGAATCATTTAACACAGATCGCACCAATACAGTTCGTACAATACAGTTCGTTCCCCCATTTTGAATCATTAACACAGATCGTACCGATGCAGTTCGTCCCCCCCATGTCGAATCATTAACACAGATCGTACCGATGCAGTTCGTCCCCCCATGTCGAATCATTAACACAGATCGTACCGATGCAGTTCGTCCCCCCATTCCGAATCATTAACAGAGATGGTACCGATGCAGTTCGTCCCCTCATTTCGAATAATTTAACACGTATCGTACATACAGTTTGTCCCCCTATTTCGAATCATTAACACAGCCCGTACCAATGCAGGGAACTATGATAAATAATAAAACTAATATTAAACATTCACTTATTTGAGCTGCAACTGTTTGCTTTTTGTAGCTCAACCACGTAAATGTTCAACTTTATTACGGTATTTTCACTACTCAATTTGAATTATCAATGCCTATTTTCACACTGCTGTGAATATGTTGTACTCTCACTTTTGATATTCAATTCAATTCTGCTAAAATACGTGCGTAAAATACGCCAATACGAACCTTTTCTGGAGCTCTGCATTGGTGTTACATGTACAGGGATGGGTTATGACCTAGTGGTTAGAGCACCTGTCTTCCAATCCAGAAATCGTGGGTTCAAACCTCACCTCAGGCATCAAGAAATACTTTCATAGTTTTACCATCCAACTGGTCTGTCGGATGAGACTGTGGTCCCGTCTCTATATGACATTAGCTGTTTTTGGGACGTTAAGCCCTTTCCTTTCCACAGAGCGGAGATCAATGACCTGTCCGCAGATCCAGTGTCCGAACTGGCACTCGATTCCGGACGATTGCAAGAAACCGCAGGCGATAATCGGTCTGGATGGCATCACCCTTTGTATGATGTGTCCCGTCAATGGATGTGGTACGTATGGTCACTGGAGCTCTGGGGCCGTTTCACTGAAGTTCGTACGACTAAAATGTTTGTAAGTGCAAAATTATGATTTCACATTAACAATGTTTTCTTGTAAACAATTATTGGATTTACATTTATTGAGCATTGGCTGCATATTGAAATTTCCAGACGATCCTAAATTTGCGATTACGAACATTTTAGTCGTACGAAGTTTAGTGAAACGGCCCCACGTTGTCCGGTTAGCGCAATCGGTAACGAGCGCTCTTCTCGTTAATGCGACCACAGGTTCATCCTCAGCCGGGGCAGTATGTGAGATGGTACAGTGGTCGACAGATCATACAAGTGGGTTTCCTCCGGTTTCCTCCCACATTAATGACTGCCGTTACGCCTTCATATGTGTCAACGGAAGCATTTGTATAAGTGCTCTCATGCTTGTTTATAATCGTTGTAAACGAAATAAATAAAAAAAAACACCGGAGTTGTACTCCGCACCGACGGTTGCTTAAAACATCCGTTACCTTAACGGACTGTTAAATCCTTAACTGAATGGTTAAAATCTCTGTTTTAACAGAGATTTTAACCGTTCAGTTAAGGATTTAACAGTCCGTTAAGGATTTAACAGTCCGTTAAGCTAACTGGTGTTTTGAACAACCGGGCCCTGCCGAGTAGCCAATTTCTCCAAAATTGCTCAGCATACTTATAATCGTGCACAGATGTGCAGTCTGATATGGGTCTACTCTGTTCGCAAAAATCCCATTTTTGTGATATTCATTAAGAAATACACGCTGAAATACAGCCAAGGACCGGATCTCCATAAACAGATTTACAAAGAGAAATATATAGCTACGATCCCTCATTATCATGAAACCTTAACAGCGTGTTATTTCCACACACAGACAACGAGGCCGAGACGTGCCCCCACATCGAGTGTCCCCATGACAAGCACATTCCTGGCCACTGCCGCGTCCCCCAATACGAGATGGGACTCGATGGGATCACAATGTGTACCATGTGTGACAAAAACGGATGCAACGAGGGACAACCATAGACCACCATGCCTATAGAGTTGTTACGTAGGTGAGTGGTGACACTTTTATGAATTACACCCCGCCTTCCGGCTTACGAAATATGTCGAGAGGTATATAGTTTTCGTCATTCCACCCGTTCGTCCGTCCGTTCCAGCACAGGAGAGAGCACTTGTTGGGTATTGAGAACGATAGGTAACTGTACATTTCATTCATTCCCTTGCTTGTTGGGTACTTGGAACAATAGAAAATGTCCTTATTGAGTACCCAGAAAACAAAAATACACAACCAGTGCCTCTCGTGAGGACGTCTTACAGATGTGTATTACAGTTTTTAGCTCACCTGAGCGAAGCTCATGTGAGCTATTGTTACCGCAATGTGTCCGTCGTCATCCGTCGTCGTCGTCCGTCGTCGTCCGTGAACATTTCCAAACGTCTTCTCCTCGGTAACCATTGGGCCTATAGTCACTAAACTTTATGGTCATGGTCCTTAGGTAGGGAGATCACAAAATTGTTAAAATGACGTCATTACGTAATCCAAGATGGCCGCCGTCTAAAAATAGCACAAATTCTTCAAAAATCTTCTTCTCAAGGACCGCCAACCAGAAACTTGGTAGGAATGATCGATGTACAATGCTCTTTCAAATTTGTTAAAATGGTGACCCTGGGGTCAAAAATGGGCGTGGCCCGTGGGGTCAAATTGGGATCAAATTATATTTTTGACATGTCATATATCAAATTGAAGGTATCAACGAGGCGATCACTGTGGTGCATTTTTTGTCGAACTCGGATGATTATGTCATCCAAGATGGCCGCCGAAAGGTCGTTCTTTTATTAGAAATTTCAAAATCCTTCTTCACATGAACCGCTTGACCCATGGTAGCCAAACTTAAAAGTTATGGTCCATGGGTGAAGCATTTTCAGATGTGTTAAAATTGTGGTCATTGCTAATCCAAGATGGCCGCCGTCTAAAAATAGCATAAATTATTAAAAAATCTTCTTCTCATGAACCGCCAGCCAGATTTCGACGAAACATGGTAGGAATGATCGATGTACAATGCTCTTTCAAAGTTGTGAAAATGGTGACCCCGGGGTCAAAAATGGGCGTGGCCCGTGGGGTCAAATTGGGGTCAAATTTTATTTTTGACAAAATATGCTCATATCATAAATCAAATTGAATGTATCGATGAGGCGATTGCTCTGGTGAAATATTTGTCGGAATCGGATGATTATGTCATCCATGATGGCCGCCAAAAGGTCCATTTATTCGAGATTTTGAACGTCTTTTTCTCAGGAACCACATGGCCGATGCTGGTCAAACTTCATAGTAAGTTAAGATCCTTTTTAAAACACATATGAACTCAATGTCACATTCTCCTCTGGTATTCATGGAGTCAGGTGAGCGAATTTGGGCCATCATGGCCCTCTTGTTATTTGTTGGCTCACTTGTTCTAGTTGTGTCATGTTTGTGTATCCCGGAATGTTTTTTGGGTACATAAAGAATACCAGGCTAGTTTCTTTTGATGTCAAGTTTAGGCAAGGCTAGAAAACACGTAGGAATTCCGAGGCTTGCTGGAGGAATTCCTAGCGTTTCCGAGCTGAGCCTGATAAACTTTATGGCAAAAGACATTAGCATAGTATTCTATAGTCCATGTGCATGTTGCTCATCATTCATATTTTAATTCCTTGCCCAACCCATAATCCGCTCGTGCCCAATGTCAAGGTCAATTTACTTTGAAATTTCACATTGAGTAGATGCGTGCACGTTTCTCCATTCCACTATTAACCTCTTTAGTACAAGAGCGATTTGCTGGAAACTTCATGTGCATGTTTCGCATCATTCATAGTTTCATTCCACCCATGCTCCCCATTGCCCAAGGTCAAGGACATTTCACATGCAGTAGATGCATGCGCATTCTCTATTCCACTATTATAACAACTTTAGTGTACACGCGATTGACATGAAATTTCATGTGCATATTTCCCATCATTCCTATTTTCATTCACTGCCCCACCCATGCTCCCCACGTTCCCAAAGTCAAGGAAATATAACTTCTGAAATTTCACAATCAGTAGATGTGTGCGCGTTTCTCTGTCCTCCTATACCTTCTATACTAGTGTTGGAGTGATTGGCTTGAAACTTCATGTGCATGTTTCTCATAATGTATATATGTTTTCATTCCCTACACCACTCCACCCATGCTCCCCCCATGCCCATGGTGAAGTAACTTTGAAATTTCACATTCAGTAGGTGCTTGAACGGTTCTCCATTCTCCTATTTCTTCTTTACTGTAATGAGCGATTGACTTAAAATTCCATGCCCATGTTTATGACCCAAACACCACAGCGATGGGATACATCATGCCGTTGGCGGCATTCTTGTTTCTATGAATTTTTTTCTGGTTTCTAAACATAATCAATTTTTATTTCTGTGACCTTTTGCTGGCTTCTATTAAACATAATTAAGAAATGTTTAACCATTTGAACATCCCGGACACGTGTTATCCACCTGTGCGTGTACCTGTCGGATCATAACTAAATTTGCCATGAATTTCATGTTTATCATGGCGAGAGGAAGAACCATAGTGATTTTAAAAAAAATCTAGTAAATTATCTCCCATTGTGGGATATTTTTTATTTAGCCCTTTCAACCCCACACACCTGTATATAGTGGTATTGGCAAATAGTGTAGGTCCAGATGAGCCGGCTCGTGACGAGCCGTCTCATGAGGATCTGCACTTATTTCATGTTTTTGAGAAGAAAATAAATAAATGACTAGTCTGAAAATAATTTAGTGACGATTGGATTGTTTGCAAAATTAACATTTCAAATTCCATTCAAGTTGAAAGGGTTAATTTCCACACCCTGTATTGATTGCTTTCAGATTGAGCGAGACATCGGCCGGACCACACATATTGATACAGTGATACAGTGGAGCCCCTCTAAACCGGACACCAAGAAAACACCTGTGATGTTATTTTTGATGAGTCTCATGGTCATTTATCTGAGATGATGTCTGTTCGTGATCACATAGCTCACAACTATGGCTCGGAATGATCAAATTCCTGATTTACAGTGAAACCTCTCTGAGCCGGACACCCTGGGGACCTCGGTTTGACTTCATTATGCTTATAATTGGCGGAATGTGTCTTGGTTTAATGTCACGTTGCTTAATATAATGGACTGAATTAGTCGGTTTGACGTCACTATACTTATAATTGGGCGAATGTGTCAGTTTAATGTCACGTTACTTATAATTAGTGGAATGTGTCGGTTAACCAAAGCAACCTGATGTCAAACTGAAAACTTTCGACATTTCTAACAGCATGGATGCCTCGGATGTTGTTCTAATGGAAGTTATTGATTCTGTATCCTGTATATAAGACTGGCCCCTACACAACCACATGCGTTAATCTTGCCCATATTATCAACGTTCCTGAACATAATTATATTAACAATGCCAACTCGCAATTTACGCAATTTGATTGTCTGAGCTGTAGCTGTCTCCTTGTAATGAAATACCAAGATGTGGTTTCATGGAAAATAAGAAAAATATGTTATATTTGTTGTCTCTTTATTGTTTTCTGTAGCATGATAAAGGTACCACAAATGTTTTATTGCTTTTTGATACTCGCTATTTCAATTGGGTTTTTGGAAATTTTAATTGCTGGAGGATTGATGCAACAATAAATCAAATCAAACCAATCGAGCACAATAGGCAAGTATTTTGAAATAAAGGAACTAAAACATATTGGCAACATTATCACAGGCATCATACATATGTTTGCATCATACATTTCTTGCACGTCGACGTGACCTATGACTACTCATGAGACCACAGGTTAAAGACCAGGGGAGCGTTTCACTAAACTTCCTACGACTAAAATGTTCGTAAGTGCAAAATTATGATAGTCTGTAAATTGCACATTAACAATGTTATCTTATAAACAATGATTGGATTTACATTTATTGAGCAGCCTATGCTCAATAAATGTAAATCCATCAATTGAAATTTCCAGACGATTCCAAATGTGCACTTATGAACATTTTAGTCGTAATACGTTTAGTGAAACGGCCCCCAGTAGCAGAATGATAAAACATGCACTCTTATCCTAAATGTGGATGTGACCGGAGTAGTTGCGAACGGTTGAGTAGATTTCAAGAGTTACCTTCGCAACTATGACCGGAGAAATGGTGTTTACGTGATTTGTGACTATTTTATTAGTGTAACTTCTAATCAAACTGCACACTCCTGTAGCCTGATAACGATCTATATTGCTTGTTAGAAGCATAATGGATGTTTTATTGATGGAATGGCGAACAGTGCAGATCCTTATCATATCGGACTGTGCGGCTGATCTGGATCTACACTGGTCGCAAATAATCCATGATCAAATAGCACACACATGTAACCTGATAACGATCTTCATGACTCGTTGATGTAATGGGGAACATATCGTGTGCGGATGCACAGGTTGATCTGGATCTACACTGGTTGCAGAACCCATAAGTCTAATTTCTCCAGTCACAGTCATTAAATGGCTCCAGAAATAAAAAAATAACTCGAGAATAAAATGTCATTTAAAGTAAATATAATATTAGTACTCGAATACTGACTTTTACCGTGTCTTCCTTTCTTATATTGATTCAATATAGACCGTTTATTTAACCAGATGAACTGATTATCGTGAAATAATGCACGAGTGATTGGGTCCTTCCGCTAAACAAATGAGTGAGCGTAGCGAAACCAGTTTGTTTAGCGGTAGGACGAAATCACGAGGATAATGAGTTCAAGATAATCAGTCCACCTGCCGGTTAAATAAACATTTTCTTTCATTTCATAGCGAATCAAGCGTAAAATATAGCCAAGAGTTATGCAAATTAATTTATGGAGGCGGGCCGTAGTGACGACGACCGTCTCGCTATTCAGAGGGTGTGTCTGAGAACGTGAATTGATTGGTCGTAGGAAATACGTCATTGTGACGTTACTGACGTCATTTCTCCATATATGGTAAACACGAGAGTGGTGTAAACTACTGCTGCCCAGTGGTGTAATTCACCGTTAGATTTATGTAAACTACCGGCTGAAATGTAAGGCAGACCTAGTCTATGTTGTTTATTTTCCTGGTTTATACATACTAGTGGAATTGTATAAAGTAAATGTACCAGTCGCTGTGGCGTTGTGTATATGGCACCCGCCTCGCAACTGTGAGGTTGAAGGTTCGAGTCTCCGATCGGACTGATGTGGCCGGTTGGTGAGCCGCCAGCTAGTTAAATGTAATAATTGGTACCAATTACATTCCCTCAGTGGATTACCAATTACATTCCCTCAGTGGCCGGATTAGCTCGGTAGGTAGAGCGTCGGACTGCGGACCGGGAGTCCCCGGGTTCTATTCCCACCTCGACCGCTGCTAATTTCCGATTTGGCGTGTCTATCATGTCTATGGGCAAGACAACTTCGTCTATTCCTATCGGATTAAATAGTCGGTCATCGAGCCAGTGCCGTCGTTAAATCAAAGCATTTACATTTACAATTACATTCCTGCCGGGTGCTTAGCATAAAGGATAGGAATTGGGAAGTACTGCGTGTACGATAGAATGTAAGTAATTTGTTTATTATAGTGACATGTGTCAATATAACGATGATAATCATACTAATTACACCCGGCCCATTGGACCTATAAATGTCACCTTGTTGCAACATAAATGTTTCACGTGATTCAAATAATTTCTGGGGTTTGCAGATCATGAGTTTCTGGTTGGATGCATTTGCCGGAAAATGACCGGACCAACACTCAGCCCCCGACCCACGGTCACAACAGCTTACGGAGCATTTTACTCATCAATACTGACAGCATTGATGTCTTAATGCGACCGTATTCTGGACAAATGCGTGAGCAGGTGGATTAGCAGGCTCGGGATTTCCAGCAAATACATGCGACCGAATTATACAATTTGGCTTGTCGATGACCAGTGTAGTTTTTAATCGATATGCGTGTATACGCAGTTCGATTCGAAGCTAAACTGTCAATTGGCTAGTATTGTTGAACAAGCAAAGTTCAATCATGCCGTGTTACTAATCAGCATAATCTGGATTTACTCTGGTCACAAAGGAAAGAAATAGGTGTACACGTCAGTCGCTGAGTGAGGTATTGTGGAATAATAACTGGTGAGTAAATGTGTGTCATCCGAGTTAATTATCACATAGCATTTGACGACTTTCACGTGTGATAGTGTACATGTACTTATTTTTGTCAAATTAAGGGTTTATTTGTGAACAGTGTATATGCTTATATATGCGTATATGGCATACGGAACACCGCAGTCTGATGAGGAAATAAACTGCTCAATAAATATAACACATACACACTAGGGGCCAATTGTATAAACCTTGGTTAAATTAACCACTGGTTAGCGTCTAACCACTGGTTAAATTTTAACCAGACTGGTTAACCGTTTGTATAAAACCCACTAACCATATGGTTAACTAACCAGTTTCTGGAAGATTTAACCACTGGTTAAATTAACCAAACCAGTGCAAGTCGTCCAACAATGCATTGCAATACTAATTCCGGTTCCGAGTATTTTCGCGGCATCTGTCATTGCTTCAGAACGGGTTATTGTAAACATAAATACTAATCATAGGCGGCGGAACAAGAACATTATTGGGGGCCCAATCGTGAGGGTCCGATTTTGCTAGGGGGTCCGGGGGCATGCTACCCCTGAAATTTTTGAAATCTAAGAGGCGTGAAACGCCATATCCTGCATCCTCAGGGCCCAGTCTTCAGGGCCCAAATGGCCCGATGTTGCTAGAGGGGTTCGGGGCATGCTCCACCGTAAATTTTGAAAATGAAAGAGGCGTCAAACGCCATTTCCTGCATTCTCAGGTCCCAAAGGGCCTGGATGTTGCTAGGGGGGTCCGGGGCCATGCTCCATCGCTTCGAGACGAAATATTCGCAGGTGCGAGTTGAAATGGGGACACAAAATCTGACTTTGGGAGCAAAATTCACAAATACACGACATTAAACAGGGCTTGTTTTAATAGAGTTTACGAGATTAAACTTCTAAGATATCATTTACTTTTATACCGCAACCATTGCTCCATGTAGCTTAATAAAGGGGGTTGAATAAATGCTGTTTAAATCTGAAGTAACCTAATACACCTGAAATAGCCTAATATACGTGAAGTGCCGTTTTTGCCTTTATTGTTTCACCTTTGACCCCTAATCGTGGCCTCTGGTTGGTCAGTCTAAACTGTGTAGTCTAAAAACAGCCAATATTAAGGCTCATCGTAAATAATTCGGAGATTAAATCAGATACAATACCAAACCTACCTAGCGTGGACGCCGCAGATTGACGTCGCTAGATTTGTGACGTATGTCGAGGGAATGACGTCCAAACATGACGTCACGCAAGCTCAAACAATTAAATTTAGTATGCGGTATAAATTAAATACATGATTAGTGCCGTCGAATATAAAATATATTCGGTCAAACGCTCGCTAAAGCTCACCCCAATAAAGCACAGGTTGAAGTAACGGACCGAGGTCTATAAATACATTAAATATGCCTAAAAGCATCAATAAATTAAAAAAAAAAACCTTCATATACTTCAGTATACCAAGGTTACGGACTTTTTAATAGGCCGAACCCGGACGGCCTCGAAACAACGGACTCTCACGAAACGTCAACCGAGCTATATCATTGTCGCCTATTGCAGAAGTTGGGACAATGTTAGTATTCCGCAACGATATATTCCCCGATGCGCTATGTCAACGCGTTTTCGAGCTATCGATTGTTTTGTTGTAAAACAATTATCACCATTGCTAGGTCGGGAAAGAACGGACACATTTCCGAGGCCGATATTGCTATATAAAGGAGTAAACATCGGGTTCAAAATACACTTTGACGTCGTCCCGGCCCGTGAAGAAACATTTTGCATAGAGAAAACATTGTTTCCAATCGAACATTTGATTAAACCTACATTTATACCCGTCCTGTGCGTCACGACAGACAATTTAATCGCAGAGACATTTCTATCATTTCTCGGGAAGCCATTTTGTGTAAACATCGTGGGACAGGTTTATTCGCCGGAACTCGTGCACTTACTATGTGGTAAAAAAACGGAACTTTTATAAACGGTTATAATTCATATTGTATAATACCTATGTTGATGGTAAAAGTATCAAGTTAAAGGTATGTCTCTCTACTCCGATTTCAAGTTTTGTCAAAATATATTTTTTTCTAATAAACATGTTTTGGCAGCATATGAGAATTGTCTCCTAAGACGATTGTTATGTATTCTGTTGGGGACACGTTACAATCTCGTTGTTAGCTCACCTGAGCGAAGCTCATGTGAGCTATTGTTACCGCAATGTGTCCGTCCGTCCGTCCGTCCGTCGTCCGTCCGTCGGCTGTCCGTGAACATTTTCAAACGTCTGCTCCTCGGTAACCATTGGGCCTATAGTAACTTCATGGTCATGGTCCTTAGGTAGGGGGATTACAAAATTGCTAAAATGACGTCATTACGTAATCAAAGATGGCCGCCATCTAAAAATAGCACAAATTCTTCAAAAATCTTCTTCTCAAGAACCGCCTACCGGATTTCGACAAAAATTGGTAGGAATGATCGATGTACAATGCTCTTTCAAAATTGTTAAAATGGTGCTTCAAAAATGGGCGTGGCCCGTGGGGTCAAATTGGGGTCAAATTTTATTTTTGACCGAATATGGTCATGTTAAATATCAAATCGAAGGTATCAACGAGGCGATCACTCTGGTGCATTTTTTTGTCGAAATCGAATGGCTATGTCATCCAAGATGGCCGCCGAAAGGTCAAAATGTGTTTTTTTTATTAGAGATTTCAAAATTCTTCTTCACACGAACCGCGTGGCCTATGCTGGCCAAACTTCACAGTTATGGTCCATGGGTGAAGCATTTTCAGATTTGTTAAAACGGAGGTCGTCGCTAATCCAAGATGGCCGCCGTCTAAAAATAGCACAAATTCTTAAAAAAATCTTCTTCTCATGAACCGCTAGCCGGATTTCGACGAAACTTGGTAAGAATGATCGATGTACAATGCTCTTTCAAATTTGTTAAGATGGTGACTCCGGGGTCAAAAATGGGCGTGGCCCGTGGGGTAAAATTGGTGTAAAATTTTATTTTTGACCGAATATGGTCATGTCTATATCAAATCGAAGGTATCAAAGAGGCGATCGCTCTGATACATTTTTTGTCGAAATTGGATGGTCATGTCATTCACGATGGCCGCCGTAAGGTCAAAAGGTCGTTCTTTTATTAGAGATTTCAAAATTCTTTTTCACAGCATCGCGTGACCCATGGTTCTTTATCAACCATTAATTCTAACACGGGTCACATGGTCTAGAGCAGTAATCGAATATTCTAGTACAAGACGGTCGAATAGGTATTGGTGTGTGAAATATCGCCCGTGGATTACACCGCTGGAGAGAATAGCGCTTTATCCGAAACCGCGCACGGACCACCAGTATTGGATTTTTTACTGGTCGTATCTGGGTGATCTACACTGTTTATGCAGACTTAGAAGCTAGCCGAATTACCTAGTAAGTCATACCTATTTATGACTGAAGTATTTCAGACTAATTCACCAGATATCTCATGAGCTAGACTGACTGTCAGATCATTAGTCCACTTACGTAAAATTGTAAGCCAAATGTTGGCACATAAGTTTTACATTGACAAGCAGACTACATGGGATAGTCATGCACTAGGGTGGGGGTATATATTCGTTGTAGCACCATATACTATCAGTCGGACACTCAATTACATTCTTGTGACATTGGAACGCAAGTTTTCACTGGGAATTGGTGAGTACATATGTTGTTGTTACTTTCTAATGCTGCCATTGAAGTCTGAATCTTGCCAAGACCGGCATTTCTACGCAGTGTTATCGTATCCTCGATAATACTGCACTATTTAATTTACCTGAGTTATTTGGCCCCGTTTCGACCAAACGCTTGGTCAATAAAAGCCGTATGGCATGTATCCGCTGATGTAGATTATCTCCCTTAATCAAATATTATTGGTTCATTAATTCGTCGTGTTTACGTGTAAATGATAACGATTACAGGACTGGCATGTGGGAGCATTCCGTAAGTATTGTAATGGCATATTATTCTCATGTGGTTTTGTTGCATGTCACTCTGACTAATTGCATTAGCAATTTATTGTACTTGTAAAACGAAGGGCGAACTCGATTGAAATGTTCACTAACATTAGCCATGCATTTTATGTTACGATTCAATCCAATATAAGTCTGCGCCCTGTACAATACATGAGAATATTGCCAATTTTAACATGTCACAATTGTAACGTGAATTTTCTGGACGACTTTCATTACTCTATGGGTTAACTCCTAACCCAGTCGTCTGTACATTCATTTTATTAAGTCGTATTACGTTCGCAGTGTGTTGGAAATATTGTAAATGCTATTGCGACCAGGATGGACCAGATCAGACAGTTCTGCTCTAAGTGCACTGATTTATACATCAGTAAGCTGCAATAAGGACAGGATGTGAAGTATAATTTGTTTCAATCACTGATGCTTTGGGTCAGCCTGTGGAATCCTACAGTCTGATTAGAGTATACAGTGTTTATTATTAGTAATGTAATGTAATGTAATACTGTGAGTCTGCACAGGAGAATACTTGGCACAGTTGCTCTTTATTAAGTTAGCGCAGTTGGCCACGGGCAGTCTGATCAAGGTAAGGCCTGTCGCAATCAAATGTTTGTTTACTAATGGTAAATAACTGTGAATGACGTCTGTATTCACATGTACGGCTGTGAAGAGATATATCGTTGGGTACACTAGATATAGTGGCTGTTCATTAATGTGTTATATCACATTTTCCGACTTAGGAATTCCATCAGCCCCCTTCTTCCAATTAGTGAAAATAGCTTTGTGTACATTGCAATTTATCATGTTTCATCATTGTAATATATGATGATGTTTAGTATTGCCATGCAATCAGGATATTGATTTCATGTGCACTACTGTGACTATTATTGAGACTATAATCATGTTACATTCTGTTAACAACACCGTTGGTGTTTTGTAGTCCCAGCCAGTACACCAGCCAGGCAGCCAGCCAGTCAGCAACTAGCGACGGCACGTCCCTACTTTGTGTCTGCGTAAATTCAGTACGCAACACAGATTGATTTATTTATTCTGGAGTCCACGACACGACACCGTGTGTTTAGCGGGGACTCTGCTCC